>OY744558.1:4340524-4989572 GCA_963556235.1 Cryptophagus acutangulus | reverse complement strand
GGCTTCTAACGGCTTGCTTACCACCGCACTAATAATTTATTCTATTCAGAGTCAAATATTAAGATGTTGCTGATACCGACTGCAATGTCTAATCTTAATTACTTTACGTAGTTTAATTACTGAACGCGAGAGCAACGGCGTCTGTTATTATCGAACAACGAACGGGGAGGAACACAAGGAATCTATCTGATCTGCGTTTATGATACTCACTGTATAGCCTTATAGTGCCATCGGTCTCTCCACGTGGATTTTTCGCAACGCATTTATACGTATCGTAATCACTGTGTTGAATATTGCTAATCGATAATCGCATATGGGTTTTGTATGATGGCGTTCCAATTATATTCTCCGTATGGTATTTCTTTGATTCGTGAATCATCTGGCCATCTGCACGGGTCCAATAATTCAGCGAACTTGGATGAGCTTCCGTGAAACATTCTAGAATCACAGAGTATGCTAAGGGTGCTCCAACTAATTGATGTGGAATCCACAACATCGGAGAAACTGTAAATAAAAAAATATTTTTAATTTTGTTCAAAAGTTTTGTACAGTTCTTATTTTTACTTTAAGAAATGGATGAAGAATGATCAGCTAAATATTTATAATCCTTGAGGATATATAAGCACTATAATTTAATGATTGTGTATATTAATACATTCAGGAATCAATCAGGGAAATTAAAATACTTGAAATTCATAATAAATAGGTTGATCATTCATCAAAATGCTGAAACAAAAACGTGCTGCACAGCACCGACAATTCGATGCTTTTTTGAAACGTTTCTTTATTTTGCAGAATTAATTAATTTGAAGAATTTACATGTTACATTTACATTTTACATGTTGCTACACAATTGGCTCCCAAAGGAGTTCATACTATAAAGAGATTTCTTTATTTTTCATTTTTGAAATAATGTATTCTCTAATATTGGCAGAAAGACGAAAGTTGATAGGCGATTGTTTTGTTAGAATAATAAAGATTTAACATATGCATTATGTATTTTCTATATTAAAATTGTCTTAAAAGGTTTATTTTAGTGCTAACAACTGAAATCGGTTTTTTAGATAATTGGTTGAACAGTGTTCGCGTTTTACTACAAACTGAAAAAAACTACAGTACATTTTCCTTTACATCCCATCAGATTCTATGACACATTATCATTACAAAATAGTAAAAAAGGCCATAAAAAAATTCAGTACATATTGCACAAATTGTAAAATTCAATATTGTGGAATAATTTGCAAATCATTTCTTCTTATAGCAATAAACGAAATAATAAATTCGTATGTAGGAACGATTTTTTGTTAAGAATGAAGTAGGTACCGTTCAGCATTTTTTTTCAGTTAGAAAACTTGCCTATTTCCGAGACTAGTTTTAATTAATTCCTAGATTGTTTTAATTTGTATGTAATTTCTAATTAAATTAAAAATATATTAATAGATGTACCCACATTTAAAGGTCTAGTTCTAGTCGTCGCTTTAAAATGTGACGATGTTATTATTTTGTGTGGGATTTTCTTGAAAGAAAATTATGTGGATATGTATGTTGGAGGCCCTGAAGCAAAGAAATGGTTAAATGTGTTTTCATTATAGCATGCAAAACAGTTGGCAGTTGGAGCAGCGAGTGGTGTGGTGATATTTCACACTCTCACTGAGCGACAGTCACACAAACCGGGAGAACCGAGAACTGTTTACATGATCATTTAGCCTTTGTAACCTCTTTAAATGCATAACATTCCCGTGTTCGATACTTACTAGCGCACTTTCGGGAATTGCTTTTCCATTTTAGACCGAAATCAATTCCATCTTGTATTAATTTATTAAGAAACTTGCTTGCCAGTCATCAGTCTTTGAATTAATTTAATCCGCTTTGAATATGTGAGATTAATAATATCATATTTCATTTGAGTGCAAATGAAAGGACTGTAAAATGTCACTTTCTCTTTACCAGCCAGAAAGGTACATATTAATTAAAATCAGCAATATATTTTCGACATTCTCAAAGATGTGGGACTAGAGGGTTAGATTCCGGAACTTATCGTATATAGGGTTAAACTCGCATTTTAATCAATGCGTTTGAATCTTCAATATATATACATAAAGATGCCGAACCTCGAATCTGCTGTTCCTCTGACAGGGCATTTCAAACTGAAAGTCTTTAGTGAACTGTGCTTAACTAACTTCGGCTATGTTTTGTTCCATGCTTTTATCTAAATCGTTCGAGCAGTTATCTTTGCTTTTAAAACTCACTGCACTACTTTTTACTTTTCATCAAAATTACTCTATTAGTTACATCTAATTGCTATTAATATACGTTTTCATTTGAAACTCTGAAATATCAATTAACTATCAGTATGTAATATTGGTTGGCTAATTTTACCATTGTGTGAAATTTGAGTGAACTTGTTTTCAACATTATCCATATTTAATAGTTACCATAAATTAATTTCAATGATATTGTACCATGTATAGTCTCATCGACATGTAAACCCGCCACACATAATATAAATGATTAATCATATATTGAATACGAGTATGTCAGGGTGAGGCAGTAAGCTAGTATTACCATCTCCTGTTGCAATTATTAATTGACGAGACAACTGCAGCACCAAAAAAATCATTGTTCAATATCATCAACCTGAATATGACATCAATTGAGCTCAATATTCGTATCAAATATTTAAGTAAATCTCATAATCACAGCCCAATTCATAATTAATGTTTTCCTAAGTATTATAAGGTACTACTAACGTTAGAGCTCCATAAAGACTGGTACTCTCATCCGCCATATTTGTGCTAATGGCGGACCACGCGCTGTAGTATTTGTATGTGTCGATATACATTTTGGCGCTTTTTCCCCTATTTTAGTCAAGCTAATTAAAATTTAAAATTACCACTATAAACCAATGATAAGTAGAATCAACAAAAGTATTTATTTGGTTTATCATTCCAATAGTATTTAACGTAAATATGTGGTGAGAGTTTGAAGTTTACAATTATATATGTGAGGGTGTTTTCTGTTAACAGTTTTGATTAATGCTCAGGTCTTGCTACAACTTATACGTACAAAAATATTTTACGCTTTAAATAATTCAATATAAGCCTAAGGACAAAGGGTATAATGTATAAATAAGTTTCATCTGCGCTTTATATCAATGGAAAAGCAAATATTTTGATTAAATTATCTTCCTAACCTAGATTATCGTTGACGGAAATAAACTTTTCATAACATAGTTTAATATATCCCTCTGTTTCCTAAAAGTTTAACAATTTAACTATGCAGGATACCCTTTGTAAAAAAATGATTGCAGATGCTATGAATCAAAATAGAAAGATTGGACCATTTAAGTCTCTACAAAAATGCATTTGTCAAAAGTTGCAGCTACTTGAAAAATAATTTAAAAAAGTTATATCTTTCAAACCATTTGAGATAAAATATCAAACATATTGCAAGCGATTTACTCCTCGTAGAGACCTCGTATAGAAGTACCGTGGAACTTTATTTCCAAATTTATTTATTTGGAATATAAGTACTAGGACGATATTAGTTAATTTATTGATTGTATTTATATGTCAAAAAATTACTAAAAAAAAAGGAATAACAAGACACATAAAAGCATATTGATGAATCACACCAACCAATCTGATAATAAAATTAATAGAAGTAATAAAAACAGGATTAGATTTTCCAATATCAAATAACGAGATTTTTTAAGATATTACAAGTTCGGTAATTTTATCTCAAATAATGTGAAATATATTAATATTTTTATTTTATATTGAACTATATTCAACTATAGTCTTTTATCCCAGAGATGCTTCAGGGAATTTTTTTATGGCCCAATCCCTATTCGGTTTCATAGTATATGCGATCAATTTGTTAGCACACCTTTCAGGGACAATACAGATGAACACATACCCTGTGCCCACGAACAATATAATGTTTTTAAAGATTACCCAGATCATAATTTTTTCGCTTTGTTTTTCAGTAAAATATTCTCTTGCAGTAAATTACCACCAGCCTTGTACCAATTTAGAATCTCTTTACAAATTACATATTTAGATTACATTATCTAGTGTACATTTCCATCGTTTATTCAAAAAGTATTATAGATGAAAAGTCTTTCATACATATATTGATCCAATAGTTCTCCTTCATTTAATGGAAAAAAGTAGTTTTAAAATTTATTACTTTTTGTGGTTCATAGGTATCGCTAAAGCCCGAAATTTAGCGCTTCATTTTGCAAAACAAGCGCAAATTATTGCTTATTACGCTTCTTTGGATTGGAATGAAGCGCTTGATTTTTTCTTAGGAACACTGGGCTTTAGGTAGGTACTACCTTTTCGTAATAAAATATAATGAATTTATGTGTAGTTTACATATGCACATTGATACATTATCTTTCATAAATAATGTTATGATATGCTTGTTGGTTTATTCTCATATTCAGAATGCACCTGGTTTCAAATAGTTGAATAATTCAGTAAATATCCTCGATATTTGAAGTATCTGAATAAAAAAGAACGAAAAGTGTTCTTTGAGTTTAAAATTTCGTATTTCGTGGAATCGATCACATTACGGAGACAACGGCGTTTGCAAAGTAGTAGTAAACTGTTGACAGGCAAAACGAAAGTGTCGTTAATGAAATCAAAAGTAGTTTGCATAGTAATATAATTATTGTATTGACGAACGAAATGTAAATGAATGCTTGACGCTCCTTTAGAAGCTGAGATTTGAATCTGATTGATGGCTATTAAAATTGTTTAAATGCAAAGTAGTATAGGTTGTGTGAATTCGAAAAGAGAATAGAAGGTGAAAAGTAGGAGTGAAGAAAGATCACTAACATCTATCTTGTCAACAAGGAGGCGGTGGCGGTATAGATCGAGCTACCGTCAGAGACCATCAAGAAATGGGTTTGATTCGCTGAAGCCACCCACTAGGCAGCTAACGCGGTTGCTCTTGTCGGAGTATAAATGTTACATTAGACCTGATCAAGGACTGTTTGTATTTATCTCGAGACGGCAGAGACGAATTCGAAGTAGACAGAGCACGACAGCCGACATTTCATCGGTACGATTAGAGCATGCGAGTAGCTTTTCCTACTTGTATATGCGTGTATACAAGACAATTTGCATCTCTGTGAGCTTGAATACTTGTCAACATTCATCTCCACGACGAACTCCGGAACTTTTCTATACTTTTCTAATTTTCAATTCAGTAATCTACATTTTATCTTCGGATTTGCTCAAATCCTCTATTTTTCTATCTATGTGAAACTTGATGCTAGTAAATTTCCATGTCATGGTATCTAAAACAATCAATCAATTTTACCAATCACCCTGTATTTATCGAACTAATTTGGGTTGTGTTTCCTCAATCACGTAACCAAAGCATTGACACGCATATACTTAACAGATAATTCATAAATAGAATCTATAGTACAGTATTTATAAAATTTCCCATAGGTAGCCTCTAGCTACAAATTGGACACAAAATATGGTTTTTTTTTCGGCATCACAAAAATCTTAAAATTATTTTTTTTGTTCGCATATATGCTCAAGAAGACGGGTTCCCATCAAACAGACACGCTAGCGACTGAGTGTCATTATCCAAAATAGAAAAAAAAAAAATTAAATCTTGGAGATTAATCTGAATCTCCAAATCCACTAAGTTGTAGTTCTCTTTGACGATTTCTACTACACTGACGGTACAATTACGTCTTACACTACACTGAAGTAGATGTCACACATTTACAAAAACCAACTGTTGTTGCATACGGTTTCCACCCAGCGAACCCTTTTTCCAAAAACAATAAAACAGCATCAAAACGTTTTGCACCGCAACGGGACAATCTTTTCGCATCGCGACGGGATGTTCTCAAAAACAGTCTCCAATTCTCGGAAACGTTTAATATTTTCGCAACTAAGTTGCTCCTAGGTCAAAATCGACAAATGCTCTGTTTTGTTGCAGTTTTGTCTGTTTGGTGGTATTTCTCCTAAATGAGTTTCCTCTCTGAACAGCTTCTTACCCAACGTTGTATAAAAAAGCTGGAGAAAAGGTGACTCGTTCTACTCTAGAATCTCTAGATCATTGTCACAAACAACGACCGAGGCCAATGAGTTTATGATACGATTGACCAGTAAAAATAAATGAGTTCAAAAATTGTTCATATTTCTTATTCGGCTCGTTCAGCGGATGTTTCAGTTTGTTTAGCTAATATATCAAGACATCCTCTTTTCCAAGGATAGACCATCTACATGTTTTCCATCAGTTCTAATAGATAATCTAGTGTGTAAAATCAGGCCTTTTTGCTCATTAAGTGCTCTGCTTATTATTTCATTTACTGATTGGTGTCGAGTTATTCAACGAGTACTATGTATACGGCGTGAACCCGCAGATAACAAAAGAGCAATTTATACCTCACATTTAGACCACATTTTGGTAACATTTAGTTAAGTGGTCTAAAAGCGAGATATAAATACGGGACAATGTATCAGTTGTGGACCATCTACTAAATTATAATTAACTCCAATTCGCAAGTGATATTTCTGTATTTTAAATGTCTCCAAAAAGTATGCGTTAGTTAAATATGCTCTATTATCTTCATTGTTAATCAAATAATCATTTTGACGAAATAGTCATTTTCTACTGAATTATTTTCTTTAAATAAAATCGTATTTATCCAATTTGTGTCCACGCACATATTCAATAACAAATAACTACAATACCTGCTCGCATTTACAAATTGTTGCTAGAAATCAAGCGGTTGACTCTAAAGCTAAGTAGTGACTCAACGAGACTGAAGCAACACAGAAACTTTTTGTTCGTATATATTGCAGAATGATTTGTTTCATGTAACTTTGTTATCATATCTTATAAAAAACAAATTGAAAAAATAGAATTAACAATCAAAATTTATTATCGTCTCATTTTGGAAAAAGCGTCCATAAGTCTCCATTCTGAACAGCTATTTGTAAACATATGAGAATGGTTCTAGCTCTAGGCTTTCCAAAAAACATTGCAGCTTTGTTTATATTTTTGTAATTATAATCAACTTGTGAAAATATTTTGTTCGGGGTAGCATAAAACAATATAAATAATAACTTGTTACGTATTAACATATTAGAACATAGAAAAAACAATCAACTATAGTGAGTAGTGCATGTATAATCCACATTGACGTATTTGGCGAAATGAAAGGTTTGTATGTTGTGAATAACAGCGACATTAAAGTTAAATAGTAATTTGTGGTTGATTAATTTAATTCAATTTTGTTAATTTCGGGTACACTAGAATAAACCATGCAAATAATTAAGTATTCTACAAGTCCTTCACTATGCTAACTAGCGAGTCCTAGCCAGTTTTAACATGGACAAATGGTCTCTACATTAGCTGACCATTGTACAACTGCAGTGTGTATAATTTCGCTTCACCCTCGCGCGTTGCTATTGTAAACCTGACAGTCCGAATTACTGTTTGGTTCCTGCTATACAATGGTTACTAATTTATGCTGCGGCCTGTACTGCAATTGTAGTATAAACAGTTCCAGATATTGTATTATATGTATATCCTTTTTATTTGTACAAAGTGCTATTATATTTAAAAATATCTTACAGTCAACGCTAACTTTGATCCTCTTGCTGACGGTAGGCGGCACACCATTGCTTGCTATACACAAATATGCACCCATGTCCAATCTTGAGATTCGAGTCAACTCCAAAGTTTCGCCTTCCCATTCTGTCACTAGAAATTTAATAACACATTGCTGCTTAACATATTCAAATAATTCTAATCATAAAGACATCCAAAATCAATTTGGAGCAATGATTGAAACAATTATAGCAAAGTTAAAAGAAACAAAAACATACCACAACAACACCAAAAAATTGGTGCAAATGATATTTCACGCTTTAGTTTTTGATTTTTTTTGATTTTTTTTAACATTTTTTAATAAAATTGAAATTACTACTTCTAAATCCCAAATTTGAAAATCTGATAAATGAAAAGAGTCTATTTATCCACGAGAGAAGTAATTACAAAAAACACATTAAAAGAACGATCAAGAATCATTTGCATAAAATTGCATATAGATGATTGTATTTACCAGAAACTGTTTTATTGATAGTAATTTTGGAGTTGTCATCTCGTTTCCATTTGACACTCGGCAGTGGGAAACCGGTAGCTTTGCAGGTCAAAGTTTCATTGTTGCCTTCTCTGACAATTACATCGCTGCTGCTAAGAGAATCGTCTATATTGGGGGGCACTGCAAATAATACAAAAACCAATCAATGCTATTGCTAAAGTTTGAACCGTTTGTTTTCACTAGCCATATAAAATGACTAGCAATTTTAACACAAACGAAAACGTAAAAGCAGACGTTGCACGAGGTGGTAAAATAAAAAAAAAGTTCCAATGCAAATATGATGTTACGAGTAGTTATAAAATGTGTGGATGTTCTAATAATATAGATTATGTTGTGAAAATAATACGGTGAATAAAATCTTTGATGCATACAGTTTGCCAATACATGGAAGATTATTACAATGCAGTTCCACTTTATAAATAAATTTCTTCAGAAACTGTAATAACCAACCCTTAAAGTTTGAAAGAGACACGAAACAAACCTAGTAGTAAATATTGTAATTCTTTTGAATTGCATCATTGCAATAAAATATGTGGGTTTTGTTTTGCGACCGAATCCGTTGGATGCACAGAAAGCTACTGCGATCGTAAATTTCTTTCTATGACAATCGGATCTCAAAAATATATCTAGATAAAAAACGTGCTTTTATTATTTACTTAGTTTACTTTATTTAAATTTTATTAGTACTGCGAGGCAATCAGGCGATTTTAAATATTATGCGGGAGGTTACGTTCGGTATTTTCTTTCCAGTTTGATTACGAAACAAGCAAGGGTGGCTGAATAGAGAAAGAGATGCAGTGGAATATTTGGAAAGCAAAGGGTAGACTACAAACCCAGACCCGCATCTATTGACATCTACAACCACAGTTGTTGTCGGTTGCTATACGAGTATGTCTACCTATACCTTTTCTGTCCCAGAGCTCTCGATAGTTCGGATCATAACGGCGTGAAATTCACTCTAGCTAGATCATCTTCTCCACAAGGAAGCGATCCTGGAGATCAAAGACTTTATTACGGTACCTGTTCCCTGATTAAGGGGTTTATACTATCGACGTTTATCACTGATTTTTTTCACGAATATATATTTATCCAAATCTATGAAACCAAGCAACAAAATTCTTATTGAAAAATTACAACTTTACGTTCGACAATAAAAAAGCTCTTGTAATTACATCTGATTATTTAAAAACCAGGAAGTAGTAACCAATAAGAAAATAAGAGTAGGGAACGCGTCATCTTTGACGAAATATCAGCTACTTCTTTAGATAATAGTACTAATGGCATACACAAAATTTATTTATTTGTAGGAAAATTGATGCAGTGTGCAGGCATTGATTGTTCGAGCTGGGATGGAATTGAAACAGTCTATGTCCCTCACAATTCCTGGACACATTAAAGGTCCACTTGATTGCGGCCGTATTTCTTCCTGGGGGGTCGAGCGCTTTCATTAAGCACCCCGCCAATGCGGTTAAATATAAGCTATTGTCGGAGGCGAAATTTCCAATTGAGTCTCAGGTCATTTCTTAATAACAGGTAATTCATTTCAGTCGTATCTGCAATGATTTCAATCCGTTATTCTGCTTTCAGTAGCAAAATTTTCTTCTTCTGATCCAAACAAAGATAAATAATTGAAAATCCAATTAAACAATTTGGAAACTATGTGTTTTTTCTAGCCGAATTGGTTGCTTCGGTACATACTTAGACTATTATAGTGTTACACTGAGGGAATTGTTCTTTCTCAAAGTTACAATTGTGCCGTAAATATTTAATGATGTTTTTTAAGTGGCTGTGTTGATTTGTGGAATTGATTTGGGTTTGTGAAAGTAGTGAAACACAAATAAAATGACTAGGGAAAAGTCATTAATGTGTCGATTTTGTACGCCACTGTTTCAAATCCGAATTGAAACTCCATACACGTGAATCCGGTTGTCGGTGATACTGAGTAGGACAGCGGGCCCTTGTGGTTTCAAGATGAACTTTGACCCTCTGCCTCAGGCCATGCATTATTATTCGCTGCAGCAAACCCAATGTTCGGAAGCTGCAAACTTTTTTAACTACCAGAATTCATTAAGAATTTCTCTACTGATAAAAGTAAGACGTTTCTACGTTTCATTTCACTAGAGGTATCTACGTAAGACACATATTAAGTAGTGCATTACAGAAAATATTTTTTAAAATTCTTGTTTTTAGAAAAATGTAAATATTTTCAATTATTAAATTATATATTCGAAACATAATTTACTCTTTATTCATTGAGGATGCCGACATATGCCTATCTACAAATTCTTTCATATTGTAACTCTTGATTCTTAAGAGGAGTTATCCTATCTAGTATCCACAACTCCAAATCAATTATTGACAATTTAAATATTTAGTTATTAAAATAGGATAGCAATTGAATAATCAATTTCTATAATTTAATCCAAATATAATCAAAGATTTAATAAAATTCTCACAGTAATTTAGGCGTATAAGCTCCAACAAATCTGAAATATATAAATCCTGAAATACAAATTGGCAGTTTGTTCACAATATAAAACGGGATCCCCAAATAAATCGATTTTATTTCTTTGCCTTTATAATTCAAATATCTAGTCTATTTATTAATCTGTTTTTTGAACAAAAATCCAGTAGACTTTAGAAAATTCTCTTTCTGTGAACGGTTTTAGAGCAACACATATGTGACGCCACGTAAAGCCTCCAAACAAGAGGCGATTTTATCTAAAATCTTGCGCCTCTATGAACATGCTCATCTCTGGGTAATTAAACACTTTCCACGTTGGTACGTAATATGTAGTCCTTAGTTTATAACTCGTCACCCACGTGAGTAATGTATCGATCTAGCTCAGACGTTTGTATTGCATCGCTACTTCATTCGGGCGCATTATAGTATGCTCGAATATAGGAGGACGTATGTCGACCAACTCATGTAGTTTAAAAACAAGTTCAATATTTTACGAGATATTTTGCCAAGGGTAAAATTTTCGGATACATCAAAAATACTCAAACATACATTAGAGATAATTACGATTTCTTTTTAAAATCTCGCCTTTCTATAATTTATAATCTGTTTTCGTCAAGAACAGTAGTGATTTTTTAAAATTCAATATTGTTTGTAGACTATTTTTAACTGAAAAGGAAAAATAATAGTCTATAGTCCAATATTAGATCATGTGTTATTATATCCAGTAGGTACCTATATTTGTATTTGTTTACTAACAGTTTGGGATTAAATTGAATTTACTACCAATAATCTTCTAATCAAGTTGAAAGCTAGTATTAAATCAGACGATTCTAATTTAATTGATATCTAATTCCAAAGTGCACTTGATTCAATCTATAATATAACACAAATTTAACTCAAATAACAGGGAAGAGTTAATTTTCTCTCACGCTAACAGAATTTGCTTTACAAATAAATATTAATCTTTAAATAAATATATTTAATATTAAAGCAAAGTCAATTAGTTGTTCAGTTATGTTACAATCGAGGTTACAATACAATATTTATTACTAGAAATTTTATTAATTCATATATTGTATGTTAACTTTAGCAGGAAATTTATAAAACGACGTTTGCCAAATGAGCATTTCTTGGTGATTGGCTGATTGTAACCTTTCAAAAATATAAAAAATGGGAGATGTGAATTTCGGAACAATGTGGTAATAAAGTGGTTTGGCTTAAAACATTTTCTCAATCGAATCGCACGATCTAGTTTTATCAAAGACGAGCACTTAGATATCGCTTTGAACATAAATTACGTAAGTTTAGTGAGTAAGGACGGCGCCGTATGAAAGATAGCTTTCTCCGTGCAGTGCTAGTTGGAATTCTAAAATCGTTTACAGAGTTGGTAATTTCTAATGATCGCTATAGTGTGAACCGATCTTAATACGAAGAGGTGTCGCATATTCTCTCTCAACTTCAAAAGACTGGTTCAGTAGCCGTCGCGGCTAATCTAAAACGTGCCCGGCATATAGGGAGAAACCGCCTGTGCTGTGGTACACTACGGTTTTACGATGACACCGTATAATTTAACAAGTTTCACCACATATGTTCCTGTTAGGTTCCGATCGTTGTTCAATCCTCTTCAAACCGCACGAAATTTGATCGAAAACTGGCAACTCATCTTTTTACTACACCATACATTCTGCTTTAATAATAATATTAATGTCACAAAACTATGTGTGTGTGTGTGTGAAATTTTGAAAGGTGGTATGCCTGAGCTGGGAGGTGATATTTCATATAAGCAATAAAAAAATCGAGAGCGAAACTATTTTCCATATACAATCCCGTAGAATTCATTCTAAAATATATATACGTGTATCAATTGAAATAATAAAGTTGTATTCGTGCAACAGACAAATAAATCATATTTGAATGAAAGGAGAAATAGTATATTACAAACCGACGTGAAAAGTGTTTCATTCCTGTCGAGAGATTAGATATAGACCAAGGCGCGAAGCTCCGAGGTCAACTACATCTCGAGACGGGAATTAAACTTTCCACGGAGGTTTGTGAGCATTGGAACTCAGATCAGTAAAGTTTATTACTGACCGGTCGGGTAATAAAAGCCTTATAGACTTAAATGCAGATCAATTACTTTATTTTGAACTATAGTTATCTACAATTCATTTTTGGCATACCGTCCAGGACACCCTGAATACACAGAAGTACTTGATTTCAATATTTATTATGTAAAAAATAAGAATAATCTCGGAATAATCTTTTACAAAATATAAATGACTAATTTGATTTACCAATTAATTTTAATATCCAATACATAAGGTAAAAAAAATATTTTAAAATACTTTAGTTCCATGATGGGTATTTAATTAAAGATAGGTTACTAATGTACAGACTTTATCACTTGAATTGAAATAAGGTTCTTTAGATTTCGTTTGAGTAGAGCACTCGAATTTTAGCATTAATTAAAATTGGCTAAGGGGGAAGTTTTAAAGAAAATTATTTTTAGTAATAAACTAAAACGAACATTTTAAATGTTTCTATATATATACATACCTATATGAAATTATTTAAAAAAAATTAGGTTAAAAGTCTAATATTATTATAATATTACTAGAAATCAAAGATGATAATTTCAGTTCATTATCTTGGATTTATTCTAAAATATTTTTTATTTGCTGTTCACGCAAACTTTGTGTTACTAAAATCTAAGAGACGCATAAAACTATCTAATAGCTGCTGCACCTAAAACATGCCTTTTGTGATGTTAGTGATGATTTTCATCATCTGATCTAGGTTAGCTTAAAAATAAGTTTTTAAACTTTAAACATGATGTTACTTTAAAATATTAAAATTTTTATAAATTCATGTTACCTTTACCAGTATATGCGTTAAAGTACTAGTTTTATTTACCTGTGATTCAAGATTGTGGCTGTGATTCAAGATTTGCTCGACATTGTTCAGTCCACTCCACTTAAAGAAAAATGGACCAACTAAATCTCGCAAAATACATTATAGTTTCAATTTGAGATCATGTGTCACGTAGTCTTTTCATTTAAACTTTTGTGATAAAAAGAGTTCTCGAATTTTTGATGACTACTACAATTTTTATTGAAAAAAAAGTTTTTGTGTTCTTTCTTAAAAACCCAATTTCTTTGAAGAATATTTTAAAAAATCTAATTAAATGATGTAAATGACGTTTAAATTTTTGCATTTTTTGCTTCCAAATTTGAAAATTTGGAAGAAAGAATATTTTCGGAAAACTAAGATCTTAGCCACGAACAATTGTGAAGACTACGTTTTCTGGAATCGCCTAATGGAAACTCATCGTGAGACGCCACACGTATATGAACTAGTTAATGCTTTATGTTGGCATTTTATTAATTGCATTAATTTATAAACAAAGAATTTTATCAAGTTTTATGAGATTTTCCGGGTCTTCTCGAGTGTTTTTGAGACTTCGCAAAACTTTCAAAAGACTTTCTTATGTTTGTAGACCCTCGTAATTAGCCCGTCTTGAAAATGGATGGTAGCACTTTTCTTAAAAATATGTTATTAACTTTACTTTAGTGTGTAACAGCTATATTACATTTAACAATATTGACAATATACGCATGTTTATATTCCTTCAAACATTTCTAATAAAATTGATTATAGTCGTAAACAAGGAACTTTTCCAAACCAATTTTATTTTCAAACTTTATATTTCAAGAATGGTATTAGGACTAGTGTTATATTAGTGTAAAGCATCACTTGTAAACTTGTTTTTAAATTAATATTGTCATTGTTAATGATTATTTAATAAATACATAAATTGATAAATAATTAATTAGCATAATTTGATCAAGGTATATAAAGGGTAATTTTGATATTAGTTGCTAGAAACTAAAGGGGTTGAATAGAAGTTGAAGTTATGTAGATATAGATAGAAGTTGGAGCACGTGATGTTTAAATAGGCTCAAATAGAACGTTAGTCTTGACATAACCGAAAGTGTATTTGTGTGTCCTATCTAGAAATCAGGGCTTGGTATAGCCGTCAGATTAATTCATCCCCTCGTTCTCTACAAAGTCAACAATTATGTTACGTTCGGTAATTTTTGAAACTGCAAGGATAATGATTATTCATTTTCTTTGCCATTTCGGGGGTAGGCGGAGAATTTCTTTTAATTGGAAGAAAATTAAAAACAGTTCGGGTAAAAGTGATGCCAACCTACCTAATCAGCAAAAGGTAATGGCATAATTTAATTATTTAGTAAATCAACATTTTCTATGCTTGAGGGAATCTTGCTGCCAATCTTCCGAGTCCCTTTGCTTTAGGTTGTTTAACTTCGTCGACATAATTTGCCCATCAAACTCAATCATTTCACTGAACAGCTTTTTTGTATTACTATATAATATGGGAAAAAATGTTATTAAATTTATTTTAAATAGGTGCCATAAATTTAAACTGAATATAGATAAAAGTATAATAAAGTTTGAAGTTTGAACAGTTTAATGTATGTATAGTCACGAGTGTCGAGTAGTAAACCACCATGCAAAAAAAAAGCGAACCCTGATATATTCGAAGGCAATGCTTGTACACTCCAGCTTTAATATTCCCACTTTCATTTCGACATAATCCTGAATGATTGATAATTTTTAATGAAATATATTGCAAGAATCAGTTCATTAATGCACCTACATTTACCAACATCGTCTCTGATTCTAAACCGTTCTACTCGTAAAAAATAGAGCAAACTGAGTAAGAGCAGAACAGAAGCTGCAGGAAAATGAAACGAAATGAACGTAGCAGCTAGGCTAGGCTGGATTCCCCTAATGTAATAATGCTTTAATCTCTGCCCGCCCCATATACCCAGCTTGTATGCCAATGTCCGCTGAATGCTTGTCTGAACGAGGCCCAGACATACGGTGGGTGTATCATCAATCATGAAAGCAATCAAGAAGTCGCAGAATGCATCATGTATATGTATTCTTCACTTCTTACAAGCTTAAATTAATAACAACACAAAAATCAATAATAATAACACATTGACATTGACTTTGACAGACAAAAAAAAATCAAGTTGCCACAATCAATTACTTAATAAAATTACATTCGCATAATAAAAGAAAGAGACACCTGCCGAACTTCAAACTTCCCAAAAAGTGACATTCATAAAATGCTAGTATTTTATGAATATTTTAACAGATATCAATATCGACTAATTGATGATTTTTCAATATATTTCATTTTATATATTATATGACGAGGGTTCGGTTGATTTGCTATTCAATTTTAAATTGACATTAAATGATTTTTATTTAAAATAACTAGTGTCAAAATAGAAAATTGATGAAAAGTGTATTGAAAAACAAATAGGGAAAAAATTACTCCATTACTAAATATTTTAATAGTTCCATTTATTTTTGTTCCCCGGATTATCAGCAAACGGTTAGAATAGAAGAAGTCCGCCAAATATTAGTCCGACTGGAACTAAAGGGGGAGCCTTGTTGGAACAGACTTGTAAATAATTACGAACGGAATATAGGAGCAAAATTAGTTTTCGCGTCCGTTGGCATTAGTAACCAAAAAGTATAGATGTGGCAACGTGGTAAAGTGACATTTTATCGGCTCGAAATCTCCAAAATTCGAGCCGAGGCGAAGACGAGGAGGCTTCCTAGGAAATGTGTTTGACATAGACAATTTACTGCTGTGTTGCATGTATAGAAGATTTTATCGACTACCACTAAAAACACAACTTTCCTATATACATTCCACAAAAGAAATTTTCACTTTGTCTGCCTAGGCAAGTAATAGTATATTACACCATATCTAAGTGAAAAGTAATTAGAGATTTGGTTGACCTTGGCGCCTCGCGTCTCGTCAAGTATCTAATCCCTCAACAGTAATGAAATTTTCCACCGAGGTTTGTATACTATTTTATTTACGATCATATATGAAACCGATTTTATTTGAAACCGTCAAAACAACGTCAAAACCAAATTCAGAAAAACATCAAGTTGGTAAATTTGATTTATTATGTTGTTGTCTAGGCAGCACAAACTTCATATACTATTGCAGTTGTTCGATTTTTTCGAATGCTGGTCAAAATAACTCGAATTTTACGATCAATATCCAACGGACCTACCATCCAAAGAATTCATTGTATTTCGTGCTTAGTTTATAAGCTAATTATAATTTAATAATAAACAACAAATTTTTGACATTGACAATTTTGTTTCATATTTAATTTAAATCAAACAAGCTTTTGAACTCAGATCAGTAAAAAGTCATTACTGACTAGTCGGGAATTAAAACCGGTCAGTAATGACCAACTATGTAAACTTACGAAATGACTATATTACTAAATGATTGTGAATAAACTACTTTATACACCTTTTTACCTGTTGAACACACACATAGACATGAGAAGTAGATATTGCATGTGACTTATCAATAATAAAAAACACTTGTATTTTATTTTCATCGAAAACTAATTTTCATGATTTTATAAAACTAAACTCAATTTAACTGATTGGAAAAATGCGTAAAAAGCGAAAATCCTCTAGCCATCACTGAGTTTAATTTTTATTTTCAAGCAGTATAATTTGCTGCTATCCTCGTTGTTATCTTTCCATTTAGTCAACAGCCTCATTTGAAAATATTTGAATACATCAAAGGTTAAAAAAAAATAGCTCAATGCAATTAATGTAAAATACTGAAACTGAATGAAGAGATTTAAAAAATGATTTTGAAAAACAAGATTGAACTGAAAGTAATTGGCTTTTTTGTTATTACCAATCCTGTTTATACATAAATAGTAAATGTGAATAATTGCTTTGGAAAATTCGTTACGTTAAAGTACGTATATAGTAGAGTGTTGAACGTGTTTCAGAAGATTTAACATAATGGTAATGATTTAGGAAGGTTTGCAAACTAGCATCAGGGTTGCTATTTCTGTCTGGGTAAGGTGAAGCCCGTCGGTAAAGCTATTACCTGGTCAATTACATTGAATGGAATTGAGGTTTTGGAACTGGAGTTATAATTGAAATCTGTGGGATGGCTGAAATTCCCTTAAATCTAGTAATTGTCAGCCTTTGTGTGAGAGTATGGGATCTGATAATGCCTTCCATTGTCAATGCCACCAGAAAATCCTCCACCATTATTTTTAAAATCTGATGAAATTCATAACTTCTCGACGTTAAGTTGTCCATAATCCATGTATCGAATATCAGAAGAGTATTAATAGTTTATTTTTCATTGCGCTTTCAAAGTTATTTTTAATTCACGGATGGACGAAAATGTTCACCCCACTATGGTTTTAACGCTAGTTGGAATATCGTATATTTCTGTGGTCAATACATAATTGTTTCTAGTACAATTATTTTATTGAGCACTATAAAGTGAAATATTTGAAGCACTAAACTTAAATTTTAAATTATGTGAATTTGAAAAACCATCCTATTGAAACAATGTTATTTATTAAAGTTATAAAGCTATTTGGGTCAATGCAGACAATATTTTTAAAGTTGTTTTGTGCATACGTAAGTGGAATGCCTTAGATTTAACTTGTTAGATTATATCTAAAATTCTATTTTATTTATCTTGCTGAAATATATTTTTGGAACACGAATTGACTGAACTTCACTACATTCTCTTTTATGTGCATATATAAAAAACGGATATAATAAAAAAAATTATTCGTTCTATAGGTACTTATATTTTTATAGAAAAATATAATCCTTCTTAGAGAAAATCAAATTTCATTTTGTAATTTAATATATTATGAAATATACATAAAATTTAAATATTTGACAATAGAGAGGAGGTTTCCGAGTTTGAATATAATATCATTTCAAGTTTTCTTATTGAGTCCAGCAGTTGCTGGCCGCTGGACGATCAGCATCGCCGAACACTCTCAAGAGAATTGACGATTTGTTCCTGATTCTAGAAATCTAGACTTTGCAGACAATCGCAATACAAAGATTTCATTCGAAAATCCGTTGGGTCGAAATCATTTCTACACGTAACATCAATAATATTTATCTTGTTCTATTTTTGTCGACAAAATTTTATTTACCTTTTTGTTTCCTAAACTGCATAATCATACTTATACGAAACCGGAAACAAATTGTCGTTCTCCATTGTTATGATTTCATTAATATTGATTCCTTCTTTACAGCCAAACTAGGTGAATACTTTTGGTTGGAAGTACTTAAGAAAGGTGTTACAAAATTTAACCACACAGTGTAAAATAGTTGTAAAACTTACTTCATAGTATGATACAGATATTTACAACCACTATAACCAGTGAAAACTTTGAAATAATGGAGAATAGTTTCGAAACCATCTGACTACATTATTCTAGTTTTATTGTTTCATTCATAACACTTATTATGATTATCATTCAAATTAGTGCTGGCAAAGTCGGAAAAATTGAAACGGTTTTTTAAAGCCAGGATTCAAATAATGGTCAAAACCGGTCGATCAGATCTCCATAAACCCATTTGGCTATCATTTTTGGCTACTAAACGGTAGCCAAAAATGAACTCGAATATGTAAATAACCGGTTAAGCAGATATCCAAATTTTGGATCACCGGTTATCCGGATAACAAGCAGATCAAACATTTCAAGTGAAAAATATTAAAATACAACTGCACCGGATTTCTATTCAAAATAAATATTTCTAAGTTATAAGACCAAGTGTTTAAATTTCCATTTAAAGTGGCAGTGATTAGTAACAAGTGCTTGTTCTTTTTTCATCATAGAGATGAAAATACGGAGGGAGCATTTCCTATAGTGTAATGAGCGTCTGTGATTTTTCACTAGATATGGCAGAGATGGAGATAGAGCCAGTTGAGAGACAAATGAAGAATTAATAAGAGGAGTACTAATGCGAATGAAGAATAAATGTTAAGATTGTTAACGTTTAAGAAAACCGCCGTTAAAACTGAAACAATCCTCACAAATTATAAGTTAGAAACATTAATTTCTTAATTAACAACTGTGACCTCATAAGTTATTGTTCATCTGTTACTTCAGATTCCAGACAAAAAGATGAGAGTTGCCGCTTTCAACGTAATTAATTGCAATACTTTTGACAATGTAGGAGAGATTGTATAATCGCTACCGTTGAACTTAGTTGAAAATATGGGCAAATTTTGTTTCTACCTGTGTCTATCAGTATACAAAATTGTATTGTCTGTCTCTGTTAGGGGTGGTAGTTTTTTCTGCGCCGACGAGCAGGACGTGAACTGGTGTTTATAAGCAAGAAGGATGACTAATTTGTGTGAGCAAAAAGGAGACACGCTTGCTAAAGATTTGTTGTCTGAATTAGGCACTCCACACAGTTTTATTTTGCAAGTTTATCTCAAGTGTCGTAATAAAAGTAATTTTCTTGTCTTATGTTCTTTGAAACGACGTTGAAACATTGAAAGAATTTATTCTGGCAAAATTGCTTCTAAATCTATAGCTTTTAACACATTTATTACTGCTAGCCATTTATGCTATTCAGAAATAACTATTTTGTATGTTTCTATTTTATTCGTTCGCATTTCTCATTAAGCTAGCATAACTTGATATTTAATTGAATTGCAAGCGAATACAGCAAACGATGTAGTTTGAATTATAGCATAAATAAATGCAACTAAAAGCGTGTTAATTTGACAAAACAAAATGATGTCCAGTCATTTCAATTTTTCACCATTTCGCCAACAAATTCAGTTAAAAAATAAAACGCTATTAATTTGAGATTTAATTAATACAAATAGTAAATGGAATTTTAAATACTTTTCGAGTTATTTGTTTGGATGAATTTGATTAAAAATTTAATTTCCCTTGAACCAATTCCAATTAGAAAAAGCAAATCAACTTACCGACTACACGTAGGTACCCAAATTGGGTTTTTGCAACAACCGTATTGATTTGGCACATATATCGGCCTTTGTCCTCCTCCTGGACGTTGCTAATGTGCAAGAACCACGTCCTGTGCTTATCGTGTGTTACACTAATACGTGGATTTCTTGTAATAACGTGATTGTGGACTGTTAAAATTGCTGATTGTTCAAAATGCATCCAGGCGACCTGCAAGCAAAACACTTTTTACACATACAGTATTATTTCTATAAATTAGGAGTTGTACGAAAAGGGAGTTTTCATCTATACAAGGTAGTTTTAGAAGTTATAATCGCATACGACTATCTACATATAGGGTGTTTCAATAAAGTTTCCGAATATTTTCGGTTGTTATGTTTTATTGGACTTTTATTCTAGTAATCTCTTTCTTCTCTGCAATTTATAGACCGGTACACTTTTGTTTATGGAGCGGTACACAGTAGAACAAGGTGTTTACGTTGTTAAAATTAATGAGTTTTTTTGTAGTACTTTCATATCATACAATTCGGGATTATTTTGGTGCCTAAAATCATCCATTAGTTCAGTAAGAACCATTCGCAATATTGGGCACAAATTTGAATCGAAAGGGTCTATCCAAGATGTTACAACACCAGAACGTGCACATCGAGCGGATGGACGATTTTGTACACCAAAACAATCCCAAATTTTGCGATATCTAAGAACCACAGTAGACTCCTATTTGAAAAAAAACTCCCTGTTGAAACTTTGAAACCCCTGTATTAATAAATTCGATATTCTGTAAAAGTTTGTAAAATATTTGGATATAAAGAAAATATCGATTTCACAACAGTGTATTTAGTCTTAAATAATTTTAATTGCTCCATTGGTTTACGGGAGGTATAAATTATAGATTGTATTTCTCATACATATGTAACGAGCTCTAAGTATAAATAATTCGAAAATGAAATGGCGATAGGTAATTAAAAAAAACAAATTTTACAGGAAATTTGATTTGTGGAAAGTTTTTCGCAATTATTCCAAGTTAGTGAAATAAGGTAGAATTGTAAATTATTAATAATACGATAATGAGTTTTTAGACATTAATATTTGAACTTTGTAAAGTGCTGCATTTTCATGGCAACTTTTATTTACCTTTAGAACTTCCGATATATTTCCACATACCGCATGATGTTTTATTCAAGTGTTATTTTCGTCTTTCTTTCTTCTTGCGCTTTATAAAACATTGTCTTTAATTTTTCTCGTATAAGAAAAGTAATGACGTAAAGTTTTAATACTTTTTACTTCTTATTATTGTTCTACAATCGGAGTTTTACTCTTGTATTTTTATAGTGCATTTTATGGTTTTTCAGCGGATGTCCACTATTATGAAACTCGCAAAAACCGGTGCAACCTATTTGTATTAAAAATGACAACTATCTTTAATTGCCCATGAAAATTTATTGCCCATCAACGTTATTACAATTTTTCAAACGTCATTGTTGTTGTCTTCTAAATTCATTCATTCATTACCCAAGGAATTTTGTTTTGTTGTACAAACATAAACGAAATAATTGTGAGCGTAAATATGAATTCATACACGGATCAGACCCATAATTTGCGATAACGCAAAATTATATTTTGTGAAGCTTTGAATTAATAGCACAACCTGTTGAATGTGACGTACATATAAATATATATATAATTCGGATGCTAAAATGAGATATGACCTGAAAAACGGAACTTTTTAAAAAATTAAAGCCACTCACTCTAATGGTTAGCAAAACAAAAATCGTTTAACATCCTTTATTATTTATCAAACTGTTTCGTTGGGCTTTCAAACACGCTGATTATTTAATTCTTCTCATTAACCATTTTTCACTGACTTTACACAAACTAATGGAACTTAATATAACAGAGTGAAGTGGATAATTCTAATTCTATAGACTTCGTAGAGTAATAGTTATAACGTCGCTTTCTTTTGACAAAAGTCATAAATATTAATTTAAAACTATGTAACTTGACTGAATTTCACTCAAGTAATCTTGGCAACAATTTGGTACCTATAGAAACACTTTGCCGGCCTAGGCCGGAAAAACAAACTTTCTGGCCGATGAAGGCAGAAAACTATTCATGCTGTATGAAGTGACAAAATCGTCATTTACCTCATGAATTACTTTCTTTAGGTATTTCAATAAATAATTATATTGGCTTTTAAACTTTTAAAGATTATATAAGTATTGTACGTTCCTTCGCTAACACAATTTATTTACCGTTAACACTGGAAAAATCATAAAAGTTTCTACAATATACGTAGAAATGTTCATAGGATTCGGCATCGGCTGAACTTCGAAAATATCTCTCGTTGTATGACGAAAATCTTAATCAGCATGGATGAAAAAAGAGGGCAAAGTCAGTTGACCTGATTGGTTATATAAAGGAATTGGATATTGGAATCCAAGAAAATTTCTTTAGGTCTTGCAATGAAACTGTACACATCTGCGAGATCTATTCAGTTAAAATTAATTTATCGTAATAACAAAACAGAAAAAACTTATTACGTCAAATCAAATTTGGTAATAACCTTTTTAAATTAATATCATTAATAACATTAAGATAATAAGTCTACCGCTTATATTCGTATCGTCCTGGACTTGCTAAAAGTCTTTTATATAGCGCTGAAACTTGATAATACATGCAAGTTTTGGATCATAGTTGACGAACTTTTTCCATTACAGCTAACAAACAGACAATACAGATCGTTTCAAAAGAAAGATTAAAAATAACTTATACACATATATATTTAATACAATTTATCATCTGTCGATAACATTTCCAATATAATTATAATCAAATGTTCCATTATATTAACCGAAATTGATATTACGTCTTAATTATGCGCTAATGCAATGTTTATTGGCTATAAAAGTTACTTCCCTAAATTAGTGCTACTACTTAGCGCTTGAAATATACGATATTTTTATACGTATTTACGTCTAGATATCATAAATCTACCACATGAGGAATCATAAAAAGAATTTCGTTTTTAGTAAAACTTTCAAAATACAATAAAACATATTGAACCAATGTATTCTTTTAAAGTTGCACAATATTTGACAAAATCGAATATTTACATATTTCTGTTTGTCTCAATATTCTTGATACTTTCTCAAGCTTTTTGATTAAATCAGTTTTTAATCCAATACATTTTTGAAGCATAGAAATGTTTCCATTTTGAGTCGCCTAATTTGGATGACCAATCAAATTAGCTGGATAGTGTTCACTATTACAAATTATACATGGAAAGTTTGCAGTGCAGTTGTCTACTCTGATTTGGCGACCTAGCACACGTGAGTACAAATTAAGATATTTGGTTGGATTTCTGTCATCTTTAAAGAAAACCTACCTGCCTACCAATAAACCAACAGTTTTAATGATAAAATATTTAGGCACACCCGGATTCGCACTTCAGATCTCTCGATTACTAATCAAGCTACCTTGACAATTAGACCAATCTACCACATTGGTTAGAACAACATAGAATATCAAATGACCATAGAACAACATAGACTCTAAAACATAGTTGCCATAAACATCCTTCTTTGCATTCGTCCTTGCAAGACATCATTCAAATCCAAAATGCATCTAATTAATTTGAGGCAAAATGTTACAGAAATCGTGAATACTATCCCCACTGAACTTCCGTTGACACTGGTACTTAGTAATGTCATGTGTTTTAAAAGTACAAGAATCTGCTTTATATTTTTTGTGTGCTTAGATGCTTTTATATTTTCTTTTGATATTTTATGGATAACAAACTTAGATTGTTCTTTTTATATTGAAAGAGAACGATACCAATAAGACTAGATCCTCTGTGACACAATTTGAAATTGTGTTGTTGTAGCATTAAGTGGGGCACCAGAATTAGCCGCCGGTAAACAGAAAATGAGTTCGCAGTTGGAAATGAACGGGCATAGAGAAAATATGATACAAAAATAAAAGATATAATATTTTTGAGTAATATAGTGTGTATAGGATATAAGACGAAGCATCTGTATTAGGGAAGTTGTATGTGGGCCCGCTTCTGAATTTGTGATATAATATCACGCGGGAAAAGGGCAGCGCTCCCAAACGTCGCGTCTCGGAGCGTGGAAGGAAATTTACTACCTTGTTTACCACTTATCCACGTTTACACACTCAGGCGAAGCGCATGAAGGAAGCTTTGTTTTTCCTGGCTTTGCGCCGAGATATTCGACAAACTCTGAGCATTCCTGCCGCCAGCTAATCAGACAAAGTTGTTATTACGAAAGTGTGTAGTTAACGCACTATCGATCCAATTCATATATCATTCAAATAGATTCTTCCTGGCTTTGCCTTTTATTCAATATTCTTATATACATTTGTCATAGTTTTACTGAAACGGATTTATCAAATCAAATTTGCGGAAAATGGCTATTCATGTGGGCTTTTATTGATTCACATCGATTCTTATCTTAAATGCTCAACCATTCCCCTGGAAAATGATGCCAATAACAACAAACCGGATCCATACAATTTCACTTCAATCAATATGTTTCATCTAACGTTATCATTTTATTACTATAAACAAGCAGGCATTTCCATATTGTATGTAAATTGGAATATCTTGGCGGAGGCGCCAGGTTAGCACAATGTGTTTTTTTGTTATTTTATAGTTAGTAAATTTTCAAGTAGTTTGTTAGTTTAGATTGTGGATCAGTTATATAATAAAAACTAAAAGATATTCTTTGACAAATGATAACTGAGAGAAATAAAAAGACTTTTGATGGTGCTGTTGGAATCCCGCACCTTCAGTGTGGAATAAAGCCTATGAATAATTTCCACATTTCTTGTCTCAAATTTCTTTATCTCTTTTGCTCTTTGCTATCCGATTCGAAAGCCGTCTAAAGTATTTTATTCATTTTACACCGCGTCGAACTAAGGAGACTTTTGACTGCAGATTTATATAGAAAATATAACTCTAATATTTTATGTTCTTTAGTTAGTTCAGCTACAAAAAGAAATCTATATTAAGTAATTGAGTATTGAAATTAATGCAAATTTCCAGTTGTTAAGAAGATTATTTATAGATGATAACGCATGTGGAATAACTAATTAAAATTTTGAGTAAGCGAGTAAGGAAATGCGGTTTAAGCCGCATCCGCAAACGGGTAACCACATTATAAACACCCGGTGTGCCAGCACACTACGCTCATAACTGCGTTTGGCCGCCAGCCGTCCGTCAGTAAATTTGTATAAGAAATAATTTAAGAACTCTAATCCATTTAAAACATCTACTAAATTACGACGTCAATGAATTTGTTGTGAAACAACCCACATCTTAAACGAACGAAAAACTCTCCAAAAAACACTCATCTATAAAACTTCCTGATGAGACAAGTTTGTGGGGCGATTTTGTAGTTGGTACAAACAAGCTGTTGGACCATGAAGCTTTTGTCATCACAAAACATTTCCAGTTTTTACATGCAATTTTGTAAGACAAAATTCCGGATCAGAGTCACTATCGATTTCCGTATGCTACACCAGACTCTTGTATTAAAACTAAATGGCTCTTGGCTTTTTACATACAGTGTGTCCGTGGTCTTTAGGTCCTATACCGAAAACGGTTTAACAAAAACTTCTAATATCAATTTTTATTTATATTATTTTCTTTGGCTACATATTAGGTTTTTGTTGATGTGGAAAATCAATTTTATAGTAATACTATTTCAAAACTTCATAACGATTTTAAAGCGCATACCTACCATATTTTATCTAACAATTTACATCACAACACTACTTCACTTTCAAAAACAAACTTGATTAGTCAACGCTTTCTTTTGTCCTTTGAATTTGAAATAATGATGAATGTACTATTTTCCTATAATTTAAAATTGCAACCTTTGATTTCTTTAATAAATAACACCTTTTCTTGAGAAGTTTGTTAACTAAAGACATTTCTTCATCGATTTTAAACTCCACTGATAATTTTTGCTGCTTTATTAAGCTGGAAGCTCATAGTAAAGAAACTCATAGATCAAAATATGACAGAATTAAAAAAAAATTCAACTCATTAAGAAATTGAGACTTTCAGTAAGCTGACTTTTTTTTAAATAAATCTAAAAATAACAATGCATAATAATGATTTATCTCAGAGTTTTACTTGTTAACAAAAACCAATCAAAATGTCTTTTTCCGAACAATTAATGTTGAGTGCAGATCAAAACAGCAAATAGAAGCAAACAAACAGCAAGTGTTTGCTTTTATTTTCTTTAGATGCTCACTCAATAACACAACTTTCGATCATTGTAGAACGCAAACGAACAAACTCTTTGTTCTTGTTCGCTCATTTAGTAGATAAATTAGTTAAATACTCGAAAATTGCATCAACTCTTTTAAATAATATCCACATCATAATATGGATATTAATAGTATTTTTTTAAAGACTGACAAAATGCAATAAAACAGCTCTCAGTAGAAATTTTATAGAAAAATTAATTTAACCAAACTAATGTTGAACACAAACCAGGCACAATTTCACGCTTTTATCCAACATAGAAAAGTGTCAAATAAGCAAAGTAAAATTTTAAGGTTTAAATAATGAGCAAAAAATGGGAATCGATATATTTTAACATGAAAAATTTATATGGGCCAACAATATAAAACAATAATTAATTTGTTTAATTAATTAAGACGATATTTAGTTAACCAAATTAGATATTTAGATTCTTAAATTATGCTTCAGCTATTCCAGACGTTCGTCGTCCTCATATTATAATATGATTTAATGCTTTCCCAAGCAATTCTTTTCTGGCCTCTTGACAGTTCCTTGATGCATAATAATAATAACCTGTCCACAATATCGTCAAAACCATATGAAATAAAATAACTCTCATATAACCCCTAGCCATAACGCTAAGTAAAGATCCAAGAACACGGAGGAGACGCTGTCTCCTCCT
Organism: Cryptophagus acutangulus; assembly: GCA_963556235.1. Taxonomy (NCBI): domain Eukaryota; kingdom Metazoa; phylum Arthropoda; class Insecta; order Coleoptera; family Cryptophagidae; genus Cryptophagus; species Cryptophagus acutangulus. Next base: position 4,962,155 of record OY744558.1, on the reverse strand, counting down.
CCGTGTTGGAGATCACAATTTGGTCTCCTCCACGGAGGAGATCACAATTTGGTTCAACAAATTAATATCCGTAGTCAAAATTATTTACATAGTGGTTGTGCCCTTCAGTTTTAAGACTTAGATTGTTGTCAGACAGGAAACCCCTTTGGTCTGGTCAACAAATTGCATGATGTTTCTTAAGTACCAATAAGATCTGTTGGGGTCTCATAAAGTCGAGTATTCACAAATGGTGTTATGTTGTCCATTGTATTCAATATTGCATTTCCAATTCTACACTATCTAATACACCAAGATAGTTGGTGTATTAGACAAACAAATCTTCAAATGACGTGATAATGTTGGTGAGTTAATTATGGTGTGGTAGAAAGACAAAGAGCGGTAATAAAAATAATGTTAGCCTTTTAAGATTTGAAAAGTTTTGGTTGGCAAAATAAAAAAGCAAAATCACAGCACTTTATGAAGTGTGTGATGAGTGAAAAGCAATTGGTGTAAAGGAGTTCATAATGCAGTAGGCGCAGTATAACAGTTAGCTAGGGCCTCCAGGCGATAGTCGTAATGGGCCTTGTGCGGCATCTAAATACAAGTGGCTACCACACCGTCAACGATGACAAAAGAGAGATGGGAAACACTGAGACGGGACACGAAATCAACGGTCGAGAAAATGAGGTTGGGACGCTCTGAAGCGAATAATGGAAGATGCTCTGCGTCCCCCGGTTGACGGTCGCCATCCAACTATTTGTATACTATGTTCACTTTTCTTTGAATCAATCGTCAAAACAAAGGAATTAATTTCCTTTCAAGGTAATCCCATATACTTTACTTCCCTACACAAACATCTCGCTAATATAATATGTCTTGTTAAAAAAATCAATTGATGGAAATGGAAGAAAAACAGCGGATTTTAGGAGATAATCGAGTTTTGTGGAGAATTCTTCGAAACGGTTGTATTCCATCAAACTGTATACACTATTTTTCCAGTAACATATAATATATAATCCAGGAAATATCCGAAGAGTGGGTTAGAGAATCCTTGATTACAGCGCTGATATTATTAGATTATAAGCCCCCGGCAAGGTCCGCTCGTTCGGCTTACCGGCATCTGTTAAACCTCTCCAGCATCAATAACAAATACGGTTTGTTGCGACAGATTTAAATTAAATGTGTAAACTTTCTTGATTTTCAATGGTCTATATACTTCTTGTTGATTAGCTTTTCAGCAACTTTTCAGTGCCTATTTCAAGTGAAATCAAGTACATTTGCTCGATTTCGTTTATTTCTATGTTCGATCATACTCGAAATCGAAATAAAAGGCGAAAACTATCAATACAATAAAAACTCCCTTTAGTAATAACGAAATTTAATAAAGTATATTACAAAATTCTTCAACGACTCTGATTAATCTTTTATTCTACATTCCAAATCGATAAATTCCAATTACTTTATAATGTAATCAAATTGATTACACTTTTGTTATTAAAAATATAATTTTTTTAAAACTATATTTCAATCAATTTAGCATTAAAATGAATTGCAGGAACTTGTTTATTTAAATGTAACAACTTGTAGAATAAGAACTTTGGAAAATAGGCAGCCACGTTTTGAGGCTTACCATGGCTTTGCACTCTAGCAAAGGCGCAATCAAGATCGACAAGGTCGGTTTAAGAAGACGAAAAATTCGCTAGCTAGCTAAATAAAGTACATAATAGAACCACCTTAACATTGATTACATATGAAAACCTTGTGTCAGATTTCGTTTACATACCTGAGTCGTGAACCCGCTCCACAAAGCCAAAAAGCAGCTCGCTTCTTTCATTCTTTCTTTCCTCGTTCTTCCCACAAACCTTCTTTCATGGATTTTTTGTATTGACAACTACTCTATTCAATGCATTACTTACTTTCATTCCAAACTGATGCACATTTAAATCAAATGCAAAATGTTAGACATTTTAAGCTACTACTCACCACAGTTATGCAAAATGTATTTTTATGTTTTTTAGAACAAATAACAAACAAACATGTAAGATGAAATTTAACGTTCTTCCTATTTTCTTAGTTAATTTATTGAGATGTGGATATTTACATTTACATTTACATGAATGCATAGTTCTATAGATAATACGTTGGCGAGAATCTGCGGATTTGGCTTAGAAACTATAAAAAGCGAATGCGACAGCAGAACCATTTCCAGCATTTCCTCGATTTGTGAAATCCGAAGTGCATTCTAAAGGTTATCGAATGAAGAATACTTATGGCACAGTTTGTGAGCATTCGCGCTGCCAATTCTGATTGCTGTCTATGAGCAAAGACATTTGAAACTATACTAAGCTCAACTCTAAGTACACGTTTACAAAATTTTTATTTGATGCTGAATATAAAAAAAATGTGACACAACTAGAAATATTTTTAATGTTTCTATACTATAATAGCTATAAAAACATTGTTTTTCGGAAATCGAAGTTGGTCCATTGTTCTTTAAGTGGAGTGGATAGTTAATTTAATAACTTATCTCTAAGTTGAATCCACTTGGATAAAAATAATAAAACAATATTCAAGTCACATGTGCATATGCATATGTAATTTTATTGTTTTAAAAAACTAGGCATGTTTCAGGTGAAGATACCCATTTTCCAGCTACAGTAAAACAGGAACAGAGAAATGTAGATGGGGATGTGTGAACACACCGAAAGATTGCTACTAGCTTCAAAAATCTTTAGAACACTTATAAATTAAAGTTAAAGAGATAAATTATTCATAGAGATAAGATATTTTGTTATTGATTTTTGCTAGGATTTTGGGATATTGTCTAGCAAATGCAATATAACAAACAGTATAATAAAAGCGGGTCTTAATACTAAAAAAGTAATTTTCTATAAACTTTACATATTGTCCTCCTGACGATTACATCTTATTTAAATGTCTGCTGAAATATTAATAATAAAAAGCATCTTAAAATCAATAATAAAAAGTTATTTTGTATTTTTTTTAAAGTTGAAAGCCACTAGCAGAAATTCATGTAAATCTAATTGTATTATATAAGGTTTGGATAAGATTTGTGGAAGTTATGGGTGGGTGTGTTGTGTTAGTTTACGTGTCGGTTCAGCACTTGAAGTTCTCACGTAAACGGGCAGTTTCAATGCCCACTTGATATGTTTATTGTGATGTGACGCCAGACGCTCCTGCAAGATTGACGCCATAGCGTCAAAATTGGGATATAAATTTGCATTCAATTCCAGCTTCAAACCTCATAGTCATATATCAAAACCTGATTTTGACGATTAATGTAACAATTTCATACTAATCATTAATTATTAACCATTATTATCGCGAGATTCTACGAATTATCGATTACGATTAAATTGTTAATATATTCTATTTATGTATCTGTTGTATAAGCCTACGTATGTAATTACATCCATTTTGAGCTCAATATTTAGGCTCAAATGCATTTAGAAGTAGTCTATAGTACCCTAGCTATTAGCGCACACAAAGTGGCATTACATAATATGGTGTCTAAACCATAATCTAATAAATTAATTTGTAAAATTTAAACTCGGATTTAAGTAATCTGATTTAGTATTTCAACATTCAGAAAATTGTGTAAAAATGAGTGAAAAGAATTGCAATAATATTGAGTCACATTTTACTGAAATAGTCATGACTTTATGGTGAGGATTTATTCCACCGACAGGCGTCCCAAAGGTCTACTTTACAACTTTATTGACGCCTGAACTCGCTAAACTTGTGTAAAAACCTTCCACGTTTGTTTAATGCCGTTTTATTGTCCATGAATTGTCAAGATGTAATTTAGAATTTAATATTTCCATTATAAACTGTTTAGGCTGAAATTAGCTGTATTATAAATATATTAAATTCAGTTTTGTATTCTTCAGACATTCGCGGAGATATTATAAGAAGGGAGGAAGGATTAATTGTAAATCATTCCATTATACATATTTCACAATGAAATAAGTAAACTATTATTTTATGTTTGTTTATTCATCCTCTCTTTAAATAGGCTTTCTATTAATTTTGCTTTGATTTCAAGATGGTTGATGAAACTTGTCCCGTCAAAAAAATTGGGTTGCCCAATTTTTCACTATTAAAATACTTTCTCTAATAAAAATGGAATTATAATAAAAATGCTCCATTAAGAACCAAAAAAATATACGTTTACAAATAAAATTCTAATAAACCACGAAGTGCTAAATGGTTGGATGCGGAGGACAATTTTGATGTTTCAACGCAAAGGTTCAAAACATCCCGCATCAGCTTAGTTTTAAATTTATATTTTTTTTGTGGTTTTCAATTATCTAGGATGGATGCAAAAATGGCTAAAATAAAATAGTAAATAATGAACAAAGTGTTTAGTCTCTTGTGGTAGAATAAAGTAAATGTCCCGGTAAATGTCTAGTATATTTGGCCAAACTCTTGCAAACATGGCAAATATTAAGTAAATGCACATTTTGGAAGCTATTGAGGTAAATAATAGTAAATTGCTATGCATATTCGGTGTACAGTTTAGGTTTACTGTGTTACCAAGCCAGACATGAGAAGTGCATAACTTGCATCATCACTTCAATATGTGATGATAGAAAAACTTAATTAATTCACTTGAAGAAATGAAGTAACCCATTCATATGAAATTACATATTGCAGACGCAAAATTAATTTAGTAAAAGTTTAGTAAAAGTGGAAATGGTAAATAGTGGTTGAACTGTATACTGCCAGGAAGTGCAATGGCACATTTGATTTCTCAGAAACCGGACTATATGATAAACACTTTAATTTTTCTCGAGTTTCATTTCAAGTTTGCACTGAAAGTTAGTGTCTAGGATATTTAAATGATAGAATTTAAATTTTATGGAACTGGAGACAAAAAATGCACCGGAAAATACGAGGAAAAGTAGTTGTGTAATTTGGAAAAGACAGATGGGGCAATACGGCGCATGATTGATTTGGTCGTGGACATGAGATTTGAATCAGTTGGATGGCATGTAGATGCAAAAGTCAGTGTCGTTCGAGGAGAAAGTTTTTCACCACTCAATTTTCTTTAGGCATGCCGGTTTCTTCTGACATTACTTTTTTAATACATCAACCGTCGTCTTTACTCGTAAAGAAATTGGACACTGTTTTTAGTAGAAAAGGTTTTACTGATATCTTTCGATTGAAGTGAGTTTTTCCTCCTTCCCAGTAATAGCTGTCCGTATATTTTAGGAATAAAAGACGTTTCATTTAATTTTCAGCATACTGTGTAGACAAAAAAAAAACACGAGAAAGAATTCATTTCCACCCTACATTAAAACTTTTCCACTGTCTCGTACCCGTACAAATCACACAACGACATACATATTAGCAAAAACGAAAACTCGCATTTACTGTACATGAGAGATACAAACTCGTATTTTATTGAATGAAAAACAACAACTTGTAAAACAAAAGGCATCTTCATTTCTAAAATTATATTTACTAACTGTATACACTTTGTTCAAGATTGTATACAAATTTTAAGTGGAAGGCATACATAATTTGTGTCAAATTAAATCGTTCTAGTTGTATTTTATCCGGCAAAACACCCGCATTCAGATGGAATTATAAATGTATGTGTTTTCAGTATATTTCCTTTAAATAATATACCACTCGTCTTATTGGAATAACACAAGCTACATTTTTAATTTCTATTTTACCAACAATCGATTTAAATAAATATTAGCGACTAGTTAAGTAAATTTTAATAGAACAATAGTATATTGTGCAATGAGCAGACAAGTTTCGCACTATACTTTTTCTACTGCTATTTAATAAGAATCATAAAACTGTAGAACGTGTTGCTACAGTGTTGAACGCGCTCTAGATACCTTGGCATGTTTTCGACCTCAACTTGTACTACAATGAGCATATTGTAATACAGGTGAAAGACTACCCATGCACAATAAACAGCGCGAGCATCATGTGGTAATGTTGTCTAACCAATAAATGTGTCACAAATGAGCTATTGTACGACAGTCGTAGAAAAATTAATTTATATTATTATTTTATCATTGCCTTTTGAATATTTCCCTATGCATCTTATTATTTTTCTTTAGAGAAAATAAAAACAGTTCAGGAGGCAACAGGTTCAGGATTGCGCTCATCAGTCTTTAAGTATACGTATATTAGTTTTTATTTGTTTGTACTCGTTGGATCAACATTGAAAGTGATTGATGTTCTTTTAAATGTCTTTAGCAAAGATACAAGTCTATTTAACTGTTGGATTTGGGATTAAGAGCGATTTATCGTTTACATTTTTAAAGGATTTAAAATTTGACACTGTATTTGACTAAAAAGCATAAATTTTAAAGTGTCTCTGAAAGGTGTGTCAATTGCCAATGAATCAAAAAATCAAAATTAAAATATTAAAAAAATATAGCTGTTTTCAAAGCTAAAAACAAATACAATCATATACTAAAATCTGTTTAGTATATGTTATTCTTATAATTAGATCTCTTAGAGTGATATCGTCGCGTACCATTTTTTAATTTAGCCAATAGTTTTTGAGTAATATAAAATTATTGGCTGCATCGACTGCAATTTATTATTGAAACTGCAGCATTAGAACCAAAATGAACTGCGCTGGTTGTGATAAATAATAGTAAGTTCTAAAAGGAAATTTATACTTTTCAATCGCAAAGAATACTGTGAAATAATTCAAATAATGGGGAAATAATTGAATAATTTAAAATATAATTATTAAAAAAAAAGTTATTTACGTAACAAGATTGGAAAGTGCAATTTTGCAGGACAAGCAGAAGAATTTCAGACCGACGCCGAAAACGAAGGCCTGAAAGTCCCCAAGAAATCTTTCCGAACGATCAACTTCATTTTATTAGCATAAGGTTGGGATTACTATTTCAAATACAAGAATTAATTATTATTGATTATGATACCTACATAATTAAACTAACTGTGAAATTTAAATTTCAGAAAATCACAGTCAACACAGTTTATTTTGGATTTAATGTTGCAGTTGGAATATTAAACTACAATCGGAATGCAGCCAATAATAAAGATAAAAAAGTTTATTGATGAATCACACTAACCGAAACTAACTGAACTGAAAATAAAAGTAATTAAAACTAAACATGAGCATTCACCTCATTTAAGATATTGTTTAGTTTCTAATTATTTTACCATAATTCACATTTTAAATTTAAAAAATGCGTAGGCAAAGTTTGATAAATGTATCTCAAACTGTTTGTAATATGCAATGTGATTGAATTGAATGGAATACAGAATCTATCATAAAAGTGGAATGGAAACCAATATTTTTATATGGGTTCTTTTCACACTCTTTCATTTTTCTAATGTCAATAACAGTGCGTAGGTGTAGTGTGTCAAATGGATCTTGAGCTCTACGTCACAAGTTTCATTACGTTCGTGACGCAGAGCTCATGATTCAAATACCAGACTATATACCGCGTTACGACGGCCCGTTATTGTTCATTTCAATCGCAGCGTGTAACTTATTTGGATTGTTTTTTTTTAGTTTTTAGATTGAAAACTGTCTTTTCCGATGGATATATTTTTGTATAAAGGTATAAAGGTTGAATCCTTCTATTTTGATACACAGTTGATCTTTTGGCACACCTTCCAAGAACACGCAGTATAGCTATTGAAATTTTGAAATTTAATAAATATATGCAAATGACATAGGAGACAGACTGTAAGTTGAGGTAGATATGTATGCATGTTTTAGTTTTAGTGCTTACCTTGTACGTCCCTAGGTTCTTCACAGAGCAGGCAAATCTGACGTTTCGTCCTGCAGCAACCGTAATATTCTCGATAACGTCTGTAAATTCTGGATCTTCCACAACAACTGTAACAACAAACCCGTTTTAATATCCTATTAATATTAGCATCTATATAAGCTACAATTCACCCAGTAATGATTATTGCCATTCTACTAATTGTTCTAATCACTTCTAATTGTATTGCAGTATAATACATGATGCGATACGATGTGGCTGTAGTCAGTTAGTATATGTATGGAAAATGATATATGTATAAACAGGATATCTATTTATGAATTACTTGTTAGTATTAATTATATTCCATTATGGTGGTATTTATTAATTTTCAAATTTATCCAAAAATGACGAGAATTAATATTGAGTTTTCAATCATAGATGCATCGGTAAATATTCCAAATAGCAATCGTAAAATGGAATTAAATTCGTTTGACACGAAATTAGACTTAATTAAATACTAAATTCTACAAAACGGTTCAATATTTATGATGTTTAGCAAAAAATACCAATATATGATACCATATTTAATGAGTACTAATTAATTAAGAAACCAAAATGTAGACATTTGGCTATTGTGTGAATTATTTCGATTCAATTTAATCGCCTATCTGACAGCTCATCAAAATGCTTTGTGAATGCAATATAATGTATTTGTATCCCATTCCTTTCCTTTCCTTTCCAGACATGTATTTATTATTACATCTGTATTCTTAACAATTGTATCGATTTTTGCATCTAATTCAGTCCCATGTGATGGTGTCTATTGAACATCTTTGAAACTAATGAGTATTCCTGATTGGGTGTCACAAGGAGCACGTACCATAATAAAGACCCGAACCAAAAAAAAACTGTACAATAAAGCACAACTTTTCTGAAATATTTCTAAATTTAGCGTATTTCTTTAGATGGCATGACGTAAATTTGTCTAATAATATTTTAATAAAAATTGAAAGAAATAGTTATCACACATTTTATATATGCCTATATATTAAAAAAACTAAATTATTAAAAAAATTCCGGCAAGTTGAATTTGGCGACAAAAGCAATAAACGAATTGCTTTCCAAACAGCTCATTTAATATCATAGCCAAAATTATATTTTTAATTCATTCTTATCGGAGGTACTTCAAAATGTTGTAAAGTAATTTTTAAGTAGTTTTTAAACACCATTGATAATTTCTCAATGAAAAGAAAATATTGGGAGTACCTGTTGGAATATTTTATTAGAAAATTGATTGGTTTTAAGTTCAACACGTTTAACTTGGTTTCCTTTCCAAAAGCGACAGCCATTAAAATCAGTAATTTCGAATCAATCTGCAACTTTTTATAATCAATTTAATTTAAAATTAATTGCTTTTATTAATAATATTATTCTTATTATATATCTTATTTCATTGATTTAGAAGCATTATTTTTAAAAATATGATACCTTATTAAGGGGGAGTTTTACTTTTGTATATATAGTCGTGAAACCGCGTAAAAGTTAGCATAAGTTCTCTGAGCATTTAAGCTGTGCTCTCCGCGGTTTCACGACTATATGTAAAACAATAAAACTACCCTCTTAAATTAATTTCATCAAAATTCAAATATGTTACACTAACTGAATTTATTTTTGTGGAAAACCTAATTTAAAGTGAAATTTATAAAGCGTACAATGCAAGTTAATAGTAGTATTGGTTTATTATTTGTGCAAGAGCCAGGTGTGGTAAATACATAAAAGCAACACTTTGTGTAAGCGAGCACTGATTAAAATTTGAAATTTTATAAAGCTTAGTTTGCGTTTACGCATTTAAATGCAAAACTTCAACAATAACAAGGGAGGTGGGTTACCCATGATGCAAAAATCATTATACTGGCATGCGAAATAAATCAAGGCAAATATAATTACATAAAAAAAGGAGAATGTAAAATTTTTGATTTGATTTTTTTAGCTGCTAGTTTACTTATTTAAGTGTAAATTCACTTGAACAGAATGTAGTAAATTTTAAATGCGACGAACACAAAGACCTTTGTCCATTGTGTTTCCTTCATTTTATACCGAGGCTACGATAAATTTTCGCCTAAATAGTGTATAAATGGAGAAACTTACTTGATTATGAAGAGGTTTGCATGCTATATTTGCCAGGGTTGAGTTTGTTGATATACCTTTTCATTGCTGCCCTATACACCACCCTCTTGGGATTACCGACTCCACACATAGCAAATATACGTATGTACAATGTTTCATTTAAAATGCGCACATTAATTTTCATGTAAAATCCAAATTAGTTTCAAATAATTGCTTAACTACCTTTAAGTAGGTATGTTACTTCAAATCCTTTAAACTCTTTCATATGCTCGCTTTCATATGTCAATATTAGAATTTTAATTTAACAATTGTTAACCTTTATTCGCAATGCAAGCCAGTCCATGAAAATTCGAAACAGTCAAAATGCAGTATGAGATCTGGGAAAATGCAGTATGGGACTTGTTAAACCGTCAATTGCTCCTAAGCATCATTGTAAGGAAGCCGAATGGGTCTTTTAATAATTAAATAAGTGTATAATTGAAATATTAAGAAAAATATTTAACTAAAGAGGAATAATTCTTATAAGAACTTACGTCATCAATAGTCATGACGTCACCCTAACCATGATGTAACTTGTTACAAGACTTATTCCACTTATAATTATTCTATATAAATAGACCTAGAGTTATAAATATCTTAACAAAAACAGTTCTTTTTTATTTGAAATAAATCAATTTAAATAATGCTAATACCATTAACTATCTTTGGTTGATTTGCTTCAATGTAATTGAAATAAAACAATTTTTGTCTCATTATTCATTGTCAATTGAATGGCCATTATAATAATTATTATTGACATTTGTACAGTTCCCACGAAATTGTAAGGATTTATTAATAACTTGATTTCTTCATATTTTCAATATCATAGAAAAAAAAACTTGAATAAACATACAACCTCAATTTTATTAACGGATTTTATGGTCAGTATTTATGAAAAAACACAATACATACATATATGATAAATATCATTTGCATATACTACATACTTACAAGATATGGTATTAGTATAATAATATATAAATCTAGATTTAGATTTATATTGAACATGTATAATGATGTATTGATGTAATAATTTTTTAAAAATGTTGTTCGAAAAGCTCGGAGAGTTCGAGCAAAGCTCCTTGTGAAGATAACAATTTTATCGTTCTCATACAATCATTAAAGAGAAGTGCCTGTATAAAACTGTATTCACATATTATTTACAATAGTCATTAATGCTTTGTACTTTTTCATTATAAACATTTTTCATTATCTTTTAAGTTTTGATGTAAGACCTAAATTTGTATAAATAATAAAATTATTTTATATTTAATAAAAATCTTTTTATTATATTTATTAGAAAATTAATTGAAAGCACAGTATAGCCGGAAGGTTTTTTAATATCATCTTTTTAATCTCTAATAATTGCAAATTTACAGAGAAATAATTTATTGACTGAACTTGATTAGTAGTTTCTAAGCTTAGGTTTCACTCAATCGCACCCTCATATTAAACCCTAAATTTATTTTCAAATTTCTGATTATAAATTTAATGTATATATGTATATTAACAAAATAAATACGTACATACATTAAATATGATAATTAGGAAAATTAATATTGTAATTCATTATTTTTAGCGATTATAATTTAAATGGAAACCCAAACAGCCCACGGGCACAAAAAGTTACGTTGAAGAGGTAGTTCTAATTAAAATGCCAAATAACATACATATTCAAATGAGAAGGATTAAACTTTTTAAAACAACCTCAAAATATTTAAAATTAATATATCATATATACTATATATATGAACGAGTATAATGGTGTATGTAAAATATGCACCTGTCACATCCCAAACGGTAGCAACTTTTCAAAATTTGGTCTTTCCTTCATCGCTACTCTCTATCTATCTCGGAATCGGAAATTAAAATCGATTGGCTCCAGCAAAAGGAGTTTCCGTCATACTGCCACAAGCAGTATCTTGCTCCTATGCTCTTGTATGTAGTCCATGGCTCTATGCTTCTCTGTTCGTTTAGTCAGTCAGTCCCTGTACCTTCTGTTCCAAATCACATATGTGACAGTGAAACTTTGTTGTAATAAATGTCACCACTTGTTTTTCGATGTTGCGCTGTGTTTTATCAAACGCCAAACGGCCTATCTGATCACCATTGTATTTCCTTTCGCCCCTTTTTACTCTGTTACTTAGCCGATATCTTCAAGGCTCGAACACTGGATTTATTCAGCCCCATACTTTCATGAATTTGAGGAATTAATCCATATTCTTAAAGTAAAGTACAAGTTTTTGAAGAGAAGGAAACTAAAAGTCTATCTTCAATATGCTCTAAAAGTCCATATTCACCGTGGTACAGTAAAGATGGACTTTTAGACTCCTTCTTTACGGAGAAAAGTCCATCTTCACTGAAAGTCCATTTCGCCCAACGTCAGAACATTTAACTTCTCTCTAGACGCCACAGAAAAACCTTGTGCTCTTCAGCAGGATTTGATCCCGCGACCTCCGGATTGCGAGACAGTGCTTGCTGTCACTCGTCCACCGTGGATGGCATCTTCAAGTTCATCTTCAAGATGCTATGAAAGTCCATATTCACTGAAGATGAATTTTTAGATGAACTTAAATATGGACTTTTAGTCTCTTCCTTTACAAAAACCATACTTTTATCTTTAAATTATAGCCTTGACTGTAATTTTACAATCAAATAATACAAATAGATGCAAACAATTAAGGAAGTTCAACATTTGTCTTACAAGCACTGATTTTTAATTATATCCGAAGTAGGTGTGTGTACACAGAAGCAAGATAAAAATGTAACGAATTTACTTAGTTGAAACAATTGCAGTTCGCAGCCGAATCCCCTTGTAGATGAAACAAATAGGTTTATGCTTTTAATGAGTAATTTATATGTAATGGTAGAATTTTTGCAAAATAATTACAAGCGAATGCATTTAAATGTTGTTGTTTCAAAAAGCTTAGAGTTTCATTAACGGTTGTTAGAAACGGTGGTTGTCACAGCTTCAGCTTTAGCCTAAAGGTTTGCCTGCATCTTGGGCCAACGCTCTCGTTAAGATGAAACGCGCGCTTGGGATTAAACTCAAGTACCAGATTGTAATTTTGCTAGATAATGCGACCAAGATTTGATTGCCCTGCCATCAAAGTTAAGCTTTACTTAAGTGTTATATAAAAAGGAGTTTGCTTGTCCTTTACAACCCATTAACAAATATTAAATTTACAAGCATTTCTTTAAAAGGACCTGTTCTTTTATTGGCTATTGATTGATTTTCCAAGTGGAATATTTATTTGGCATATAGAGGTAGATGTAGAAGGCATTAAATCTTCTAGAAATAATAAACGGGTTGTGAAAGGCCGTGTTAACGTGTGTAATCTTGGTGTAAAATTGCTAAATGGTGCAGTTCATTGTATTGAAATAATGAATGTCTCCCAGTCGGCTGAGTATGGCGTGAGATGGTGAACGGAAAACCCCTCGACAAGAAAAGACGTACGTATACTCGACAGACGACCTGTTGCGACTCGTTGCGGCTTCTTGCCAACAAAGCTATTTTCTCAATTCTCTTATAAAATTTTTCATTCCCTAATATACCAATTAACCATCATCCGTTGATAACTTAATAACCATTTTAAATTATTCATTACACTTTCAGTTCAATAAAAAAACAAAAACAAAAATCCTCCTATTTGTTGCATTAAAATAATAGAAACATAATTAGAGCTGCCGCATAAAGCTTTCAGATTTCATTTTGCAAATATTTTATGTAAGTTGTAATTTGAAAGCAAAGTCAAGTTTGCAAATAATTTAGCCTGCGTACAAAGTTCCAATTACTAAGTAAACGAATTCAGGTAGAGGAAAACGGCGTGGTATGCTAAGCTCGTATCGGCAGTAATAATAAAGGACGCGTTAAAGGACCAGCTTGCGGTGGTTTGTTGTGGTTTACTGCTGTAGCAGAACGAAAACGCGTGTGAATCCTGCAGCCAACTTTCAAGGGGTTGAGATTTAAACTCACTTTATGTGTACTGTAATACGCTATTTTCAAATTCATACATATCTCATGAATATGCTTATGCTTTATACATATGTAATCAGATTTTCAATCAATATGCTCACTGGTCAGGTTTTATAGTTTAATGAGCAACACCAAACACTTCAGAAATAAAACACAACTAATTTGCAAAGCATTTCATTGGCACATAAATGAATGCGAATAATCCCAGACTAAATTGATAAATAGGTGTTTAAATAGAAAGTCGATTTCAGATGTTTTTATTTGTTTAATATAAACAACACCAGAGTAGCGTATTAAACCCTCCATTAAACCCTAATCTGCATTGAAGTTAAGCTTAAATACCAATGATCTATTATTTAGTTTCGTAATTATATATACTAAAAGTTCACCCAAATCAAATATAGATATAGGATCATTCAATTGGAAAATATATTGCAAATATATAAATTTCGTGAAGATCATAAGTCAAATGCCGAACGGAAGTTCGAATGTCGAACCTCCTTATGAAACACCTCGTATTATCCAAACATTTTTTTATTAAGCAAATATTAAATTATAATGAGTAATACCTACAGTTTTTATTGAACTTTCTACAAAACGTATTAAAAACTGGAAATTTGCTTCATGTATAAAACAGTTTTTAAATTTTTATTGCAAATAAAATTTCTACGGAGTGATCCATAATGAATGAAGCTAGAGAATTAACTTTAGCAGTTTACATAATATTTCCCATTTCATCATTTATATATGAAAATTCATTATACAAAAAAATCAGTGTGTTGCATTTTAACAAGTAACCACCTATTAGCGAATAAAACTACCGATGAGGCGCTGCTGTGCTCTCCAATGTTTACATACTTCTGCCTGTCAGTCCACTGTTTGTTTGTAAACAACGTGGTTTTTAGGTTCGGTTTCGGTTAACATTAAATTTTTATTTTAAAGTGCCTACAATATGTTGCGTAAAAGGGTGCACATCTTCGAACATTAAAGACCCATTCAAAAAACTTTCATTTCATATGGTTCCGAAGGGTTCACTTAACCTCACTAAACAAGTAAACAATGCACAACAAATTGTTAAACTCAAACCAATTTCTGTAAACAATGGAAGTTCGTCTTTTATCCACAGAGGGAGTTCTGTTAGCTATATTCCCTACCACAATTTTAATGGCTGGCATTTGGGTTTGTTTTGTGATATAAGAACACATTGTGCGATAATCACAACACATTTGTAAACATCGTATACTCGAATAAAACTCCCAGCTTTAGTCAAAACATTATTATAATTAAATTTTAGGATGCTTAAACTGCAATGCGATTATGTGTTTGATGCAAAAACGTCAATCGCTCTTCACGTTCAAAGTTATGTTTAGCAGGCTTTTTAAACTTTATACGAGAAATACTCGTATATAGTTTATTACCACAAATCAGAAAATCTGTGAATTTCATTTAACTTTTCCAAGCCAACTTCGAAACCTAGTTCGAAATATTAGAGAAAGGTTTTACCGAGTTTACAATTAACTGTCCAATTATTATGACCTACTCAAACTCAATGACATTGTGCAGAACGAAAGAAGTGTGGAGAATTATGGATGATCGTTTTTATTAGTTATTCATGCAAATTTGCTACGATTAAATACAATTATTAAGTAATTATTGATATATTAATTTAATTATCTGTAGTGGTTCCGGAGATTGTTATAATGTATTTGCGGCGCTGATCCTTTTATCCCTTTCCGGATATCCGGGGCGAGGTGTCATAGTTTGGCAATAAACATGAAGGCTAGTTTAGTGGTCACGCAATCTCTGGCATAGCATCAAATGTGTAGAAATTTAAGTACATAATCTAATTGATTCTATGGAAACACGTTTGTAAATTATTCAACTCCGCCAATAAATTCTATTAGTATCCATAAATTCCGGTCGCCATTATCGATCCAACAATTCCGTATTTTTTAATTAAACAAAGAAATATGAAATGATTGCCATTTCGGTGTTTTTTATTATTTCTCACATGACTAAATGTGGAATATAAACTGATTTTATTCAGGAGCATTGTGGATTCAACTCGTTCATATAACAGGAAATGAGCAAGCCAGTGTGGAACGAAGTGAGCGTATAGAGAACATGTCAGCCTGAGATATTGACTGTTGCTCTTTGCACCAGCTAGCTACTATTACAACACAGGGATGCGAAAATTGCATCCTTATCCTTTAGCGTACAAGTCTACACGTGACTACAGTCTATTCTTTTTAAAACTTTGTTACTGTTTAAAATAACTCTTTATTACATGTCTCTTTACTTCAACTAAATTTATCGTACCACATAAAATCTATTTTTTTTTTATTCGAAAACTTTTAAACTGCAAATTTTTAACTAACCCAGCTTTTGTTGTAGAAAGTAGAACAAAAAACGAAAAACGAATCCGGCTCAATTGGTAGCATCCACGTCAATATTACACGGAAATTTGTTACCTTTACGACGGAGGACAAATTAAGTTTCAGGGGTTCCGCAATCTGTCCTCAGAGCTTTTCACTAACACAGTTTATAGAGAACCTGACAAATGTCGAAAATCTCATATACTATAACAAATAAAAATCGGTTAAACTTTATCAAATTTATATTTATAAAAATACACTTAGTAAATATCATTCTGACCACTTATACTGACGATTTTAAATAGTGTTACATTTATGAAAATCACTATTTCAGATCCACATTTTTAAATCAATATTAATTTAGTGCTTGATTTCAAAATAGCTTTATGAATACATCAGTGTCATCAGTGGAGAACAATCATGGGCAATAATAAAGGGAACTTTTCAGAAATATTTTAACGGTTTGTGCAATTTTTATTATAATAGTTTATGGAATGGTGAGACTCATAGTACATCAATAAAATAATCAATGGAAATTTACTTATTCATCTCTTTTATGTCAATAAATATGTTTATGGTTAATAAATCTAATATTGAAGCATATAAATTGCTACATACTTCCGAGTAGACTTCAAATAGAAAATATAAAATTGAATCACAGGAAATTAAATGAATTGTCCTCGGAATTGTCAAATATTTGTCGAAGACTGTATACAAAATTATGAATAGATCATTTTGGAGCATAATACAGTAATGGGACATTCTTAAAAATACTTTTTGATATATTCGTTATCTATGTACCAAGAACATAAAGTAGACGCTTTTGTCTCGCGGAGTTATCCATAACACGTCAAGGATCAAAATAGTTGTTTAAGTCATTTTGACGGAAAAAATGTAACAAATTGCATCCGGGGCCGTCAGCAAACTATAAAAAGTACTCAGCCACACCAAATGTTCAGTGTGCGTGCACACGTATTTTGCCATGATTTGTTTGGCGGACCACTTTTGACAGTTTACTGAGAGTCCGGGAGCGTGGTTGGAACAAACTATAGTGTGTGTGCATTACTGTGACAAAACTGGCCCTGGTTTCTCGCATCTTAATGCAATAAAGGTATAGTTTAGGCTTGCAAATGAAATCTAAAGATATTGGTCAATCATTTTCGCTCAATAAGTTCAATATTCTGAAAGTTGATATATTGGGCCACAATTGTACAAATGTAAGATTGGACTTTTATTAAAGATTTTAGAAATAGGCTGGCAAATACAATAATAGACTACTGCTTTAAAATAAACGAAGCATTTAATTGAAAAAAAAAATCGATAAACAAATGATTTTTCGTAATTATCAGCAATAACTTCCCGACGGTAAAGTTGGAAGTTGGAACAATTTTGGGGTTGATGCGTACTGCATACTAATCAAATCCGAATTATACTACACGACAGTGGTATGAAACTTGATTCTAAGAAGAGTCTAAAGGGAATTATATGTAATTGCTACCATAAATCCGTTTGCCATATCGCAATAGCTCAAGGTACTGGTCCTGCTTGCAATAGTCAGAAGGGCTCAGTGAGAAGCTGTGCATTTACATAATTGAACAAGTACACGAAAGTTACCGCCTCTTTACAGACGTTCTTATTTCGTGCCCGTGTTATTTTCAACTTCAGCTCGACGTTTACTCAACTTTATTTAAACTTCCACGTTTCTAAACAAGTACCTATTACAACTAGTATTACATTACCCTCACCAAAATGTTGCCTTGTTGTTTTTAATCCGTTCTTATTATTACTAAAATCATACATGAACAGAGATAAAACTTATATATAGAATTCTAGCTAAAATTGTAAATTCATATTTGAATATTTCAAAACATTAAAATATTTTAATATTTAAAACAATTTTTTTTTCTAAAAATATTTATGTTCGGTGCATTAAGAACAACATCAGACAGAAGGTTTAAATTTTCAAATATTTTATTTGACAAAAAATGCTCTCGATATTTAGAGAAAGATTGTTCGTTTTTCATTTATGATGCTTTTTAAATTTGATCTACATTACAATTCAACATATTATTTTTATTCATGAGTCGAAAGGGGATTATTATGTCACCGCAAAGCCGACCATTTTTGAACATGGTATGGTTAATTTAAAATTAATATGATGTTTCTTCATACGATCTTTTGTAACCATATACAAGTATTGTGGCCAATCTTAGCACATACTCAAAAAAAAAATTCACAAAAACACACTAGTTCAGCAAATTCCGAGATAATACGTTTTTGAAGCAGCATTCAAAAAAGTTTTCTTTAAGAAATGTAGTTTTGTACTTACACATGAGATTGATGTCATGATCTGACCAAGACAGTTTGTTGTTTTAATACTCCGAGATCTAAGACTCTACTGAATTCAATTTTGAGTATTCAATGTAATAACTAATTGATGTTGCCAATATGAAAAATATCAAAGTTATTAGTATAGTTTGGCATTTGGATCTTGAGCTCTACGTATCACGATTACAACAAAACTTAATCAAAGCACTTCAAGACAATTAATTCCAGACAATTTAATCACTTACTTATTTACTTACTTACTTATTTAATTTAGCCTTGTTTAGTCCTGAAAGAAGTGAGTTCTAATAAAAAAGTAATATCGTTTTGACGTAAGCTCAAGATCCAATTGACGCACTATAACTAAAAATAGAAGCCATTTCTGACATCAGTTAGAAATATTATTTAGGTCATTTTCTAGTAAATTTGAGTCAATCAACGCGTATTATAAGTTTATTTTAGTATCATAAGCATAAAATTTATATTTTGATTGAATAAAATGAGGAAGATTGGCTAAATATATGATGAAAGGACCTAAAATAGATCGTGATAACCACTTTATTGTACAATTTTATTTTTAAATTAATATTCTGTTAAAACATTTAAATTGTTATCCGATAATTCAGTCTGTTCTTTCACCCAAGACACCTAAATAGAGCATTCACTTTTTTGTCGACCCTTGATGTATTTTGTTTTGGTTAAAACCAACTTTGTGGTAGACAGACAACCACTGACTGTTTACAATTTGGGAAGTTATGTTGAGAAAATGGCGAGTTCTCTGGCACTGTAAACAATCGAAAAGCTGTGTATTTTCGGCGGCAGCTAAACTAGGGAGCGCTTTGCTCACTGTACCATGCCAATAAGGTGTATAATTTTACATTTGATTTGCATGACAGATGATATGGATCACAACATTTTGCTGCTGCTCGAACTTCCGTCTAGTTCGCAATGCTATTAAGTTTCTATGCATATGGAATGAAGAATTGACTAGTGAACCAAACCTCTAAATCTAACCTTGATGTATATCTGTGTGTCTAACAGCAAAATAAATGTGCCTCTAAAATGCTATTTTGTTGTATAAGGAAATCAAGTAAAATCGAAAGCTTGATGTAAAATGAAAGAATCTAGACGTCATTTAAAGCTGCTCGCACGCTGCCAACAAGCCTAGCCATCCCATTTAGCCTCAATTGCAATTATGTTGATGTGGAATCACAGCGTGTGGTTCAACCCGCCGCCATTTAATATAGTTAAATTATATGTTGCATCGATCCATTTATGGTAACACTAATGACTACATAAAAATCCCTGACGATCGTAACTGTTTTATCAAATAAAGCTTGACATATTAATTATATGAATATGCGTCTAATTGAAATGGATGGATATACACTCGGATATACACATACAATGTATGCATTCCTTTTTTCGTATTCAATTATCCTTAGGGTTTCGTTCTTCAATTATTCAAATTAAAATAATAATATTAAATTAGTAAGTTCACAAGGTCTATCTCCAAGTATTCCTCCAAATAAATATCTGTTTGCACCTTTTGTTTAAGTGTTGCTGTCCAAAGAGGAAATGTAACTTCATTTTACTGCCTTTGCCATCATCATAGTTAATTATTTTGAAAAATTGTATAATTTGCTTATTTACATTTTTATTATGTTTGAAATTAATTTTATAATTGATATAAATACATAGATTTTAATATCGTTTATATGAAACTGATATCCTGAATGAGATTGTAGATATTTCCATTCAACTTAAAAGAACTAAATTATTCTAGAATTTTTCAATCTCCTCTAGTTCCAACATGTTCGTTATTTAGTATATCGTCAACTAAAGTCATGAAAATTCAATTTTATTTCGATTTAAAGAAACCTCTCAGATTTTCAATTAGATAAATAAAGTTTTTGACGAATTGCTTTTACGTTAAACTTGGATGAAATAGATGATAGTTAAAGATTTTGTCAAGTAGCATTATCGATATTTAAGTTCATATAGCATATGGTAGCCTCATATGTTTTAACATTCATTCAGTAAAATTTGTTAATTATCTGCAATTATACTAATTTGTCTTTATGGAAGTTCGAAAATTCAATTAGTAACAAATGTCTCAATTATAGTTATGATTCGAATAATCTTGATATTAAGTGGATTAGATTTGTATTTTTCAGCATCGGTTGATGAAAGTGGTTTTGATTTTGATGCATATTTAAAAGAGAAAATTGAGGTTTGATTGGATAGCTTGATAGAAATCCAATTTATATATTTATGAATTTTGTGCTGATAGATATCAAAGAAGCAAATATGATCTGGTAGAAGAACATATAGTATAGCATATATGTGGTGTGTATTAAATTTAAATTCTGTCAGTTCTAATCTTATTTTGGATTTCCATATTTAAATTCAGATGAGAAACGATGATGGTTCCGTAATTTCATATATGTTTTTTGAGATGTCATCCAGCGAATGAACACGTTGCGGGTTAGATGATTTTATCTGTCGGAATAAATTGTGAAACAAAAAGAAAAAGATAAAGTAACGTGCTACATCAAGTTTAAAAAGCACGTTCATTTAAAATGCCACGACGTTTAAAAGGCATACCATCACAAACGTAATGTTTATGTAGACAACCCCAATAAAATTGTCTTATGATAGTAATGTCTTTCTTTCAAGTTTCTAGCTGTGGAGAATGAAAAAGTATGCTGACTAAACAATTCTTTCCAACTCGGTTCATAATCCCCAAAAGCATCGCTCGCGGTTTCGAAGTCGGCCAACTGAAAACACATACCTTCATCCATCCATCCACTCATCCAACAAAACCTTTCGTCATTCACTCAAACACCTTTCGACTTGGATTGATAAGTTTATCAACTCATCGATAATTTCACTAATCGTAAAGGCAGCAAGCAATTTTCGAAACTCCTACGTCTTTCATTTCGTTTGTTTGACTTGTCGTGACGCCTACAGCTACCGAACATTTGAAACCATACTTTCAGTAACAACCTCAGGAACAACTTGTATCTGTCAAGATTACGCAGTGGAATATAATCAAATTACTAAAGCACCCCAGAATGCATCAGCATTCTCCTTACTGACAATCAATTTTAAAAGTCCCAAATTACATTACACCACATTTCGGGCCCTTATTATTTTTTCCGTTCTTTTTAGTTGTACTGACACAGAACGTGAAGATGTTCGAGAAATTAAACAGCTGTACAAATAGTAGAAAAGACCTGTGCGATTATGCATCGGTTATGCAAAATTTCCATTTTAGCACTTTAAGTAAACAAACGTTCACCGTGCAAATGGTTCTGCTTTCTGCATATAAAGCAAAATGGAAACGGTACATTTTTTACATCATTGAAAACAAAGTTATTTCCTTTCGAATAAATAATGGAGCGAATGCAACTTAAAGTTAAATACATGAAGAGCAAATTGTAAACCATAATTATAAATGCACTGACGAAAAAAGTGATAATAGTATTCAACAGTCGAAATGAGTTAAGTACCTGGATGACAATTAGGGAAGTAGCGGCGACAAGAGACATGGATTTGTAAATGGTATAAATGCGAGTTGGCGGCTTGGGCCGGGACGAGTGGCATTTTAGAAGTTGCGAATTAACCCGCAACATGAATTGTACAAGTCCCTTGACGGCCAAAGCATTGTTCCCACGAACAACCATTTTATCACCACCCCAATATTCCTCTTCGAGCCAATAAACCTGCCAAGCGGCTCGTTCATTTGATTCATTCCATATTCCAGCCTGGTCTGCAATTTACATGTTATCGATATTTTTATCCTCGTTATGAAATCGTTTTACAATCAGCCATCGCTAGTTTTACATCTCATAATAATGCGATAGGCAAGCTTTCTTTCGTAACACCGGAATTACCTGATAAAATTACTCATATACTTTCTCTTTCCACCGCAATCCATCCCTACATCACTCCATATATCAGCTCGCCAACAATATCTTCATTAAAATTCACTGCGCTACTTTTCGACTTTGGCGAAAAAAATCTCATTTTTACTTCCAGTTACATTTCCCATAGTTCCTACAATCTTCTATATGGATTATCGGTACTTCTCGACGAACTACCCTTGCCACTTTCTGCAGAGAAACTTTTCATTCTTTTAATTTATGAGATAAATGGTTATAGTATACTCGTTGGTGAAATTGTTATCTCGACCATGTTGTGTGTTTGGCAAGTGCACAGGTGCAAAGATCCGAAAGCGCAACAAATATTTGTTGAGCTGAGTTTATTCGAAGTCACGTTCATAGTTTTGCTTGGCTTCATCTTACGCGTACAGAATGTTGGCGGAGGTTTGGTGATGTTTTAGTCTTGTGTATTTTGTACCGTTAAGGTTGCAGATTGGAGGATAAAATTCGAGGAAACTCTGAGCAGAAACGCGTTTCTATTCCATCTCTACAGAATACAATTATTGCCTGTGCTTTGCATAAAGTCGATGTTCTCTTTGTCGAAAAAAGCATTTTTTTATTACCAAGTTGTGGCTTAATAAACAAGCATGTGGAAATTCTGAATTTCTGTTCAAAACCAGTTCAATACCAGATATTAAACGCAATTTATAATTGATGATCAAGATGGAGACAGTATTTCTGTAAAGTGTAACTAGTAAGATTTTATCAGCGAACAATAAATCAACTTGTAGTCTACAAGAGCATTCAGATAAAAGCCATTGGAAGCTTCGTCTGAACCACCTTAGGCTATTCTCGCGCGTCTACTTGTCCCAACCGTACAATTTTATTTATGTCCCCACATTTTTCCAGACGTGTATATTTGCCCGTTAAATTAAACCCGACCACATCTTCCTTACAGCCTTACAAATATTCTGATAATTTTTCAACAAAATCCAATTTAAACATCTTATACAGGGTGTATATGAAGTAAACAGTGTCTGCCACAGTAATTAATGCCTACCATGTAATTATTTAAATTGAAGCTACAATGTTATAGTATTTTTGTTCTGAAAACGTAAGCATATACGACTACTTTACAAAAATAATTTAGTAAACAATTCTAAACCCTCGACCAAAGAGATACTTTTCAGAAACAATAAGGAAAATCAAGAAGTGGTTTTTGCAAGACTGGAAATTGAAAATCCTTGCAATATTGTATATACAATTTGTATTTATTTAATTCCATAGAGTTCAAAGAAGTATAAAAATAATAAGGAATAAATGATTCAAATTCTAAGAAATACTTTCCAAATAATATATCCCACATATTTCAATATATTTTATCAATAAAATATATATATATTTGTTTATAAATGTATTTGAGAATATTTTGGAAAAATCAACGTTATTCCTTTGCTGAAGGCGAGACTGAAGGCTTGGTTTTGTTTTCGAATTACTGTTTGGTCCTCCCGCTTGAGATGAGTGATGTTGAAATGATGGCAGACGATAGACATATTCATGTAGTTCCCATTGAGAACCATTGTTGTTACTGATCGTCACTTAGAAAGCTGGACCATATCCAGTGGATCCTCCCAATGTAATACACTAAATCACCGAACATGTAATTTCATACGGCTAATTAATTAGTCAAAAATAAATTCATGTGGCATTTGAATTAATTTTTTTGAAAAAATTTCTTCAAATGATAGAAATATTCTCAAAGTTTTCTCCAAAGTATAGATGTTGGTCTGCATAGATAGATAATTCCTCGTCAGTCGGAAGAGATCTCGGGTCCAAATCCAAGTTGTGCCCAAATATTTTTTCATAATTCAGTATAATTCAGACAATAGATATAGATGCCATAAGTAGTAAGTTTCTCTTTTGGAATGATACGATAAGTCTTGGTACAAAGCAATCAAGGATATATCAATATATTTGATATCTAACTAATATCGTTAAATTATATTTAGAAGTGTGATGGCCTATTTAGCATCAATCCAAATAGATTAATTAATATTAGTAACTGATAGCAAAACATTTGAAATGTAACATAGTAAATCTGAGAGAATGTAAATCAGAATTGTATTTTGAATGGCAGACAGCATCAATATGACAGTAGATGTAGCATATCCACTTAGTTATTTGTTATGCATTCAACCCCAGATCTGAAGAGGTTACAATCCGAGATCTTCCCACTTCCATAGTGGTATGACTTAGCTTCTGTTTGCATTATGTATTCCCTAAATCCTTCACCATCTGGTACGTATACACACCTAATATAAAAGGATTTACACAAACTTAAAGAAATACAACACGTTTCCATATAATATGAATATTCTTTTTTTCATATCTCACAAAACGAATATTGTATAAACAAAATAAATCTATTATTATAATTTCCTCCATAGTTGTTTTCACTGTTTTCCAGCAGCCAAACAAAACTGTGTTGTTTTGCGAATAGTCATTTATCAGAGATTTTAATATTTAGTATAATATGGACATCTAACGGCCAGTCTACTTTCTCATGATGAATGTGTCACTGGAGGCGGACTTTTAAAATGCTATATGCGACCCATCACATTGCCTTATATTCTACTAAATGTGCATACGAAAAATATACCTAAACGTGATTCATATTACCCAGCCAACTTTTATTCATTTATTATTTTGTGGTGTTCAATTTTTTTTTTCATATATCTGGAAGTATGAGGAAGATTTGTGGAGCCGCACATATATAGAACTATGTAAAGAACAATGTTGTGCAGAGTATTAAATGATAGTAAGCATGGAAGAAAGACAGGACCTTTAAATAAACGTACTAATGGGACAAGTTCTGTCTCTCGACGCCCAACATTCCACATTTAAGGGAGAAAATGCTTTCCCCTGTATTGCAGAATAGCCGCAGATGCATGTCAATTAACATGTCCTGTCAACTGAAAGCATTTCATCGGTTAAATCAACAAAATACCTTCCTACATTCCTCTGACCAAATATATATTCTCTCATCTATTTATTAATGCAAACAATAAATTTGTTTAATTACAGATACGTTCAGTTTATTCAATGATTTTCCTAAACTTCTATTAGTTACTTCATTTGAGATAAAATCTTTATGCGAATTGATTATCTGACCAAATAGTTTTAATTGCAAGTTTATTATACCTCAATTACAATATCCTTTATTATAGACAGACAATTCCATAATACATCTGAACTGCATATTATAGGTTTATATTATTGTTTGCCACTGAGATTACATCCTCTGCCGAGTCCTCTGCATTCACATCCCAACCACCATCAGGCACTATTAATCTATATAATACATAAAGCAAGACTCTATTACACAATTTCCTTTTGAATTTCAGATACATTCTAATAAATATGTCGTTCAATAAAATTGAAATGCCATTATTGCAAATCATGTAACTAGTTATTAAATGCCATCAATATTCAGATGCTATTCATCAATATAAAGCAGACCAAATTGTATTTTTAAGATTTAGATCATTATTGAAGGAGACTAATGTGAAGTCGAATGAGAGGAATTATAATATGTATTAAAGACTTTTGAAAATTAAATCCCATTGGAAAGGGTTCATTTTTTTTTGTAATTGCTTCAAATTTAAAATGGCAGTAAAATTGCTTTTTTATTAAATTACAAATTAAAAATTTACTATCCCATTAGCAAAGCTGATAAAATACGATTTTTTTCATTAATTATTAAATCCGCTTAGATGTATATTCTCACACCTTACTCTTATAGTATATTTCTATCCAAAAATTCAGTGGAAGTAGATGTTTTTATGATGTGATGAAAAATGGCAATTTATCTACTCATTTCGATTTTGCATCTAATTTTGACACACTGTGAAGTGTACAAATTGAGTTTGGTTCAATTAGCTGATTAACCGAAATCGGTGGCGTTCTTAGATTATGCTAATAACATACTAGATCATCAATTTTACACAAAATTTTAGGAGTGCAATATAAGCTTCACAATAAAATAGAAATTGAATAAACTTTTTAGTTTGCTCATTTCCACCATAGGTCCCTTTAGGGAAAAAGCGCAGGTGCACAACACGATTGAATTGATCGAGTCATTTTGGAGTAAGTTTCAAAAATATTGTTGTACTATTTAGAGAAATATAGAAATATTTCAATTGTTTTTCCAGGCGAACAATAGATGCGGAAACAATGGTATTTCCGATACCTGGATACAGTGCAGGTTAGCTGTACATAAACACATTATTCTCTAACCATGCACCCGATATCTGATTAAAACGCCTCAATATTACTGTGATACATCCGTATTCAATTCAATGAATTTGGGCACCAAACATTGTAAGCCCATTGACTGCTAAGTGCATCATAGTGTTATATTCTATAATCTGATAAGTAATATTTATCAATAAATTTTACCATTTGTGTTCTGCAAACATTCACTGTTGATTTGCAAATGCAAAATTGGATGGATGGACTAAAACTCAAAAAGTCTTACCCAAAATCCTTTTCTATATGATAATAAATGTTGCGTACGATGCGTTATAGAAGGTGGGTTTATAATTCAAGCACGGTAACTTTACTAACCCTTCAAGCTAACTACTTGTTATGCATTACGTAACATTCATTTTGTGTTCGTAACTAAAAGCAGCTGAATTTTTCATTCTGCGTAGAAAGATGTGAGTAGTAATATATCTCATACATATATAATACAAGCAAAATGTTTAGCAAATTATTCTTTAGATTGAAAGAAAATAGTTAAAAATTAAATATCAACAGTGGCACGGTTAATGTAATTGTTTCATATCACACTTGGGTTTTTCCTGAAATCATATTAAATAGAAAAAATGCATGTATGACAGTTCGAAACAAATGACAAAATGAGTAGAAGTCGAAAAAAGTTTGCAGAACAAAAATCCTTTTAGACAGATAATTAATTGCTACAAGTTATAAGAGAAACAAGTGTTTAAGATGTGAAAAAATAAAATTGAAACAGATAAGAAAAACTTTTCTTATTGTAGTCGTGATCATTTCAAACTAAAGCGGAATTTCACTTTTATTGTAAACATTTTTAATATATTTTATTCAACAATATAACAACTATCAACAACTAAAATTAATAACCAGTATAGTTTTTAAAAGTTCAATTTCAAAATAAACGTATACTGTACAAGTCAAACTCCCTTGTAGACTAAAACTCTATTCACATCGACTACACTCAATCCTCACGATATGTCATCGGTTATGGTGCTTTAGATGAACACGCCATCAGAAGCACCATTGACTGGGGATCGAAAGCACCAAAACTTATCATTTGCCGAGTTCTCGATGAAGTAATTTTCGTTTGAAAAAATCCTGTCTATTATACATTAGACCACCACAAGACCACCATTCATTAACTGGAGTTATCATGCACCACATTTTTTAGAAATCTTTTAAGATGTTTACGAGTTATAGGGAAATTAAATCATGGGCCAAAACAAGGAAACTTATGAAAAAACTCTTGCATCTGAAACCAAAATTCTTGCATTTGAAAAATCTCGTATTTTACTCAATGTCAACCGACTTCAGGCATAGAGAGTAGGTGCGTGTTATACGCCTCACCTGAAATGAGACTTAAGTATTTAATACTAACTGCATCAATAACAAATATTGCTAGAAAATGATATATTGAACTAAATTTTTTAAATGAAAACCCTCTGTATAAACGATTTATTATGTTATATAGAATTATGTTTGTGAATCGTTTTGTATAATTTATGGTAACTCTTCAATAATTGATTAGTTCACTGACTGAAATTTGATTTTGTTTGTTTTAGCCGTACAATATTACATTGTTGGTTCTGCTACAGTTTTTTATTCAATAAACTTTAATACCTAAAATCATTTAACAATCCATGAAAGCAAAAATAAATAATAAATTTATAATATACTAAATTATTTTAAAAATCTAAAGCGTTTAAAACGAGTGTACCTAGAAAATATTTGAATAATGTTAATATACATTGTAATTAATTTCTGATTTTAGAAGCATATAATTATAGTATATAACTATTATATTGTAAATATGTGCTATGTGCACATTACATACTCGTTTATTGGGTATAGAATTATAATGAATGAGTGGAAAATGATTAAATTTTTTGCAAAGTTCTATAGTCGTGTCGGCAAACATACTAGCATGCACTAATTAAAGAAAAAAGAGACACATGTGGTGCTAAAACTTATTGCAACTTGGACAATTAATTTGAATATTAGATTAACGTAGATTGTGGAATTGATTTCGATTTAAGTATACAGATCGACAAACGAAAAATGTTTCATTGCGTGTGACAAAGCGAGATGCTTTTTACTGATGTCAAAAAGAAACGGAGCTTTTCCCCCAACAACTGTAGAGCGCTCTGTCTCTTTCAGACTCATCTAAGCTAATGCTCTATCTCAGTCTGTCTATGCAACGCTTTTCCTATGTCGGCCTGTATATAATAACAACAATGGTAACAATTCTAGTAACAGGTATTAATGCATATAGATGATAAAAAAAAAATAAAAATCCAAAATGTAAATTGATTACTAACTGATAGGGTTTTATTTACAGTTGTAGGCTAAATTGGAATAATAAATGGTTTTATGAATGTTTTACATTACAAACAAAACATGGTATAGTTTCATGCTGCATTATAATTACAATTTTGTTCGCTCTCAACTTTAATAGCATCTGTATTATGAATGAATTTCACAAAAACGGTTTTAATTGAATGATTATTGTGAAGGTATATTTTGTAACAAATTGTGCACAAGTAGAACTACATTTTGTTTCATGTCCATTTTGAAATTAACTATTTCAACTGCAGGCAGATTAAACTAAATTAGAAGTGTAATTAGTATTGGCGTGGATAGTTTGACCGCATATCAGCCTCATAATTCTGTTATGTAGACAGCGTATTAGGGAGAAACATGATCGAATCTATGTACGCCCTATTTTGCACTAACCTACGAGTTTATTGAGTTATTAAATCCAATATAAATTAAAAATAACTAGATTTAATTTGTTAGTTAATGAATTATGTGAATGGGGAAGGAAGTGGAATGAGTAAATAAAAAAACGCTGAAGGTCTGTGAAGAAAGACAGTTCTGGCGAGACGAAATTGGTTTCGACCTCGGAGCTGTTGAAAGTGTAGAGCACAATGTGCATTGCGTGCTACCGCAGGACCAGATTTGACAACTTGACGTCCCATTGAAATACTCACAAACGGAAATGTTTTCCTCTCTAACCATGGTGTTGGCAGGCGTTATAAACGCCCCCGTCAGAAAGTGAACTCTACTGTACCTTCCAAAGGGAAGTATTATATTTCCTTATTCTTATACACCAATTCCCTTTAAGATCCTATCGCACTTGCTTTTTTCTTTTCTCTATTTTTATACGTAAACTGTCATTTGAACCTGGTATTATGGACCGAATGATTGGCTAAATAGCGAGAAAAATAATGAATGCACTGAAGTGAAGAGCTCTGGCGGTCGAGGTGATGATGAGAATCGTGTGAATTGAAATTTTGCCAAAAGCTATTACGTGATGGAATGTGTTGCAAACAAGACATAAACAAACCTTTTAAAATAATTACACAAATGATAAAATCGTATTAAACAAACCGGATTAAAAACAAGTCGTAAAATGATCCTCCGATCTGTGCACCATTAATTAAATACGTTTAGCATGGCAAACTCGGCCGAATAATGCATGCACCATCCATAATGCCTGTCAGGACTCGGCGTTCGCTACAAATGTGTATGTAATGTATTTTTGGGAGGCCCATTAGTACAATAATTTGTGCATGTATGCTCATACTCACGCAGAATAAACGATTACCGACGTATTTCAGACATTTGTTACTATAGTAACTTGCATAATTGTATTATAACTGTACTTTAATATCATGTCCACGCCACAGAAAAACCCTTACCTAAATCACATTGACCAAATGTCAAATTTGCAACAATTCTTCTTTTTTGAGTCCATCATACGTGATTTCTTAAATAATGGACCCGCATGTCTATAACTAAGAATTCCTATTATAACCATCCGCCAGCAAATGTTCAAAATTACAAACTAAAAATATAATACTAAAATTATTTGTTAAATTATTGTTAAAGGATCCTAATACCAAGAAGAAGAAGAGTATTTCCAGTTTTCTTATGTCTATAATACATTAAAAAAATACGAGTACATTATTCATATGCAGGATATCCCTAAATTGAGTTCAGGGATATTCCAACGGATGTCATGTGCATTGTTGTTTTTTGTATAAAAAAAGCAATAACAAACTACGCACTGATATCAAAATTGACATCGATTTAGAAGAAACATGGAAGGATTGTTGGTCTGCGCTAATTCCTGAAAAATAATCCAAAATGTCGCAAAATGTCATGTAAATAGTAAGGAAATTACTTACGGTTCTAGAACGGTAAGTCAATTTATTAGACGTAACATCAACAACATACCTCCTGATAAACTGATAAAATGAGATGGATAGTGCAAAAATTATATTGCTTATTCATACTAAACCATTATTTATTAGGTAAAACAACTAACGTATTTCCAAGCCGTCGTTAATTGTTTAATTATGTAAAGACTGCAAGGATTGCGAATTTCTCTCAACAAGTTAAAATATATTCAAAAATTCATTATTTTGATGGATTAATTCAACATGTTCGTATAATGCTTGAACAGTTTATAATTTGTTTTGCATTTAATCAAGAAAATAAAATATGAAATCTAACTTTACAATATTTTTCTATATAAACCAGCAGTTTCTACTTCCCTCTCTACAGATTTGTCTAATTTATACAAGTAAAAAGATTTCAGTAACCAAGTAACCAAAAAGGATCAAGTACTCTTGTACCATCAGTATCAATTATTATAGATTTGATTTCAATTATTTTGAGTCTATTGAAAGTATCAAGTAAAGGTATTAAGGATATTTATATTTATCGTTACATTCTAATAAAGTATATATTTTGTGAGTATAAAATTAAATCAGAACAGAATTTATTGTATTTTTTCGATTGAATAACTTTTATTGAATTCTTCCTAACTTGCTCCATACCGAATACTGGCAAAGTTTGTGCGCATTCACCATTTTTCGAACTTATATCTTACTTTTTTCAGTTTATATTTTCTTGAGAATATTGAAGTGGTTTCATAATTAACTTTTAAATAATAGTGGTTATGGTAAGTATAAAAATTTTCTAGTTGCCGGATATTGTGTATAATATCATAAAAATTGTATAATAAAAATAACGACGAGCATATAAATCAAAATATAAAAATAAATTTGAAACTAATACCATAAACCTAAAAACTATACCGAAGACACAAACAAGTGTCAGAATCTCGAATGGAAAGTATATTTTCGCAAATACACAAAACTAAATCAAGAGCGATATTCAATTGAATTGGAAATTAAATATTTTGTTCAGATGCAGCGGTGCATGAAGTGATAAAATATTTCGAAATTGTTGAGCGCACGAGGGGGAAAATATATTTTAGTTCTTAAGGTGAAGAAGAAAAAAATCCGAACAGAAATTTCAAATTTAAATCAGCCTACAGCGCTGCAATATGAAGGTATTTTATTTTTATTTCCAATCGTGGCTGCGTATCCATGTAACATGGTTTATTCGACAGCGTACCATGTTGCCTTAATTTCTGCCATCAGCCACATTTTGCGTTCTCCTCGGAGCAAACCGAGGAGCAAACCAAGAACATAATTCGAAAAGGTCAACTCGAGTGTATGTTTAGGAAATAATGTCGTATAAATAAAATTTATAATGCAGCCATAAATAATTCCGATGTGAATAAAAGTATATCTACTTGATAAGTTTGCTTCGTTCTGTTGTATTTTTATGGAAAAATTGTAGGAAAGTGGCGTTTTTATAAAGTGGGACAACCTTTTGTATTGTTCTATCAAGATTTGCCGAGAGCTATATAAGTGGTACATTAAATCTCAGGACAACCATAGCAGTAATATTAGAGCGGAATTCTGTGGCTTGTTGTACAATATTAGCATTCATAGTCATAACCGTCTGTATTATAACAATGTTAATTAATTACCCCACTAATTATAACGAGAGGATGATGCATTAACGCATCTGTCTTCTTTATCAATAGCTTATCGTCTCTTATTATCAAATGGATCCAATGAATTAAATTGTACATCAACATTATTCTCATTCGCCCTTCTTCAATAATTACCTTTCACTGTTAATGCACTTTACTCTATTAAAAAAGTTTCTTAATTGATTTTTATGTGCTTTTAAAACACCATCAAAATAATTTTCCATCCTACTACCGAGTAGTATAATGTTAAGTACATACTTCAAATTGTACAATAAATTCGACAAATTTAAACTGCGCTTGTGTTGAAATTAAATGAACAAAGCTGGCTCGTTTATTATTTTTATTGTCGGAAAAAACGCACTAAATTCCACTCACTCAGTATTAATTATTCCACAACATCCATAAATCTAAACAAACTATTTTTGATACAGCCATTTCAAATTTGCCGCTACTCAAAATTGCTCCATTCATTCACATATATTTCTTTCAAGTATTCATACATTTTGCCGCTATATAGTGCTACTTTAACGGCTACTGAATATGTTTGTTTCGTCTGGAATGTATTTAATAATTTATGCGAAGCCTTTTCATGATTTAATGAAATTGAATGAAAACAAACGGCAAAATTTCAACTTACCTCCTTATGTATGAGGACTAAATTTCTAATGTTGTCTATAGTTGACCATTTGGAACTTGACCTCTACGTCACGAACATAATAAAACAAATATTCCGTTAGACAAAAACTTTTGTCGAAATTTGCTTGACAATTTAATCGCTTATCCGGCATTTTTAGTTTGATAATTGTTGTTATGGCCGTCTGAGGACCTTATCTGAATCTCACAGATCGTATACTGAATACATAAAAGAGTCTCTCCTCGGCTGTTTAATGTAAAATTTTAAATTTCCAAATGTGCAACACATCCACACATGATCTTGTTTTGCTGTAATCTTTGCGGAGGAGATATTATATCTCAAAGTTATCCATAAAATCAATCCATAAAACGCCGGAGTATTTCAGAATTCAGACTACACAGTTTATTCTAAGAGGCAAATCAAATTTAGCATTGGAAAAGGATTATACAATTAGCCCTCTCTCCACTGATAGCTAACAATTAACTCTCAACTTATATATAAATATTAGCACTCAATTGGATATGAAGGAGAAAAGATTCTTGAAGATTTTTTTTGTCAAAAGTAACACCTAAATCCACAATACTACCCGATCTGCTAATGATACGGTAAGTATCATTCCAATCACTAGGTAATTTTAAGTGATAAGACTAATTCATAACAAGACACTTCTTTGTATTTAGCGGAATCAAGTTGGTTGAGCACAAGGATTGAAATCAGGACTGAATCTAATGCTTAATAGCAGTGCGAATCTAAATTGGCCTATGCCGCCGCCTATGTTCTTGTTCATTTCATCCGTACGGTATATGGGTAAATTGACATTCAATTATTTAGTAGCGGTTTATTATTTAACAGCGGTTCCATATTACTGCCGTCTCCTCCTAATTAAATTAATTGATTAATAAAGCAGTGGGCCTAAATTGTGGTCCTAGATATTGAAGTCAAACATCAAGTATGTGTATTATGCAAAAATTTACAGTAGCTAATTAATGGTCCAGAAATATTTTAAGAGCGCAATCCTAACTGCTCCTAATAAATTACCGGGATAAAACCACATATAAAATCAGCCATTTCGACTAAGTTGCACAATATTAAAATGCAAATCAAGCATAAAATGAACAGAAACGCATACCGCATAATAGAAACGCGTCGTATTTGATATAACAATAGGAAACAGATGCAAGGAGTAAGGCGTATGATGATTCATCTGGACAAGCTTCATTTGAAACGGGCATAACGAAATTATTCCCCTTATGTAATGCTTATAAAGTAATTCCTCTCTATGCTTTTTGTCAGTGCAGCTACTTTTTTGCCACATTACTTCTGTGGCCCCTCATTGTTCTATATTACCATTAAAAATGCATTTTTTATGTCATTTAATCCAGAACTGTAAATTGCATTTTTACTTCTATTATAGAGCCTCAGGAGAATTATATTTCACAAGACTCCGTTAGAAGAATTAATTTTTGAAACGTAAAGCTGATGGTATTAAAATATGTGCTTAACAGTCTGTAATAATTGTAATGATATTGACACTCTTGTGATTTAGTAATTTTGTAGTTCTAAATGAATGAGCATATTGTTGTGAAGTCAATTATTTGGGATGCAATGATAGCTAATGCTTCTTGATAACGATGCATTGTGTTGCAAATGTTTTTTACTCGGTTTTTTAACACTGTTCAATACCTATTGACTCGCCTATTGACATGCTTTTACTAGCCATATTCAATTTATACATGTTTACTGTGAAATAACTCTTTTATTTTATTGATTTTATTGCGTTTGTTGATAAATATACTTTGTTGAAAGGAAGATACATTAAAATAGAAAATATGATATCAAATTACCGGTACAGTGTATATTTCTGCAGAAAATCAAAGTCCTTTCAGAAATATAGTTGAACTTCCAACTACTCGTAGCTAAAACACGACAAAAGTTAATTAATAAATTGGGTAGCATATTAACTATCAAAATACTGCTCTATGAAATGAATAAGAATGCTTATCAGAATTTTTACCAAAAGCAAGGTTTGATCTCAAAATTTGAAATGTCAGCGACAACCAAACCTTAGAATACTGAATTTGAATTTTGACATACTGTACGAGTCCCACTTCCATAAAGGTTAACTGTTAGCAAGTGCAAATATAATGGAAATCTGTTCCTTGAGAACGATATGGATAGATTAAAAAGACAGACTAGGCTTGAAGAGAAAAAACCAAATAGAAAAAGTTTTGACCATGAGCAGTGCATATCATCCGCACATTCGTTTCCCGCCATCCCTACGGGTATATACCAAACCTGTGCGCTAAATAATTATAGGATCGTTGCTAACCGACTGGATTTCGGTTCAAGAATTTTAGATTTCTAAAACTCCACATGCCTGGTTAAACTCGAGGCGACCGTTCTGTCCACTAACAGGCGTGCTTTGCCTTCATATTTTGAGCAAAATAAATAAGCATGTGGTAAAACGTCTATATTTAGGGACCACACCGTGCTAATAGCGTCAGTTCAATCCAGGACTATAATTGTCCAGGATTATCACGCCGCGCAAATAACACAGGAATGAATGGCCGACTGTGCCTATTGGTACAGGGTACTAGTATGCATAGATCGGAGCAGAAAATATGGAACATCAATTTTCTGACAGATTTGACAAATTTGATCATTTATAGGTTTGATATGTTCATGTAACATAAATTTTGAGACGTACTTGTCATTTATTAAGTTTGGTATTTTGTTTTCCAAAGGCCTTCCTCTTTTAATAGTGTTGATGAATGGTGGAATGTCCTATTGGTAGGTTGCTGAACAAAGGCTTATCTAGACCAAAACTAAAGATATTGATGTCAATCTTAATGATCTCAAAGCCATTTTGACACAGCAAAGATCAATTTTAGGTCTTCTTTAAAAAATCTTCACTTTCTAGTACAATGCGTATTACTTTTACAAAATTTACATTAGTTAATGTTAAAATAAATAACTTTAGCATGTACTCATTTTAGTGAACATCTAGCGAGATATTTGGTAAATATCTGGTAAATTTGGTGTTATCAGATGAAATAATAATGTTAATTTTTTGATTTGGATCTACTTAATAGTTATATTCCAGGTTGCATTATAGCGAGATAGCCAAACACGTGGCCATATAAAGATAACGTGCACATTTTGGGTAGCACTCGATCTTTGAACATAGCCCCATGATCCTCCGCATTACAGGTCAAGAAGTTGTCCGATAACAACATATGTACGATTGGAAAGCCTGTAAAGTTGCAGTCTTTCAGATATAATATTTTATTATTATCTTTTGTTTCGGACAAATTTATTACGTTCGACGTTATTACTAAAATAAGAACATACGGTATGACTCGCTCAAGTTGCAAATTAGTTTGAGAGTCGAATGTGGTTTGCCTGAATTGCGCAATGTGCTTAATACAATGAAATTATTCGCATTAATGATCTACGATCACCCACAAAAGACAAAACATACCGTAGAAGCGAGAACGATATCCTTTTTGTGTCTCTAGTTAAATAAACAAAAATATAATTAATTATTAGTTGATATATTTTGATCCAAAATAAGAGTATACGTGAGCCATATAATTCGAAATTAGAATGAAAGTCTTTTGTGTACCATAAAATATGTAATATCATAATAAAGAGACAATTACAAGGCCATTAATTTAGCAAGAAGCATTAAGCGGCATTAAATGGCACTGTCCGTGAGCGCAAGGGGATTAACATAGTAAATGGATGAATGTTGATAAAAGAGTGAAAGATAAAACCGAATGAAAAGGCGTTATTTATTCTTATCGTCACATTTTTCTGTATCGAAAAGACTGCAAATGAAATTCGAAACTCTGAAAATTTTAAGTTTTTAACCGAGTTGCTATACTCCAACATTTTCACGACGTTTTACATGAAATTGATGTAAATATTCTTTTCAGAACTACAAGACTAATATATTCAAATAAGTTTCCTTTTAGGTACAATTTTTTTTTTATTTCACTAGATTCGAGAAAATTGTCTAATAACTACCTCGACGAACATTTAATTTAACAACCATATATTTAATAATTTCCAATGGCAATAAAAAATATGAAAATCAATATTTCTCAGATAGATGTTCCACATTGGTCTGACAGGTAATGTTTAGGCCTTGTCAGTCTCCAATTTGAAATAAGCATGCATTATTTAACAGAACTTATTCCTTGCACTGATTAGGGGTGGCACCACCCTAGCTTATAGACATGGGCGATGAATCAGAACTAAACATTTCCCCGTATTGACTAATGTACCATCTGACTGTATTTTGAGGGGCATTATGCTGTAACCACACATTACATAACATGCATATGTATGAGATAAAAATAATTATAATTTGCTTTGGAAGAAATTTGTATGTGACAATATAGTCAATTTTTACTTGTTAAGCTATTACAATAAACTCTCACTTTTAAGTGGGATTAATATGCATAATACAAATATTGTATTGAACCTAGCTTCCGTCTACCCATCAATCAAACTCTGTCAAATATGTGGTGAATAATGCAATTCTCTGTCGAGCAAACTTCTTGTAAACTATATTGATGAGCTTTATGAACGCAAAATACGCCGAACCTGGTGGAAAAACACATAATGAGGGTATTTGTTCTGAATCAATCCTATAAACTGTAAGATGACTGAAATTCAACTGAAAGAATCAATCTTGCAGCTTGTAGTCTCGAAGTTCATTAAAAAAATGGCCTCGTTATACGAGTATCTTGTAACTGTCCTACAGTGCTATTCAAAATAAATTTGCTTTGACTCAAGTCAGCTTTTATTGAAGCTGGTAGCAATATGTATAATTAGCAGTATTAGCAACTCCTCTCACATTCGAGCTTTCAAAAATCTAAATATAACTAAATTAAATTGGAATCAAAATTCTAAAATCTTTACAGCTCATTTTTTAGTAACAAGTGTCATTTTATTCAATAAAGCACCAGATTAGTTTTGGTTAGAAGTTTCCAAACCACTTAAAATCCAGCATTATTCTTTAATTTTTTGACCAAATGCTTCGTGGATCTCTACAGTGGGGAGTAGAAAAACTGAGGCATCCAATCATTGTCTAGTTTTGGTGTGAATGATCAAATTGCTAGTTTTGACCCTACTGTAAATTCTTCTCATCAAAGTTGTCAGTCTAGTGTCAGTACCACTAATTGTTCAGCTACCTTCCAATTGGACCTTCCATCTGTTAGCTCCTTCCAAAAGCTCCTTCCATAGTACGTATTAGAATGACTGCTCTGACTGCTAGGCTCCTCCACCCATACGCTGGAGTCGGTAAGTTAGGTACCTATCAGGCACCAGTGGCAGCGGGCCAATACATAACACCATCATTTATCAATAACGTAATTATTGCACTTTTATCCAAAAAGAGGAGCATTTGGAAAACCAAAACAAATGTTAATGCATTAATTAATATCAAGTAAATCTTCTAAATTCTATGATAGGAAGAATCAAGATTTAAACTGAATATAAAGCTTAATTTAAATAAAATTATGAAATCTGACAGAAAAATGTTCCACTTTTTATGCTTTTAACTCTACTTGTTACCTTGTCAAAAAAGTTTTTAACAATTACAATGAATAATATAGATACTCATCATATGTCGAGGAGTAACAGGTCTATTGATCTAAAATTTAATGAATGTTATTTTGCAACTCAATATTAATTAAAATTAGTTACAAAATTTAATCAAATACGTAATCTATTCTATTTTCGAATATTTTAAAGCTGTTTTTGCTTATTTCCAATGGATATCATCATCATCATGATAATTTGAGTTGTGGTAAAATTTGGTGAAAAAAGAATCTTTAAAAATCGGGTTTGGTAGACGATAAATTTCCCGAGGAAGAGGGAGAGGAATAAATCAAAAGAAGCTTTGCCTGTCGGAAATCATATTTATTAAACAGAAGACTATGCGTGACATATTTTTCTTAAAGAAAATAGAGTCACGAAGAAAGCATTAAATTGTGAAAAACGTACTGACAAAATTAAACAGTTGTAAAATTTGAAAGTTTGCGGTGTAAAAATGTGATTTTATAAAATGATGAAGTAGAAACGTGGTAAGAGCACCTATGGGAGCCGTTTGTGAAGGATTCCCATCTTGAACGACGATATCGAACAAAGATGGAAAATAATATCTATATCTAACGGAAAAACGAGATAACACCATCAACGTATCCAGAAAATTGAGAAGTAAAAAGTTTTCGAAAGCAACGTATTCGATACAGCGCCTACTGTACTCACTTGTCATTCTGCACGTCGAAGTCGATGAAACGTTTGTGGACTGATAAGGAACTATAGGGGCTGAAATTGTACGAATTGAATGAAGATGTTGGAGGTTTTGACCTTCTACAGACACGTACGAACAATCATATATAAACTTTAACTCGTCACTGTCAAAACACAAACGACAACTGTCCTTTCACCTTTAATTTCTTACAGACCAACAACTTATTTTTCTACAAATACAATTGTTAAGAGTTCGAGTAGACCTCCGGAGTAGACTGAATAAAGCCACTGATGGGAATCAATAATTGTTAAACAGCATCATTGAAATCGCATTTTTTTCAAGCGTAACTACTATTTGAATCGCCTCAATGTTAAAAAGCATTTAATTCCCTGTATTTTCTTGCAGAAGTTCAAACTTCTACACCACTGATTGTAATACTTCTTTGAGTAAGTTCATTTTCAAAAGTTTTTTTTTGTCGAATAAAACGTGTGTATTCAAATTATTCCACATTTTCAAATAAGAATTCCAGCACATTTATTATGTTATTTTCATAGTATGAAAGACATATTTTATAAATTCAACTTATTCAAAGCAAAAAAAGTACGTCGATTTTTTTTTTTCAAATTTTGTAGCTCGCTGAATC
This sequence comes from Cryptophagus acutangulus, assembly GCA_963556235.1. Classification (NCBI taxonomy): domain Eukaryota; kingdom Metazoa; phylum Arthropoda; class Insecta; order Coleoptera; family Cryptophagidae; genus Cryptophagus; species Cryptophagus acutangulus. Next base: position 4,922,010 of record OY744558.1, on the reverse strand, counting down.
GGAAATTCATACTCTAATCTTTCTTCCTTGTTAATCGTTTGATATATTGTATCAAATTTAAATTAGTCTTACCATTTGCAGCCAAATCTGCCATTGATAATTTAAATAAATCCGGGTTGGATTTTATAAAAATTACATGAAACCTTGATGCGAGAAACGCAACTATGCGGCTTGAACACCCCCATTTCTACTCATGAAATATGCACAGCAAAAAACAATTGAAAATCTCTTGATCAGAGGTGAAGATTTTGAATAGTTTATGCAATTGCGTTAGAAATACAGGTGATAGGGCCCGAAAATATTCGGTGTTTTTTGAGAACTTAATGCCGCTCATTTTTTTTTCATTTTTCAAATTTAATCAAAATTAATTGAATTATTATTAATTTGTATAATAAATTTGTCCGAGTATTATTTTATAAATATTAAAATATAGGCAATTCAGAACATTTAAGAAGTCACGTCATCAATGGTTATGACATCACCTGACGTAATTGCTTAAATACTCTGAATAGCCTATATATTCAATACGATACCACACATGATACCACTGATATGATTGTGGTTAATTTAATTAATTATAATAGTGAAGTGTATTACCCTCGGTAGTACAACAGTAATGCAATACCTCGATAAATACGACGACTATACAATTTTTAAGACTGGTTTTGTATTTTTTGGTATTATTGAGATATACCTCAGGGTTTTATTTTCAATTTTCATTCATTCTATCGTACTTGTTTACGACTTAAAAAACTATTAATTATAATTAATAAACAAATTGCAATAAGACTAATTAAAAAGAGCAGCAGTATTAATAATCCTAAGTAAGTGCAACCGCAACAACCCTTGGCTCGATTCTCGGTCTAACTCATAAAACAATATTTTAAAAGTACCTATCTCGGTGACTATACCTATGTCGCTACCTAGAACCTATACTTATATTTTTAAATATAAATTTAATTAGAATTACCATTGCAATAAAAAAATTAATTAAACTAATTTTAAAAATGAAAAATTACTTTTATTTCAGTTTCAATAGATGTTTTCGACATTTAAACTATTTACATTTAAACTATATTTTTTGTTAGTGTCATAATGTGTCACAACAAACCATTTTCATCCAAATCTATTTTCCATGTATACGAATATCGATATATAATTAAAAATTCAAGATAACTAATTAGCTCGCTTATTAGTTTATTCCATATAGCGTTGTCGAGATTTTCTATGCATTTTCTACTAATCCTTATTGAATGGCGCTCGGCGTGGCGTAATGTTCATTTCTTTTTGATAAGGTCTTATTCTAGGCTCAGCTTTATATTTAAATAATAACGAGAATAATAATAATAATTATTATTATTATTATTATTTATAAAATGTTATTACATACAATTAAGAAAATTAATTTCTAAAAATTTCTTTTTCTTTTTTTGATTAAGAAAAATTTAAGTTAAGGTAAGGAAGGTAAGAAACCCCCTTCCCCTCTAAAAAAAAAAGATTTTTTTTATTATTATTTATATTTATAATTATTATTCTAGAACTGGAATTCCGGAGAATTCAATAGATCTATTTTATCAATAAATTTTTCAATAACATCAAGCATATTTTCTGTAACGTGTAAAACTTTCATAAAATCTAATTCGATTGCAAGTTTTATTGTTCAGAAATTTGAGGACAAGTATATGGTAGTAAAATAGTTGATTAGACAAATAAATCGCAAAGAGCACTCTGTATATGTATTATATAGCAGAAAGGTAATAATACTTCCTTAGACAATGAATCTTACTTATCTAAAAGTTAAAAGATGCGAAAACGATCGAAACATTAGTGACAAGTGGGTAAAGCTAGAGCTAGAAGCCACATATACAGATAGTGTGAAAGATTTATTGTTATTTCGCCAGGATTTAGATGGAGCAGTCCACGCGAGACAAATCCACACTGATGGAACCTATTATCGCTGGTTAGCCCTTCAAGAACCCATTCAACATTACACAATCCCCCTACATTTATAAACGTTAGAAAAGAAATTCTAATATATAGATGTACTTAATTGCTTTTATGCAAATGATTTCTTCAAATTTCTATCTATAAGCCCATAGATCAATACTTATATTTAATAAATTATATTACAAAGTTTCAAGAACTAGTTTAAATTTAAAATTACTTTACCGTGTATAGTTTGCAAAACTAATTTGCAATCTTTCGCAAAAGAAATCCTAAACAATCGAAACTTTAATTGCAATTAAAATTAAAATTAATTTTAAATACATTTTCAGATTATTTTAAGAATACAAATATCGCATTAATTTTATAATTCCATCATAGTTTTTCCGAGAGTGTTCATTTACTTCTTGCAATTTAGGAAAAGCTTAAGTTCATTGAACAAACATGCAAAAATGCAATTATTCGAAAGTTTGTATTTCAATATTGCATAGACAAAGCTGCTACGCCATACAAAACAATAAATATATTGTTAAACATTACAAAGTTATGAAAGAAAACCTCAGCACATTTATTGGGGTTGTCTTTCATAATGATAAAACTGAACATTTTCCTGTAAAGCGTTTCAGAAATAACTATAATAATGTTGTTAACTGAAAATTCCCTGAGCAGAATAGCAAGTTAATTCAATTTTATGCTGAAGAAAATTTTAGTTTCTGTTAATTTTACATGTTTAATTATTATGAGAACAACTTTAGAACACTTTGCATATTGTAAAAAGGGAAAAGTCCAATTATTGTACATAAGTTTTGAGATTTCAGAAAAGTTCAAAACTTTGCTGTTTATGACATTCATACAAAAGACCATATTTTTTATAACATAAATAAGTTTAATTGTTAATTTTGGTTTTAATTGGAATAAATATATCAAAGGAGTGATGTAACTTTTCGTGTCTTGCTTTTTACGAATTCAAATTCATAAAAGCTCGGCAATCAAAGTTCAGAAAATACAAATTTAAAAAAATTTAAATTGTGAAAGGAAACATAGCTTTTTAATACTCCTAATATACAAGTTTAAATTACTTGAATATTTTTTAGCATATTAGTTTTCTTATTTCAGTCCGGCGCCCTCAAAGGAAAGAATTTCAGCTCAAAGGCTGGAATGCCTATAATTGCAAATTAAGATATATGGAAACTCATAAATGACATCCATCAATTAAATATAATTAGATAAAAATTATTTCATTTCCCAAAAATTTTGTCAAAGCTTGTCATCTACGCCAAGCGATTAGAATCTGTAGATAATAGACCGCTTTGGTCTACTTTAACGCGGAGCTTAATTTTTTAAAAACACCTCGCAAGAAACATACCATTGGATGATGCTCCTGATTGAGAAGCTGCATAAGTAAAACACAATAAACTAGCAAAAGTAATGCAATGTTTCAAATTGGGCTTCATGTTGACACACATGGTCGTAAATTTACCGCATAACTTGTACGGCACACGAGTATATAAATTTGAATAGTCCCCGACCTCGTGGTTTTCTCTTCAGAGGACTGAGCGTCACAAACCGAATTTACGAACACCGGAGTAACACTGACTATTCTATGAACATTTTCCAACCGTAACTTTAGTCATGCGCTTTTCTTTAGACCTAACGCTGTTTTAACCAATCCCAAACCACATTGTCATACCATAAACCAATAGGAAAATCAAAAGACGGTCCATGGGAGGACCCAGGACATGTAAGATATGTAATTAGAATTGTAAAATGCATGAGAGGTAAAAAGCACACCACGTGTTAATGCCAAATACAACAATTCAACCAATTCACCACTCATCTTCTGCAAATGACTCTCTTCCATTCATTTTCCAAAAGCTTCTCCATTCTAACTTTATTTACAACAAATTTCAAACAACTTTCTCATTGTACAAACTGACATACCATTATAGTAACTTGTCTTCAAATCCATTTTACTGACTATGAATAGTAAATTGTCACTCAATTACAATTAAGTACATAAATACTTTGATTATAGACGTTCTTGAGTTGAGATTGACTAAACAGTTGTAGCAATAAACCAGTGCACTATTTATTACTACAAATCTACAATTACAATGACATACTCAATCATCGCAATTGAAAATTTTACAATAAAATAGTGATTTAATTTCCAGTTAAATTCAGGATAACACAATCGACGCGGTTCATTTTCAGCACAATATCCGTCCAAATATTACATCCTTGTTAAATTGACGTTAATTCATCATTAAGGACCGTATCTCAAAGTATTGTACTTGAATAAATGTTATAGATAAGTAAATAGTGAATATGGACAAATTTGGAAAACCATCCGCATTTTAGAACCATCCGCTAGATTTCTTAACATTACCTTAGTCAACCTCAAGAAAGTTGTGTCATCCAAACTATACCTAAGTAACTTTTTTCACCTTTCCGATACATGTTTTTCCACCAATTTCCAGATGGAGATTCAGGTAAGAGCTCATCACATAATTTGTAAAGCATTTTCTATTACAATTTGTGAAGCTCACAAGATATTGAGGTATAAGTCTATTTCAGACATTTTTGGGCATTTAATATTCCTTTAAAAAACCACAACCAATTACAAAAATGCAATCAAAGCAGTTTCTTGAAAAATGCTTAGGGAACTATACAACACCAAAAGCCCAAATTTGGTATTGCTTTTGGTATTGTCCAGTATACACAATGCATTTTTTAACAAACTACATTAACTGTATTTTTGTAATATGAAAAACTTCCCCAAATGTGAATATTTTTCATTATTTTGGCACAAGTAGCCTGCCCCCGAACCTTGATCAATTATCTTGGGAACCCCCTGTATTTCAATCGGTAAAAGGAACGCGGTTTGTATAAACTTAAATTGTCTATTTCAATTTCAATTTATTATTTTCGACTTAAACTTAAAGGAGCAACTTACATGCAACAATGCAACATCACTTGAAATTACCAAGTTAAGCAATTGCATGCCTGCTCGAATGTTTGAAGAAGTCAGTCATCCACATCACACATATGCACACTTAGAAATGGCATATTAAACAACCGCTCGTAAACATGCAGATTATTTTGTGATGTGTACGTTTAGGATCAATTGTTTCAATTTGATAGTAAAAGAAATATTTTTTAATACTTTGTTAAACTGCAATTCATATTTAAATGCTAATAATTTAATAAGAATTGGGTAGAGTGGGGTCCCATCTGTCATCTGAAAAGAGGGGTGCTGTTCCATGTTGCGTTTTTGGACTAATGTATTAGGAACCGTTACATTTAAAGATAGCTAATCCATAATCATAATCAACATAATGTGAGAGTGAGGCTGACAAATTGTATAATTATGTCTAGCCCCCACATAAAGTAATAGAAAATGGAGTAAAAAACTATATAATAATGCTACAGCATACTACAATTTGTCATGTTTTTGACCTATAATGCGCAGGTCTTTAAAAATTTCATATATTTTTGTGTTCGAGCATATACAAAAAAAGGACGCATAGTTTGTTTTTATCGGATCAGCAGATTCCGAAATATAGTGGTTTAAAGAAACGAACAGACGGAAATTAGTGAATATGATTTTTGTTATCTACAGATTCTAAATACTAAAGAAATTTTTTTACGGTTGCAATACATCCTCTGCGAGAGAAGTAAAAATGAAAAGAAGAAAAACGAAAGAACGCAGTGGATGTATTTAGGATTCGCTTCCAAGTTTAAATGTTTTCGCTTAGCTCTATTCAAGGTCAGAGAATACTGCATCACTGCACCATCTGCATCAATTTAAAAGTAAAGTGAGGCAGGAATTCGATTTCAATTTTAATATTCAGCCTAAACAGTAAACAGAGACTCCATATATAATCACACGTGTGATGATTATAGTCCGCATGCGTCTGGGTACAATAAGCTAATAGCGCAAAATTTCTAGTAAATCAACCCATTTTGAAGCAAAATTCAGCAATCAGTGTTCAATCAAATGTTTATTAAACATGGATAAATTGACCAGTATGGGATGCATCAAAGATTGACAGTTTAGTTATGGCTTGTAATTTAGTTATTTACGCGTAGAGGGCCAAAAAAGAGAGTTTAAGCCCGGGGTGAAGTTTGAGGCCTGAAGGCCTGACACTAAGCAAGGGCCTTCTTGTGGCCCGAGCACGTAAGATAAGAACTTCTTATCCCACTCACTTTTATTCCCACTTATCCAAGAGCAGTTGGTAAATGCATTATTGATTCACTTATGTGGTTACACAACTAGTGATACTATCACTTGCGTGTATTAATATCCATATACACCACTTGTATCATAAGTACCTATTACAGTCCTGTGAGCGTAAAATCATCCCAACTAAAATTTGATGGATGACTCCAAATCACAAATATCAACAAAGATGGCATTTCTCAACAAAGAAAAGTACCGCGGAAAGTCTTTTGAAGATTTTCGTTAGTAGTCTTTTCACCTTTTAAATAAGCGTAACGTCTACACAAAATTTGTTTTAAATCGGTTCTGAATTGTTCAAAACTGTTAAAATCGGGTAGGTCAAATTTTACGCTATTACAATACCCTCTTTACGAGGGAAATAAAAATTCCAAATGCGAGAAACGCATTCGCAAAACTAATTTGCGAATAAAAGAAGTGAGGTACTTTATATGTAAAATATTGCAGTGTATGTATATGTAATGCGTATACTACATAGTACAAGATTAACATTTGCAAGTTCATTGGAATGAGGAACTGTATATAAGCCATATATATACGAGGCGTCGTCGTGTCCCATGGGTGCGTCCGGATGATCTGTCAACATGCGTCATGTCTCATCTACACTCCCATACCATACTGACAACTCTTATTTTACACTTGCCACTAAAGCTTGTCTTCATACTTTTCAACTTCTATTTGTAGAAACAATATCTATTTGATACAGCATGCATGCACCACATACTCATTGAAAATAATAAAAAAAAATCGACTGAAACTGAAATATAATTGCTTGAGTAATTATATTAGAAAATAAAAAAGTATATTAAATTTGTCCGTATAGCATTGGAAAGGTTTTAAAAGTTTTGAAGAGTTGAGTAAGTTGGATGAAATAACGAGTTATGTTTCTGAACGAGGTGTAAAAGCGAGTGTGTGTCTGGTATGTGTGTGTGTCGGTGTGTATGTGTGCTGTGCAGGAGCCAGCAGGAACACGATATCAAAGGATATAATTTAGCGAGAGTGTGAAAAGTTGGAAGTAGTGGCAAAGCATTGTGAATGCAGAGGTAAAAGTATAGATTGGCTATTGACTTTTGATCGCTGCCAGCGAAGTTCGTTAAGACAACTTTCTGAATGTTCGACTGATTTGTAAAACGGCCACGAGATGACCGTGTGGGGAGAGACATAGCTCGTTTAGTTACTGCCCATCGGACCCCTGAACAAAAATACAACCTGCTTGAAAACTTTACTTCGACTTTTCTTATTGCGGTATTTGGGCGTTGACTGCGAATTTTCAAGGATAAGAGTTAGCTTCATGTTCTGATTGAGACCGGAAATTGAAATGTCCCATCCTGCACACTCGTGACTACTGATAACTAATAAATTCATCCCTCTCTATATCGTTGATTTATATATAAATGCTGCTTAATCCCAAATTTCTAACCCCCTGATTGAACCTCCCATACCCACGTTTTAAGCTAGATTTAAACTTGCAGACTACATGGAATAGCATAGCAAGTGGTTGTCTATCCACAAGTATATTTATGTAATCTCTGAAAATAATCGAAAAATTAATATCCCAAATATTCTAGTATTTTTCATATTAATAGAAAGTATTAGATCTAATCATCCATAACAAATAATGAGTGGAGTAATGCCAATGAATTCAATATAGAAACCCAATAAAAACGGCATTACGTAATACTAAGATCCTAAGGACTTGATCATAGGTGATGTTGATTTTATATTACTATTCAGATTGCCCAAAAGTAATATAAAATCATATATAGTGTATAACATAAAGCTTTTGAAGGTGACAGCTTAACTGTAAATGTGTATTAAAGGGATTTCCTGCCTGTGCCTTGAATACAAATCAAACATTTTATGTGTTCTGTAGGTCATGTTTGCAACATCAGTCTGATTTGTTAAAATTGAATTTGTAACTTTTTAATGTTAAAAGAAGAATTTCGAATCAGAAAAGTTTATTATTGACTATTAGAGAAAACTATTGTCGATTGTAGATAAAGGATCAAAAGATTTTTTACTTTTAAATAGTTCAGTAACAGCGCGAATTATTTACATACTACTCTACACACTCCTTTTCTTATGCGACTCATTAAGTCATCAAAATATGTAATAGCTTTAATTTTTAACAATTTTTTAACTTGAAACCCAATTTTTTATGTTTTGATCCAGTTGGTCAATTAGTCGACTATTAAAACCCAAATGGTGCAGCATCTGCCTATCAAGACGGGCTACCCTTCATAACAGATTGTAAACAATATAATCAGGCTATTTAGTTATGAGCTATCGCATCGATGAAGCTTGGACATACGTATTCTATTGCTACGCTGTGCCAGCATATTATAGTATGCTCGAATACATTCATACGTATGTCTTCCAGCACTGCGACATGACCTCGCAGTGCTTATGAATACAAGCAATTTAAATGACAAAGAAGTTACATGAACGTATATCTTGTCTTATTGTTGTGCACATTGAAAAAGTCATTGATGAGTGGTACAATAAAGAACGAATCATTGAAAATATTCCTGAAATGATAATTTATGTTGGCAACGACACCGAGGATGAATTGGAAAGAGATGATTGCGATGAAGTGATGAGTGTGATCGAAACTTAAAAAGTTCCAAGAAGAACTCTCGTGAGGCAGTAACATAATTTATTTTTCGGTGCTGCTTTCTTCTAACGACAAAAGAAAAAGGATTCAAATTTGGTTTGGATCGATTATTTAATTTTGAAGGTAAATGAGTTTAAAAAAAATGTCTACGATACGACACTGGTATACAATTAACATGACCTTGATTTGCTTCGTTCGGTTTTCACTACGGTTCCTACCTTATCGACGGTTACAAAGGAGTAACGTTAGTTCCAGATTTTTCCACTCCTTATATTCGGATCGAATATTTATTATTGACCTTTTAAAGAAGTCTTCCATACGATAGCCAAATGAAAACTTTGTAAAAACCAAATTGGTTGTGTGCTTTTTCGTTTTATTAGTAGTACCTACATGCACATATACACATAAAGTTGTATAATAAAAAATCAAATCGCAATATATAAATCTTTATATATTACGCTATTTTTATACAAATGGGTAAATTATTAAAAAACAAAACCGCTATGACTATGGAGAAGACGGACTGGCTATTTGGCTAGACGAGTGTGGTCTCCTTGTCGTTAAAGTGTAGGGGGGTTGTTCTGTTTAGTATGCTAGTGGCGAGGGACGCCAATTGCGGATCACCACGAATACTGCTGATAACATTCACTGTCCCATATTGCTATGCATGGGCCACAGGACGCGTTATTAATCGACCCTGCACGTCTTCCAAGTGCTACACTACTTTATCCTTACCCTCCAGCTCCACTAACTTAAAACTGTCCTATTCATTACATAATCGGATAATATATTAATTATTATAAATTCATTTTGAGATGGATCGAATTAATGTAGATTGGTGAAAATTTCGTATAAAAGAATTATAGTGAATGTGGTAATGTATTTAGATCAAAATTAACACTGACTTGTTCCAATGCAAAACTTGTTCGATATACACAGTCTACGTTCTAGACGTGGGGATAACAATGGCATTGAGTCTATTCTATACTTCCCGTATTCATCAATGAAGAGAAACAAAATTGAAATTGTGCTTTAAATCAATTTACATACATTTAAGTTAATTGAAAACCAATGGGGACGTTAGTTACAGAACTAGAACAGTTGTATTTTTCCGTACTTTATAATTCCATGTTAACTACATGCATATCTCTCGTGCCATTTAATTTCTGTTGATGATCAATTCCATCGAACTTGCGTTTTTAATTAAACTTTTCAAAACAATACCACTTTGTTGGAGTGATTTTATTTTCAGATAAGTAACAATTTTACTCATTACGCTCAGTATTTATTTGATCAATGAAATCTGGACCATATATTTAAAACAATCCATTTTGAATTTGAATTTTGAATTTTACACGAAAACTGTGTAGGCTTGCCTTCAAATAATATCATCATTTCCATTTACTCTAAGTCCTTCCAATAATATTACTTATTTGAACAACTATTAACTAATATTGAATTTTAGAATGGCTATGTAAGATATTAGAGAAGTATAGAACCGACCTTACATAATTGAGGATTACAATTTTGATATCAGATAAGCTATTCTTTCTATAATTAAAAAATACTCATTGGGAAGAGCCATTGTTCTTAAAGTGAAACATTAAATCTTTGTTAATTTCAGTATTTTAATTAAATAAAAATATATGTGTGCTCTACTCAAGCCAGTTTCATCTTAATCTTCCCCTTTTTGGGGTTTTATGCCATAATTACAGTATACAGCTTGATCTGAAGTTGTAGAATACTTACAAATTAATTCAAACTGATTAGTCCAAAAGGAAGTTATGGAAACGGTTTCACATTTTTAGAATACGCACAAAAATCTGTGAAAAAAAATTCATTGGTTTAATAAACAGTTTTTCGATAGATTTTTTGGTAAAATTAAAAAACTTGTATGAAACATGTTAGGAAATGCGATTTCTGTTATTTGATGAAACTCGCCTCGCTCGTCCTGCCAAAATCCGCTCGTCACACAAAATATGACATTTCCTAACTAGTTGCATAAATAGCTATTATGCATTCATTTATTAAATATGAATTATTAATTTGTATGTTTATGTAAGATAATATATTTTGTGCTAAAAATATTTCTTCACAATTTATGAGAGTTGGTAAGTTTAGCCAGTTATTGCACCCCGTATACAATAAGTAATAATAAAAAACGTAATTTAATTTTTGTTTGAGTATCCGCTGTGTAAAATATGATGTAAAAAGGGCAAAACAGAGAAGGCAAAATATGTTCGTTGTCAGCAGATTAAGCATAATATAATTTAGCCATTTTTTCTCGAGAGTCGAGTTGAGAAGTATTGCATTCTAGAAAAATTAATTAAAAACTAAATTTGAATTTCAAACATAAATCTTGTTATAATTTATTGTTCTTTATTTACCTGAAGTTCTGCTTAAGAATCTCTTTTCATAAGCCTCTACCCACCTACAAAACACTTGTCAAACAAAATATTATGTAGTTAGAAGAATCAAGCAGAAACTTTTACACCGGCTTTTATATTTCATCAAGAATGTTTGCTTGATTTTCAAATGGTATTTATATTGACATTCCATTGAAATGTTCCTCGCATTATGTTAAACACAAGTATGTAATACAACAACTTAACTTTTATATATTCGATATTTTTTTTTTCTCTCACGCATTTCAATTTTTCAACTTTATTTGAAGTTATTTGTTCGTTTGAGGAAATTTATTTTTGTTCAAATGAAATATGTTCTGTGTTAAATTTGATAATGTGTTGATTAAAAGTTCATTATGAAAATACAAGTTCAGTAATAGAAAGGACGGATACAGATTGTTACAAATTTAAACACATGTGCTTATTTATAAATCTTTCAACAGATTTATTTATTTTTACATATAAAGTATGAACGTAAGCATTTGTTAAAATGTGAGTCAATCCATCTCTTCGAATTAATTTGAACAAAGACTTTTATGGTGTATAAATCTATTGCTAATAATGTTTGTTTAATATAAAATTTTTATGCCAATAATTTTCGTGTATATATTTAAGGTGCTATTTATTCTATTAAACGAAGCAAATAGAGATAATAACCAATTTAATTATTTTTAAAATATTCAGTAGCATGTTTCAATTTTTTCGTGTATCTACTTGTGAAAATATATTAAAGTTTCAGATAATCTACAGAAGCCCATAAACACTTTTTTATATCTTTAAGAAAATGCCTTATCAGGCCATACCCTTGCTTACACTGTACATTTCACTATATACCTACGTACTTTACACGTCCGCGAATTTGCATTATTATGAAAATGTCCCCGAATAGAAAATAAAAATATAATACAACAAACTTGAGAAAAAAAAAGTATGTATAATGCGTAAGAATATCAAAAGTTAGATTTACTTATTTATATTTAAATTTACTTTTTTCTTGGGTCGCTGCGCGTTAAAGTGAAAATTTAGAAAATCAAGAAACGAAATTCTATTTACAAAAATTGGAAAATATCTCCAACATTTGAATCACATCAACAGCAGTAAGGCTGTAATATAAACAAAAACAAATAAATGATGTGGACGTGTCAAATATTGTTTCAGTTCTCCCAGTCCCGTGTCTTTCTAAACTGTAGGACACGCGTGGTCACAGATGTGTGCCTTTGTAATTTCGAACTTTGACATTCCTACATCAACTTCTATAATTGAAATCTGACGTTCGATTCCACATTTCAACATTATTACATTCACATATACATGATGTATCTTGTATATACTGAATAATAAATAAATTACACATGAGGTTTATCTAGTGTAATTCATTTATCCATTAAATTTTTAAAATATTTTTAAGAAATTATTTTCGTTTATTACAATTTTAGAAATTTTAGTAATATTATATTATTACCTTCAGTAATCATACTAATTTTGGAAAAAATATTGTTTTTTTATTGATCAGATTTTTTTATTGGTTTTTTATTTAACTATGATCAACATGACAAAATAAAAAAATAGTATGTATGATTTGCCTAATATACCCTCAACTTTAGAACGAGTAGGTTTATTTAGACAAAATGGTAAAAGAGTAGATTGGACTTGATTACTTGGTCACAAGGGAAGCATCTTGTATGGGATGCAACATGTTCAGATACTCGTACCCTAGATTCATCTTACATATCCCGTTCATCAAAGCTACCTAATTTTTTTATTAATTAGTTATAAAAAATTAAATATTCAAATTTTTATAACTAATTAATAAAAAAGCTCCAGGTATTTAATCGGTTCAAAATGTAGTTGACTTTCTAAAAATACCACAAAATTGCTTCTACAGTGTTTAAATACTAAAGATTGATATGAAAGATATCTGTGCTAAACCGGCACCTCCACCAAAAAAAAAAGAGAAACTTTAGCTCGCGCTTAAATAATTGTACAACCATGCTGTAAAACTATTTTTGAAAATTTCACATACAGGTACGTTTTATTATTATTTTCTCGAGACATAAAGATGCAATTTTTTCCGGTCATTATACTCGTATTAAAACTCTGTATACTCTTAGTTATAATAAAACTGTAATTTAGTGCGAGTAACGATAATAAACCAGCCATTACTAATTAGTTTTATTCCACCAAAATTTATATATTTTCAATAACATGAATAATAATGATTAAAGTTGGGTTCACAAAGTTTGGTAGCTATACATATAAAAAACTAATATTATAACGAAGTAGTGTCTATTTTACAGATGACGAAAATTAATCACGAGGTTAAGAGAATATTATCGGAAAATTGGTCTCGGTTTGTGGGAAAATGGAATCATCGTTTTAAGTCATAATTAAGTTTTTACGGCTCTGCCGGGATTTATGAACATGAAAAAGTTTAAAAGAAATATTTGATTTTAATTCCGTTCGCACACATCATATTACTTTTACAGCTGCATAACGAAATATCTAATTCAAAATTCTACATGCACTGAATAGTTAGCAAAATAATTGATTAGGAATTCAAGCCACATAAAATTAACGCAATTAAAAACGTTACCTTGTCAGTTAATTTCAGTGTCAGTGAATATTAAGCTGTAGTAGGAATAGGTGTTGTAATAATACAAAAAAAAATACGAAAAGTTTGCTGTTAAAGTAATTATGGTTAGTACATGGTTTTTAATTGCATATAGATGGTTGATATTCAGCAAGCGTCCTCTCCATACCCATCCAGCGTCGCGACGGAATAGTCTAGGCGTGTATACCTGCAGCACTGTAATAACGATGGTCAGGCCTTCTGATGCAAAGCTTGCATATCAAAGAGTAACACGCCAAGGCATCATAAACCTTCAAACGAATATTTCGATATAGAAGTGTTGAATTCCTTGAGGAATTTATCGCCGTATTCGTATCTCTCTTTATCTATTATCTATATCTATCATATCTAATTCGACAATATTATAATACTCCCGCTCACTCTCTCTTCACATTTCTTCTTTTATTATTCGAGTTTACTAACAAAATTTCAAGCCTATCTTTTGATAAATCATCTTTGATATGGTAATTTTCCAATCATTATTACACAGTAGGGTGTAACTATCGTAGTCTTAGTAATTTCACTTAATACAAATATTAATATTAAGAAAAATTAAAAATATTTACCCGACTATTTACTTTAATTTAAAGACAGTTTTAATTTTATAAATTAACATGTCAATTATTTTTATTACATTTGTTAAAAAATAAATATATTTTTTAACAAATCAAATAAATTTATTTTTAGGGACTCAAGTCCCTAAAAAAATATTTTTTGTGACTTTATACGACCTGGCTAGTTTGCTACCTCTCTGTGTCGGCCAGAAAGCTTGCTTTCCCGATCTAGGCCGGCAAAGTATTTCTACAGTTGCAAAATTCTTACCAAGATTATTTGAGTGAAATTCTTAGATATCCAGAATAAGTACAATGACTACTACGTAAGTCATAATGACTACTTATGACTTACAACTGACGCACGTACCAATATTTCATTAACAAATAGTGGAAATGCCAATATTAGTCGCTTTCCTTTTGAACCAAATATGTGATATTTTCGGTTCATTTCACATATATGATCAGTTAATTACGCGTTCTGTTTACATGTGACACGTGTAATATGATGCGTTATTTTTACTTTCTCGTTTACCTCTCACGCACGTGCCGCTATGTGCTGGTTCAGTAGATGATATTTTAAAATCATCCCCCAATTGGGTTAGGTTTAAGTTTAAGTTGATATCTATAATTGATATCGAGTCCATCTACTAGTACTAACCCTGACAAACATCGAAAAAATCTGAATTTAGAAGTATCCACACATTATTCAGATTTTAAGTAAACAGTCTTCTTTTCGGATTTTTAAAGGAACTTAAATAACATGAAGGTATTAATAACTGAAAATGATTCAAAAGTTATAGAGCACGTTGTATATTAAGATTGTTAGAAAAGAAAGTTTATGTATATAAAAAATAAAGTTATATAAAGATTTTGTGAGATGTAACTAACTACGGACGGGTATGATAAACGGCAAGTGATGTGTAATGTCAGAATGTGTTTTATTACTATTACAGTAAAGCTTAAGAGCAATTTATAAAAGTGCCGACACTGAAATTATACTAAACATAAGCGAAATTTATTGTGCACTCTTTCTCTTTTTTTACCTTTACAGGCCGCATTTTTCTTTCTACTGATTATTATTCTACTTCAGATTTAAATTTAACCACCGTACACAAAATTTCTACATTGAAATGATTTACCAGCTGTTCTTCAGCAATATTAAAAAGGTCTACAAACTTTTTTTTTATACATTTTATTTGAATTTGAATGCTTGTATGTACTACTACTCATGTTCACGTAGTGCGTCAATTTTTCAATGCAGTCTTGGTATACTAGTGAGTTTCAGTAATTTTTAGTAGGTAGTTAAAGTTTGAAATGCAAAAATGTTCATTTATGTAACATAAATTTTAAAGCTACACCTACAAAATATTATGAGAAAATATGAGCTTCATCCTTATGACACATTATTTGTTTTGTAACTGTTCCTCTAACCCTTTTTCAGTTTGTAAATTTCATTTCGTTCATTTAGATAATTGATGATTCATTATATAGCACTTTTACATACAAAACCATGGCTTGTTTACTTCCTTGTTTGACAAATAACGTACGAAAATTTCAAAACAAACATGCATTTATCTAATGAAATTTTTGAAAAAAAAAATTAAATTTAACAACGTGTGTGTTTTTTTGTTATACTATTTTGATAATGGGACTATCGTTAAATCATTATTGATGATCAAACAAATTATATATCGATATTAACATCAACATTTTGACATGAAAGTTAAATTACGTTATATTAGGCGAAAACAAAGCATTGAGATAAAAAATCGTTGATGAGGGAATGGACGGCAACGTCTAAAGCTATACCGACGTATATCTACTAATTTATATTAATGGGGATATCTAATGTCCGATGACGGGAGTGAAATACACCCCTGTTTATCCAGCCATCATCCACCGGACGCGCGTTTTAATGAGTTCCTCATGATTACAGACTTAGCCAGATACAAACCTGTCATCACCTTCCGCACATTATGCCAAAAAACAACAAATTTCATAATCACGTATCGATCGAATTAACAATTATTGCAATCATAATTTATTTGCGTTCGACTTCATTCTCCCAAACACACATTTTTTACGGTAATCTAGACAGTTGTTATTGTACGTAGGTTTTCATAAAATCCAGAACCGTTATATTAATTAAACGCACATGCAAATGCCTAATTAAATTACAAAATACATGCATAAACTTTTTTTTTATTAAAAGCATTTAAAGGTTTATCCTCACTGATATAATTTATTACAATTATTTGCTATAATTTAATGTCATTAATTCTCATTTAAAATTATATTATAAGTCTAATAAATACATTTAAAATTTTTGAATAGAAATGTCGTTTTAGTTCATCTAAATTGCATAAGCGAGGATTAATTTTCATATGCTTGTGACATTTCGGAAACTAATAGGTATTGTTCATTCTGATTTCAGAATAATGAAACGAAAGTATGAATCAAGTTAAGTAGAAAAACTTTTCTTTATCGGTGGAAGAAATTTATTTTAATATAAAGTAATTTAATCAAAGTAAATTAGTACAAAAAATATGAGCTGCATATACTTAAACGACAAAAACTTTATACATCTTCTTAAAAACTTTCTTATTTACATATATTATTTTCTTTTCATTAAGTTCTATTTAAAAATTAAAATCATACAATAAATGAAATTGTTGGTGTGGTTTGTCATGTTTTTGCCCCTTAGAGCGCATGACTTGAAAATCTTGGATTGTTATTTTCTAACGTTACATCAAAGAGCCATCAACTAGCATCTCCAGATAGTTATTTAACAAAATTTTATGTGTTCAATACTTATTTCTTCTGCTGTTTCTAGTAGCTTTACCGGCTCCTTTTGCAGATTTTTTTAAATTGTCATAAACAACTAAATCAAATCATCTGGAGTCCCAAAGAAGACATATTTTCTTTCTCAAGGTATCTGAGTTAGGACATTTTCTATATTGAAAAATTCGTTGCTAGGAACAACCATTACATAATAGTGAAGAATGGAAAATTTACAGATTCAACTGTTAAACTTCTTGTTGTGGTCTTTGATTTCATTCAACGACAATAATTTCTGTATCAAACTCATTGAATATCAGAATGAACCTAAAGGTTTGATGGAGATATGTCCAAAAGTGTACGAACACGCAAAAACATACATAAGTATTTTTTTTTTTAAAGAAAAGAGTTATATTGTTGTCTGTCTTATATTTGCAAACCAAATATTTTCAAATCCTATCGTATGTACCTATTTTTTAATGTGTAGGGTGTCGTTTGTCCTCCTGTGCCCCTTGACATCGCTTTTTGCATATACATCTCGTTGCGTTTTATGCTTAAATAAAGTTGGGATCAATATCGGCATAGTTAATTTCTCAAACGTATTCTACTTTTTCCTTAATGATAAAAGATTCAGCGACTTTTATAATAATGAAATAGGATCACGTTGTAAAATGATTATATTTATCTTTAAAACGTTATCTATTTATACATGTTCCTCATTTTCATATTTATTAGTAGTATTAGGAAACATACAGGAATGGATGGATAATTATGATTTATGCTTGTGAACGTGAATTAAAAAGTGTGGGGGTTGAAAAAAATAATAATTTTAAAAGCTATTAGCAGGGATGTTTTCATCAGTAGTGTAACCTTTAAGTAGTTCCTTCTTGGTACAGAAAGAATAATATGTTGTCGAAACTATCTCCAATTGAAATAGATTTATAGTGATGAAATCCTGGACAAAATTAAACTTCTCGATCCTTTTTTCGTGTCATTAGTTTCGTTCTTTCGCTCACACCGATAAGGTTTACAAGTTTTTACTCCACGATTTTATCCCGTCTACAAGTAATAAATTTACAGAACAGCACAAATATTTTTTATTTCTCATGATTGGACTCCCTATTTATTACCACATGTATTAGTTCTACTTTCAAAACTATAGACGTATTTACTTCTTCAGGAACTGGGGAACAGCTTGAATGGTATGTAAAATATGATGATTGCTGTACCCATTCAATCGTAATAGAGTTAAAGATTGATAAAGATAATAACTATTAGATTAAGATTGAAGTATTCAAAACTTAATAATTTGTGAAAGTGGTTGAGCATTTTATAAAGTCCCTGAAGGAGTCGATTTTTGAATTGGGCTAATGATGAAAACTCAAAGAAACTGGAATTCGCCTCTCCTTCAGGCAATTTATAAAGTTTCCACTAATCTTTCAGTATATCTAGACTTATACAAGAGTAATAAAACCATCTCATCTTTTAAGCACTTTTTAGGCCTGTGACATCAAATAAAATATTTTAATGAGTGTTCTTTCTAATTACCTTTTCAGATTGGGATAACTATAAATTATGCGATGACGATAAATTTGTACAAAATATGTTAAATACTATAATGAAAACATCAAGTTTCTTTATTATTATTTTTTTTTACTTTACATCTCAACGAGTGCACAACATACCGCATTTATTGGGCACCCTTGTCTGTTTTGCGCCCGTGAATGTCACATAACTGACGTCCCAGTCGACCCCATGAATTTTAATGTTATTAAATCTGTCTTTCATTTTGCCTTTCTATTCTTTTGTATTGTATTCCTTTCATTTTATTATTTTTATTAACCAAATCAGTACATTTACTGTACATGTACCATTGTCTGAATTCAATGAATCCGCGGCACAGATAAGAAAATTTGACACAATTTAAATTAAAAACTACACTATTATGAACTTTATGGCAAGTAATCGCAAAAATAATAATAATAACATGAAATTATTCTTTTTGTTCAGTTAATTTTATTTTTCACTACTAAGTAACTTTTATAAGAAATGCTTCTTTTGTAACTTTGTAATATATCAAAGAGCATGTTGACTAAAAACCTATTTTGGTGTATCTGTAAAAGTTGTCGCTCTCAGAGCAATGTCCCTCTTTTCCTAACTGAATTATTATCCTTTCTCGTAAAAGTTTTGCCATTTGCTCCTGGCTACTTCTCCCTAATAGGAATGGTCGCGTATATTTTAATTTGTGTCATTTTAGCTAGCTCGTTTACAAAATGTTTTGTTTGCGTCTGCCTAATCAAAATGTAAATCAAAAACTTTTTTATATTGAAAATTAAAAAATTATCTTCAACTTCTTCTTGAATTATATTTGATGCTCTGTCATATTTGTCGAATTACCTTTTATGATCCTATTCTAACTTATATATGTGAAATGAATATTATTTAATATAAAAAAATTGATTGGAAAAAAATATTTGATTTAATCTGCTTATTGGGGTTTTTATGAATTAAATAATATACCCAAGGAAACAAAAAGGAAAATTGCGGTTTGCTAAACTTTTAATGGTAGCTTTTATGTTTTAATTGTATATGCTATTACTTGCCAATCCTTTCTGAAATTCTTCAAAACTTGAATCAATTAAAAACGAAGCTTTATCCAAACTCAAAATACTCTTAAAATATCTTTTCAAATTCTAGTATAATTAATTACGCAATATTGAATGCTTCTTTTATAATAATTTAACAAGATTAAAGAATATTCAAATATCATATCATAAATTGGAACAATGTCAATCAATAAAAGTAACATTCTAGGTATCCGAACTGAAGTAAAAAAATTATTATAGTGTAACTGAATTGGATTCGCTATATGTTAAATAATGTAGGACGTTTAGATCATAATATCAAGTGAATGATAGAATAAGTTTATTGTGGTGTAGCATCATAGAATAAAAGAGCATGTGTGGGATAAACATAAACAACTGAAGTTCAAACGCCAGAATGTATGCAACTCTTTATTCATTTCAATCTTTTTTTTTGTACTAATAGAATATTTAACCCAAGTGTTATTTGAGAAAAACCGTTTAAATTTGACCAATCTGTTTACCAATTTTGCAAAATCTTTATTCTTAAGTTTGAGTGTCCCAAACTTTATTACTTCCCTCGTAACGGAAGTACTATATCCGTGAAAAAAATTGACGTACTCGAGCGCCATTGGAGACTGAACATACAAACATCATACTATAAAATGCTATCTTGACCACCAGCAAAGTGTCGGGCAGTTCAAAACAAGGAATGGACTCCATCAATCGCGGCAAGTAGTATAGATAGCAGAACCAAACAATAAATGTTTATCAGATAACTCCGATAAACATTTTGCATTTGGAGCAAGACGGTGGCAATGTACATGCAAGTTGTACAAGGACGGGTGTAGATCTTTACATTTCCAGGGATTGCCTTTCAGTACTTTGGACATATTATCTTTAAGGTGTTCGTATTAACGTCAAAGAAGCAGCCCAAGACTTTGAGGACTTTGAGGAAGTTCACTCGAATGCGTTTGGTAGAAACGCATTCGAGTGAAACTTTCAGTCTAGTCAACAGTCGGAAGAATGTACATAGAATGGAATCGCGCATCCTGCTAGCAATTGCAGCAAAACATCCAGATAACTCGCTCCCAATTTGCTAGCATCAAAATGGTCCAGGCCAAAATCACAGATCAGTATGAAAATCAAATCCACCCAGTAACCAACCAGACTATCATCTTTATAGTAATCAGCACTCTGCAATTCCTTCAATGCCATCTCTAACAACACCTATCTAAATCCGGATCGCTCAGAAAATCTGGATACACTTCTGCAGTAATTACCATCATTTCTGTGAAATGCTTTATGAGATCCTTGATCTTTATCAAGACATTTTTTATAGGAATTTTAAATATACCAACCAATTAGGTCATAAAATGTTTGAACTGATTGACACCTTTCTAGAACCTTCCGACAATTGTTGCGGATAGTTTCGGGTCGTCTGAATTCGAATACATCTGGAGCACCATTACTTTCAATAAGTGCGCATAGACCGCCGAGGATGGATCAAACTCCTGGAATAGAGGATCGAGTAGTAGCGACCAGAAAGCGTGCAGATCCATTACGTCTTGGATCAAAGGCTGCTTTTTGGTCAGCCATAATTTCGACATTACTTGCAGGATTCCGAGTTAGAACGGGTGTTTCAAATAGTCTTTTGACTGGAATTTTTATGATTAGTAGTTTGTTAATTAATTGGATCTAATTAAGTTACCACTCTGATATTTTACAGATGGTCAACCATCCAATCCGAGACGGTGTTCCCTTGGAAGTTCTGATCGTATGCTGCACCGTGCGTTAGACTAACCAAACACATATTCTTTTTGCACTCTGATGATTAATAATCAATTAGGTCTTCCTATAAAGCGAGACCTTTATAGGTGTTAGCCATAAGCGCCGACACTCCTTTAGCAAAAAAGCTAATCGTTCCATCAAACAGCATCGATTTATCAGCAATGTATTATTTCTTCAATAGAAGCAGCAATTGCATTCTCATAGATTGAAAATGATCGAGAATTTTCCCACGGTTCCGATTCCATAATCGAATTCAAAACCCATCCTTAGCAGGATTTGATCTGAAGCTTTTTATGAAGCTTCATATCAAATTTTCATCTTCGTCCAAGAAGGTTTCCAGATACTTCATGTAGGTCCTTTTACTATTGTTGTAAACGGCTAAATTGTTATTGCGGCCGTACTTTTTATTATATTGTAAGGTAAAACAACGAGCGAGTATTGAGCGATAACAGATAAAACAATGAGCATTGATCAGATGTGCTTGAGTAGCGTCTACCGATGCCGTGGGATACAAAATCATTTCCTTTTCTCCAGACTGATAAGAGTACTGGTGCTATGAGACACAAAAAGTGCTAATGCGAAATAACTAAAAAGGAGAGAATTATGATGGGACTGAAAAATCGAGAGACGGTTCCAGCGGTCGAACAGAGGCAGTCGATACTCGAGAGAGGCAATAGGCCTACGCGCGAATAGGGTAGTGTTGCATTAGAGTGACCATCATCGAACTTTAGAGTGAATTAATATAAAAGCGAGCGTGAAGTGATACCAGGTGAGAACTAGTGAGGCCTAGTGATTCTCCGAGAAGTCTACGCCCGAATTGCGGAACCACAGTTTGCTTCCCCATAGGATTAGGTACCAAAATCGTGAGTACTGTATTTTATTTCAAGCGGATGATAATATGTTACATAAAGCGTCAGGTTACTGCTCAATGCTCGTGTGTGTGTTTTACTGAAGTCACCTCTTAGACCCGAAGGGTCGCTATTTCAATTATTGCGGCAAGTAGGATTTATTACCTTATTTAGTTGTTTTTATTACATTAATAAAGTTAAATGGATTGATTTTAATTTTTTTGTTGTTTCTTGTGATAAATAAGTAAAGCCAATTGCCGCCCCCACAATCCGTCGTTCCTACGCGTATTTTTATAAAGTCTCCCTTTCATACGTAGCCGCACCAGGAAATTCGGGTGGCGGTTGCAACACTATCTTTATCCAAGCTAGCATTATCCTTTTGCAATAACTTCCATGTGAAACATCCTTTACCAATCACGACCATTTGATATTCGTTTTGGTAGTTGTAGTCATTGGCAATAATGCGGGAAAACGTATGATTTGAGGTACATAAGCTAAGCCTAGATTTGGAACTTCCTTGTGATACAATTCTTCATACATTGAAACCGAATTAAGTCAGTAATTAATTTCAGGGGCAAAGTTACCGTTTTATATATAGACGTGATACTAAGATCTTTTGCCTTAAGCACTGTACAATTTTTAAAACGTTTGAGCAGAATAATATTTAGAGATAGTGTTGTGCGTCTAGAAGGCGTTTACAGAAAATATTAATCAAATGTCATCTGTTTAATTTGGCATATGCAAAAAGTATTTGCAATGTTTGGAAAACATATTCTTTGGTACAGCATTATGATGTTGTTCAAATCCATCAACCATTTTATTCAGCCCAATACAATTACTCCAAACCAGTATCTTATTAAGATTGTGTATGTTTGTATGGTCGTAGGTAGAACATATTGTTTGGTAAGTATTGTAAATGCAAATAAAGTGTTAGTATTGAATTGCAAACGATTATTTTGCAGTATGTACAAAGCAAGTTAGTGATCCGCACCCTAGCTCTAGGAGTACCCATCGTTAATGTGGCCAAAATGATGTGGCTGTTTATCAACATGGAAGCATTGCTCTTTTCCTCCTTTTATTTAATGAGGGTAATTTGATTGTTTGCACTCAAAACTTCTATGCTTACATTTGAATTGCGATTACAAGATAATTGACTTTTCAGGGTCAGCGGGACTGTTTCGGTCCGTTGACCATGTTAAACATTTGTGAATTAGGGATAAAGTCACTCAAACTGAATCGCGCAAGATGGGTGTTGCCAATAGCGATTGTCATCTTATTAAACTGCACAATCATCTTGGACGTCTTTTTTTTGATGAAAGCCATAGTCTACATGGGTTCGGATTTTTGGAGGTAACTTTATGCATTTTATTTTAAGGACAGAGTTTCACTTTGATACATATAGCTGTGAAACCGCGTGAATTTGCGTGAAATAGGTATTAAATGCTCAGTGAGCTTCTAACTTTTCCAAAATCTTCATTATTAAGCAATGTACAAGCAAACGAATATAGTTCAATCGGGTCAAAATTTTGATGGCTTTCTAAAAATACCATTAGATTGCTTTTACATTACTTAATAATAAAGATTTTGGGAAAGTTAGAATAGCTCATTGAGCAAATACATGTTACCAACGCGGTTTCACGCCTATATATACAACAATAAAACTCCACCCTTAAAAGACTAATTTTTTTTTTAACTTATAGCAACCTGGTGTTTGAAGATGAAGCACAAGAAGCTTGGTTCTGATGGGCATTTGTTGAACCAGATAAAATTCTAAAATGTACTCTTTTTTTATTTTTTATACTATTTTTACATTTTTTGATCAAAAATATTAGAAATTGCTATAAGTTTGTTGTTAATTTGGTGTACATGAAAAGTGATTCTTGACTTTCTCTCTGAAATTCCGCCGCTCTTACTTAAACTAAAATTATTAAATAATTAGTTGTTAGAGTTAATAATTTTAAAAAATATTGCAATCGAATATTCGCGAATATTATTTAAGTATTTATGCGAATATTCAAATAATTCGCAAATATTCGAATGGTCATATAGAATATCCCAAGTACACAAGTTTCCCGATCACACAAGTGTTTGTTGTAACAATTCATTTATAACATCAATCGAGTAGTAGAATTATTGGTTGCTGTGGATACATTAATTAATAAAGATTTAAATACATGTTTAGAATTATCTACATACTTTCGCGGGGTGTTGTCGACAATTTTCCCGGGGCGATTGTCGCTTGCCTCAAATATGCGTTAAATTCACATGTAATTGGGTTGTTTTAGAGAAAAATGTCACTGTGATTGGCAGAATTTAATAAATTTGAATGTGAGGAAGATTGTCACAAATATTCGTGAAGTTGCGAAAATTTAAATAGTCACGAATTTTCGAATAGTTTTTACGAATATTCGAATAGTCATTCCAAATGTGCCCTTTGTGCTTTTTTAGAATGGATAGTTTAAGAAAATCATATTTTGATCATTGTCACTTTGACAGGGACCAACGTTGGCCCTAACATTTTGAGCGACTAATCTATACTACCTTTTGCATCGTGGAAGCTTTTCTAAACAAACGCCAAACAAACGTCTGAATGAATTGATTCGAGAATTCTTCTGTGCAAAACAAAATAAAAATAAAAAGTAGTGTGCCGCAGGACACCATTAACACTATAACATCAATTTAGCTCATTAAATTGTCTTACCGAATTACACTCGAGCTTTTTTTGTCGTACTAATAAAGTTGCATTTTTCTAAATGCGAATTGTGTTGCTGAAAGGCAATACGACTCAAAAAACTGCCAGAAAAAATCACTCGTCATGCGGACTAATCATTTTTGCAGAGTTAATTTTTTTCGTCGTATTGCGAAGAAACAAAATTCTTATTGAAAATTTACAACTTTACGTTTGACCATAAAAAAGCTCTAGTGTAATTACAAGCAAAAGAAAGATATAAAGTTCTGAAAGAAACCTGCGCATTATGGGTCAAAAACATGCCAAAAATGCCGAAATTGGTACATCCACGTAGGATCGGTTGTATAAACATTATCCAATTTTTTACAAATATTTCGTCTATATTTCGTCTTTTTTAAAGAGTAATGACTATCATTACACACTCAATGAATAATCTAGTATTATACAATATATATAAGAATAACTATGTTTCTAGGATTATTGATTACTTATTTTTATTTAAAAACGAATTTTTAGAAATGCGAGTACGAGAAAGTGTAGAATTTCTTAATGTTTTAAGAAAAATATATTTCACGAACCGCACTTGAAAAATAATTGCAATTTATAAGAAAGACAAACGCATCTTGAATTTTTCACATTTCTGGGTGCATACTTGTACACCAAGTGCAAAGAACGATCTCGTTTGTAATTAAAATATTCTGCATGGACGCTTCTTTGCTTTACAGATTCCAAACATCATACTTTTCCGTTACTTATTAAAAAACCTATGTATAATTACACGGAAAAAGGTTACCATTGTCATTTATACATATGGATGTATAAAAGGAGGTAATGCTTAAGTGAAACCAAACCGTAATGAAAAATTAATTAATCATATTTTCGTTTTAATTATATTATATATTCCAAAGAGCCGATACCTCAGTGTTATATTTTCAATTGATTTCAATTATTTACATAATTAGCGGCTGCATAATTCCCATTGTTTTAAGTGTGCCTGGGGCAAAATGTGTACTTCAGTTTAGTTCAATCATGGATATAATTAGCGTTACATTTTACATCTCCACTGCCTATACTATTTGATAAACTAATTTTTCAAATAAGCACATTGTCATCATTGTCCATTACCTAATGTGGTATGTGGAGTAAAGTTGAAAATTAAATTATTGCTCACAAATATAGTTTTTAGTTCTTTTACAATAATTCATGAAAATTTGCGGCTCTATCGGCATAAGGTAAACTATAATTGTAAAGGCTACCTTATATCGTATCACCCTTATCTTGTCACCCACGATTGCTGAAAACACGAAAATACAAGAATACCGCATTCTCACTATTGGCCAGCGGCGTGCTCAATTATGACGTCACATACTTGTTTAAATTGAACTCCAACCCTTTCCTCGATCCAAAAAAAAATGCACAAAATTATATTCGTATGAAACTTTTTGGTTTTTATATTTCTGATACATTACAAGCTCATATTTGCAGTTCCCCCCATCGTTGA
Source organism: Cryptophagus acutangulus (assembly GCA_963556235.1). Classification (NCBI taxonomy): domain Eukaryota; kingdom Metazoa; phylum Arthropoda; class Insecta; order Coleoptera; family Cryptophagidae; genus Cryptophagus; species Cryptophagus acutangulus. Next base: position 4,895,435 of record OY744558.1, on the reverse strand, counting down.
CCTAATAGATATAATTAAAACCCCATAATAAACAGAATATTAATTTCAAAACAACCAAAACAGTGAGAAAAACATTGCAAAAATATCTAATTAATAAAATATCTAATACTAATTAGTTTTAGATTAGTTGTTTGTATGTATAATATGTATTTTTAAATTATCAAACGTTAGAAAAGATATATATTATAATAAAATTTAATATAAGTACAATTTTATTACATTTATATCTATAGAATTCTTTATGATAGAAATGGAACATATTGAGATCATGAGATCAGTCGTAAAGTTTTTTAAACAAAATTTTTATTGTTAAACGTGAACTTTGAAGTTCTGGTAAACAAATTTAACAATAGACTGGTAGAAATTCAAATTTGCAATAGGTTGTTTTTATTGCACGTGTGCATTTTTTTATTATTTTTTTTGTTTAATAAATTGGCTAAGGGTGTTTTACTGTTACTTCATTTAAACGCGCTAAAAAATGTTCGGATTATTTAAGTTATATTTTATTGTATAAATTATAATTTATTACGAATTAAAAATGCATAGAAAAAGCTTATTAATTAAAACAACAAATTAATAAAAAGCATTGTAAGTCAGAAATTTTGATTAGTAGCACGTATGCGATTTGAGCTGACAATATGAGATATTTGGCTAAAAGGAAAGCGATTTGTACTGCCGGATGCACAATTATTTCGTACAGAAAGTATAGTTGCATACTCAAATTTAAACTGAAAAATTATTTTTTAATAATATAATTATTATGATTAGATGTTATTTATGTTTCAATTTCAATTATTTATATAAAATGAATGAAATGATTTATTTATTTATTTGGTTTTGTACTTACATTAGTATGCAACCAAACATACTACTGGTACGATATAATTTTTCCACCACTATTTGTTCAACATACATCGCGTGAATCCTATCTTGCTATCGTCGTAATGGTGGTTGCCTAGAGTTTCTTGTTAATATAATAAAATAAAAAATAAATAAAATAAACGAATAAACGCTTTGTTTTTTGTACAATCTATCTTTCATAACTACTCATAAGCGTCAGCAGAATTTTTCTTCAACGGGCTGCAATATTTCGGTAGAATTTTTGGACTAGAGTACTTGAGGGTTTCCAATCAATGGGATTCAAGAAGATGAAGTTAAAAAGAAGTCAACGGATTAGCTGAATTTTATAATTTGCAAAAACTTTATATCGTGCAAAAATTGTTCAATCACAATCCGTATCAATTTCGAGATTTGGCTCAACTCTTTCATTTCATATAATTGGTGCCCTCTACCACCTTTACTAAATTTTATTCGCGTTTCAATATTTAGAAATATCAGGAATCTGTATTCACATATTTTGTGTGTATACATAGATGTCGCCGTCAACCAGAAACATGCCAAACGCTATCAATTATTACAAGCGAAAGCATGCAACCATTAAAACGACCAATAGTCAATTTTTAAAAATTATTTTTATATTCACTATTTTTGTATAATTTAACTTATTCTGAATTTATTTAAGAGGTGCTGAAATTTGTCTACTTAAAGTTTCATTTTAAATTATCATAGATGATAGACAACGAAAAAAATCAGATATCTCATTTGAAAAATGAAACGTTTTGGAATGATTTTCTTATCCACAATTGTCGTTTCCTTTTTGTTTTTGGAAACTATAAGTAATTGCGATAAGCAACGCCGAATGAATGTAACCGAACGCTGGCATCGAGTAATTTTGAAAATAGTTGGCGGTTCGCGTAGCCCGCAACCATTGGTGGAACCACTTTAAGCCACGCCTGGTGAACTGAAGAATGGTTCTTGCGGTACCCATTCGACGAGCTAACATCGGCTAGTTCGGACTTCGGACTGCCGTTACAAAAATGTGAATTCATTTAGTAGTAGATGTTGTAGAGTGCATTTTAGTGCGTACGCACCTTTCAACTAATGATCTATCCAAAGCTTCGAATAAAAAAATACGGTCGGTTTGAAATGATTAGTGGTAGGGGTGTCGTTTGTTGACAAATTCAAATTCATTTGAATTTCGAACCGAGTTCGTAGCGAGTGTAACATTGGGTATGTGAGTTTTGATTTTATTTAATGCCTTACAGCCACGTATTAAAACATATATACTACCTGCGATTCAGACAGCCTTTAAGAACCTGATGTGTAAGATTTTTTTTGCTTGATTATTTGATAAGCTTCATTTCATATATTTGATAATTTCATTTTGCTATCGAAACTTTATGGATTATTCCTTTGGTCGTCATAACATTGCATTGAAACAGCCATTCGAATGCGTTTTTGTTATGAAAATCGTAAAATTTCTGCATTGTACTTCTCAATCGCAATTTCGAATCGGAAAAACCAACCAACATATCGTTCGTTCGTACGGATTCAATTTCAAAAGCAATTTATTTCGCTTTCCTGTTTATCAATTTAATATTGTATCGTTCCATTCATAACGTGCATGCATTTATGATGGATGCAAAATTAAATCGAATATAATAAAACGTAGCTGTTATCAATGCTATTATGTTCTTATCGGGTTTCTTTTGTAGTAGTCGTCTATTCAGAACTAGCAATTAAATGAAAAGCCATAAAAAATAAGGAAAAACTTGGGGAGAGCGCGACAGTTGGCCGGTTTCTTTTAGTTTTACTTTACTACAAGACAATCTACGAGATATATACCTACCTTATTCATCTAACGCTCGTTCAAATGGCAATTGAAAAAACCCGATACACCCTTTTCCTTTTAAACTTTCAACTAATAAGGGTTCCATAATATCGAGGAATTTCAATATCCAGTTTGTTTTTTCCGAATTCCAATGATAAAATAAATACAATTTATTCTAGTTTTATAGACATGAATGGGAAGCCTTGATATTCAAATTAACTGTTTAATCCAAGCACGCATATTTTTAACAGATTTTATTTTCTGAAGTAATAGTAAAGCACATCGGTAAAAATATCACATAAACTTGTTTTTCTATTTCACATCCATAACAAAGCTATTATGGCACAAGTAGTGCTATAATAGCGAAAGCGGTGCGTTAATCGCCTTAAGCCGAATTCACAACCACGAAATTGGTGGCAAAATGATCAATGGGGTTGCTTCACAATTTTTATTATTTTTATTTGAATTTTTCACACAAATTTATGAAGGAAAAATAATTTTTAAAGTCCCAACCTTTTTATTTCCATAAAGAAAAATTATGAATAAAATTTCCTAAATTTGAAAATTAAATTCGTTTATTTTTTAAAAAAGGGCGTAAAATATAAAAATAGTACAGGGAGCGTTTCATAAGTGAAATTATTGCACCCGCCCTTTAGAACGCTCCCAGTTGGATCGCGTTCGAAACTAGTACTCGTGCAATAAAGCATACATTATGAAACGTGTTATTTAATATACGATTTTACATGTGAGTTGCACAATTTTGCGGAAATAAATTTATAACGGCTAATAAGCTATTATTATAATATTTAAACATGTTTTTTAAAATGTTGTTTTGCATAAAAAACTAGATGTGTTTTATAACGTTAAGCTTCACTTGCTAATAGAAAGCATAAAAAATAACCACAAAACGCTGCGCTGTTATTATTATTTATTTTGAAACGGTGCATGTTTTTATTTCGAATTTTCTTTACCATCGCATTGAATTGGAAAATATCGATGCATATAATGTCATTCATGGCTAATGCAACATGAACTAATTTATTTTTATGCTTATTATGCATTCGATTAACTATTGTGTAACATTTTTCGAAATGTAACTGTAAAAATTAGTTTTCTGAATAAATCATATTTCGATCTTGCAGGTATGCATTTAATATCCACACATACTATTATCGATAATTGTTATGCTAATAACTATTAAACGGACAGAAATAAATGCTATTGAAATCTAATAAGAATAAGTCTCGGAATAAGTTCAGTTATGACAATTAACATAATTTAAATTGCATTTTAACCGAGGTTTTAGCCTACAATGCATTTAAATTTAAATAAATCGCCTCTACAATTGCAATGAAAGAAAACACGTTTGCTAATTTTACTCACGTTACTCACTTAAGTAAATGTGTTTTACCATTCAATTTTTTGATAAACGGCTTAGACAAGAAAAGCTTTACTTGTTTGAAAAATAAATCAAACAATTTTTTATTTGAGTTCTTTTGATCAAAAATATTGCTTTTATAGATATGAGTTTTCCGTTTTTCTAAAGCTTCTTTAAAAGACGCTGCCTCGGACGCTGCACTTACGTAAAAAATATGAATCGAAAGGAAGAAATTTTTTGTGAATGTGGATGATCAGAGTCAAAAGAGATATCCTCAGAACGATCACCCCAAAAATTTCAATCCAAAACCAAAATGTCTCAAAATGACTCGCCAAATGATACTTGTCTATTTTGTTTAACTTCTATAGTAATTCAATTTAGGATGTAATTATTGAATAGTCTAGCTAATCGTCCAATACATTTATGTTGTAACATGCTTTGGTTTCAGTTACAGGATATTGCGAGAATGCAGGAAGAAGAAGTGGAGTCGCAATAAAGTGGTGGTTGCAGAATGATTATAATAAGTAACAAGACAAAGATTGATATAAAAAATTCAACGATAAAATAGATGTGGAAAGAATACGCCAGTGATACGAATCACTGGTTTAAATGTTATCCGATCACTATTATACAAATGTTTGTAAAACGCCGGAAACGAAATGTTGAAGCATATGTTAAACACAAACGGGGGCATCGCAAGTCGCGGATCCCGACCAGATAGTTGTATCGTCATGGAGCCAAGAGTGGATCCGGGAGCACATCGATATCGATCACCGAATGCGAACAGTTCCCGAATATCGCAACAATATCCGTTGAATGCATCCCAGCTGCATGCCGCCGCCAATTTGGACAACTCGAAGCATTCTATCTACAGCACTACCGTGCTACCACCAGGCAATAAAATTTTAAACGGCGGCTTGAATATTTCTCGTGTGCGCAATCAAAGTACTGTTAATAAATTTATCGCTAAATCAAAGCAAGTGGGTGTTAAAGAGATGTTAGTGAGTTTAGGACTTTTATGTTTGGTGAGTTTGTTATTAGCGCTGCTATCTTTGATCTTTCTGCTGAAGATCTCGCCAGTGACTGCGAATGATATTCGGGAGCTTCTGAGGGCGGAACAATTAACTGTGATCACTGCTGAAGAATATGTGGTAGTATATGAAGTGACGTTAGCATTATGTGCGTTAACATTATCTCTCAATTTATGTTGCCTCCTAGTGTGCGCCATCCAGTTCTTATTTGCCGTTAAGTTAGTTAAAAGCCCCCATGGAGGAAATGATAGGTTTGTACAAATTGCATTCTACCCATTTTATTTTATTTTTGAGATCAGACCGCAAAGATATTTCACACCACATACATCAAATAACATTTGAGTAATCGTAGATTGAAACAGTTGAACAAAAGAAAGAAATGCAGTTCATTTTGGCGTGACCATGCAGGAAGTGCTGGAAACATGTGCCAAAAATGAACTGCAGATGGATCATGCGAGGATCTATGGATCAAAATATAGAGAGTTGGCCCGCACCACATTTACCTTTATGTTAATTCGCGCCTTCGCCAAATATGAAAAAGATGGAAGTAAATTTGATAATACCCGATAATAAAATCAAGGATATGTGCAAATCTATTCAAGCCAAAATGAACGGCGTTCTCTATCATTTTTCAAAAAAGTTCTATAGAAAAACGTGTACTTTCCATTTTATTTGGAATAAATACGAGAATAAATAACTCTCGAAATACCTCGATAAATAACTTATACAATACAATACACTCATATAAATTAAACAATAGATAGATAAATAAATAAATTAAAGTATAATAGCTAACGAGCCATTATTTAAACCTCGATGTAAACTACTGACTATATTATGATACCTCGAGGTACTTATTTAATGTAAGATTTTCAGGTTCAATGTCAGAGTAAAACTTAACAAAAAACTCAGAAAAATATTAAGATCTGGCGGAGCCCTTCTTCCTATATGTGTTTGGTTTGGCAAATAATGTAGCACCTACACCCGCGCATGTGCCACGTCAGTCAATCAAACCGAATCTAGTGTCTTTTGATTTGTAAATTAGGCACGTGTTAAATTAGGCATGCGCAACATCACAAATGACTCTTTTCATGAGAATATTAAGAAAGTCAAAGTAAAACAATTATAATCCACGATAATACATAAAATTTCAAACAAATTATAATTAAAATATAATAAAATAAAAAGAGACGAATCCAATCAACATCTGCATAGTATGAAATCATAATACATACCGGTCGGCGGTCATTCTACCTTCGAACAGATTCCAATCTAATGCATTTCCTCTTCAATTTGTTTCAAGATCGCTCAACGCAATTATCAATTTTTTTGTTCGATATAAATGTCCTGCGAATTACTTATTAATTAGATTAATTACTCTTTAATACGGGCTGCTAATATAACGTGGCATTAATATAAGATTTTATCGCAGCATGTATATATCAGAACAATTGCTGTAGTTTGTGTTGTTATTGGAAGACGTAAAATTTCCCAAGATCTTCATCATTTCACTTTATACAGCATTCATTTCCGTTGAAGCCAGTACACTTTGTGCGGAGGCTTAATTATAGTGGACGTATTGTGTCAGAACAGGAAGTCTTTTAAGAATAAAATTTATGAATTTATGATTACCTGAAAGCTGCAATAAAAATAAGTACTAACTAATATGTACTATTATCGAGGCTATTATTATGTGCAAGCAACGAAATTTTAATCTCATGTACCTAATTTAATTAAAACACTTGCTGGCCCGTAAAGTATTTTTTTATTATTAATTAAAAGAATCTCTCGTCATTTTCAAATCGTCAAACAAACTCTCATATTCATATTATACAATGACCATGAGCAGATATTTATGTAAATGTGCTTATTATAATTTATAAATTTACTTTGAAAATGCCAACACAAGATTTAAACCTCGAAATTGATTTCAAATTATTGCTATAAGGACATTTGTAAATTTATTTTTATTTATTAGCACACCAACAATAAGCAAGCCCAGAAGAAGTATGCTGAAAAATTATGCGAGTTTGAAATAATTGTTGTAGTAGTAGCATGTGAGATTAGAAAGGAAAGATAAATTTTTGGCGCGCTCTCAGTTTGAAAATCAGGTGCACAGATGGAAATTTATAACAGGTGCAATAACAGTTGCATTTGTGTTCTAACGGTTTTACGGGCAAGTTTTATGCACCTGACAATTAATAATGTTGATAGTATAAGACAACGCACTCGAAGAACGCATATATACAGGATGTCCTATTCAAATGATGCAGCTTTTGATAATTAAACGGAACGAATGGGGCTGTCTACTACGTCGGACATTCGATAAACGATTCATAGTGGCAGATACGATAGTAAAAATTATTACGAATACATTACGACTGATGTGTCGATCTCAGACGTTCGCATTGTATCCCCACTTCATACGAGCGCATTATAGTATGCTTGAATACAGGAATACGTATGTCGACCAACGCATTGGCCAGTGGCGTGCTGAAATTATGACGTCATAACAGTAGTTTAATTAAATTTCAACCCGTTTAGCGCCTAAAAAAATCGCACAAAATTATATTCGCATGTAACTTTTTATATTCTCTCATAAAATTAAATTAAAAAAAAAATAATTTGACACTCCTATTGCCAGTAAATACGTTGAATACTAATTTAAATTTTTGTTCGGTTTTTCGCATTTGTCAGTAATTTTTTGTGCTATTTAATTAATGCAACTGTTACACATACGATCGAGCATACGAATACATCAATCATTAATTGCATTTAGTACATATTAGAAATTCCTGACAAACCAAAACATCAGGTTCATTAATTTAGAATTTTTAAAACAAATATAAAGTGCTTTACGATTATTTGCTTTAACACTTGTTTCCAAAATGAATGAAAAGCCACTTAGTTTGGTGTGTTGATTTACAATTTTATTTGTTTTTTTTTCTCGGTCAGTTGCATTTCTTCTGACAAGTTTCCCACGGTATTTTTTCTGACACGAGAAACTCAAATTCTAATTATGTTTCTAATTTTATGCGATATTGTAATTTTTGTCGTAGCACTGTTAGCAATGAACAACTTAATTACATAATGCTGATAATTAAATTGTAAAGGAATGTGTTTGTTTCGTTATTTTCAATAATTGCCATTATAGAGAAAAATTATGAAATATTAATATTAATTCAAAACGTGTTGATTATTTATTTTTTCGAAATCTGTATAAGAACTCCCAGAAGATTTAAATGAAAATGCTTGTTCAAATTCAAGGTATATTCATCGTTTTTATTCTTCTGGTTTTGTCTAGCTATATTTGTATTTGTAGTATATCTAAATATGGTATGTAACTTAACGCCTACAATAAGAACTTATAGTGGGCTGTAGGCAGTTACTTTTTGTAATTCATAAACAATTTTTATTTCGACAAATTGTCTCGTTCAATTAGTGTAATTCTACAGGCTGTCCCAGAACTTGCGCCATAAGGCAACAAGGCATTGAGATGTATATATTGTTTTTAGTTTATAACTTGTCAGCCACGTGACTGCTATAGCAAAACCGATTGGTCCACTTTAAATGGATTTTTCTCGATCACGCTTGTGGTACCTAATTTATTTTGAACTACACTTTTGTAGACCATCTCGTTTGGCATATATTCTCTAGAGGCGAGTTCTGGAACACCCTGGGTATTATCAACCGTTTTTTGTGATCTTCAGATATTTGAAACACTTTTATTATTTCGTTCGTTAGTTTTGTACAAAACAAACTCACTAAACCGTTTCCTTGTGAAGTCGCTTGGGGAGTAACCCGAGGAGTAACCGTTTTAAATCTGACTCATGTGTGACCAACAACTAACAAGGGTGGAATCACATCACTAATAAACTCGATGTTTACAAACGTAGAAAATTTGGTAAATTAAAGATGTAGTTACCTTGGTAGTTATCTATTTTCACTTTTTCCTCAACTTCTTCGCATATGGAAGAGGAAGTAAAAATAAATAAAATAAAACTACTGTATAAACAGTACACTTGTCAATTGCACAACATGCGAAAGCACGTGGAGCATTTACTGCGCATGACGTATCATTCTAAAGCGCGGCAATCTCTATGGTAGCTGTTTTTTGTATTTATTCGTGTTTTCTGTAATCAAAATTTATTTTGAAGAAAGTCAGATATGTTAATGGTATTATGATGACTATTATTATATAATTAGTAGTTTCTACATCCATAGTCGAGTCTATAGTAGTAGAATTTATTCACATAAATTTAAAAATCCAATAGAAAGAAAATTGTGGTGTCCTAAATTTCATTACGCAATTGGGATAATTTTAAATTGTGCATTGATTTTTATTTTAATTATCTACTTTATTTTAATTAAGTTAGTTGAAATGGGTATAATTTATTCAAAGCCAGTAGTCCATCCACGTGTTTATAGACTGTAAATAATATGGTAGTAGTATATAAATAAATTATAACAATAAATAATGCACAAAATAAATATATACATATTGTGAGATGTTTAACCTAAAATGCTGGCAGTTTCTACATCAGCGAATGATTTAATGATTTGTATATTTTTTTACAATTTTATTTATGTAACTAAAATAAACAAGTGTTGCATGTTTGATAATATAAATATTTTTTTTCACCGAATCCGCAAATTAAATTCGTTAGTGAAACAACCTTCGCAGTTTATGAGAAATTAATTGATTCAAACTTGATTTGAGACGTGTTTTATCTTATCAATTTAATTGCACGCTTAGTTTGATATATAGTTTGTGCAAAATAAAGTGGCGGTCACGTCATCAATTGCTGGATCTATTTTGGACCGTCGTATTGGATGGCTACGCTATACAAGCGCATGACAATACGCTTGGGTACAGTGATACGTATGTCGGTTTGTTGACGTATACATTGATGACGTGACCGTCGCCTTTTTTCGCACAAACTATATTCGTGTTTGAATCGAAATTTGCTGTTAGCATTTCAATAAATCATGGTCTGTGAGTCCCACACTTTTACCTTCTATTCAATTGAGTCCATTAATCTATTCAAAATAAATTAATAATTAATCTAAAACACTTGTATCAATTTTGAACAAGCACAAAATGAACGAAAAAAATAATTGAAATTCCGGACTCGGAATTTCTTTTACACTTTGAAAGAGATCATGGTTGGCAGGTAGGTGAAACAGAGCTAACATTCCACGTTCAAGGTGGGTTTGTAGGACTGAAACATCCAAAATTATTTTAATTAATAAAAAATCGCCTTTGGCCAAATTACTCATTTAAATTTTTGAATATCCTGTCATATTTCCTCTGGGATTTCACTACTTATATTGAAAGCCAAAAAATTATGGAAAAAAAAAACTGAATGTGTAAACTGTTTTGGTTTAGCTTGTTCATTCAAGGCTCTTTCATATTTACATGTGTGCTTAAATGTTGAAATTTATTACTCATATTCTTTTTTATTGATGAAGAAAAAAGTTTGTTTTTTTAATTATTCCATCCATGGCAAGATAGGAATTTCAATACACTTGTTGTTATTAATTATTGGTATGAATATGTAACTGAACGAATTGAAAAAATTGAAATAACTAGTTGATATAATTATTTATAACGTGTTAATTCTATAAATATTTGCCAATAAATTAACACCTTAATGTGGATTAATATAAATCAAATGGTAGAAATAGATAAAGGTAAAAATTCCACACGATTTTTCTCGCCATGGATGCGAAGAATGCTGGATTAAAGTCTGAATTAATGTAATTCCAAGCAAAATTCCTATACGAAAGGGGTTTAAAAACATAAATAATGCATATATAATAGAGTATAAATTAAAAATGACCTACTCCAACACAATAAACTAAACAGGTAGTATTTTTAAACGCCATATGAGAAGGGATAAAATAACTGAACGACCTTGTGAAGGTCCTAGAATTTCTGTGAAGATGCACTATGCAATCGCTTGTTATAATGCTTTTGCACGTAGATACATTTTTCAAAATAATATTGGACTAAGTTGGTCCATTAAGTTGGTCCGACACAGTTCTACTATATTGAAATTCAAATTCTCCAGAAAATTGATGATTGGTCAAAAGTTGGTCAAAAAAGATGAATGTCTTTCATTACTCGGTTTCTCTCTCGGGTTTTCTTGTATAAGAAGTGCTGGTAGATGGACTAGACATCATACAGACACAATGTGTAGAACTTTAAAAACTGCAAACGTTCCAGCAATTTTGGGGCCAGTTGGACTATTCAGAACTGACAAAAGCGTTCAGATGAACTTGCTCAATCCCATGGGAAAGAGGACGATATTTTTTGTGGGATTTAACTTGTTCCAATTAGGAAAAAAATCTATTGAAACCTTTGGTCCTATAGATCCACCAAGCCAATATTTTTGAAACAGTTTTTAGTTTTTAGAATTTTTTTTGTAACTTTTAACAATTATTTTTCAAAACCCTAACAATAAAATAATTCTTGTATTCGTTGCAGAACAAACAAATATCTTCAAAAATCTTCGGTTAGCAGAGTCTGTGCTGTTGGGGGCTTCTTTATTTCAATTCCAGTATTTTTAACAGGTTTGTAATTTTTTTTTAAGTAATTTATACTTTTACATACAGGGTGCTAAAAGCCAACAATCTGGGTTTAACTATTTATCTAATTTTTAGAAGTATTTGATACATTTTAGCTAAAACTTTTTTGCTAAAACGATTTTTTTTTTAGTTACGAATATTTTAATGACTACCTAATTAGTAAGTTCAGTAATCTGATTCATCTCATAAAAATGATAACGGTGACTCATATTTGAGAAGGAACTATTTTTTATGTTAATTTATTTTCCACTGAAACTGAAATGCGAGACTCCAAACACATTCTCGATCAACAATTGCATCATGAAGTGGGACGATCATTGTCTGTGGGATAGTTTACCCCTATACGGGTGAGCCCAGACATTACTGGCTTGTTACACATGTCTATTTTTGTATTTAATAAATTAACGAGTATAAATATTGATTTATCGCCGTTATGTTTAAATTAAGCTGAAATTAGTTGATCCGCAACAAAATTCCCAGAATTGAATTTGAAGAATATTCTCAAACATCTGGGAATTTTTTGTGCGCATCACAATACTTGTTTAGCATTTCGTGTACATTTTAATTACCATCCAAGAAATTTCACTTATCTAAATTTTCTACAAGATCACATTTGAACTGTTCTTCCATCTTTATTCGAGACAAAATATAGAAGATAAAACGATCGTTGAAAGTAAACGTTACAGGGACTGTTCATAATCGTTTCCGGAAAGCACTTAAACGACCTTTTTTACCTTTATTTTTTATTCGAAACAAATGGGCCGGAAATGGGGCGAATTGGTACCCAATAATTTTAAAGTGGTTTTTTTTCTAAATAATGAAAACCTTTACTAAATTAAGTAACTCTTGGTTTTTGTAAAGCACCCTGTAAATGTCTGGCTTGAACTAAAATAACTAATTTCTGTTGATGGATGTAGGTATAATACTGTATACGTTTATCCAGTTCCACTCAACGCCGGCGATCGTCACCAGCGTGTTTATAGGTCTCGGTATAATATTCTGCGGTTGTGCAATGGTGCACAATGTATTCATTTGGCAAAGAGAGAAAACGAATGCGGTGAAAGAATTGGCTTTGCAGCAACACGAACAGTCGCAGCACCACAATTCGTTTCACAGCATCACAACTCCTCTACCCACTGCAACGCAGATCAATCATTCGCACATCAGCAACAACTACAATCATAGTTATGTGCATCCAATGCATGGAAATGGACCTTACATTGTGCGTCCATCGACCACAACGCCGCCATCCGGCGAGCATTTGAACTTGAACTTGAGCAAGATGTCGCACCATCCGCGTGAAGCCAGTGGTTCGGTCAGTCCGGGCATGCCAACCACTGCCACTTTGGATTTGAGCAGCGTCACGACGACAAATTCACCACATGAATTATCCACGCTTGTGTAATGGGCTAGTTTACTCCGAGAGGAATTCTAAATTGTTTGCGTCCAAAATTTTCTCAACATTTTGCGCCATCATAATGAGCCGCAGCTATTCAAATGTTGTCGTATACTCGGAGTCCTCAAGACGCGTAACTTTTATAACGCATGCGCGAGATTTTTGAGTGTGAGCGGTTTGGCGAAAAAGCGGGGACATATTATTAAGCTAGATTCACACTGTGCGGCGCATTAATTTATCTATACATTAATATCCCCACCCTGAATCAACACTTTCGGTTCTCGGCCGTGCGTCCAATCCCAACATGGTATTACAGTAGTTATTTATTATGTACAGTGTAAATCTGGCTTCTGGTCTTGGTGAATCCGAATATAGTGACACCGAACTTGGCGGGCAAATATAATTTTTTTGGTTTTGAAAAAAAAAATGTTTTACTATTATATTTTATTTATTAAAATAGTAACTAGCGCATTATGATTAAATATTTGTTTTCTCATGTTGAATTTGTTAATTTAATCATTTGAACCAGTCATATATTTCTCGTCACTTATGTTTTATAATATTTCTGAAAATTATAGTTACTGTATATATATTTTATATTATTTAATAATATTATTTAAAGTGGCAAGAGGGGTATTTGAAATGTTGTGTATATAAAATACGGATTTTCTTCTTTCACAAGAATAATGAAAACGAACTTTATTTGTGAAATTTCAAAGAGTGGTTAGTACAAAACAATTAATTCACTGCCAAGTACATATCTATTTGCAGTTCTTAGATTGATTATCTCTTTTTGTAAGTTAAATATATATATTTTATACTTTATATTAATTTATATCTTGCAAAACTTGCCTGTATACAAAATAAAAATATATTTTATATAATTAGAATGCGTTTTATTTATTTATCTTAAGGGTACGTGTTCAGTAACCAGCTGACCTATGTTTCACGCAGAGTGAACTCGCCCCCTTATGTCTGAGATTTAAAATATTTAATGTGATACCTTATAAAAAAAAACCTACACAAATTTCAAATATGATTGAATTGGTACTTAAACTGATAAAATTAAATAAACATTAAAAATGTTTATAAATAATTTTTTTTATTGATTCATAAATTATGTTTCCTGTAATAAAAATTCTGATTAAAAGTTGTGCATTCTTATCTATAATTTTTTTTAGTGCAATAATGACTACAATGCTTTTTATAAAATTTTGTCAGGGTCATGTAATTGAATTGTAAATTTAAATCTATAAAAAAAGCGGATAATTACAGTAATTCGATACTATTGGAAAGAAATGTTACTCCACAATATAAAACAAATCTTTAAGGTCAACAGATTTGATTTTATAATGTAACATTCTCATTTAAGAGTATGCATCTACACATTCGCCAAACAAACATACCGGGGATTGGATAGGAAATCGTTAAATATGTAATAGAATTTCAAATGTTTTTCGAGGCTGCGTAGTACTTTCCTGTCATCAAAAGCCATGCGCACGAATTATTTTTTGTTTATCTGAAATTTTTGAGTCACGCCGCAACTTTCTGCGCATTAGTAACCTTTAATACTAAAGTATGCGCACTGAAGTTGAGAAGTTTCAACGGCTGCGCAGCAAAAACCTTCCAGATTTATTATGAAATGAAAATCAAAAACTAAAGTATATTTTTTTAATACTAGAAATTTTACAAATAATTTACATCTATATAATTTTGTGTATTGTAAATATACATAATTTTCTAACTGAATCAACATTTCTTTATATATAAATTACATATCATACTCATAAATTTAACAAAAACATAATGTATAGTATAAACAAAATGTATATAAAATCGCTTGCTTCATTCAAAAAGAATCAGCACAAAAATATCGACAATTACATAACAAAAATTTTTGTAAAAAGCTATTTGGTTAATAGAGGAGAAAATAATCAAATTAGTGTATAAATTTTAAATTAGCGCATTTGTATTTTTCATCACATTATTCTTAGTTTGCGGTGGCTGCAACAAATCAAAGAATTGTAAAAGTGCTTCTCTCAACGGTCTAGAAACCTGTGTAGATGTCGTTGTTGTACACTCCACCAAATATGGGTACAAACTGATTAATTGTTCCCAAGCAATATTGTCCTCTACAAAAACCACTTGCATTAGCAATAATTTATCAACACTAAGCAAACGTACCTTTAACCGACGTCGCTTTTTTCATGGAAATAATCAAAGTGGTCAGTGCTTTCAATACGAACGAAATTTCCGACAAACGGTATCTTCAAAAATAAATATAAACAATTATGTTATGAGGGTGGTAATGTCAATCATTATGGTACTAGTGAAAGTCAGTCAAGGCGTCAGCGCAGTCTGATAAGATGCGCTGACGCGCAGATGATTGCGATTCTATAGAGCATTTAAATTGCCGTGTCGCGCCTTCTAAGAAGCGCCAAGCGGAGAAATATTTAACTACGTATTTTATTATTATAGTACTCCTTTTCAAAATGCCTCTCATTAAACTGAAAACCCTACCCAATAAACTCACCTCGGCAAAGGGCATTTGCCACTAAGTTTCTCATCTTCAATATACTTCTTCAGGACTTCCTGAAAGCGGTGCAGCAGCGACGTGACCGCCAGCTGGCCGGCGATGCAATTCGCTTTTTCATCACTGCTTATAACGAGTTCCTTATTGTCACCATCGATTAAGGAGAATTGCAGCAGCGTTTCGAAACAAGTCTTCGCAAACTCCTCACGCAAAGTCAACTCCGTGTCGCAGTCCGTTTTCACATTTGTAGCCGAGTGAATTGAGCCGCGATTTAGTAAAATTACCACTTGCATAATAAAATCTTTCGGTATACAATTCGAATAGGGTAGCACCTCAACTTTTAAGAGTTCGATTATCTGACAGTCGGTTGCTTCGTCCGATATTAACTCGTCCAAGCCTTTATCCGCTGGTGCACAACTGTAAAATAAATCGCTTCGAAAATGTTCATGTTGAATTAATTCTCGGGTAAATTGGATATAAAAGATGGGGTTAATGAAGGTTGGAAAACATTAACAAATATTCGACTATTAAAGCCCATGGTTCATAAGACCAATATTATTGGACGAGTTTAGGACTCGACCCAGCGACTAGCGAGTCGTTATCTTCGTCACAATCTTTGGTGCTATAATAGTCGTAATAGCAAAAATATTTTGATAAACTTACGTGGTAGGAAATAAGAAGTCGTTCAAAGTGGAGGACAATTCATTCCACATCGTTGAAAATTGATTTCCATGTGACCTTGCCACTTTGAGTCCAACTTTCAAAACGGTCAACAAACTATTGGCCGCCAACTTCCAAACGCTATTGGCAACACAGTTGTATTTCAAGGCAAGTGGTATGTGTAAAGTGGTGATAATATCGTGTAAAATATTTGCACTGATGACTTCCGAATTATCCGCAGTTTTCTCATACAACTTAACGGCCATATTAATCGACTTCTCACCAAAAGGAACATAATTCATTGTGATCCAATCGGAAACTTTATTCTGCTGTTTCGACGAATCAATTTTACTAAAGCTCGGCGGGGTGCATGTGAATTTGGCAAATATTAACAGACGTTTGAATATTTCGGGAATCATTTTACTGTTATTGCGCGACATGGCTTCCTTTTGGAGCAACTCGACCGTGTGCAAAACGCCATCGTGCAACGGCGTCAAACTTACATCGGACGACGCCGAAATGATGTAAGGAGTCGTCTCACCGTAAACGGGAACACTGACGGCGTTAGTTAAGACCAAGCCCAATTGTTTGAGATCGTCCAAACTGAAATTGCTTTTGATGTGTTGAAAAACACTGGGAAATATTTGTACTAACGACGTCAGGAACGTTTGACTTGGAAGATAAAAATCTTCATTCGCTTCGTTCTCCATAACTGGAACGGTGATTTCCGTGCCAATTTTCACCCAAACCCGCCAAGCAACCGACCAGATTTCTCGATCTTCCGTCACCGTTTTATTGTCGCTTTGATTCTTATTCAACAAGAGTATCTCTTGGAAAGACTTCAAAGCGGCGATTGAAACTTCATTGTTCTTACTCAAAGCTGCATTTTCAATGAATTCCAATAGGATCGACCAAGCCCGTGGAAAATCGCCCAACGCCTGCAGCATCTGTCGTTTCGTGTTGAACACCCTCGCCACCCCCGACAACGTTAAGACCTGTGTTTCCGCCCATTGCTTCTGCGCGGTATTGCGCGTGTGGTGTATCAGAATATTGCCACCAGCATCCACTTTTTCACTGCTCGCCGAATTCGACAGGCTACGAACTTTGTCGAGCAGCGGGAACAGAACCTGCCAAAGTATGGCTTGCCACGTCGATTGCTTCAATAAGCCACCATGTGCCGATATTGTTGAGAATAGCGTTTGGCCTGCTGATTTACGCACGGTGGGTCGGATATCGACGCAAAGCTCGCCAAGTTTCGAATACAGGCACATCCAAAGTTTGTCGAAACTTGGCATGTTCAAAGTACCGGGAAAGTCGGGTAAGACCAAGTTGTCCTCTGTGAGGGTCTGGCTTAGCTTGCCTTGGTTTTGATATAAGTAGTCTGATATATTCCACTAGAAAATTACAAACGAATAAATACCTTTTTTGACATTTAAATTTTGATTTGGATTTTTGCTTTTTTATATTTAGTTATATGTTTTATTGGCTTGTATTATGTTATAAACTAATCTAGGCATTTACCATTTTCGGTCTTTTTTTTCGCATACATTTCTCACACTTTATGCGTCTCACTTTCATATTGTATAAATTTGACACAAAAAAAAAACAATTGCGCAACGCTTGTGATTTTTAATTTTACAGAAATCAAGCAATCAGTAAACAAGTGAAAGTATGAAAATCATTTACTAGGCAAATATTATTAGTGACATTGTCAAAATTTATAGTGGCATCGCTCGGGTCCAAAATTTTAGTAAAGATGCCGGAAAAGAGGGAAATTCATCAGGTAAACAATAACGCGAACGAGCAGAATGACAATCAAGAGACAAATCAAGAGCTGATTGAGTACGATGGAATGGATATTGGATATAGTATTGATGAAGGGGCGGTAGGAGATGTTGGGAATGAGAATTATGGCGAATGGCAGGATGTGATGGTAAACCCCAATTTCAGCGAGCTAGTTCTATTGGGATTACAACATATGGATGAAATTGATGCCGAAATTGCAAATCCGAGTGGGGATGAGAGTAGCGATACTGAATACAACGAGGAGAGCGAATACAGCGAGGAAAGTGAATACAGTGACCAACCCGCGAGCGAGGAGAGTGAATACAGTGACGAATCCGCGAGCGAGGAGATTGAGGGGGATGAGACTGCAAACAATGGCGACGCCAATGGAAGCCGCGACGCCAATGGAAGGCGCGACGCCAACCCAACCGGCCAGGCAAATGAAAAGCGGACAGAACAAAATTGAAGAAAAAGTAATTTTTATAATTTATTATAATCAGTAATTGTAATTGTTTCTCGCTTCGGAAATTTGATAAAACTCATGATCCAATTGTAACAAATTCATTATGTTTCTATTTGTTACAGGTTGGAATGAATGGACCAGAATAGAGCAATGAGCAATGGGATAAGTAATTACAAAAAAAAAATAATAAAAAAAATCGTAATAATAAAATATCCAGTAGTTTCACCAGTTTTTTAAAATTTGATTTAATTTATTATTAAGGCTCCCTTAGTCGAGACTTTGCAATCAGTAATGCACCAAAAGATTTAATGTCAAGTAAATTATGTTAGCGTTTGTCGATCTTGTTATCAAAAACATGTTGAAAAAAGTAAAGATACTTAGTGCGCACTAGTGCAACCTATTGAAAATCTCCATTATAGTTTATGGCGTGCAGGGGGGAAGAATTTTTATTTCGTTAGAAATTCATCAGTTTTGCTTCTATCTATTTCACTTTTACTTTTTATCCTATTTTGATGTGTGATACATCAATGGGTTCAAAAAACATGTGCCTTTAAGAATAGAGAAAGAAAAAGTTTTTTAACATGATATTTATTTAATAAAAAATGGTTAAAATTTTAATAACATAATGAACTTCATCTATTAAACTTCAACTATTTCTTATTAAATATATATTGTTTTAAAAAACTTTTTCTTTCTCTATTTTTAAAGACACATGTTTTCTGAACACATTGATGTATCACACATCAAAATCGGATAAAAAATAAAAGTGAAATAGAAGCAAAACTGATGAATTGCTAGCGAAATGAAAATTCCTCGCTCCTGCACGCGATAAACTATAATAGAGATTTTCAATAGGTTGCACTAGTGCGCACTAAGTATATCTTTATATTTTTGAACGTGTTTTCATAAAAAAAGATCGACAATATATTAACCGACCTTAATATATTAAACGCCATTACATTTTTAAGACACCGTAGCAATAAAATACGTACGTCTGAGCGTCATCGATACGATACATCATAACTAAATAGCCAAACTATATTTGAGTATCAAAAAATTTAATCTTATTCGCTTAGAATTGCTTCAGCAATTGAGAAAAATAATTAACAAAACATCTTACCATGAGACCGACGGCTGTCAAAGATATGTTGAGTTCTTGCGTCTGCGATCCAAACTTGGCCACTGTATCCACACAAAGTGGTAGACATCGCCATGGCATCACCGGTAGAAAATCGGTGATAACCAGTTGCAAACACTGGAAGGCGATTCGAATTAAATTTTCGCCATGCTGATCATTAACAGCGCCAATAATGCCAAGGATAAGTGGCCATCCATGTGACAAGGTCTCGCCAGCATTATGCAAAATATCCAAAACGCACTCCAACTGCCGCTGCCGCACATCTCCATGGGGCACCGACGATAATTCGTACAAAGGTCCCAACAGCAACGTCTGCAACTTCTGATTCTCCCGCAATGGAATTTGATGCTTGTAGTGCAGCGAAGACTTCACTAGATATGTGATCGCCTCCACTCCCCATTCGCGCATTCGAATATGTGGATGATGGCAAACTTCCAATAAGTGATTGGTCAACGGACGCCAAAGGATCTCAATTCGCGACATGTTCACCAGACCGGTTTCAAGCAGTTTGGCGACAGCGAAGAGCGACGGTTCCCGATTGGAAAACGCCAGCTCCATTGCTTCTTGCGATAGTTTGCAGAGAGCGTTGATCAGATGATGCAACGCCACATCATCCAAATATTGACTAGATTCAAACAAGCGGCTCAACATCGTCGACAAAACCGGCAAATCAGCCATCACTGAAGTGGTGATCACCGCGTTTGCATCGGAAGCCACTCGCGCTGCCGTTAAGCTGCCACCAGTCGATGGTTTCAAGCCCAAAATCCACACCAAATGTTGTAATGTGGTTAAAACGAGATGCCAAGAAGTGCCCAAAATGCTACCATGACAATGAGCTAAACTCAGAAGTGCTCGCATTGATTGCAGATTTTTGGCTGTGAGCATTACGGGACCTTGATGGGTGCCTATAGGAACTGCTGAGGTTGGTAGTGGAGTACCAACTGCTACAACTTGCTGTCGGAAGTCGTTCTCTCCGTATTGGACAACCAATTGTGAGTTTAAGTCTTGCGAATCGCGATGACCTAAAAGATAATAGTTCACAGTTACTACTAGTGTCTCTATTTCTTCGTCACGTTGGCATGCTTCTAGTTATTTGGAGATTCCTTTCGATAAAATCATTAGTCTATAAAAAATATTCATAATTCAGTACAGTTTCCTCAATCCCTCAGCTGAACAAAATTTTCTTGGAATTTCTAAAGAGTCATCTGTTACGAATTATCGTGAGAATCATGAGAATTATATTAACGTAAAATGACTTACTGTGTCTCAAGTTGACGCCAGATGTAACCGTATTGAGAACCGTAAGTGCATAATGTGGAGGTAAAGATGATTTGCAGATAGCTGTAATGAACGCGTCTCTCGGTGTGTGTAAGTCCAGCTGACCACAAAGCGACGTGTACGTCTGAATTGCCTTTAAAACGCATTCCGTAATCGATTCATCAGTGCTAGCATCAATTAGCGGACTTAAAGCTGCCAGTAAACCACACCAACTCGAATTGATCAACTGACAATGCAAGTCTTTACTAATCTCCTTCTCGCTATTTCCCTCAGTTTTCGCTAGCTGTATCGCAATCGTTATTTGAAGCGAGCGTATAATCTCCATTAAGCTAGCATAAGCAATGGAAATTCCGTAACCGTCTGGTACCACTGGAGGTTCGATTTTATCCAGCATTTCAAGACTGTAAATCAAATTCTAAATTAGAATGACTGAAATTAAGACAGTTCAGTAAGTATTACTATGTAGATTTAGTTTGTCCAGTTGGAAATGTGATCACAATTGGCATCCAAACACCTCGTAGCAGAAAACCAGGTTGGGGTGAGACTCCAGGGCCGGTTGGGAGACCGCCAAGAAAAACTGGCGGCTGGCCTTGGGCTATAGGCACTAAATTGTGAGGTTTTAGAAATAAATTATGGCTTGTTCCTGGTATCAATCCGCGATAGAAAGGGTGAAGGAGTGGGAGAAGGGGAACGTATCCGAACCAAGATCTTCAGCTATTTGGTACCCCCCTGCGAATATTAACCCGCAATTGGTCAGCCAAGTGAACAACATCCAAGCTCTTAGTGAGAATTGAACCCACGGATCGCAAGTCGGTACTTTAACCCACTGCGCCACCTGAGCCGGCCTATTGTTTTCGAGCAATCAATTACCGATTTGTCTGCACCTCACTGCTTCTACTCTACCGTGGATTGATACCAAGGACAAGCGTTCACAAAACATTAGTCAATGCTTACAAGCACCAGTCATTTGCAATTGTGGACTAACAAACAAAGACTGAACATAGGCGCCCAATGAATTCACAATATCCTGAAAGATGCTCGTAGTGTGTTTATTCAAGTCGTAGCATTCACAAAACGAATTAATCAGTTCGGGTTGTACAGTCATCTTGTGTAGCACTTCCAGCGCCAAACTTCTTTGCCAGGTCGGTTTATCCGGGTCGAGAAATTTCACGATTAATGACAGAAATATTTCACATTCCGTCACAAGTAAACTATGATATTTTTGGATTAAAATTGAAACCACTCGCAGCAGACGCATACTGATCGGAAAATATGGTTTCTCGAAGGATGTGGCTTGCTGAATATTCGGCACGTTGCTTCGGTATTTTATATTAGGGGAGAATAACTTGATTACCAGTGCACAAACTCGCTCCTTTAATAGAAAACTGAATTCGGCATTCTAAAAAATAGTTTCAGTTTAACAGAATTTTTATAGAGTTTAAGAGATATTTATTTACTTTATAAAATACTGATGAAAATTGGATCAGAACCGACTCGAGCAGTTCCAAGCCGAAGGTGCGTGTCATTTCAGTCATACCGTTGAGCCAATACGGTTGGTCGGCGTTCACTAATTGTACTAAATCTTGAAATAGTAAAAATGCATCGGCAGCACAGGGCGGCAAGCCTTTCGGTGGTGTGCCGCCCGGTGTTTTCAAATCCTCTAAATTAATTGGACTTCTTTGTGACACATTTTCAGACTTTGATAATTGTTCATCTTCAGCGACAACGCGTTCGAAAACGAGCGATACTAATTGCCTAACGGTAGCACCAGCTGTATTTATTGTTGTAGAACTTTTGGCGAAATGTAGACGGAAACATAAAACTAATGTCTGGAAGTGAAATTTATGATTTGAAGCATTCGTCTCGAAAGTTCGTTCAAAGTGCAGAGTTTTTTCACTATACAGGGTCGCATTATTCTTAAGACTTTCTTAGTCAAGATTATGCAACCAGTAATGCACCAAACAATGTAATGTGAAATAAATTTATGTTAGCGTTTGTCGATCTTTTGTTATCAAAACATGTTGAAAAAAATAAAGATATACTTAGTGCGCACTAGTGCAATCTATGGAAAATCTCCATTATAGTTTATCGCGTGCAGGAGCGAGGAATTTACATTTCGCTAGAAATTCATCAGTTTTGCTTCTATTTTTATTTTATTTTTTATCCGATTTTGATGTGTTACATCAATGGGTTCACAAAACATGTGCCTTTAAGAATACAGAAAGAAAAAATCCTTTAACATAATATATATTTAATAAAAAATGGTTGAAATTTTAATAACATAACGAACTTCATCTATTTCTTATTAAATATATATCGTTTTAAAGGACTTTTTCTTTCTCTATTCTTAAAGGCACATGTTTTCTGAACCTATTGATGTATCACACATCAAAATCGGATAAAAAATAAAAGTGGAATAGAAGCAAAACTGATGAATTTCTAGTGTAATGAAAATTTCTCGCTCCTGCTTGCGATAAACTATAATGGAAATTTTCAGTGGGTTGCACTAGTGCGCACTAAGTATATCTTTAATTTTTTCAACATGTTTTGATAACAAAAGATCGACAAACGCTAACAAATTTATTTTACATTACATTTTTTGGTGAATTACTGGTTGCAAAGTGTCGACTAAAGGAGCCTTTTCAATTTTTTAATGCTCCCCTTCGGGTCGCATTTTAAACTTGAACTCGTACAATAAAATTAGTCTTATGAAGCATGTTCTATAAAATACTATTATGATTTTTTAAAACTTTTCGTGGTACATATTTCTAAATTCGTTGAGTTGTTTATTTTAAAAAAAATTTGTATGACTAATAATTGTCCTTACATGTTCCACTTTAAGAACATGTAAACACCAAATTAAACAGTGTTATAAATTAAGTAGTTATGACGTAATCGAACATGAAAAATATTTACTATTTAGATGTGCCAATAATTTCGTAAGGTTTACCGTGTACACTGGGTGCAATTTGTCTTGAAACAAAATGCCATAAAACCTTTCGAATTTGAACGTTATTGACCAGTTTGCTAAGAAGCAAAACGACCTAAAGGTATACCTATAAGAACCTTCATAATCTTATCAGATATCAGGTAAAAGTTGGCTTATTGAATAAATTATAAAATGTCATTAAGGTCGATATTCAAAAACTTTCGAATAAACCTTTAGACCAGCCATAAAACTTTGTGTTTCAAGACAAATTGCAGCCAGTGTACCTACTGCCAAAAAGATTGACTTATATGGCAAATGACAAATCGTTCACTTTGAGATGGCCACAACTGTACGAGTCTTTCTAAATCAAACCCGAGTATGTTCAATGGAAACCGAAGCATGTCGGTTGTTTTGCCGAACCCCTTTGCACCTTTATATAAAACGACCCTGTTATAGTTTCCTTTGAATATGTATTTAAAGCAAAAATCGAAACTAACTCTAGCTAACGTATCTCCATGTACGATCGTGTTGGTCGTAAGCAGTAAAGTGACCGACTGCAATATCTTCACCTCCTCAATGCCGGATTCCATTAAAGTCCATAGTGTATTCGTTATGTATAAAGCACCTTTTTGATCAATCAGCTGATTTGTAATCAGTTTTTGCATAATTTGCAGACAACACTGCAAAAAACAGAAAGAAAAATGCGGGTCAGTGTTACGAACATCGGCGTAGCGATCGCAAATGTTTACCCGAATAATTTTCACATCTTTCGTTTCACAACCCTGGGACAATGGATAGATAATTTGATTGACTACATAATATATTGACGTTTGCTGCGAGTTTAATGTGGCTTTCAGTTTCGATATCGCTTCTTCACATGCCTAGAATAGAAAATACGACGGTGCAGGATTCGAACTCGGCGTTTACAAATAGAAAAACGGTCGACAGAATAATGCAAACGCTTACTTCCTTGACTGGTGGATATTTCTTCTTCGATTCCAGCGACAAGTTCTTGAAGTCATTCTGTAGACTTTCGATAAAATACGGCGTAATCTCGACGGCGCCACAATCATGAGCCATCACTTACGCAGGGTAAAACTTATAATTATTAAATAAAACACGTAATAACAAAAACTGAGGTGAGCTGGCACCTGTCAAACTGCACTTTGCGAAGCCGATTTTTGAACTTATTTATTAAGAACACACGGAAATGATTCGTTCATTGCGTTTCAATCAACCGTATTTATGCTGGCAAATCGTTACTTTTATTGAAACCACTCCATTATTGTATGTAATTTCATTGATTACAAAAAGCGGCCCAATTTCATGTAAACAATACAACTATGAAGTTAGCGGCGAAATTCTAACCCCACCTTACTGCTGTCATCGCTGTCACTTTAAAAAACAATTTTATTTTCGGAATCCAATCATTACGGTTTACATTTTATATCGATAGTATATTGTTATAATTATTATTTTTATTATTTATTTGTATTGTTATAAGTTTTCAATATTATTCACTATAACACGAAACATATTCGCTTGCGGCGCCATCTTTCAGGAATTTTAATATTTAGATGTATAATTGGATACACAGGGTGATTTATTATGAAATGAATATACAGGGTGGTCGGGAAATTTTAAAAAAAATTAAGGGGCTATGATACGACTAAATTTTGCTGTAATTTCATTGTGGTAGCGTAGAGTGTTTGCCACTATTATACCATAATTAGATTTCTGTGAATGTTTTGCTATAAAATGCTGTTATTTTTCGATTTTTTTAAAAAAAGTACCACCGCAAGAATTATTTGTAATCAACTTTCTCATTGAATTGTAATAGAATATTTTCGAATTTTTCAAATTCATTAATTTAAAAATCAAACAAAACAAAAATTTAAAACTTTTCTATTACACTTCAATGTAAAATATTAAAATAGTAATATTAAAAATAACTAGTTCAATATCTTAAAAAACAAGGCCAATACAAAATTTGGATTTTTCAACACGTATCCTAGCCCTTTAATAAAAATTAATTTAAAAATAAAAATATTAACAAATATTAATTTAAATATTTAATTAATTAAAATAATATATTTTTTATTACCTCATAAAGCAACTAACATTACAATCAATTTTAATTTCGAACTCTCTATTTTAATTTCGATACTAGTTAAAGTTGTGTAGCTTAGATGGCGCAACAACCACTAACTCAAATCTTTATTTAAAAAAATGTTTCTTTTCAAATGATAATTATACTTACGTGTGTAAGTACTCTTCCAAAAGCAGTTTATTGCTACTTTTTGTAGGAAATTACAAGAAAATATTTCGTTGTTGAAATAGGACGCAATGGGACTATCTACTCCATTTTTTTATGGAGTAGATTTTGGCTACTATTCGACTTTTAGTATTGCATAAACAAACGCAGTAAAAGAAGTAAAATAAAAAGATTGCGATTTGAAATTTGCAAATGCGCTAAGCTGATTGGTTTAAATAATTATGACGTGTTTTCTTACAAAATAGCTTCGAATTTGCATTCTATTAAAAATTGCTCTAATGTTTTCGTAACACTTTTAGTATCTCATCTGCCACTATTAATCGTTCATCGAATTTCCGACCTAGTAGGCAGCCCTCATTCCATTTTTAATTACATCAAATTCAATTTATTTAATTTATTTATTATTATAGTTTTATGGCAAAAAGACGAAAGTCCATAGCCGATTATTTTTTGTGACAATAAAATTTTAATATATTTAATACAATATTTACTAACAGTATGAATTTAACATTTATTATCAATATCAAATTAATAAAAAAAATGTCTTGATACTTATATAATTAGAATTCTAAAAAAAAAACACAGATTACAATTAAACTATATTAATATGGAATCTATGTATCAAATTGTTACAAAATATAAACAAAATTGTACTAAATACATAATATTTAATTTAATGTTTATGTTGTACGATTATAAACTTTATACTATTAACACAAAAGTTCGCGAAACATTAAAAACCCCATTATAAGCTTCTTAGCAAAGTAATCTCACAATATTATGAAAATATTCCATCTCAAGACTGTACATTTAAAGCAGCGCAACGTCATTTCTTAAGGAAGCGAGTTCACTAAATATATATAGCATATCCAGTCACCCTTAGAACACCCGTCCATTGTAGAAAATTGTTGAAAACTTCTGAAATGTAGAGATATTTTACTTTTATTATATTTTTATTATCTTTTACGGTTTTTGAAAATTTTGCTAAAATCGGAAGTTGACATCAACTATGTTAATTCAAATAAAACACCTTGTAATATCGATTAGTTTTTTTTTTTTTTAGTTTGATCATAAGTTTATCTTTGTCTAAACACGTTTATAATATTGAGTTATTATATTGAGTGAAAATATTGAGTTGTGGAAATACATTTTGCTAGTCTGACGTAATATTTTTCATCTGAAGCGTGAGAAAGGAACAACTGCTAATACTAAAATATATTATATACAAAAAGATAATAAAGTACCATAAGATATCAACAATGAACAAACCATGCAATATTTTGCTTAAAAAACCCTTTTCTATCTAGCAATCGATTAGACTTCAAAATATTGTAATAAGGTGCCATATTTGGGTCATATATTTTTCTTCTTTTTTTTTTAAGAAAAAAACGCTTATTTTGTAAATTTTCTTCAAGTTTAATTTATCATAAAATAACTATTTTCATCATAAAAACAGTCGGAAAGCAAATATGTAAAAAAACGGGTTTTGAGCGCCATTTTTCCAATATGGCGGAGCTAGTTGCGAAATAACGAGGTGGCAAAGTAAGAATTCAAAAAACGCACCTTATTGCTCTGATTTATTTATTTTTAAAATCAATGAAGATGTTTTACTGTAATTTTTCAATTTTCTTCAGACACTTCTAATAAAAGCTCATCAGTCGTGGTGACCTATATTTATGTCAATTTCGTAAAAATATAAATATTAACAATATTTATAATTATACGCCTGGTCAATTAAAACTGAATAAGATTAATTGTGTGACAATCAAAAGTAATCATGAGACTCTATTGAGGTTTCCTGTTTTTGCACATACTATCGAGGGTTATCAGAATATTACATAATGATGCAGAGAATTATCAAAGTGTATAATTTACATATTGCAATTTATTTTATTCTAACGTTCATTCTTTAAGAAAACGCCATGTATAGATTTGCACTATAATTACAAACTACCCTTATTGCTCTAAATAGCCAAAACCAAGAGTTGCACTATTACGAAGTCACACCACACCATAATTAAAGGAAATAAACAGAATTGTTCGGATTTCGGTATATTATTCTTTATTGAACTAATAATCGTAATAATAGTAATGATCTTATAGAGCAAAATCAAACCAGCAGATGCAGTTAAGGCAGCTGTGATTTTGCGATTTGCCGTTTCTTACCCTAATAATCTAAGACACCCCCGGTGCAGCCTTACTCTCAAGAAGTCAGAGGGTGCAATGCAATGCAGTAGCATATGTGTGTATTGCATTGCAGTGTTAATCAAAAGCATTGTTGCCTATTATCCCATTCTTGGCACGAGCGCTCCTAATTTAAATCACTTCGAATTTCCCAATCCATGGCAGAAGTGTTCATAACTGAACTTAGCCAGTAGGTACCACAATGAATGTTTGCATTTTGTCCAGATTTATAAAAGATTTTTATAGAAGACGATGAGGGTGGCAAATGTCTCATATATAAGACAAACATATGTCGTCTCGAAACCAACGGCTGCAAGGGTGTGACAGGCTAATTATAACACCATTCTAATTATAATTTTAACCCCATATTCTTCACATAGTTATGAATAATTAATTAGTTCCTTAATTTAATAAAAGCCCTAAAAGCGCAAGGGAGGATGACAACTTCTACAAACTTTTGTATTAAGAAGGCGAAACTTACCTGAAATTTACTTACATTATTTATTTATAGTTTGATCAGTAAATAGCGAAACAATAGCTAAAACTTTGTTAGAGATTATAATTATTAATTATTACTCAAATAATAAAGATAGAAACTTTAAGAAGATTCTGCACGAAGGACCATAGAATCATCTCTTTCTGTGATACGTATAGTAGGTACGTCTTAGCTTGTTAGGGGATGAGAAAAAATCTGAATATAGTTATAAAATAAAAATACAGTATCTAAAAAATTAGTAATCAATTCTTTTACACTGAATTCCGCACCAATTGGATTGTTCTCAGAGTTTTCTCGTCAGAATTGAATCAAAGATGCCGGATGGGAGCATACGCTCCAATCTGACGTCAACAAGTGTAACTGAAGACCTAACGGACGGATCAGATTGGTACAATTTGGAAAACTGCTAGAAATTGGATCCCAATTACGCCTTGGTAACCATTTTTCATTTTCACCATTATTAACGATAAGTGGACTATTTTCCATGCAAAAACCATAATACCCTTATGCATCGATTCAATCATTCATCATTCCACTGTCGTAGAAAAATTACATGAATTACATAATTATTCGTATGTTAGAACATTACACGCGATAAATTGTTTAACAGTTTATTTTTATAACGATTTTTTGGCATTGTGCTAATATTGATTTGATATTTGAATTTCCGTTAGAAAAAGAATATTTGAGATAAAAAGTCAAGAATCAATATTTAATTATAATATAGTACGTTACAACGTATATGTAACTGAAAAAGAAAAGGTGTATGTAACAAATCTGTCTTAAGGTAAAGATTGACCCGACCTACCCCACAAGAATACCGGAGTATAGGGGAAACATTACCCTCTACTCTATGCAAGAAATAATGGCACGTGCCGTCTTGCAGATGTTTCAAAATTCTTACAGTTATTGCTAGACTACATTCAGTTGCAGTTTCGCTATTGCCTATGCAACTTAGTATTTTACGATTTTTAGACTACTTAATAAAAACTTTTATAATCCTTTTGAAATCTACATACAATTTGGCCAAAGTTACTAGAAATTGAAATATAAATTTACGTTTGCCGCCCAATCCACTTACTATAGGCAGGCTGTAGCTAAAATGAAGCCAACAAATTCAGTATTTATTGACATATATTGACTAGGGGAAACTCCTTGGGTTATTATATTAATAAGAAATAGGAAGTCAGAGGGCAAAAGTTGCCGCCATTTAGCCATTTCCGTTATGATTTTTTCCTTGGTGTGATATATTAGCTTCACCACATACACACACACCATTGGCATCAGATTTAAAACATAACGAACTATTTGGTTTAGATACTGAAAACCGAGATAATAATAATGCAATACAAAACGTTATAATTTTTAATCAAAAATATGTTTAATAACTAGATAAAATTCGCTTGGCTTCTATAGTCTCCAGTTTTTACCATGATCTAGCTTAGACGTTCGTATTGTATGCGCATAGTAGTATGCTCGGGTATTGTTGTCAGATTGCGTTCATTGGCGTCGAATTATTTGATATTACGAATGTTTGCGATACGCCACTGGTGAAAGTTTTGCTTCACCTTGACTTGATTCAGTTTTGCTACAGTAGTCACGTGGAAGACAAAAGAGAAACAGAAGACTATATTAAGTTCTTCCAATATTCTTCTTCTTCTATTTTTTGGGATCACTATTATCTATTTGTCTCAAGAACTAAGGATACTAATTTCCTATTCATAGATAACTATTTAAGAACTGTTGAGATTATTGTGAAATAAATGATTATTTAACTACTTAGTACTGCGAAAATGTAATTAATTGTTAAATATGCAGATCGATCAGAAAAAGTGTTTGACCTATATAATCCTTCTGCCTTCTTCATCCTGAAAGCTTTATATAGGTATATATAGATATAGTATAGACATAGCAATAATGTCATTGAGTGCGGACACTTTTTGCAGGTGTATGCAGCCGCCTACCTGAGCCTTTTTTCTTTCAATAGAAATACTTTCACCAATTTGGCCATTTATAGCCACTTGATACATTGTGTTTATTAAATGCTGTTTTTACTTTTTGTGGTGAACACAATAATTGATAATAGAAATAACGAAAAATTAGTTTTTGCAAATTGCGAACGAATTCTTTGGGTTGACAAATTTATATCAAACGTTAGAGATTGGAGATTTTAAATTCATTCATTAATATTTAATTGAATGGAACCGGTTTATTTGCTTAACCAGATTGGTGATGAATAGCTAAGGGTTGATGCACTTTCAACTGAAGTGACTTGTAGATGTTATTATTTTTAGCAACAATATTTTACCATATAAGGCCATACTTTTTCTAATCAGCAGGTGATTGGGAAAAATCGACTGATAAAACCCATATGCATTTATTTGCACAATATCCAGATACTTGCTCAATAGTTATTCACCTTGTTCAGCTTTTTTGAGTCAACACAATATATTTCAGAAGGATATAGGCAAACACTTGTGGAGGAGATAAAAGTTATAAAATATTCTGAACTTTTCTAGAAAATAATTTAAGTTGAACCTCAAATAATTCCATACTAGAGTTCATTCCATTCGACCAATAAATCCTTTCCGGATTATGTGAAAAATTGGATAGGAGTTATGATACATTTGGTTCACTTAGAAACAAATCATTCTGACCAAGTCAACAATTTTGAGCAAACCAAAAAGTTTACCTATTCTGGAACAAGTGGAGTCATTCCTCCTAAATGAAATTTAACATTAAAAATTCAATTGAAATTAGAATAATGATAGAAACAGGTATAGGTGTGATGTGTAGGTGGATGAGTACTATGGTTGTGATAATCCGAAAATATAAATAGTATAATATCTGTAAACGGTAACACGTGTCGTATTTCCTATTTTAATAACGGTTGCTAGCAAGTTTTAACCATCCATGTGAAAAAGGCACCTGGCCTAGCTTGGCTCGCGCGACATACACACAGGGTGATATCAACGGCCCTATAAGGGCTCGCACCCTACCGAATTTACACATGCAGTGAAATCCTCCCTCCGCACTCTTCACGATTTTCTATAAACGAAATTATCGAAATCAATAAACCGCATTAAGTCTGTCTGCAAACTTTTACAATATATTAGTCTCTGCCTTCCAAAAAAAAGCCAACGGACCGACAGAAATACTGACGGACCGACAGACATACTGACGGACAGACCAACGGAAATTGGTGAATATGATTTTCGTGATCTACACAATATTATCCAAGTTTTCACCATAAAAAATTTATTATTAAAAACAATGTTAATAATAATAATATATATTATATAAAAAAGACGGATAAACAAACATATGCATACAAAAATAAATATTTTTTAGCGTTATTACCGTACATTTATTTTGTAAATAGTAAAGCAATTAACATTTATTATCAAAACCCAAACAATAGGTTAATAGAAAAAATGCTTTGTGGATTTGTGGATTGAGCCGTGGCGTCGTTATCCCGCATAAAAGTTGTCGGTTTTTCTATGGGTTGTAACGACGCTTCTACACGACATATGGCTGATTTTTACGTCGTTGCGTCGTACTTGCCGTTGAGTTTGAGTAGGTTCAGAACAGACGCTTTTATATGTTGCTTTTATCATTCAAGTGAATTTTAATTCACTAAAATAAGTTCAACAATATAATGCACAGTTTTTTGCACTTTTCAAAATTTACCCCTATAAAATTAATTGCAAAATAATTATTGCAAATTGCATAATTGACAAATGTCATGTGCAATTTTAATTATCATTTATTGATAGCTGGTCTTGGAAGCATATTTGCTCTCCGCTTTTAATTGCGGAAATGTTTTTATTATAAAATCAAGGGGTCAAAGATTTATATGCAAAACTTTTTTTTTGTGTGCGTTTTTTTGAACTTTCAAGGGTCAACCGTTTTGATGACCTTTTTCATTAAGTAAAGTTGAGTTAAACATAGGGGCATTATTACATTGACTAGTTTAGTTTTGTACTAAAATATGATATATATGTATATATACAGAGTGTCCGGAAATTATGAGCAAAAAATTCAGGAGGTATACATGAAAACTGAATGCCACAAGGTTCCTTAACAATTAAAAAAAAAAAAAAAAAAATAACGGATTAATTGTTTTTTATTTCATCTGAATCATGGTGGCATTCGTTTAGTGCCAGCACATTTTTTTGAACATTTATTGATGTTTCATTAATTGTACATCTTCAAAATAAAAAAGAAAGTCAAACTCACTTTTTCTCTAGTTAAAATAGTACAATTTGTCAAAAATGGTTTATTTACATTGGCAAATTTGCTTTGTGTACATGTGTGATTGCACACGTGCCATTTAATTCATTTGTGGTGGTGGTGAGTCATAGAGTACAAGCGGCAGTGCAAATTGCACCCCCTCATCATGCAAAGTATAATCAATATTCAGTTTCTATACGTTCACTATAGTACAGGGCAAGAGCAATGCCCTAGCACCGCTACGTCCCCTATTGTTTCGCATATGCGACCATATGTGAGTTGGATATTTTTGAATGCACCCGCCGGCATGCACATATCATGTACCCTGATTGCTTGCTTTACTTACTTTCGCCTGCATGTTATGGTATAGAACTCATAAGGGTTTTCGTTTCATGTTCATGGCTAAACCGAAATAACTTTAACGAAAATAGAATTGTTGCATTTATTTATAACTGGCATTGAATCTCAGACTTTGTTTTTTTTTTTGAGGATCTGAAAAAAAAAGCACATCAAAGTGAATCCTGTCTAGCTACTTAAATGGGACTAATGTTGTAAATACGAGTATATAAATATGTTTCGGTACATTTTAAAAGAATATTGCAGTTCACTTAAGTCAAGTGCAATAATGTAGTTTCATAAGTGCAATCTAGACTTACATAAAACAGACGTAGCCGCAGACAACAAAGCAGACCAGACTCATAAGTATCTACGTTCCTACGTACTTAATTTAGCAACGGAAAAAGTAATTACAGAGATAGATGTGTAGATTGGTTCAGTATTTTATTGCAGAAAAAAGCGTTTAAAAATCAATTTACTTAATTGAAACGGTTTGTTCAAGTGTTCAATACAATATCCCCGCATCAGAACATCACACCGTATCTAAATAAACACCCTCAAAGAATATACACGTTTTTTGGGACCTCCTTTGTTCGGAAACAATATTTTAAAAATCACTACTAATAACATTGCAGTTGTGGCAAGAATCAGCTTCAGCAGCAGTGCTGAGTAAATATTGTCGAAGGAAACAAAATGCAAAATCAAACAAAACACTACCTTTTTCAAACTTTTTAAAGGTAATTAAAATATTGACGTTTAAAGTCATATAATAAATTTGAAACGTTACAATCATTATTCTTGTTCCTTATTTTTTGTAAATGCTGTAAATGATATTTAATAACATATAATAACGATACTTACTAACTTATAAAAGTTAACTCCATTCAAAAGCTTCAAATTTTGGAGCGTTTACGTCTTGGGGGTCAATTTCACCAAATCTCGTCGAGATCAGTTTCTTGGTTTCGAGGATCAAGTGAACTCTGATATGTGGCATGTTTGTGACTCTTCGTCCGAAACTAAATGATTGTGAATAAAATGATTTTGATCTCAGAAAATATGTCTTAATATTTCACCAGAAGTACGAATGATTATCGCTTTACAATACGTGAGTCTTATACAAATTTGCGGCAAAAGCGCGCACCGCTATTCTGACAAGAAAGGCAGTCAGACAAAATTGGTAAATATAAATTTGATTTTGAAAGAAATCTTTGGTGCATATTCTTGAATAGCGTCTGGGGCTAATATATGATGATATATTTCGTTGAATTGTAATGGTGCACGCGCGGACGCTCCCTTAAAGAAACGGAAGGAAGATCTAGTAAAAAGGGCTTCTATATAATTATGCACGTGTTTACGTGATTCAAAAGCATGACGCTTTTTAGCGACTTCCTCAAGAAGCCCAACAACGTTTGTCTTGTTAAGGTTCTAGAACGCGAAACCTTTTGCTTGCTCTCCGCTTGATAAAGCAGAAACTTAACTCAGATTACATTATGTACACGTATATTTATCTGGGTCCTCCCCCATCGCGTGCGTTAGAATTTTCTGGGGATGGGATGGGATGAAAAGAACTTGTTTAAAAGACACTTTATTATCTATACTTTACAATTATGTAACAAGTTATTTGCTTTTCATAAAAAAAAACAAACAAGCTACTGTACTTTTGGTGTCTACTATTTGGAGATTCATGTGCTCAGCTTTAGATGAACCATTCTAATCAAGAGTTCTTATATTTGTATCTAATTTTTGGAAAATAAATGATATTTATTGAAATTACTTTTATTTCAACGAAATAGAAATATATTTTAAGTGTGCTGTTAGGTGCAATATAAAATCCTTAAACTACAAGTAGAAGCAAGTGCAGGGTAGCAAAGTTCCGGCGGATGTTAAAAGTAACCTGTACGTCTGTTTTATATAACAATTGCTTCATATTCTATTTCCTGACTTAAAGTTATCCTTACACCATTGTTTTGTTTTAACGGATTTATACTACGACGTAATTAAAATTCACCAACAAATTAGCAGTTTTCTTCTTCCAAGTGGAATGAAAAAAAACACGTGGCATACCCATAAATTTGAATGGTAAAAGGTTTTAGGATTATTGAAGGTATATAATTTTTTTATGTAAAGCAGTATACCTTTGAGATATGCAAAATGTTCTGGAAACCTTCGAACATCTGTTTATGACCAACTGAGACATAATTATCCCTTAATAGAGTCATCCTGTCCCAGTTTCCGTTAATGGTACCTATACAGATTACAAGTAGCAGCGACACCTAATTCGTATAGTTTCAAGCCATATTTTTTTACTAAATGTCTTATGAAGCTCCAAACAGCTAACCACAATCTGAGAAAGAAGAACCTGATTGCATTACATTAATTGTTTTGGCTGGCGCCGGAAGCTGTAATTCGAACTTATACGGTCGAATAGTAAATACAAGCGGCATATAATAATAGCAAAGTATCAACAAATGGCATGAAAAGATTCCAACTTCTTAGAAGGTTTTCCAGAAAGGCATACGTATACCGCAAATGAAAAACTGATCCATCCACCTCACAAGTGGAAGCACAAACCTGTAAATACTTATGAGATTAAAATAATATTTAGTGGTTTTCTGTTTCCTTTCTTTCCTTCTTGGTTCTGGTGGGAAAAGCGCGCCAAACTTTTATGGCTGACGTTCAATGACGACCCAAACTTTTATACATATTCTAATTCTACAATACTTTTTTGCATACTTTGGGAATGCGCAAACTTTCGGAACAACGCTGGATTTGTAATTCAATTTCTATAAAACTGTTACAGAAAGTTTTTGAAAACGTTTGTTTGGCCTTTTGCGAGTAAAAGGTAATTTAAAATTCTGCAATCAATTCTGCACTCATTTGGAATTCAGCATATTTATAGGAAATTGTGACTTTCTGACCAAGTATGTTGTTCAAAGTTTTGAGAGACTTTTTGATGGATGATCGCTTTATTTGCTAATAAGTAAACGTGGAATTTCTTCATTAAAATATCGCTGACGAAGAATAACGGTTAAATCTTAAACTGTAGTAAGTTTGTGATTTTTTTTTTCATTTCAGTCTGCGATTTGTGAGTTGGCAGATGTTTCAGAGGAAACGCACGTATGGGGGATTTATTGAAAATAAACAAATTTCTACCACAGATTTATACATATATGCAACATGTGAAACCAAAGAAATAAACACATGTTGGTTTGTTTCCGTGTAAAATATAGCAAGTCAATCTATTTTTAAACCGAAATTCGTACCTTCTTTACCTATACAGGAAAAGGTGTCTCTCAAATCTCTTAGGAATTTAACCAAATAAGAAATTTAACTCTCCTGTCAAAAATTAATAATAATACTAGTATGCAAATATTTAATTTGTACTACGCCCTTTTTCTTTGTAAATCTGTGTACATATTATTATAATAAATATGAACAATAGTATACATTTGACGAAATCCTTCCTTACTCTCGGAATTTTATGAATGAACATGAATTTGAAACTTTTTGTAGTAAAAGTACTAAAAGTACAATTGATTTTTTTTCTGTTGTCGAAGGATAGTACTTCCGATGTTCTCTGAAAATTTCAATAATGACACACTTGACAGTAACTGCCTACAAAATATAATATAAAAGACACAAAGATTTTGGGGACAGATTACTTGATTTCTAGAAAAGATAACACCACCTACTTGAGTGAAAGCTTTATTACTTGTAGCTAACACATCTTTAAAGGCACATCTCCGATAGTTAGCATTTTTTTCAAATAATTTTGCATTATTTTTCGGGGTTTAATTTATTTCGATTATTAAGGTAAGTTATTCGAAATAATGAGTAATGATATACAGTATAGTTCATGGATCGTCTTACCAAGAGAAAAATGAGCGGGAAATGAGATTCCATGCTACATCTATCGTTGCTATGTTAAAATTTTTAGTTTTAAATTTTATTTAATATTTTTCGATGACATATGTCAGTTTTTGTTAAGATCTGTCGTTTTTGATGTTTTTAACAAAAAAATTCAAAGGGCACCTGGGGTAAGTTGGGTAAATTTTACGGGATGTGCCTTCAATGCGGATTTTACTCAATGATTTCTTAATAAGTGTGCAAATTTTGGAATAAATAACCTAATTGGTTTCCAAGAAATGAGTGCTACAAGTTAAGTTTTGTAAAATTTTGAAACTTCATCCCTTAATAAAAATTAACCTTAATCAAAATAATATAATAATAATTTCCTGATTGATGAAAAATTCATATTCATTAAATTTAATTTAAATAAATTTGTTCTTGTTTGTTCCATTAATCATAAACAAAATATCACTAAGATTATATGGATCAATAATAATAATAATGACATACTTAATCTAATTGTGCAAAGACAAATCCAAATAAATATTCATATGTATAAAAAATTGTGATGTCTCGTTTTTACTTTCATTAAGGAATTCGTGCTATGAATTTTGACCAACTGCGCCAATTTATGATAGGCATGTGCGGCTCGTTAATAATTAATTTACATATTGCTATAACTAAAAATTATGCGTGAGTTAATCGAACTCATATTGAATAGGTGCCAAATAATGTTCGTTCTGGCAATACTATGCCTAAATACAGGAAGCTGAAGAAAAAATAATTTTAATCGAGTTAGTTAAAAGCATTCTATAAATTATTAACGAGTAGACTATGACGATGACATTGACCATTATTTCGCGCCAAAACATTTGACATTCCCGCAGGTAATCTAAGAGATAATTTATTCAGTGGCGTACGAGGCTTATATTCACCAAACTGGTATCAATGGAAAAATTAATTCAATGTTAAAAACTTTATGTATTTTTAGAGAAAATGAATTGAATCAAATAAATAGTATTTGTGACAATTAAATGTTGCGATTAAAATTTATTAAAGTATCGCTTGTAAACTAAAAGCCAAGTGTTAGTTATTTTAAAATAATTTGTTAAGAAAAGTTAAGGATTTTTCTTTTGTTTTTGTTGTTACACTTTTCTAGACGACAAAAAAGTTGAACAAAAATGAAAATAATATGAAATTATTAGTATGAAGATTAAGATAAATTGCATTCTCCGCCATTGAATTTGTATACAATGGACCGGTGAAGCAGGTTTGAAAACTTAGGCTAACGACCTTCCAGCTGAGATTCCCGCGTTTCAGTTAAAGGAACTAACTGAAAGGGACGAATGCATTATCACCATATTGTGAGATAAGAATAAACAAAACAATGCTTACTAAGATGATCAATTTCTCGTTTTGCTTTTGTTTTACAAATCTGGTTGCCTTAGTTTGCTAAGTAAATTTTAATATTTTGTACAAAAATGACGAAATTGGCAATGAAATTATTTATTCAAGGTAGAACCAGAATATGTATTTTTTTTACGTATAATTACGTAGCAGATTCAACTTTTTTTTATTGAATTTTCCATTCAAAATAATTATTGCCAATAATAGAGTTTTTCTCGGAATGGTGCTGATGAGTATAGATAGAAGTTCTATCTAGCATTTTAGGGAGTATTTTATCACAATAGTGATATATTCAATACTATCACGATTTCAAATCTTAGGAAAGTATGGATAACTTGTTCTTAATATAATAGGAAAGAATCGACTGGTTTCATGGGTGGCAAATACCTAATAACATTTAATGGGCTATTGGAATACAAAGAATTATCTCGATTATCTCAATAGCATTAGATTAGACACTTTGGTATTTTAATTAAAGGGTCTATTTCAAAATCAGTTAATATTTGGTGTAATGAAATCAAGTGTATAGAGAAAAATTGCCGATACTTTGGTTTTAATTTGCAAGGAAGTGACTATGAAATTATCATTTTTTCTACAAGAAAGCTAATTTTACGCTTCTATTCATGCCCATTTTCAAGCTATTCAAACAAAAAGAAATGCAGCCCTACTGCAATTTAATTTTCCTTCTTTGCAAAATTCGAACTAGGTATGGCTGTCGAAAATGAAATCAATATTCCTCAACGTGGAAATACTTCAATATTTGAACTTGCCTAAATATTTCAGTCGGACCGAGTTTGACCAAAGTGGTCAAATGGTGTTTTGTTCGAAAAATCATAATGATTCACAGTTCATTAAAATTAAATCTCATAGAACCTTTCCTTAGACGTAACATAAATTTCCTCAAGAAACTGGTTGGACTTTAGAATGATAGTTTCAAGGGTAATTATAAGACAAGATTTTTCCCGCTTTTCAGGGTGAAACTGCATTGCAACATAGAGTCACCCCGTATACAGCGAATCAAAACATCTTACATAACATGTAAAAATAAAATAAAAAGCATACAATTTTTCGAGTCTTTTGTTTGGAAAAGATCTGAAAAGGAAGAAGGCCTAAAAAGAATAAAATATTCATTTCTCAGAACTTCTAGTAAGAAAAATAGTTCGAATCAAGGACAACAGGTCTTTAGGACTAACATAATAATAATAATAATGAGATGGTGTAAACCTATTATATAATAAAACATAATTTCCTAGCCTACACTCTAATTTATCAGTATAATTATTTTTCATCATATAATTGATAACGAAACTCAATCATTGGTCGCTGAGTGGACGCATTAATTTCTGTATCCGAGCGTCAAAATAAAACATAAAGAACGAACTTAATAAGGCTGTTCGAAGTAATTTGGAAAATTTTCTGTATTGCATGATTGCATTTACCTATACATTTCTGGTTTCCTTTGCAAACTGAAGCGTAACTGTAATAAATTAATAAAATGTAATGTATTTTTATGTATAATTTATTTTAAAAGGCACTTGTGGTGGCAATAAAAATAAACCGACTGGTTTTCTTCAAGAAGTAAATGAGATGAATATTCTTCAGGCAACTCTGTTTAAGTCAAGGGAAGTTCATCGCTCGAAGTGGCGGTTATACACTAAGCTGACCAAGCCAACCACGCCTTTCTAACTTGGCTCATCAATATGTCTTTCATGTATACATGATGCTGGATAGTGGATGGAGATCGCATCGCACAACATTAGAGGGCACTATTGCATAGAAAAATATTCCAATGTTGTTTATGCTAGTCGTTTTATTATTGACTCTATTTTGACCGCTGTGCTAGTCGAATTAATTCGAAAGAGTTACTATCATGCAGAGATGATGCAGATGTTTTGGCAGAAAAAATCGGTGAACCGTTGAAGTTGGCACATATGGATGCGACTATTCCTAGCAAACCTCCAAAGAGCGCGGGAAACAAGTGGTCCATATAATGAATAACAACATTTCTGGAATCTCTGTGGTTTTAAAAGCAGTTATTATACAGTTGGCTTTATCGTTTGAAACTTGATTCGATTTCATTTATGTTTCTTATCAATTAATTGCAATTGTGAATAATTGATCAATTAGGGATTTAAAAATACTACATTTTTAATTTAAGCGCAATTCAAAATTTATTGCGTTTTTCCAATAGCTCATTCATCATCATTATTGACGTTTTATATTAAAGCGAAAACAATTTTTGGCTACACTTTTTTTTATTTGATCTTAATCTTGGGATAGATGATGCAAACTATACGAGTACATCACCTAGAGCTAGAATTTTTAATTACTTGCTTAAATATTTGAAACAGCAAAAAAATGAAAACCAGCCTTTAATTCTAAAATAGTGAAATAATTTTTCAGCCTTCTAGTTTTAAAATAGGTAATTCATGATTAAACATAATTCGCATTAGCATATTATTTTTTAATCTGTATGATTTTGTTTAGGTTTGTGCTAGCTCTGCGCCAGCATATCTCTTTAATGATGATCTGTGAGAATGCAGTTGTTTTGGCGCCATTTCCTTAGGTACTTGACTTAGTAGAGAAGATTGTTGCGTAAAATCTAAAAAAATTGTGGTAGTTTAGATTTTAGCAGTTCTTGTATGTGGTTGTAATTTAAATAGTTGCTTGATTTGCATTTAATACTGTTAGATATGAAAGAGTCTTCCCATTCTATGAATTAATTTCCCGCCAGAATTTATCTGAAATAAACAATATTTATTTAAGGAACATCCAATCTTTTTAACGGTTTTTCTTCATGTTATCTATTTAGTACATTTGGTGAAACTAAAATAATTATTACATGATTATTGTGAGATCACAAATCATTAATATCAAACATTCGCTTAAACTCCGCATAATTTTATTCCGACATTCTTCATCAAGTCTGTAATACGTTTTCTTCGTAAAATCGTCATAAAATGTTGAATGAAATTCAATTCTATTGAGCAAAAAATAAAGTTTCCAGAAAAAAACTATTATTGAAATACTCTTCTGCTTAAACGCATCCGCATCAAATCTGCCAATTTAAAAAAAAAATACATACGATATTTTTGTGAAACCAGTCGAATCGTATGTGGTCTTTTGACAGGAAATGCTCCTGAGAATGTAATTGTTGCCGTAAAATAAAAATGTGCCATTTTTAAGGTTTCTGAGAACAAGTTCATCGATGTGAGTTCTTGGCTTATCCCGCCCTTTAAACGCCTTTTAAGATACCGAAAAGCTTCTAAACAAAAATAAATCCATTCAAGATTATCCAAATCTACCCGACTACCGACATTCTACTCGAGTAGAGTAGTTCAATTTCTTTATTATTGTTGATAATAAACATTTCATTGGTTCTTCAAACATTCTCAATGAATTGCCCACAAAAGTAACAAAAAAATTCCTGTGGGAAATTATGCATCAAACAAGCCTCAGAAGTCAATGTAATCGGAAAATCCTGATTTTCACTTGGATAATTGTTGATGTTAGTACAAACAATAATAAAAAATTAATAAACATTTCCGATTTTTCTCCAAGATGTAACGGTCGGCCTTGAAGCGAGACAACCAGCTGATTTAAGGCCGACTGCAAACGGAAATTCGATAAGAACATATGATAAAATAATAGTATCAATTCAATACAAATTTGCTCTACTTATTCACAAGTCCCGCGACTTTTATATGGATTCAATAAAAATATCATTGCATGCATGTGAATGGCCCGCAGCCTTACATCCCAGATATATTATCACTGGAAGTGATAACATTTTTTTTTAATTCTAATGTTGAACTAATAATACATATTAACTTGCTTCTATGAACTACTTAAGCTATTGGCCAATTTCTGCTATCAGTAATTAAGATACCAGTACATAGACATCTTTGAGAAAATACTAGGTCTACCTTTTGATATCATTATCTTCATTATTAATACACGGACAAATAGACAATAGACCATTGTTAAGTCAATATAGAAGGTACCAAATGTTTGATAGTTTCATTAAAAGTTTTTTATTTACAATTCCACCTTTTAGTTTTGATAAAGTGTGGATTGTCCATCTTTTTGAAGTTGAGTTGTAATTATGAGTTCTGGAAGTCTTTCGTATTGGCCTAACTTTTGGGACGACTTCACATCTTGGACTTGAAACTAATTTTAGATCATAATGCAAACCAGTTCAAAAGTCAAGTTTTAATGGTCAAGTCAAAGATATGCGGAAGTAGAAGGACATCCTTTGAAAAATTAATAAATTAGTGTCATCCATAATGTAAGAGCCTATTCTGCACTGCAATAGTGTGTGTCAAAATTGTAACATTATACGTTTGAATGATCTAATAAATGTGGTGTTTTAGTAGTAATTTATTTTTCTCTCTATGGGGCCACTTCGAAAGGTCAGATATCATAAAAGGCAAAGCATATCATGAAAATGGCGGGAATACAATAATCTCACGAGCCCACAGATACAGATCTCAAAACTATCTTAGAAAAAAATTCACAAAGCTCTATTACAGGTGATTCTGAAAAAGACTCCCAAACAACAGAATACGCCTTATAACTGATCATTTAAATGCTTTTTACAGACGTCCTCAACTGAAGACAAATCGTTTTTTTGCATCAGAAAATCTTCCGAACCGCATCCAATTCAACTTAATTTGCCATCTTCAGACAACAAATAAAACGTACTTTTTTATTAAAATTACAATATATTGTACGGTGGTGGATAGAGAGATTTTTGTATTCGATGTGGATGTTTAAAACAGAATATCATTTATCAAAAATGGTTTTGTTTACAAGGCGTCAATCGGTATACAAAGATGCTGCAGTCTGGGTCAAAAAACTAAACACAGTTTCCCGCTCAGTAAAAGTGCCTTTGTGGTCTAGTCAGCTGACTGACCGAGGTTCCCAGGCATTTAAAAATGTCGACTATGCGGGTGGTGCACCAAAAAGGAACAAGTGGATTTCATCTGAAAAAACGGGGATGAGGATTATACACACACACACACATACATAAAAAGGCAATCGGTTTGAATAGAAAAAACCGTTAAATTTAGATAACTTTAGATCTAAATGGTCCAATTTTGGTGAAAAATTAGGAGGTAATTGTTTTACAATATGTGGAATTCGGTTGTTTGAGTATCTTAAAAGGAATATTGAATTTCACTTTGTTATGAGAGGATGTCTTTGATTTATGTTACATGAAAGAATTCTTCAATATTCTACTATTGTTCTTGGATAGGCATCATTTATAAATGGGTAAATTGATCTTTTTTCTGTTTATACCTACTAGTTTAATTAATAAATGACATGTTTATCATTTGGAATAATAAATATAATTTTTCATAAACTATTAGCAATAAGTTTAATTATTTCCATTGTTCGAATGGTAATCCTTTTGGTTTATTTTGACCGTAACCATAATGTACAAAATTATTGAAATTACCTTCTGTTTGCTTGAAATATTTATAACGTTCTTAGAACCATATTTATTTTTCGGGGAGAATTTTCTGGGTTTGAACAATGGATGGAGAACACGAATGAAATATTTAATTTTACGTTTCAGTTTTGAAAAAATGTTTTGGAACATCTTCCATTTTTTTTCCTACGAGTTATAAAATCAATATTCATCTGAAAATAGTTATTAGTAATATGACATTATGTTTTTTATAAACAATAATAATAAATTCTGTATGGATGTCCCATGTTACTTCAATGTTTCTCAATCAGCAATGAATAATTTATAACTTTAACTCATAAATATTGTGACTGCTTCTTCCTTATTAGAAATTTGAAAATTTTCATCAAAAAG
The DNA here is from genome assembly GCA_963556235.1 of Cryptophagus acutangulus. Taxonomy (NCBI): domain Eukaryota; kingdom Metazoa; phylum Arthropoda; class Insecta; order Coleoptera; family Cryptophagidae; genus Cryptophagus; species Cryptophagus acutangulus. The sequence goes on along the minus strand of OY744558.1, from coordinate 4,850,975 downwards.
TTAGAAACCTAATCATAATTATATTTCAAGCGACAGAAAATAGTACTAATGAAATACATTACTAATTACCTTTTTGTGAACTAGCAAAAATTAAATTGACCGCAATCAATAAAATCAAACATAAATAAATAAAAATAATTTAAATAAGTATTAAAGTGGAGGCACCAGGTAATCTATGGCAATAAAAACTCATAAAATGTATGTCATAATAAATACTGTCGGATACTTTGAAATTAAACTAAAATTATATTTTGATTTATACTTCTATTTCTCAAAAAAAATAAAATAAAAAATGCAGGGGTTCATTTCGTAAATTATATTTCCTTGTGTTTTTATTGCTGCTTTTACTATTAGCAATTTTTGGTCTACCGCCTAAAATCTTAATTTTCCAGTTAGGAGATATTCCCGCCAACAGAAAACGCGGGAAAACCTTATAATCTCCGAGTTCAAGATGAATCTTTTTTTAGGTCGGTCCACAATTATCACACATAATTGAAGGTTGATGTTAATTTTGGGTAGCTCTCAGATACGAAACTGATATTGTGTATAGGTAGCTTTTTTAGTTAATTAATGTTAACTTTTGGCTAGTCATACCCTTCTGAATCCATTTGATTAATGCCATCAATTCGTTGACTAGTTTTCTTACAAGTTCCGATGTTTTGTTCGAATTTTCAATAGATCTGATAGGATATTTATTGCAAAGTGAAGTTGAATATGTGGGACATTTATTAGGTATTTTAGCTTTATTGTGTGTTCTACAAATTGCAATAAAGTACCTTATAATAAAAAAGTTCCCACGTCAGAAGATCTTATGGTTTTCTTGAAAGAGCCAATATTTCTATAGTTGTAAATGTTAAAAGGCGAACAGGTCCTTCTTTGTCAGGATATGAGAAAACACTCCTACAATCTATTGTATTTCTTGAATCTTAGGGGAACAGGTTAGTGATATCCCGCGCTGTTTCCAGGCAAAGATGCACATTCTCAGCGACGTCTCAAAGATGCTCAGATCACCAATATGTGTTTAGATTGTGAGGGTAGCTGGGAAGATTTCAAGACGATCCTTTTTCTGAGAAATCAGCTGAGAGACTAGAATTTGTTTTAGATGCGAACCCACCCAAAACAAAGACGGTGACAGTTCTCCCACAATAAATATCAAAAGTAAACAGCCGATAAAAACATCAGCTAAAATAAATATCAGATATTCAATAGGCCAGATACATTTGACTCCAACAAAGGAGTAATTATTAATTGAAGTAGTTACATTGTTTTCAATAGCTTCTCAATTACCTTTCTATTTATCTAATCACTGACAAGTTAATTAAGATATAGTGCCATACAAATCATTTTTGCATCTTGTTAGAAAAAATAGCATTTATGGACTTGTTATTTCCGGTGGTCAAATTGCAGAGCAAAACAGTTTCTTTTAAGTGGCCTTTTAAAGTTTAAAGGGACACATTTTGGAGGGAATTCTCTTGAGTCTTGACGCCACCAAAACATTCACATAAAAAGTCATTGCATACATACAAAACAAATTGTTGTGGGCCGTGGCAAATCTTTTACAACAGTACTAAGTACTTTACATTTTTACGTTTCGACAAAACCTGTAAGTTTATTTTTTTCTTTTCTAATATTTATGAACCAAAAACTACCTGCTGCGTTTCTAAATAGTTTAAAGGGACAGCAGCATCGTCAGCTGATTTGTGTTTTGGTTTCTGCACTTCCAGAATAACAAACCAATTTCATTTAAGAATTAATTGATTTAATGGGGAAGTTAGCTGGAAGGGATGTGTTGTTATTAAAACTAATATTAATACTTTTCTATTTCATTTTGATTAACAGGTATTCTAGCTGTATCCTATTAACGACACAGTTTGGCTCTCAGCTGATTAAATGCAGGTTAAATTCCAATTGGACCTTTTCTCAAAATCCCCGACCGTTTTTTAAGCTCCCATGGCGACGAACAAGATATTTTATTGTGTATGTTTTGTATTGCATTTCTATAATCCAATAATAGAATAATGGAGAAATATTTCATTCGGGATGTTTAAGAGGAAAAGACGGAAAATAATCTATAAATGGGGTTATTTTCCTTTTATGCGCTATTTTGATTAAAGTAACATGAAAACTTTTTTTAGTAAAACCAAAAAGTACGTTAACTATAAAAATGGTTAAGTTTATAAAAAAATTGGTAGGTTTATATGCAGGGTTGCTGAAATGCAGAAAACGATTAAATATGAGATTTGCATCCATTCATGGTCTGATCATAAAGAGGCGACATTAGTAAAGATCATCAATGGATGTTGGTTTTCCATTGATCCGTTGCTTATTTGAACGTTGGTCCAAATAAACGGAGTACTTGTCCGATGGATACATTTTTGGTCCAATGGTTTCAGATTTCATAGCTATTTTACAACCTTAGGTGTAACGATATGGATTGAAGTAAAACCTCCGTCATGTTTATGCAATCATCCACCGTTCATGTGCTTAATTGTTTCTTCTGCTATGCCAGGAACACATTAGGAATGCGGTACTTCCATCCAAGAAGCATATCATTGCATTTACCATGGCCGGTTTAGACTACACCACCGTCTTCTGGGTAGGTGGAAACCTGAAACCTTTTCCGTGGGGTCACCTACGGGTTTATTATTTTGATCGTTAATATTTTCTCATTGTTCTTTCCACAGTTCTTTTGGCAAAAATGTTGTAAATTTTCTATCCAAGACAGTTACACAATTTTAATCGGTTGAGTGGGAGGTTTTCCAAGTCCAAATTTATTGGAAATTTTGCAGGTATATAACTTTTTATTCACCAGCATGTTTGTTTTATGTTTTACTTTTAATTTTGAATGATATGTTTTATTTAAACAAAATTTTGTGATTTTAAAGTTTGTTTACCTCGTTTTGAATTTTTGAAGATATACTCGTATTTATGAATTTCTGTATAGGAAATCCTAAGGTCACGTTAAAAATTATATGATTTACACAAGAAATAAACATTGTATACCTTGAGTGTATACTATGAATATCAAATGAAGCCGACATTGTACTTAGAAATATTGTTTAATTAGTATTCTATTGAAGTGAAAGAATATAATTACAAAAAAAAATGTTTTTGAAATATTTGGTCAATCACCAATAACATTTTGGACAATTTAATTTTTCTGACAACTGTCATTATTTAAAATTTATATCGTACAATAATTTTGATGCAATAAATTATTTGCTACTAGGACCATCAACAAATGTTATTATCAGTTGCATGATGTTAAAGGCTTAACTACAAGAAATGTATTATAAATAAAAGAAATTTGTTGCTGACATAAACCTAATCTGTTAAAACCCCCCAAAAGGTGTACCTAAATATTTAATCCGTAAATTTACAACGTTTTTCTGTACATATAAAATTAAACAATTTTATTATATAAACAAGCATTTCTACAAAATGTTTAGGTAAAGTTTTATGTTTACAATATTTGTCGCATTTGTATGCATTTTTCAAACTCATTTGAAATGCTGTATAACAGCTGTATTTCTACATTTTCTGCATTTTTGCACATAGATAGAAAGATTTTTCCGGCATTCATCGTTCATTTAAGACGACTGGTCTAATGTAATAAAACAAAAAGTGGTTGATAATCGATGTTCAGGTTCTGTTGAAGGTTTGGGAAATGACCAGTAAGACCTTTAGCTTTTAAAAAGGCCGCTAATATACGTTATAAATAGTGGATAATCAAGTTTCCCTTTTGGGCCGTTACAGACCTTTTTGCCATACAAGTACCTAGTCTAGATCTTGTTCCAATAGTCTTGTCAGTTATTCTACTAGACCAGCAAAATAATTTGTCATCTTTAATATGTACAGGTTACAAAAACCGTTGAAAAATCATATTTGTACATATTTTTCGTTTGTACTTGACCGGTCTTTTTGAAAATACATAATTAATCATGTATTGCCGAAGAACTACAATTTGTTCAAATTCGATACATGTATTTGGTATTATCAACAAAATAAAAGTGACAGACGAACGGGCTAAAGCCTAAACCGCCATAGAATATCTTTCAAGGAAGTTTGCTTAATTTTTTGAACAGTTATGTTTTTATGTATAGACTATAGATTATAGAAGTTGACATTGTAGCGTGTAATATTGAATTTCAATAAAAAACTGAAGAGTGCATGCTGCTTGCCATAAGTTCAGTTTTGTAGCATATGGCATCGGAGAAATTGAAACGTAATACTAGTAAATAACAACAAAGACACTCGCATTAGCAATAGCATTATTTTATGATTTACGCATAAACGACATATAAATTCGCTTATAGAGGACTAAATGTCATCGAAGTCACCAATTTGAACACTAAGAGTGATGTGAGGCGCCTGTGCATTTTGGCGCTCATTTATACAAGCACGTTCTGATTTTTGGGTTATTTTCTGTTATGTATTTTTTGATTATTTAATATGAAGATTTGTGCTGGTTGTTTTGTAAACTCATGGAAATATCAGATTTCATGAGCTGGCTACAAAGAAAAGTTAAAATATGCATTAATGGACGTGTTTGCAAGATGATCGTAGTTTAAGCTTGGAAACTTAAATAGGATTGTTGAATAATAATCGAAATTGCATCCAGATTTGCGCTTTGCATGTTACAGACAACAAAGAGCATTTAAAACGATTATTATTGTAAATTCAAATACAAACAAAGTAAATAAACAGCACTAAACGCACGTGTTTATGATTGAAGTGCGCACGCGTCCCATATCGGTATTTGTGACGCGTGCGCACTTAATTTGAACAGTTTCTCGGTCGATTCAAATTGGTTTTAAATTAACTTTGCTAAGTTTAGTTTAGTTCATGCTCATTCCATATGACGCATTTAATGGCGCAATAAACAATAATTTGAATTAGTAATGATAGTGTTAATACCACATTTGGCTTTTTACGATTAGTGCAGAATTAAAAGAGAAAAACGATGATTGTTTATTTAAAATATTGTTAAAGTAAAATACACTGCACACAAAGTTTATAGCCCTGCCAGTATAGTACTAACACATTTCTTGTCGGTTTCGCATACATACAAATGTAAACATTTGTTCACGTAAATGAGTTTTACTTAGAGTTACTAAAATAAATTGCAAAAATAAATACTTGGTCCGTGGTCGGCAAATCAGTAGAAACACCTTCGTCGAAGATTATAGCAATTTATCTGCACTAATGTATTTTCGAATTAATTAATTTGAGATTTAGGGATGCCCGTCGTAAATATTACCGCCTGTGAAAAATGGTATAAAAATATCAAGAGCAATTAGTTGTAATAAAAAGCAAAAGCAAATGTTAGTGTAACAAAAGCAAGAAAAAAAAACGTGCTAACCGAAGTATTCACATATTTTGAAATCCTTAGTAACGCCTTTTTGGGCTATTATATATGTTCAGAATGCGTTTAGAACCGTTTGCCGGCACTTGCTCAATAGTTCGAAAAGGCATAATGCACTTGACGATGAGGATTTTGGCTTGGCCCTGTCCTACCCAGACTTCCACCCACATGACACAGAAAATATTTATTTTTCTGTCATGTGATTTAGTCACATTTATATTATAGCATTTGATCTGTATCGAAATGAAAATCATATTCTACCTGTTGCGCTTACTTTTTCTTCTATTCAACCAAATCCGATTCCTTTTCATATCTGTTTTTGGGTTGCATTAATTTCGTTTCTACAGTGCCGCGTCCTAACAAACAACTTTTGTCACAATATATAATAAATGTTTGTCGATTTCGTCCAAATTGTCCTCTTCCCCAGTAATTCCGTGTAGGTAAATCAAATCGTTAAATATTATCTTAATCTTGCATACGAATCGTTTAGGTAATATTTATTGAAAACATATTTACATATGTATTGTACTATAACATACAAACCATAATAGTTAAAATAGCCCGATGGTCAAACAGGAAACTTCAGCATTCCTTTGCTTGAATAAAGTTCCTCTCTCTCAAGTTACGTAAAACGCAGTTTCCTTGTTAACGAACGTTTGTTCTTAAATAAATAAAAAACTAAATGAACATACACACAATTGTATATGAATGTGCTGTGCATTGTCTCTTCCATACTTGAAGTGCCCTTTTACTCACCGCTTCTTATACTCTCTGAAACCGGATAAGCACTTCTTAGGTGTGTTGTGTATAATACAATATACCATCGTGCATAATAAAACCCAAAAGATTTGCGCTTTTTTCTTCATTCCAAGCGTAGTAGGATTTAACAAAAATTTCATAAAAGAATACTTGCACGGTTTACTCTTTTTCCTACCTACCAGTTCCCTGAAACAATAACCACAATCCACAAATGTCGAAGAAAACTGCTTCGTCTCATCTTATCATCGGAAAATCAGGGTAGAATATAAATGCTACATTTTTTCGTAATGTAATTTTCTCTTGGACTTGAACTTGGAGTAAAAAAGACGTATAAGAAGTTGGGTGTAGGTAGTTTTTGTTTTTCTATAGTTGTAATTATACATTGTGCATTGTCATCGGGGTAAAAATGGTATAACCTTTGTCTCCTGTCAAAACTCATTCAAATGTAAAAATGTAACCAGTTCTTCTGACTTGTATATAGTTCTAAGGTAATTTAAGAAGGCATTCTTCTATTTTCTGCTTCAGTAACTTATTCAATCAGTGCATTTCCTTTTGTTGCTCCTGAAAATGTCAGCCAGCAGCCCAGAAAACCAAATGCATAATACAGCACACCACTATACTGGAATTAAAGGAAAAAAAACACCAAAAAGTATCGACGTATTGGTATATTGCATTTGGTAAAATTACATCTTGTAGCGTAGAGAGCATGAAATTGAGTTTACATCGATGCAGCTGTAGGATAAATAAGAAAAATCAAAAGGATATTCATATAGCCAAAGCACCGAACAACATTATATCAAAATCAGTCAAGGTTGAATCAATTTAAACGTTGCTGGTTTGTATGCTTTAATTGGTTTGAAGAAATTTGTTTTATTTACTGGGTGAGCTTAACGTACATTTGTCTACAGGGCGTTATTTTCAACACAACTCCAAATTCGAATTTAACACAAAGGAAATGGAATTAATCAAATTATTTATTTACATTGTGCTTGTTCTATTCAAGACATTTGAAAGAAACATTTTTCCTCGGACAAAATATACTTTGGAAGTTCTTATTTATTCTGAAATCTTTCAGAAAGCTCAACAATGTAGTCGTTCAGAAAAAATAGCAAAATTGAAAACTGTTAGTAAAATTTCTACTACGTAGCTTTTACGCGTACACTCCAGACTCGCGAGTATGGAGTGTAGAACGTAGAGCATCTGATGAGACTCCAAATGGAGACGCCAGATTGAAGCGTACACTCCAATTCTGCAACTAATAAGGAGATAAACGTCTTGCCCAAGAAGTTAGAATCTACAAGGACCTCTCTCACTATCCTCGACGGTGAGAGAGATGACATCTTATACAATACATCTCACGAGAGCTGTAAGGTCCTAAATAGCTATTTATAATAGTAACTCCATGAACAACTTTCATCTGGTGAACTCCACGAACAACTAAAACATTAATGGGCCAATCGTCTCTATCAACTTAGAAGTTTTTTCCAAACTCAGTAAAATACTCTCATGAGGGAAGGCTCACGTGATGATTCTTTCGTGCGAGATCTTTCTTGACTCGTTGAGGAGAAGGACCCAGCTTTTGGTAAAGCATTGGGTCCTTGTCTTTCCCATGAGAAACATATTTTCATTATATTTGCACTTCACCATTAAATAAGATCCTGACTTATACATCTACATTATATCGACAATTGCACATCTAATCATACTGTATTATTGACAAGGCAGATAATTGGTTTTGCTTATTATTAGTATAAATAATACCTGGAAATTTAAATCATAATAGAAACACCATTGGTAATAAGTAATGAAAATACAATGTAAGTGGAAAATAAATGTTTGGTATTTAAACTCGTTAGAATCGAGGAAGTATAAGAGTAAATTGCTATTGTGAACATATAAAGTGAGAAGCTAACTATCAATGTTGTAAAGTTGTAATGCATTTGCATTTTGTATTGTGTATTTTGAAAACAACAGAACATAATATACACAACAATCCTGATGTTATTACCTTCTGGAATTGTTAATACGTTAATAAAAAATGCTCATATCAATTATATATGTAATAAAATATAGCGTAATAAATTGTAAAGAATACTTAATAATGTTTTGGCTATTTCAATCCAATAGGATCTAAACTGCCAAACTTGAACATGTTGCTTAGTAAAATCGAAACCAGTGCAATAGGAATAATTGAATTCTCTCACGTTACAAAGTCATAAAGTTTTTTAATGGTAAATTTTGTTGTAGGTGGGCGGAGAGAGTATAGTGTAGTCGGAGCAACTTTAGTTTAGCTGGCTACAGCGGATGCAGACATCTTTAATCTGGTGTGGCTTGAAACCCCGTTGAGGATAAAATTTGTCCGTTAAAAGATATATACATACAAACATACATAACGCCAAGTCACACGCCACGAATGTAAATATGTAATTTCAACAAAACATCTATGATTTTTCTCATATGTATCCAATTAATCAGTTAAACTTTTTCGCTTGACCCATTTATCTCTAATCTCTATGTGGCTTACTTAATTTTCACGCAAACAAACCTTCAATGTGATCATCCACACCATAAAATGATTTTTTCGAGTTCAAAGCGACTGTTTTTTGACTTCAACGTATTTAAAATGAGCTTAAGAGGTTTTACCCGAATTGCATTTTTTTGTTCCAGATTTTAGTTTATTTTTAATTCTTTCGGCCTTTGTGAATTTATTGCTTTTCTCACCATTAAAATCGTCTAAATATATCATTGAAATGGCAGGCTAGCAGATTTTACGATTTGTTTCCTCTCGTCTAGCATTCAGCTTTTTATTACAGGTAAATCAAAGCAACGCTTTACGTAAATGAACAAAACACAATCAAGCTCGCCCATAGACGAGGCATAATTGGTAATAATAAATGAGAAATTACTAAAACAATGGCATTATTTACAAAACATACTGAAAACTGAAAATAGTATTTACATAATAAATACCAGTTGAATTACTTCTTATGGTCACTTCAAGTCAACCTAAGTGAAGTCACTTCTACTATTCCACTTTGTACTAGCAATAACCATATTAAGAGTATTTCATTTAGAAATCTTTCATACATTGAACCATTACTATTTTAATTTTTTTTCTCAGTTGCATACTTGATCTTGCATTATTACTGAAAGCTATTAAAAAGTATTGAAAAATAAATAAAATGTTGATATCTTCAATGATAAAGTAAGAGTTTTGTTAAAATAGGTTTGCCTCGAGGTTTGCTCTGATGGTTATTTTCTATCTAGTTTCCTGAAACTACATCTAGAAAAACAACTCTTCTTCTTAACTCGCTTTTTAATAGATGTTACAGTCATTTAATGGGAAGAAAACCTTGACAATTTAGAAGGATTATGGTAGAGAATGGACAATTTAAATATGGTTTGGTTTGAAACAATTTTTTCAGCTTTTGAATTGAACTCAATAGAACTGAGGAATTAAGCTTAGCATTGACTTATTGTTTTATTTAGAGACTAAACAGGATTAAAACTATATCCCTAAAGCACAGGAAACCTTGAACTCTATTTAAATGAATACCTGACGATAAATCCAAGAAAATATAAACATTGTTAAATTTTGACTGTAAACAGTTAAAACATCTTCATCGATAAAGTAATTGAAATTGAGATTTTTCAAGTATTTAATAGATCATTAACAAATGCGTTTCCCATGTGTTAAAAAGTAAACAAACACAATATGAAAACTTCAACAAGAACTGCATCAAAACTGTTTTCTCCTATTAAAACCAAGAGATATTACTTGTTTTCTTCAATGCAGCGATGCTGAATTGTTTTGGTTGTATCCTTTTCCAATGCAGCGACCAATGCATTCGAGTCGTCGCTCTCTCTCTCTACTTTAGAATGCAAGTTCGTTGGGCCTTTTAAAGCAACAAGAGTTCAAAAAAACATACAATTTCAGATCTTCGTTGGTAATAAAATTAATCTTATATCACAGTGTTGTACAATTAGATAATATGAATAATTGTGTTACAATTGCTCGAACTGATGTGGGTGGTAACCAGCATCCAGTTTCTTCTCTATGAGGTCTGGAGGTAGTAATATTCAAATTTCAATCAGATAGAAAATGTTTTACGAGATCTAGACGATAAAATTGCCTTTTATTTAATATAATAAATACAATAAAGATTGTTAATTTTTCAATTAAAAATATGAAAAAAAAATTCAGGTTTTTTTTTAAATGCGCTGTAAATAAAAGATTATTAAGACAATTAAGCATTATTAAGGATGTGTGTGTGGTACATACTGCATACAGTGCAACGACTTTTAATACAATCTACTTCCCAGTATGAGATGAGAGATAAATTCAGTTAAAGGAGAGGGTGAAGCCTTTAGATTGAACTAAGTGCGGTCTTGTAGAACCGCATTCCATCTCGAGACCAACTTAAAGAGTTTGGATACGAAAGACCAAGACCTCTTATTGTACGTTCATATAAAGCACACATATAAATGCATTTTCCTTTTTCCAAAAAGCGAAAAAAAATAATTCAAAGTGACCACAACACAAGAAAGGATGATTAGAAAAAGTGTTTGATACATTCGAATTTATGTGCATGCATTCGTACCTACGTGCAAGACAAATGCAGGAGTGTTCTTGTGTTGTAAGATAAATATATAAACATTACAATAACATTTTGTTGCACATTCCAAGGTCTTTCGATTATTGCCAGGAAGTTGAAAGTTACGGCAACGTGCTGAAAATAATATTTCAGTGTTGGATTTCTACGTAGGACGAACCATTGGTTTTCTAATCCCACACAAAAGACCACCAATGTTCAACAATTATAAACTCAGATCTTATCAGCTTTTTAAAGGGCTTTACTCTTACATGTTAACAGTGGAACATTTAAGGTGGATTTTGTTCAAATGTCGTTTCTCTTTCCTCATCTAGTAACTAGTAAGGATTACACTTCCTTTGATGTATAGTCGTACCATTTCAATGTATCTTTCCAGCCTGCCAATATGAATCGTACTGCAAAATCAAGATATGCATTTTTGAAATATCGAAGGAATTATTGAACCTGCATTACACTTACAAGGCGACATTCACGAACCACTATTTCATGAAACGCAACTGAAATGGTAAATTGGTATTTTATACAGCCAGCAGCTTTTGGTCCGTTACACAAAACGCTTTTTGCACGAAAGCAGTTTATGGAGTTATCTCACCATTTTAAGAGTTAAGCCAATACTTTTCATCAGATTTCCTTATTAGTGCAGAAAATTTTCAAATTAATAAAAAATTTCAAGATTAATGAGATTGAGAGATTAAATGAGAGCAATTAAAATTATATATGTTGAGTACAATAAGTGAGATTTTTTTGATCTAGCTGTCACTTTCTCTGCTCTATTTACTCTGCTCCTCGTTCCATAAGTCAAAAACAGATGAATTTGATGAATCGTTCTGTTTTCACCAAAATCTCAGATCTGACTGTGATCGGATGTTTGGTAAAATGAAACAAAAATGAGAGATTATTGGTAAATTTGTCGTTGAAATGAATCGATCAATGGTGGAGGATGTATTGTGCTGAAAGTCAACAGAAAATAAATAATTGGTGTTTAAATAAAGATTTTGATGTAAAGCTGCGGCACATTGAAGTAACGCATCTTGTGTTTCTGCTCTAATCTTAGCTCGTGCTCCATTGTGAAAAAAAAGGACTAGAAAAGGGCACCCCTCTATTTCGGATTTGCTTTGCCAATCTTGCAAACTCTGCGGCAGAGACTTACAGCGTGCACATCAGAGTGCAATATGCAGCTGTATCATATACAAGTAACCGAGCAAGCAACCCTCTTATAAAATGTCTGTTTCTTTATACGTTGTTATCACACGTATATTCAATTCCCACATCAGGTAATTTTTTTCCTCCCGGATCTAACGTTTAATTTTTATCACCCGCCAAAAACTTCCGACTCAGGTAGTTCCGGAACAGAAAATTAACAATCGAAACTGGAGCGGTTGCACAAAAAGGGAAGATGCTGGGACTTTTCACTTTCATTGATTCCGATGGAATCATGAATACGGTTTAATATATTATCAATCCCATGCCTTGCAACCGACTCTATAAACAATTCCCAGATAGCCAAACTACCCCATGTGTAATTTCACACACATGGATTTGCCAATTTATTTTTATTTTATTCTACTTTTTGTTTAATTTTTTTTTGAGGTCTTCAATTCAATTCATTGAATTAGATCAAATTGGAAACGGACATTATTTTAGTGAATTATTAGCCTACCTGCTTTAGCATTAGTTTCCGGCATCCAATTTTACTTTATAATCTTAAGTTAGATGCGGATTTCGAAGTCAAAATGACCCCGTTTCGAACTTTCGGCAATCGTTGACATGTTAACATGTGTACTAGTATTATTTTTCAACAAGAATACATATTTGCTCAATATTTATTCCTAATTTTTTCACAATAAATATAGCAGAATAAATAACTCCATTCATAAAAGCGTTTAACCAGGTGATAAAATGGAAATTTTGTAAACAATTTTAATCTATTCAACTCAAGAAAATGTTCATACGTGAATATTTCTTCCTGATTTATTTTCAGTCTTTAATATAATTTACTTGGGTTTATAATGAGATGGTCTGACCACTTTAATAGCCGTTGTAATAATAATGGTCGGCTCTTTCAGCATCCCAAAATATTCTCTCACTTCTCAACACGACATGAGAACCATATTCAAATTGATTGTTTTTTCTCAAGTTAACTTCTCGAAAATTTTTATGTAACCGAAAATTAATTTACCACAACCTTCTTCAAAATTATTCAAATTTATGTATTAATATCGTATTAGACTATCAGTTAATTTCTTTTCTAGGCAGAAAGGGGTTAAAGCTTGTAGACACGTGCTAAGAAATTGTGAAGGGATGCCAACCCCGAACTCGATTCGGTTTGTGATTTCGTGGCGCTAAAATTAACGACTTTCACTTAAAAACGCGCCACTCTCATTCCGGAATTAATTATCATTATAATCAATTACCTGAAAGACGGAAAGGAAAAACGCTAAATTTGCATGAACTTTACCACCATTTTTAATGCAAATTTTTCAACTATTGTTATAAGTTTGATAAATCTGTTATATTATTCATTTTGTCTTCTGAATGATGCGATAAACAAAAAAACTTGTTTGCAAATTATCAATAATTAATAATATTCCCAAGATGTTGAAGAGCAAGGCAAAAAAAAAGACAATACTAAGTAGGTAACCTTTCTAACGACAAATTTTCTCCTGGCGCAAATAGCCAAAAAAAAAAACAAGTAACCCTGCAGTTCGTATTTGGGGGGTTGAAAAAGTAAATGCCTGATGGGTTTACCCGCGCAAAAGTGGTAACAGGTTAAAAAGCGAGTATAAAAATGCAAATAGAAGACGGGTGTATTAAAGTAGATTAGAAATAAATAGTATCATGTGTATTATTTTTGAGTCATGTGTGATATTAGTAGAATGGGGTGTCGCGGTCCGCGGGTTCCAACCGGACCGCATCGATCGGCATCTGTCCCGTAGTACTTTTTCAAAGTTCAACATATGCTGTGCCGTTTGACCCCCGCGAATATTTCCTGCTTTCTACTTGTTACACTTACATCTATAATTCCATTGTTTTAAATTAGTTCTCGAATTCAGTCAGTCAGTTTGATGGAAGTAGAGACTTTTTGAGCGTGCACCGCACTTTTTAACCCTTACAGTAGTACGTATTTGAACCTAGCGACCTTCAACCTCCCAGGATTCGAACCGTGAAAGATAATTAATGTAATTCGTTAATGACTGTTGTATGTTGAGTTTTGAAATAAAAATGCATATTTTTTGGCGGTTAGTTGTTACAGAAAACGTACGTTTTGAGAATTACAATAGGTCTAGTTTGGTTCGTCCTGGCTCATATCAGCTGCTTTAAGACGACCTTACCTTCGACTGGTTAAGGGTGACGTACTGCAAAAAAAAAACCAGACACGTATGTGAAAAACATATTAGCCAACGGTACTAAGAAGGGCGATTGGACCTGTTACCACCTATCGAAGAATTCCTGTCAGCTTTATTTGGCACGCTATTAAATTATAATTAGACCGATTTTCAATAAGTGCATTTCCACCTTTCTCGAATAATGCCTCTAGTAATAAATGTAGATTTTTTCACAGAAACTTCTATTAATAATCATTTTATTGATATAAGCTAGGTATAATATTTAGTGTCCCATCGAGATCGAGGCCAAACACGGATGCTTCTATTTTTCGAAGTTCAATTTTAAAACGATCTTTAAGATTAGCTTTAAAATATCTATTGTTTAGGAATGAATGTCCCAAAAGTACATAATAAAAACCTAATTTTAAGTTAATTAATCCGACATTTCTAATACGCATTGTAAATAAGATTTGGCACTTGCTCATTTTCTTTCAACAGAATAGCTATTAATGTGCTTTATAGTCAAAATTTATTTTGAGAAAATTTAATATAGACACAATTAAAATTTAATTATTTCAAATGAAACTGAATTGATTTATTGGTGAGAATTAATAATAATTGGAAACAGTACTAGGAGTGTTATTTGCAAAATGATTAAACTGCAATTAATAAGATATTTATTGTACTATTCGTAAAGCAAAAGAGTGCATTTGCATCTCCTTTGGACGATCAATTTTATTTTTTGTCAATTTACCGTGTCAGTTAATTTTACGGTTGCTAAGCCTGACAACTGTTCATACTGTTCTAGAACAGTAAGTAATTTCCTAGAGGACCATTTTTCGAGGCACATTATTACGAAATAAAATTAATACAAAAACCATATCTCCAAAAGTGATAGACAAAATGATTTTCGAAATTTTAACGGTAATAGGTCTAAAACTTTGAACAAATTTTAGTTTGTTCAAAGTTTTTCAAGAATTTAAAAAATATTTTACACATTTTTTAAAAGGTTATTTAGTGCAGTTTTTAATTGTAATTAAATTTTAAATTTATTCCAATCAATATACAATTTTTAGTAGTTTTTTTGTGTTAACAAAATAGTTTTTTAAAAAATATATAACGTAAAAATTTGTTTGATTTTGGCTTATGGAACTTTATTCCCTTTATAAGTGCTTATTTTCTTTTATTTTATATATATTTATATATAAAATATATATTTATTCAGTGGGGCCCCTGATAGGGTTCACAATAGGGCAACTTTTATAATATTTATTTTACGTAACAAATGCATTCTATACAAAAAGTTCGTTTTACTTATTTTTATTCGCAATTTTCATACAAATTTATACTGACACCAAAATTTTCGAAAAATAATAAAACATTTATAAATAAATTGCACATTATTATAAAAAAATAATTGAAAAAATTGACCCCTGATTGTGTAAAACCACTATTTAGTAATGTTTATTATGAAAGTAAGTTCTATCATTCATGTTTATGATAATTCATGTATAGCTGCAGATAAATTATTTTCGAGATAAATTTGTGAATTTAAAACTTCCAGACCAAACAACTTTTTTACGCTAATCAATTGTCGCTAATCGGACATCGGAAGTATTGAAAAATCAATCGACAACATTTCGCTTCATGTGAAAATGTGATAATTTATTTATAATTGCAGTAAATTATAGCTTTGTTTGTTCTTTAGTTTTAACCGCGTAGGTTTTGCTTTGATAACAATACGATAACTTTAAAAATAAAATATATACATAGTATTTTGATAACATTTAGAATGTGTCAATTTTGCAAATTATAATCGTGCCATTTCTGTGTACAAAAAAAAACGTAATGCACTAAACGAAAACAAATGAATACGAATACAAATGACACAAAAGGATCAGTATTCGTGAGAATAACACATGTCTTCGAAAATCCCTGGGATTTTTGTAAACACGATGTGATCCCCCTGTATAAATCTTGAGCAAATAACATATTTTCCCACTATATTTGCATAATTGCGGAAGGAAGATACACATTATGAAGGCCAATTTTCTGGCTCTATTCAATACGTAAATGCACATTTTTCCTACATACGTACTTAAAACAGGGTGAAAATGGTTCATATTATGCCTTATTCCTTTCAACTTCCAAATTAATTGCAAGGGACCGTCCTCGTTTAAATTGCACGCTTCAAAAATTTGACAGCGTTACAATTTCCCTAAAAAAATGAATGCTGCTTCGGCGAAGGAAATTAAATGAACTTTAACGAGCGAAACCATTAATCTAAATAGAGTTTGGTGAAATGAACACTCCCACAAAACAGACCTAGATTAAAAAATGTTTATAAGCATGTTATTAACGTCTTTTCGATTAGAAATAAATAAAAATGCTGAATTCGTATTGAATGCATTGAATTAATTAAGATAAAAATAAAGGCAAGTGGTTGGAATTGTCAATTTTCCCAAGAATAACAACAACAGAAATTCTACCACCAGGTCAGCTAGCTCATTTTGGCGCCCTTCGAAACGAAACGTACTCGTCGGTCGGTCCCTCAACGAAAACAAGGGAGTACCCCCACCTCGTAATGCGTTGATGGTGTGGGGGACATGTGGTTCCCATAAAAAGACTTTCCGATTAGTTTCAAGTTCAGTATTCAGTTTGCGTTCGGCAATCGAGTGGTGCTGGTTGACGTTAACAGTGATTGTGGCATACTTTTATGTTTAGCTTATAAATTTGTCTTTTTTTGGATTATTTCTCACGTTAAAAAAAAAAACATTTGTGAAACATGTGGGATTCTATTAACAACGACGATTGCAATAATATGTGCTCTTACTCAAATAGGTAAGGAATTGATTGATTTTCGCCGATTTTTATGACTTGCCGGCTTTTTATATTTCGCAAACATTTCCACAATACACACTACCAAATTTCGTCGAAGTTAATAATGTTGAAATAATGCGTAACATCTGTTTACGTGCTAAAATCAACGGCTGCTTTTTTACCGCGTTTTTTAACTGACATTGTTTTGATTGGATGAGACAAATTAGCATAGACATCCATCCAAATTCAAATCAAAATTCACGTAATTGCTCACCCAAAACAAAATCCTAATTTGCTGTTATTGTCTATTCACAGTGCAAACAAAATTCCGCGTTTTGAGCGAATGCAGACTGAGGACCTGTACATGGACAAAGAAAACATGAATCTGAGCCCGTTGAAATGCGAGGACCTCTCTTTGTACGGTAGCAATAGTCCTGTGCCGAATCATTGCGCCAATACATCGCCAACTTTCATTCGAAGACCATTGGAGGACCACGACTCGAACTCACAGGACTCTGGCTACGGTGCAAGTTATGGCGCCGAAAACGGAAAATTCCTATCGCACGCATCGCCTAACGATGAGTTCCTATCTTTCGACACCGGCTCGCTCTGCTCCATGGAGGAGGATTTCATGGAGGACATTCCCGATTTGCACGAATTAGCCGATACACAAAATTTGCCATTGGATTTCAGCAAGCTGATCAGTGGTCCTTTGATTCCGCGTCACAGAGGCATTGATATTGAAAACGACTCGCCCAAGGATAACTTACTGAAACCGTACACAATTCTGCGCCGATCTGTATCATTGCAAAACAGCTCAGGCACACCGAGTTCAAGCCGGGTTAGATCTTGTCTGTTCAAAGGCGAGATTGAAATCCGCAATTTCAAACGACCAGAACCGCCGACTGGAAATGATAGCACAATGACCATCAAGCGATCGAAAATGTTTGATGATGAGGAGGCGGTGGTGGCCGTTCCAGATGTCAAACGGCCAATACTGAAGCGCGCTTTTTCAGCGACTGAAGAAAGCATCATGTGTGCGGTTCAACGGTCTTCCACTGAACCAGATCTGATCGGCGACTTCAGCAAATGCTTCTTCTTGCCCTTAACCAATGGCAAACACCAAGACATGAAAGCCATCACATCGGCAACCTTGGCCAAGCTAATCAAAGGTGGATTTGGTGAGAACATCGCTTCGTTCAAAGTTATCGATTGCCGCTATCCGTACGAATTCGACGGTGGACATATTGAGGGTGCCGTCAATATTTACACCAAAGAAGGATGTACCGATCTATTGCGTCAATGTGAAGCTAAGGTGCAAGAGACTGGCAAACGGGAGATCCTGATTTTCCATTGCGAATTCTCGAGCGAACGAGGACCGAATTTGTACCGTCATTTGCGCAAGGAAGATCGTCACAAGAATGAGAGCTTGTACCCTTCGCTTAATTATCCCGAAATGTATTTGCTCGAAGGCGGTTACAAGAACTTTTTCGAACAGTTCGCTGAGATGTGCATTCCGGTGGCTTACAAGGAGATGCTGCATCCGGACCATGGCAGCGACTTGCGCCACTTCAGACAGAAATCCAAAACTTGGAACATCGATTCGCGCCACCGGCCAAAAGGTCACTTGAAGCGGCTTTTCTAGATAATCTGATTTTTATACCGAGATTATAGTACAAATATTTCTGATAGGTATAAGTTACTGTGAATGTATGTGGTTGCGAGACATAGTCTTAGTAAACTTCTGTACATTTTAGATATATTTATGTATATCCTAATTTTATTAGAGTACTGCTCAATCATTTAATGAAACGAGCTAATTCGCCAAAGGTTTTTTTTCAATTTTCAAACAATTGACTTGATTCAGCTTGTGGTCAATTATTTTTATTATTTTTTATGTGCAATTTTATTGGCAATAACGATGTGATGTTGCTCTCAACCAGTCCTGGTTAGTTTGCAAATATTTATGTTCATTATTATCGGTTACGAAATTAGATTTTAAGCGGCAGTATTTTTATTCTATTCTCTAGGTGAATGAGCTTGGAAATATTTTTGATTTTTGTGATTTTCCATTTGTGGAAAGACTGACATATTTCCCGGCTTTGTACATTATTATATTTTTATATTAAAAAGTGATAAATATTGTATGGTATATATAGTAATATTTAACTTATGAATAAACATTGTTCTTTTATATAAAAAATAAACCTGCATTTTGATAACCTATAACGCATTGATGAAATTTGTCCAAAGTGTTAAAGTTAAGTGAATTATTGGTTCTATTTCCCTAAAAGGAAACATATAAGGTAGTATTAAAATTTAATTTGGCGGTAATTATTTATTTAAAAACTAAGAATTTTAATGAAATCTTTCAATGGTTATACAATTTATTATACAGACTGAAAAGTGAGCAGTGCGCGTTTCATAGCAATTTCGCTGCATGTAAAAGCAAACATGCTTTTTACTGTTGTAAGAAGGAGACGGAGTTGTTGTTTTAGCCCCCACCAACCTTGGAAAGCATCTCTTTCGGTTGCATCGAAAGGACTATGAAACGACTCACATGGGTCAGTCCGTATAAAATGTTTACATACATTACCTTTAAATAATTATTGCATTTATCTATTAAACAAATTAAAATTGTATGTTAGTTTCAGAAAAATATACCTTATATTTACGTATTAGCTAACAAAATTGCACCCGTTTCTATGCCTGGTTCCATATGCCAGTTATTCTGTAGTTTTTTTTTATCTTATCAGTAAATTATATGAAATTATAATGCATTATAAAATGTAATTAAATGCATTATTAATTATTCATAAGCTAATTACGCAATTTAATATTCAATATATATATAAATGTATGTTCTACTTATATTCTAAGAAGAGTGACGCGAAGCGTAAGAATAAGGCGCTAATTCTTAACTTGGATCGCCTATATAAGTCCGAAGTCGTAAACTATAAAATGTCGAAATTTTGTACAAAAATCAGAGCGTTGATTTATTTTGTAAATAGAAAAATTACTAAGTGGTGATTTTGAGTAAAATTTTATAACAAAATTTAAATTCGAAATTTTTAAAAAAATTTGAATGAACAAAATAACACAAGTTTTGTAGTTTCGCATTTTCTAATAGGTGACATACAAGATTTTTTTCAATTTTACCAAAAAACTTTCGAAAACTGTTTTTAAACTAATGAAATTATTTATTTTGTGAATTGTATTAAAAATTACTATTTATGAACTATTTATCACCTGTTGTGAATTATTTTCATTTCATTACTAGTTATGTAAACTGTTACAATTACAATCCATTTTAATTATATTATAGTTATATTTTACATGTCAAAAACAAACAATTTTTTTTTTCTTAATTTATGGTAAAAAAATCATTATTGCTTTTGCTTCATCAATTTTCATGTTAATAAAAGCAACATTTGCTAACTACATACTAATTGTTACATTATAATTACACATTCAACAAAATCGTTATTGGGTGAAACAGAGCAATCTACCAATAACTATTTCAACTGAACATGATAAATGTGAAACGCCGCAGTAGATGGCACCACGATGGATTGACTTGGATTTACAGTATACGTTCATCATTACCTCCACTAGTTCACGCCATAAACAGTAATCTGTAATAGTCGTGCATCGAATATTTTATTCGTGGTGGTGTATTTTGTATTCTATTCCTTTGTGAAGCCGTGGTAAGTGATATGCAAAACTTTTCAAATTCCTTTTGATGTTACAACACAAATGGTGTATTATGATTTTAATATATTATTGGAATACTGAATAAAATTGGAAAAATACGTAGTTATTTTTCCGTTTGGCCAATTAAAATAAATTTCGTGAAAGTTCGAGTTGAAATACATAGATGTCCAAATAATTGTTTGGGCAATATAATATAATCCATTATTTAAAATTATTTGTCTGTAAAAATTAAGAATAAGAATAAAGCAATAAATAAAAATTTTAAGTTTTGATTGACTATATTATTAGATTCAAATTTTAAACGATCTGATTATCTTAACTTTTGCTCTAACTTTTTTACTACAATCTTCTTATTGTTTTACCCTTATGTTCTTATCTTTTTTCTATTATACAGGGTGTTTCTTTAATTCACGATTTTTTTTTTAATATTGTTTGTACACGATTGACTAAAAATTAAATTAGTTTAAGAATTATTTATTGTGTTATTTTATTTTACTAATAGTAAATCAATAAAAACTGGACTAGTTGATTTATTTTACTAATCGTAAAGCACTCCAATCAAAGCACTTCAATTTATGCCAAATTTTAAGGCAATTAAATTAATTTATTTTTTATTTATTTTATTTTTTTTGTTGCAAATTTGTAGATTTTTTAAATTCCAGGCATGTTATAGTGAAACAAATAAAATATTAATTTTTGTACCAAAAACAACTAACAAGTGCATTTTATCATTTGCAAAAAAAAACTTATTTTTAATTTGTTTCAAAATAATGTACATTCTCGGAAAAATCATTCGACTTGTACAATTCTTATAAAAGAAACATCCTGTATTGTATTCCTAATTTTCATATATTCTTGAAAATTTAAAATATTTGAATAAAATTCTTATTGTTTAAGTTAAAATCCCAAAAGGTTACGAAAAAAGTCGACAGCCTGGTATTTGCATGGCTGTTGTCTGTTGACTTCGTAATATATAATTTACGATGTGAATTGTTTTAATAATAATAATCCCGGAATAATATCAGCAAGATTTTGGTAATGTCACTGTACACATTATTTAAATTTGTTACTAGATAGGTACTTTTATATACGAAATATCTACTCTACATAGACTTTTATACTCGGTCGCTTTTATATACGTTCATATATTTTAATCCGGCAATTTGCAAAAAGAAATTCTAAATGGTAGTTATAAATGTACTAAATAAATAGTATGCAGAATGCTAATGCTTTCCGTTATAAACTCAAAATATAAAATGCACTTACAGTGCTTTGCAGTAGCTGCAAAAGTATGGGCAAATTTTAAATTATTAATAATCCCAGTGATTGGTTGAATGCATTGAAATATATTTCGGAAAGAATTTTTTAATTTTCAATAAAATTAATAACAATTAATTTGATAAAATAATTAATATTGATTGTTGTAATAATAATAGTAATAAATGAAAAATAAATTACAATTTCCAATAATGAAATATAAAAACTCAATTTCAAATTGATTCAATAATAATAAATACAATTCAATAATTTCGCTACAATATTATCTATCTACGTTTATTTGAATTGTTTTTATAAATATAGCGTTTGTTGTTTACGTGAACGGTTTTTACGTTTTTTTGTAGAAAAACCCAAAAATTTGGATCAAATATCTTTATCGGTGTTCAAGAAATATCCGAGGTTTTTCCGAAAAAAATTGAGGTTTTTTGGCATGTGTTCAGCCTGAAGTGCCCAGGTCTTTAAGAATTCTGAACATTTTTCTTTGGCATTATTGTGCTTACGCGACGAGAAAAATAGGATCCAAATTTGGTTTTGGTCGGCCCAGTAGTTTTCGAGATAGTGGTTCAAAGACCGGCAGACAGATCGACAGAAATTAGTGAACGATTTTTGTTATTCTAAAATGCCAATAAAAGTAAAATTAGGGTATGACCCATATTTCACTATTCCACCTCCTCTACGAGAAAATCTATTATAAAATCTAAAATTTATATATGACAATATAAATTATAAATTAATAAAGTGCATTATTAAATTCAGCTGGACTTTCACAAACATCTTTCAATCTACCCACAATACAATAGATAAAATAGAAATTCAATGAAATATGTTTGCAAATAATCGTTGAACAATTACATTAAATGAAAACCTATGAATTAGTTTCTAACAAAGATATACGAGATTTGTTATAATCCAAACAATGCGTTTATTATGGACGGATAAAAAATATTCAAATTAACCAACGTGCAATTAAGGCAATCTTTTCATTACTAAATTAAAAAAAAAACTCTGAACTGAAATTAGAAAGATCATCATCCATTCTTCAATGGATTAAAAGTGTTTAACTTTCGGAATTTATTAAAAACGAAAGCAACAAAAGAAGACCATTTACTAATTACTATAGGTATACATAATTTTAAGAATATTATTTTCTAAATCTACGATTATGTTTATTTACCATTTTGATTTGGCAGATGCATGTGCTGGAACGTGCAAAGTGGAAGCAATTATTTTGAGACCAAATTATATAGAGTGCTTTAGAGTCTTTTTATTGTTCACATATTTTTAAATTTATGTTTGCAAAATCCCAAAATCTTAACTGGTCGAACAAAAACAATAAGAATTACCATAATTATACTTTATACCCTTTCCTTTTGCAAAGTACATTACAATTGCCAAGCCATTTTCTAAGTAAAGTAATATATCATAATTTTACTTCGCTTTTCATTTACTTATTTCTTATTTTGGAAGATGTCTAAAAAAGTCTTCGTAAGATAAAACAATAAATTAAAAAATAGAAAATTTATGTTCCTCAATTGGAGGTGATCTATCCATAATCAACACGGCATTTCCTCTCTGAATTGCCAATTGTAGACGTAACAGAATGGCACTTGGTCGAGGATATCAAGGAGATTTTTCTAAACGACGACTCAAAGATTTCAAAACTGTAGACCAGATGGACCTATAGGTCCAAAAATCTTTTCCCGAGGAATTTGAGTAAGTCCCCATCTGGCCTTTTTCCATCAGTCCTAGATAAATTAGATAGTTCCATAAGTTTATACATTTTCTAATTTGTTTCCAAATTCTGTGCCTTGAAAAATATCTTGAAATTTGGAACATTGTATTGTAATGCTAAAAAAATATTATTGGTACAAACTCCATAAGAAGTATGGATCTGTTTTGATACGTTGATCCCTAAGATGTCGGTTAAAGTTGGAAAACTTGATCCTGTTCGGAAAAAAATCTACCTATCAGAAAAAGGAATAAATAATATTAAATTATAAAAATGCGTTATTTTTTGAGCTTTTTTCACGTCTAAAAATAAATAATCAGTAAAAATTAATGAAATAATATTTTTTAAAATCTCAAATCTTGATAGATCTCTCCAATCCTCCAAAGTAACTTCCAAAGTAAATATTGTTAGTTTTACAATACGTTTTAGATGTGAAAGAACAATTTAATGAACTAAGTTAATAGTTTTTGTTGCACATATATTTTGGTCAAATATTTCTTTTTGATGATCTACTATTGAGAATGGAAACAGGTGATGGGAGGTTAGCTCGACGTAATAAACTACAAAGTTTAAGGAAGAAAAGTTTGGTGTTCATTTTTTCATCATCGAGTCAAGTAATAATGTGAAGTAAAACACATGCCCTTCTGCCGATAAAAAATTAACTAAAATTTCGGGTAATAGTATTTTTATAAACTGTTTAACTTCAATTAAAAAAGTTTTTTATTTTCCTAAGTGGTAGTATATCCCATAATTTGGATTACCCTTTAGTACAGTAAAATGACAACATGATAAAAAATACAAGCAGTTACAAAAGTTTTTAATTATATGACCGGAATTCCCATATTATGTCGCCCCGGAGTACACTGTCGAACGTGTCGTGTCTTTAAAAGAGGCACAGGTAACTTCTAACCCCTCATCCCTTTAAATTATACAAACTTTATTCTGTTGAGAATTCAGATTGCTGTTTAAAAACTTTGCATATTTTTTCGCTAAATTGGAAAATATGTTGTGAGACTGACTCCTCATATTTTTTTTCGGTCTGTAAAAAGAACACTCAATAATATTTTCGCAACAAAAAGTTTAATCAAAGTTTGCCAATATAAGATTCTATACAGAAGACCATATAACGAAAGCCAATTCCGCATTGTCGCATCATATTATAATACGAAATAAAAACTAGCCAATATAATTTGTCTCATTAATGTTACTTACAAAACTCAATTATATTTTTGTGAACTTACCGAGTAAACGAATTGTCTTAAAGATAGATCGCGATAAAAACTTTTTCTAACTTATAAGAACGACTATAAGAAGACAATCATGCATGTGAAACTGAGCAACAAAATTTGCCATCATAAAATTCATGTACTTTTATTTGCAATTTTGAATAAAAGAACTGAAAAGTAGTTATTTGCGAGTTAAAACGATGTCTATATAGTTTTAATATAAAAACAGAAACTATCGTCAAACTTGAGAGACACTTAGAAAAATAACAGTTTTCTTAGATATCATCATATAAGAGACTAATCAAAAAGTTTCTCCAGACAAAAGACGGAAAGCCAAATTATCCTCGTGGATTACCCCAAAAATGTCCCTGCATCTCTATATTTTATCTTAATTGCACCCCTATCTCTGATGCAAAATACGATCTCCTATAACACAATTATTTTCATAAATCGTAGGTAGTATTTATATCCGGTGTCTTAAGAAATCGCCTAATATAGCAGTTTCAATACGGCGGTGTTTTACTTTACAATTCAACTTAAGCATAACAGAAATGTAACATAATGCGCTCGCATCTACAATCGTTTACACAAAGCTGTAACATAAACAAAATTTTAAATTTCCGCATGCTGTTATGTCAAAAGTAAATATTTGTAGTGCATGATTAATGACGATAGTCACTTCTTTTGTTTTGCAAATTACGAAATGTTAAGCCTATTGCATAATGATCAATAGAAAGTTTTTGGACAAACATTGAAATTTTGAGTTCCTTTTTTTAATTCAAAATTCAACATTAGACGGTTGTAGATCCTTGATTTTTCTATGAACTGTACAAATTTGAGATCAATCTTAATCTTCTCCAAACCAACCAACCGATTTCGACCAAATTTTGACCACTTGCGAGGTGTACCCCAAAACGCCAAGTAAAAAAACGGAAGCTTTTGATAAGGTTTAGTTTTTATTAAGGGACTTATATTTTTGATTAATTGGCTGTCTATTTCTATCTTCTTATTTTGTCAAAATTTTATAATTTGACTCACATGAAAATTATAAGAATTGTATTAATACAGAAACGAGATTAAAACACACATTATAACTAAAAAATGTATGTAATAAGAAATATCCATTGTATTCGGAAAAAAAAACACTAAAAACGATTAACTAGGTAAGTAGGTAATCATCAAAAAGATGATGATGATGAAGGTATAAGAAAAAATTTAGTCACATTCGAGCATTTATTTCAAAAAGTTTTTTTTACCCATAATAATAACAATATAAATATTTTTTTCAATAGTTCTTTAGTATCATGTGATTTTATGAATTAAATAAGAAGTTGTTTTTGGTTTAACGTTTCAAAAATATATTGTCAAAGAAATGTTCATCAAATAGTAATGAACCAATTAAAAATATGTATGAGAAAATTATTCTATGTCGAACATATTGATCATTATGATTTTTTGTACAATATGTTTCATAGGTTACGCAAAAACGTCCACTAAAATATCAAATAAATATTATTCTTAAATCCCCCTATTTATTGCACAATTGGGGTCTGTCATACCCCATTATCGCTTGCTCCGTTCTCAATGCCTCAGTTCTTATAGACTAAAGTTTGGATTCGATTTTAGATACAATATATTTTTTTATGGATTTTGAGTTTCTTTATGCTATATACTAAAGGTACTACTAGATCTGTTGAACTCAATTTGGCTACTCGCTTCCTATTCGCGATTATGCAGTTTATTCAAAATTCGTTGTGGGTGAAGTTTGAAAGAGTTTCTAGTAATAACAACCCTTTAGATTTTTTCTGCACCTTGCTGGGAATATCAGTTCAATTTTTCCATTTTTTTTTTTGCTTCAAATTTGCAATTAAAATTGTCAATTTGCACCTATTAACGTTAAATAAATGCAATCGCAAAACGTTCGTAGTCGTTCGTACAGTGACAAGAATTTAATATAATTTTCTAAAAAGGGATATTTGCATGTACATTGAAAATTATAACATTACATACGAAGATAGAGCTTGATTGAACAGTTTCAGTTTATTAGTTTGCCTATTAATGTTTGGCATAAATTATTACACCTACCTCTAACTTTAGATAATACATCATCAATCAATATTATAGATATGAGCAAAATTCAATCTAACTACAGACTTAAATAATAAATTCAATGAGCAGAGATTGAAAATTCAAATCAGTTGACTTTAGAGTGATCACGATTCAACTTCTATAAAATCGTTAATAAATAGTTACGGTTTAAAAAACATTTGATTTTAATTTGCATATTATGCGCTCGGTTTCACAGTAACAATGACATTTTTGACCGAACATGTTAAGACAATCGGAAACCGAACCATCACAATATTGGATTATTTATTTATGAGCATCAGGAAAAATGGACTTCTTATAAATCGTATTTATGGATTATATGGATGAAATCCTGCGCTGCAGTAATAGCGAAATTTATGGT
This sequence comes from Cryptophagus acutangulus, assembly GCA_963556235.1. Classification (NCBI taxonomy): domain Eukaryota; kingdom Metazoa; phylum Arthropoda; class Insecta; order Coleoptera; family Cryptophagidae; genus Cryptophagus; species Cryptophagus acutangulus. The sequence goes on along the minus strand of OY744558.1, from coordinate 4,823,675 downwards.
ATCAGCTAAACGTTGTATCTTCAGATCTTCTTTATGGTCCGAAGCTTATTTTATACAAAAAATGTAAAATAAAGCTTTTTCAAAAATATTAACTACCCCTAAAAGTAATAATCAAAGAATTTAAATAGATTGTCGTAGTCGTTGGCTTTAATTCAATTAGAGGGCGAGACATTAACGGAGCCATTAATAATTTTAAACCTCAGGCAAAATCATGATTAGAAAATGATGATTCTGAACACTTGCTGCAACTTTTTCACTCAACTCATAAAAATATGGTGTAATTGGAGTTGTTGCTTTTATGTATATTTGTTAAATTTGATTATTAATTACTTCCAAAATTAATTTGTAATTTAGGAAAAATATACGTTTTTCCATAAAAATACGTAAATTTTTGCTTCTCTCGTAGTAGACATTTTAATTTGTTTTTGACGCCTTAGACTAAATAGATCACAAAAAGCTTACTCACTATTCGTCGGCCTGTCCGTCAGCCCGTCGGTCGGTCAGTCGGTCGTACGGCCGGTCAGACTGTCTGTCAATTTCTTTAAATCAGAAATTTGGATTTTCTTTTGTCCAAAGAAGATACCGAAAAATGATCTTTTGTCCAAGAATGATACCGAAAATTTTATAAAATCTTAAAGGACCTGCACACTACATGCTAAAAATTCGCTGGAAATGAGATTCCACAGTACTTCTCTCGTTTATATACTAAAATTTAAATAAATCTGACAACTCTAACTTTGAGGGGGGTATTAGGGCTTACAATTGTAAAATGTAGGTCTAGCCTAATTTCAATTAAATTAACTAAGTAATGATAAGTTAAATATGTTAAAATTACTACTACCAAAGTTGAAAGAAATCCGAGCATTTTGACTGTAACGGGTACGTTAAGGGTTGAAGTTGTAAAATAAGGGGTTGCATATTATTTTTAATTAGATTATTCGTAAATCTGTTTTAAATGTATAGTAGAAATCTAATATGAAGAAAATCCGATCCATATAACTCAAACTGTATATTTGGGGGGTGGGGGGTGTGTAGTTAGGGTCGTAAATTATTTTTAGTCACTCAATATGTGAATATATATAAAATTACTGACGGAAAATGGTCAGTTATGCTGACATATAAGAATAAAAACACCGCCAATTTTTGAACAATTAATTTAAAGACCCAACAGGCCACTAGGGTTCATTTTTAGGGGATGAAACTTCTACCAGCATTTTCGTCAATGTATTCCTAATATGTATGCCAAATTTGGTTCAAATCAAATATTCCTCCTGGCAGGTATTCACGTTACAACTTATGCATTTTTACAACTTTTTGACCCTTCAACCCTTAATAAAAAGTCAACCCTTAAAAAAACTACAGATTTTTTGAAAGCATTCACCACTTGGGGTATACACAAAACATATGTTCAATATTTGGTCAAAATCGGTCTGCAACTTTAGAAGATTAAGTGGATGCACCGATTTTGCTGTTTTTGGCATGTTTTTGGTCAATAATGCGCAGGTCCTTAAGAATTTCCTAACTTTTTTTTATTTGACCTAATCAATGGGCAGGTAGAAAAAAAGGACGCAAATTTTGCTTTAATCGGTTCAGTAGATTCCGAAATATAGCGGTTTAAAGAAACGAACAGACCGACAGACCGACAGACCGACAGACCGACAGACCGACAGACCGACAGACCGACAGACAGACCGACAGACAGACCGACAGACGGAAATTAGTGAATATGATTTTCGTAATCTACGCATTCTATAAAGTAGAAAAAAGTGAAATTTGGAGAAATTTTTTTTTTCATGAATACAATACTTCCTCTACGAGAGAAGTAAAATCCAAAAATTAGCGAATCGTTGCGTTCTCTTAATCATCTACGGAATCTCATTTTTTTCTCAGTTTGAAAATTTTCAAGCATAATTCGAATGCGAAAGATTGTATCTACTATTTTGTCTAAAAAATCATTCTAAGTGTAAAAATCTAACATTACTCGAATACATATTTTTCAACGTACTCCGCTGAAATTGTTAAGTGAACTAAATAAATAAATGTATACATTAAATATTGTTGTAGAGCTAACCAGGAAGCAGTCCCTGCATTGTGCATCTATATATACGTATATAAATAGTGCAGACATTCTTTGTGTCGTTAATTGTATGCATAAAGCCATGCAAGTTTATTTGCGCTATAGCAAACTACCCTTAGATTATTTACAGTAAATTGGTCAATAGAATTTATAGTATATGGTAAATTTATCTTTATCATATCATGTATCTGCTGGTGTTCCGGAATAGAATTAACAAAATAAGGACGCAACTATAGTTTGTCCAAAGAAAGATGGCGGACGCGTCATCAATAAGCTGGATCTAGTTCAGACGATCGTATGTATGGCTACGCTACGCAAGCGCATAGTTGTACGTATGACGGTTTGATGACGTATGTTGACGTGACCGCCACCTTTCTCTGGACAAACTATACAAAATGCGTGCATAATACTGTTTGAGATGTTCTGTATAAAATGGATTCGGCGAAAAGTTACATCAGAAATTCATAAAGCCAAATTTCGAATAAACGAATACTTTTGCATTAATTAATTTCAGAAATTATATACATATTTGATCTATCAAAGGATAAGTTTTTTAATTATAATTACAACGGTATAATTATCTTCCTCCTACCATTTCACGAAATAATTATACCATTTAGGAAAGCAGATTTTATTGATGGAACTTATTGGTAACTTCACATGGGTTCCATTAATTGCCTTAATGCTGAAAAAAGTAAATCAATATTGTATGCGAGTTTCAGTGATAATTTTACAAGCTTTGATATATACCGTATAATTATTACTAAGTTGAAAGCTTTTAAAAAGAGCAGATTTCAAAGCATCTGCTAAATATTTCGGCATTATAATACTTTGATCAACAATGGTTCATTAATTATTTTACAGAAAAAAATTAATTTGTACATTATATTCTCGATTATATTCATGTAATGACATGTCACGCATGCATGCAATAGAATTTTATATGCATTTTCAAGTTTCAATATAATATTAAAATAGAAGCGCAAATATCATTATAGAACAAAACATTGTACATTCTAAAAATGGTACACAAATTTGAAAACCCATAAATATTATTGGTTTATATATATTAATATAAATTTTGTATTGTATAAACGTATATATTACGTATTTTATTTATTATAATAATAAATACAATGGCAAGTATTCTGTATTTTAATAAAATGATGGCGAGTATAATTAAAAATTATCGATCCGACGAACAATTTAAAAACAGTAGACAATTTAATTTCAATATTATTTAATAATTTCACATGATTCCATAACTAAATCGAAGAATACTATTCAAAACGAAAAAATTCCAATAATTTATAATCTCTCTGCATGGATCTATTCTGTTATATCCATTGAGTTTTCCTTCCATTCAACGATGAAGTTCGGGTCAATGGTTTTTACATTTTTTGGAACATTATTTGTGAAAAATATGTTTCAGTTTTGTTGTAAACCTGAACCTCAAACAGGATGCTCCCGATGAACAATAATCAATGTGAGGTGCAAAACCGTTTTAAGAATGCAGCCAAGTGAGGTAAATGAATAAAATTTTATTGACGTTTCAGGTTTTGATTTAGTTTAATTTCAATTAATTTTTATAGAATATTTTTTACGTTGAAATTGCAATCAGAAACAACGAAAATACCGTTAATTGGATTCTATTTTAATTATGGGTAAACTCGGCGCATTCGCCAGAACATAAATTATGTTTAATATTAATGTTTTCTGAAAACCTAAATTATAAAATAGAATTAGTGAACAAAACCGCAAATCTTGCACAAAAACTAGTTAAAATAAAGCACAAAACATTTCAGTACGAAACAAAGTACGTTTACAAAAAACTAGAGAATTATATTTTCAACAATGATAATTCAGGGAAAACAAAATAATTTAGTGCGGTAAAGGAAAGAAAAATTTCCTTAAATGTAACATCCTGTAGTGAAATAAATGAGAGGGTTGTGCGTTGTGCGTGTAGAGGAAGAATAAATTTACTATTGTTTATAAAGTAGGTTCATCAGGGTGTAAAATATTGGTTGCATCATTATTAGAAAGGGGTTGAATGTATATAGCCGCTGTATTTGTATGAGATGTTTTGTGACATCTCCTGTTGAACAATAGCTGTTCACTCAATTAATTTACGGACATTGTGTTACCGTGTTTCGTTGTTCGCGCATCAAAGTATTAAATAATAGGTGAAATATATCTGAACAACCTATTACCTACCACCCGACCCGCCTCACACGCACGTGTATGATCAATAGGGACTATAGCACAACAAAATTTAAAAATATGAGAGGCTATATATTTCTACCCCGTTAGTACATAACCTGTCATAAACAATAACTGAATTCTGCATTGCACTCAAACACCCTCGGCAAACTCGCCTCGACTAAATGCTGAACCCTTTCTATGTTAAATTCTAATTAAATGTTTATATACACCGACAACCGTCAACAAACTCCACACAATTTCCACTACACAAAATGCATTATTTTCCTATATAGATTGTTTCAAATATTATTTAATTAGAGCCTAAAGATGCAATAATGGGGCTGTCTATTTGATGAAAATAGGATTTAAATTAAAACGCCGACCACGGTGGACGAGCGGTAACTAACACTGCCTCGCAGCCGGAGATTGCAGTTTCAAATCCCGATGAAGACCAAGGTTTTTCTGTGGTGTCTAGAGAGAAGTTAAATATTGGTAATGTCGGGGAAATGGAGAAAATTTCTCGGGGAAAAATTTCACTAAAAAAATTAATTTAAATTGGAAGCAATTTTATGAGAAATGTACGTCATAATTTGAACTAATTTGGTTGGTGCATTTCAAATCATATTGCTCCCACTTTCTGTGCCTTTACTGTCAAATGTAAGAATACCCTGTCTTTTTTATTTTGAAAAAAGACTGGATAATTTTAATATTATAACAATTTTTCTGGTTTCGACATATTTTGCTGAAAAATTAAAAAAAAATCCAAATCGAATGCAAGGATATGCTCACTATGGGCCAGCGGCGTTCTCAAATTATGATGTCATAACACTGGTTTAAATTCGATTTCAACCACTTCCGCGCTCTAAAAAAATCGCACAAAAATATATTCGTATGTACATTTCTATATTTTATCATAACATTTAATAAATCATTTGATTACACATTACAAACGTAGGTATAGTTGAAATATCTTCAAAGAAGCATATTTTATTAATCTTGCATGTAAAGGAAAAATTTGAGACGGAAAATCTCCTTCATTTTGTCGGAAATTGAGACATTTCGATCATGTAACAGGCTCTTCAGACAGTGGAGAAAATAAATTTATTTAATTCAAATGTGAAGCTTGCAAGCATTTCTAACTCGAAAACTATGCCAGAACCAATTTTACTAAAATTTATTTCACAAGAAAATAACAAATATTAATTTTTGATGCATAGCAAACTTCTTAAACCAAGTAATTTTATTTTGCTTATGTTGTTAGCTAAGGGGCGCTTTTTTAATATTTCATAGACGAAAGCATTATTTATATTAATAATTTATTCACTAAAACATTTTCAGTGTTGATTTATTTATTGTAGTAATACTGCGAATTTGAAATTGAAAATGTAGAATGTAATCTAAAATCATTAGTCATTAATCAATTTTGTACAATTTTTGAAGTTTTTAATCTAGTTAGCGCATTATAATTTAATAACACTCTTTCAAAAATTTTAACTAATTCAAAATGAAAGTATGAAAAATTCAATGCACCGTGTTTGCGTGGAATTGGGCGGTCGTTCGAATTTGGGTGAGGGCGCCGGTTTTAAATGTACGGATTAAAGGATTTCATTCCTCTCACAAACATTATTTGTTTTTCAATCAATGCACAATGCTTAATTATTTTTGTAAATGTGTTATGGTAAAACAACACATCAAATTAGATACATAGGATTTTTCACGAGACCCAAGCACTCCGAAGTTTCAGGAGTGTTCCAGGTTGAATTTGTTTACTCTTTTTAAAATAACAAGAGTATATTGTATTTAATCTGATATTTTCTACTTTATTAATAAGAGTGTAAGTGTAACTCAAAAGTTTTCGTAGCACTAAGCTCGACTAAAGGATTGCGCAGCAAATGTCTACGGTCCTTCCTGTGTTGGTCCTTGTATAAACCTTAGAACGTTGCGGTCTTCCCTACTCACCATTTATCGATTAGAGAATCATTTAATTTTACAAGGCGTTCAAGCAATTTACACTACAACGAATAAAGAAGTTTAACTTCAATAAATGTCATTTTCGGATAAGTGAAATTCCGATTGCATATCCTGCTACAAAATTAGGAGCGGCGCTCAATTTGCTCCCGCTCCTGTTTCCGTCGTAGCGCATCGATTGGAGTAGACCTTTAGGCGATACACTCGGTAAAAGTCAGTGCCTGTCTCGCACATCGTCATATCCCGATTTTAATATTTTTATGAATTATTTGCATATATGCTTAGACACTATTAATGCCTGAATGATTAACGACCTTCCAATTTTTTGGATTTTTTTTTCTTTTTTCTTTCGAAACTAACTCTGTTTGCAATAAGAGTGGTACTTGGAGGGCTGGTAACTTTGAATAACTAATTTTAGTTTCTTGGGCGCCCATTGCCATTTCTGAAGCATTTGATTCTGCGTCATTACTTTTAATTTTTTCTTAAAGAGTAAGAGCAATTTTATAATTGACGTTTTTTAAATATACGAAAGCGCCAACTGACTTCAAGATGCACATGTTTATAATTATCTATGTTGGTGTTGCAGCAATTAAATCAATACTATATATAGTCCTTTGTATTGTAGTTTAAGCTTGAAAATGTACGTTTTGTATACGTTAATAATTACGTTAAAACTGAATACATTAATAATTGAAAAACATTTCCTTTTCTTTCAGTTAATTCTGGTTAGTATTACTGTGTGTTGTTGAAAGATAAGTTTTTGAGGTTCAAATGAACTAATTAATTGAGGCATTCGCAAAAACAAATTGATATTATGGTCCGATTATTTTAGCTTAAATAAACAGGTAGCCATTAAAATTAAAGTATTTTTTTAGATTAGTCGTAATCAAGAGATGGTTGCAATTGATCTTCTAAGAAGTCAGGATTACTACTAATTAATTCATTAAAGGTTTTTGTTTTTGTTATTTTCATAATAATCAGATACGAATTCTCTGAGCAACATATTACAAATATAATAACATTTTCTAGCTGGTGTGCAAAGTTGTTTAGGGTTGTTGTTTAAGTACTTCGCGTGTATTTACGTTCTCTTTTCTATTACATTTTCGTCTCGAGATCTGCTAAATTGTTCTGGGTTTCAGTTGAATGTACAGTTTTCTCTTAAGGACGTATTTGGTATTGCTTACATTTTCTGGCACATATTGTAAAATGTTGCGCTATTTTAGAAAACTGGATGGATTTGGATATCAAACGGAAAAACAAATTTTATTCAATTTAATTGTTATAATTAAGCAGATAATGCAAATCGTACTCATGAGGAGATATTAGCAACTAATTTCTACTCGCTAGCACTCAATGCCGACTAGAAGTAATACGAGAATAGAAGACAAAGAAATTTCGCCAAAAATCGATAAAATTAATTTTTTTTCTGCAAGAACCAGTAGCTAAAAGAAAATAAATGTCATATAATATGTGAAAGTTTGGAAAGACACTCAAAGTGAAAATGTAGTGCCTACTTTCCCATTTTCTGGCTGCTAATGCCGACTTTGCATACGAGCATTTCTTATTAATTTTTTCCCCAAAATCAATCGTCGTTTTTATAACTTCCAGTTCAATAGTTTTTCTGAAAGACTTTCATTTTCATAAAAAGGGATTTAGTCGGATTCTACTATTATACATATATTGAAAATGTTTTTTATGTAAGTATATTCAGAATGAACAAAAATTATATGAATTTTTAATAATACCTAAAGTATAGAATATTTCTGAAGCCGTCTTTGCTTTTATTCTTTTTTCTCATCAAAAGTATTTACTACGACCAGCATTATTGTATGCGCAACTTATTCTAAGCCAATATCATCTTCAAGAAGAATAATTTACTTTTCTGCCTTTCGTCATATACCTACATTCTATAACAAGCACAAGTCCATTAATAATTACGTCTCTCGTAAAGAAAGTATCGTAGAAGTCAAAAATTACCCCAATTTTAATTTTTGTTTAACATTTAGATCACAAAAATCGCATTGACCAATTTACGTCGGTCTGTACTGTCAATCTGTTGATTTCTTTAAACAACTGAAATCTTAGAAACTACTGGAGCGATCAAAACCAAATTTCGATCCATGATTTCAGGTCACGAATTCATGATAATGCTGAAAAAATGTGTTTAGAATTGTTAGAGACCTGAGCACTGCAAACCAAAAACAGCCGAATCGGTGAATCCATAATCCTCTAAAGTTACAAACCGATTTCAACCAAATTGTATACACTTGTGAGGATCACCATCAAAACGTGTTAGCTGCAAAATAAGGTAAATATTTTGATTAGGGTTAATTTTATTAAGGGATGAAGGGTCGGAATCGGACCAAACTTAATAATTTATAGCGCGTATTTCTCGGACACCGATAAAGAGTATTAATCCAAATGTTGCTGCACCCGTATTGAAATTATATTGAAGAACATCATATTGAAGGAGCATCCCTTAAAACTTACTCCATTTACCTCAGTTGTCTTTAGAATTTTTTTTCAAACATTAGTTATTTGATTGTTTCTTATTGGTCAACAATTTTACTTTACAGATTTCAACTAAAAATGACAATGACAAAAAATTAGTAAACTTCACTAAAAATGAAGCTTGCACGTCATAAAACTGTTTTTGACAGATTGCATCAAAAGGGGTAATTTGGCGCGTGAAGATTTTCTTACTACTTGCAGGATATGAATGAACGATGACTCATTCAATTAATAACAGCGATAATAGAAAGGCTAATTACCTACATAAATATAGATTTAATTGTTTGATGCTATTGCCTTTATACAATCGAAATCGTTTTACTTCAAGGTAGTGATGCTGAGCTACCTTAAAACTAGTGAATGGTTTCATACTTTGCTATTAAATCATGTTGTTCTGTTCAGTAGTGATTATTGTAAGAATCAATTATTTCCTGTAAAAATAGGAGTTCTTGACATTTAAGGATATGATAATTGATGACAGCTAAAGTGGTTTAATTTATTGTTTACTTTATTACGCTAATACATCCTATTATATATACATTTCTCAGATAATTACGTTAAAAAAGAGAACTATTTACCTACAGGTAGTTATTGTAGTGATATTAATTGTTTTTGTGTGAATTTATTGGAACTTGTTATAAAAAATTACATTACATATGGAATAAATATCGATTCGTTAGAGACTAGCATTAATGTCCAACAACAGTAGTTTCTTCAGTCTTCACAGATCTAAATATTTAATAGAGTCTGTTCTATTAAAATTTAAACGTATTTCTTTCCTGATGGTTAAAGCATTGTATCTGCAGTTGCATATATTAAACTTCAATTTTTTATTATACTTAAATAATTTGTTGGTTTTAAATTACATAAATTAAAAATTAAAACTAGCAATAAACGTAAATTCTTTTCGAATAAAACTTGAGTTAAGAATAGTAAAAAGACAACGAATTACTAGAATTTTCTACTTTTAATTAAATACATTCATTTCTTTTAAATTTTTATCATTTATACATTACGATTGAATTACTTTTTCAATATCTGTTTAGTTTATTATTTCTTAGAAAAGTATTTGCCAATTTATGAAATGGAAAAAGATAACAAATTGTTCTTTTGAATGAAATGCAAACCACTTGCAATGCTGTCCGTTTGACCGTCTGTCCGTTGTCCGTCTTTCCGTTGTCCGTCTGTCCGTTCTCCGCCTGTCCGTTGTCCGTCTATTCAAATAATTCACACTACATTCTAGCTTGTTCCTGGTTGCCAATTTAATTTAACCACCAAATGTTAATTGGTATAAATTCTAATACCAATTCATAACACACCTAATCGACACTTTATCGTTATTGAAGTAAATTGTTACCTAAAAACTTATTAACTATTCAGGTTAAAAAAAAGTCAATTACAAGAAAAATTGTAGTGCAATTAAAAAAAGCTATTAATAATTTAAGATAACTCGGAATGTAATAGCCCAATCAATAATGTTACGCAATTAAAAAAGTTATTAACAATTTAAGATATCTCGGGTGGGCAATAAAATTCCGTGCAATCTAAAATTTTAGCAGTTGTTTCACAACAACCATATCAACATTGCAAAAACCGGATACAGTCAATCTAAAATCTGAAAACCAGCTTCAATTTAGCTCAATTTTCAACATTATTATTATCAAATGTATTTTTGAAAATATTTTTTGGGAATATTATATTCCTTCCATAAATATAATAGAATGTGACATTATCTGACTAAATACAATTCGTAGACAAAAGACAATAGGTAGCCAATTGTTTTTGTGACAATAAGGATTTAATATATAATATACAATTACTGAGTAGAATTTGGGTCAAAAAATTGCAATTTCGCCCAAAAACTTGTTGCTAGATAACAATGTCACACAAAAGAACTGCCCTGTCCTATAGGCGATCCAAATTACCCGTTAGCGCCTTTTTCATGCGCCTGGCGTCACTCCCCTGAGCTTTTTTAGATGGCGCTGGTTTGATATAGTCTGTCCGTTTATGATAGGCTATTACGTCATCAATTGTATATGACGCAATCTAAAGGTCTATTCCGATTAACCTGCGGTTCCGAGTCACCAGCGGTTTTTAATTAGTTCGTTTTGAGGGCCCTGCAATTGGCAGGTCTTTGTTTTTGCCAGCAGCCACTCTATTAACACTCGTTAAACTTATTTCAAGTGCATTTGCCACCAAAATTCGCCGAGCAAATTTACAACCATGTTTTTCACTTCACTAGAAAGGCACTTTTGTCCTGGCGAATGTGAACTATACTTTATGCGTGACCAACAAAACGTTGGTAATAAACTAAATGTCACTAAAAATAAAATCTTTCTCGCCCATTTTCTCAGTTAATACCTCATATTATCGCCTAATTTTTATCGCAATATTAATATTATTAATTATTAACGGATTTATGCCTAAAATTAATTGGATTCTGTCGTTTTAATTTTTATTTTAGCGGTTGGTATTAACTACGTCATAACTGCTAAGCAGTGACGTAATAGCCTATCATAAACGGACAGCGTATATCATATTTACCGACATGATGTGCTACCAAAATCAAGCAAGTCAGTTTCATTCATTCGTTGGTTACATTGTGTGAATTCACGAAAAAAAAACATTTCTGAATAAAAAATTTCATACTTTAACCCGTAATACAATATCACACACCTATCTTATATCGCAGATTCAAGAATGTAAACTATAGAATGAATGCTGAGATTGCTGATTGACGTTGATGGTGGTAGCACATCGATGCATAGGAGTGACGTCATGAGAAAAAAAACGGAACATTATTAATTTGAATTGCCCATACGGTGATTGTTCATGCAGTTCTTTTTCGTGGTATCGCATGGAAAACAGGTGTTCGCATAAAACAATGCAATTTTTTATTGATAACATCATAGGCAATTATTAAATTACTCATATTGTTGAAAATATTTCCATGTAGAACAAATACTAAATTGAAAATGAATTTTATTGATGTGGGCGAGAATTAGATGAAAATCGAATAAAATAAAGAGCAATAAGTTTTATTTGAAAGTGACTTGTTACATACCTCGTAGAAATAAAATAATATCGCCAGTGATATCCGTTTTGAGGTACGGATATTATGTTGGCTTTAAGGCATACGCCAGTATTCTATACCGGGGGTTAGCTGCTTCAATATAGAGCGATCAAGGAATAAAATTTAAAATTCAAATTGTGAATGCATTTCAATAGAAATATATTTGCCTTTCAATATAGATTTATGCACTATTCAAGTTCCTTTCAATACACCGACCGCTAAGTTCAATAAAGAATTCGCTTTTATTAATATTACATGGACATAATTATGCTTTACGTATTGTAATCATATGTCTGCGAGAAAAATGACCAACTGTTTTATTAGTATAGATGTAATTCTCAGACTGTTTTAATGAGACCCATGCATTTAGATTATCTTATTACCACGAACATGGCACATTACATTTCATTCTTGATTTGACAATTTGCAATATTTAGAATACGAAATATGAATAGAGATTATATTCGTAAGGTGAGAACAAAGTGGAATAACATTTTTCTTGCCAAAACAGTCGTATTTTCTCCAGAGAGTTAAACCTGACGTTTACTATTGCTCCACTGTATGTAACATTGTATTTTACAAGACGATATTAAGGATAAAGAATTCAAGAAATGTACACTTTTCAGTAAATATAATGCAGTATTAGGAATTATGTATTGTATATTTACTCTACTTTCATTCTAGTATGATTGTGTGTGTACGAACTTAACAAGAAATACAATAATGAAGATGTAGTATAGTCTGGCTTCTTTGTTATGAGCCCTCGTATCGAATTAACTCAGACGTACGTGTCCTATTGCTACGCTGTGCCAGCGCATTACAGCGTATGCTCGAATACGGGCATACGTATGTCTTCCAGTGCTGCGACATGACCTCGCAGTTTATGAAATCAATCAATGTGAATGACAAAGAAGTGTTACATGCAAAGAAGTATTTATTTTTATAGTTTTGTGAATTTTTCGTTTGATATAACGAGGTCTGCAGTGCATTTCATCGTTTTATACTGTTTTAAACACGTTTTCATTGTTGGTTGTGTGAAGAAAATCAGTTCCTTTCAGAACTAAAGCTTAAAAATGTCAGGCAAGCGAATCGTGGAAAGCAAATATTATACACATTGAAAAAGTCATAGATGAGTGGTATAATAGAGAACAAATCACTGAAAATATTCCTGAAATGAATTGGAAAGTAAGGATTGCGATGAAGTGATGAGTGTGAGCGAAACTTGAAAAATCAACTTCCAACAAGAACACTCTCGCGATATTGTTGTTACTTTCATCAAAAGGACAACAAGAAAAGATCCAAATTTGGTTTGGATCGGTTAAGTAGTTAAGGTAAATGAGTTTAAAAAAAATTCTACAATACGACACTGCTAAACATTTAACACGGCCTTGAATTGATTTGATTCAACCGCATTTTGTTGACGCTCCATAGCTCTTAACTAAAAAGCCAGACTATATTTTGTTTTGGCACAAATCTTGAACTGCGCATGCTCGCTTAGACACGCCTCTTTCAGTAGCGGTACCTTTAAAGTAGCACGAGGAAGTAGATTAGCAAGCGTGTGATAGTTATTGTTGTGTTGATGCACCACGCCACTGCAGACAATTCAAATCCAATTACTTACCACTACGATTCTAGCCAATTAGAGAGTCCTAAAAATCGAGTATACGAACTTTATCAGACATTACCGATGAGATAACAAAATATTCTTGTTCTACCTACTAAACTCCATCCAAATGACCAAAACACACACACATTGGTGTAGCTGCTTCGAGCCGATCTCGTAGCTTTCAACGTAATTAACAAGAAAGTATGTACGATGTACGAAACTCTAGATTCATTCGCATATTTGAAAACTGAGTTTCCTTTAGGTGTATTACAAAGAGACAGAGAAGAAAAGAGCAATGTGTACCCTACTATTGATTTTCTAGATTACTTTGTTTACGTTTACTGTGTCAAAACTGTAAATTTTCTTTGAACTAGATGAGCATTACATTTTATTTTTATCGCATTACTTCGCTACTGTCTCCTTTATAATTGTGCAGATTCATCTAAATCTTATTCACTTTTTTCCAACTGTGGAAAACGCGCTTTTAATCCTCTAATTACCTAATTAAGTTATAATAATGCTCATGAATATTTGAGTCGAAAAATGTCCAAGTTTTAGTTTTATTAATTTTGTTATTATCTATTGCCACATTCTAGATCTAGGTACCAATTTTCGTGTCCATAAATTTGTCCTTTATACACGATGAATTATGCAAATAACGTGGCAGGACCTTAAAAGGTTCAGGGACTCAGATGTAACTAGTGGCCAGTCTTATTAATTTTATATTAATCCAAAGAAAGCTTCAAAGTCTAGGTGTACATTAATTAATATTAATTACATCTTAAATAATATAATTACGGTGCTTTTTAATAGTTCTATTATTTATCGATTTTAATTATACAATCTTGATGGACGGCTACCGCATACGAGTCGACTACAAAAAACTTTCACCCTAGTTATTTTTGAAATTCGTTGTTCTATTATACTCGTATAGTGGTATCCGTTACATTATTATATCTTCAGTTTGTTACTCAGTTTCAAATTGTATATTGTTACCATATCAAAACATGTACAACACTATATTGCTTTTACCAGTTTAATTCGATGTATAGTAAAGCACAAATTAATTATTTCTGTCTGCAATATTAACTTTACCTAATTAAAAATAGTAATTTAACTCCCTACTTTAACATATAACATGTAATCAGTAACACATGTACGGCATTCCATTCATGTCAAATCTTGATAATAAAATAACGCAGGTCGGCAGGTAATCCATTGTATACTGTTACAATATTTCTGTTACAATATTTTTCTAATCGTACAAATAATTTTTTTGCTCTGGAAATTGTTTTAATTTTTAATTTTTTTTTCCGTAAAATGGAACCACAACAAAATTTAAAATTTGCTGAACAAAAAATCTTAAAGGGCCAACTATGGTAAATGGAGTAAAGTAAAGAGATGCTCCTCCAAAATGTTGTTTCAAAAAAATATCCAAATTTGGTTTTGACCCGGTCAGTAGCTTTTAAGATGAAGTGCTTGGTATCAAGTTACGCATAGGTCACTAAAATGTAAAAAAAAATTAAAATTTGAGTATGTAAAATTTTCCACTAAAAAATTTATTATCCACCTGTTTTGTAATTGGCTGGGTTGGCTTGATGAATAAATTAATTAATTTTGGAATAGAAATTTAAATATTAATTTAGGTTCCTTTTTCATCTTATTATTTATTAATGAACCATTAAAAACAATGTTTAATATTTAAAAATTGACGAAATGTTTATACGGAAATAGAATGCTTCTAATTAATAACTTGGCACAGGCTATACGTGTGTATTGAATATTGACCTATTCATTTTTTGTAAATATTATTTGTCTGTTATAGTTTGTCTAATTGCAAAATTTATCAAATAATTGGATATAGGATTATTGTGAAAAAATAATGAATTTGAATGAATAATTAAAATAACAAATAACAATTGTTACTTTTCTAGTAGAAGGACATATTGTAATATGTAGTGCTAATTTGACATATCAAAATTTATATTTTTTTTTCAAAATTTTAGTATGTATATATTACAAAAGTTATATTCTTTAATTTCTGTCGGTCTGTCCGTCGGTCCGTTGGTCTACGTGTCGGTCACTTGTTCTTAGAAGAAAATAATAGAAAACAGTATAAAATATTAAACGACCTGCGTATTAGAGGCGTGACATCGACCATTTGGTGAATCCCCTTAATCTTCTAAACCGATTGACCATCTCCACCACTTAATCCTCTAAACCGATCTCAACCAAATTTTCCACACTTCTGAGGTTCACCCCATCCCCAAAAAGTGAACGCTGTAAAACTGACGAAATTGATTAAAGTTAATTTACGTAAGGGATGAAGGGTCAAAATTAAATATAACTTAATAAGTTTTAACGCAGATTTTATTCCAAATATTGTACACATATTTGGGATACAATAAAAGACCTCATTTGAGGAGTAATTTTTAAAATTTAGTTTCTTTACCACAGTTTCTTTGGCTTTTGAGTTTTTATAATAATCTAGCTGACTTGAATACGTGCCAAAAGTTTTGCGTATCTTTGGATATTACATTTGATATGTGTACTAAATTTCGTTCAGATCTCTCCTTTCATCGCTCCGTGATTATGTGGACATAGCAGAAATCAACAGATGTACGCTTGTCCATCTGTACCGATGACAAATAGTGGAAAACACCCCAGAAAAGTTTCGAAACTACATAAAATAATTAGAAAATTATATAGGCTGGTGCAGTTTTAAAAGAAACACTGTATGCATTTATATTGAAATTTATCTATATGTACTGAAAATCATGAAATATATCAATACTTAGTGTCATGCTTTTATAGTGTAAGAAAATCCCACTCGCTTCAAATTAATTTATAGCTATAATGACGTGACAGTTAAAATTCATGTTGCTTGCTGAATGTTTGGCGTATTTATATGCTTTTTTAACGATATTGTTTAGCTTAATGTTATTGTTGTATTTCTTGTTGAACGGGAGCGTTTGATCATGAACATAAAAACATACATTGACAAGTTTATTGTCATGTTTCAATTCAGTATTACATATTTCAAGATTGAAATATGGTCATAACAGTAACTTCTATTGTAATTTTAATTGAATTATTATTATAGTGCTTTGTATATTTGCGGATGTGAATAAAGTTGTAGAATGTAATTATCAAGTACCAAAAAAAAAAACAGTATTTTTGGTAATTTCAGACTTATCGCAGCTAGGTCAAAAATCTAGAACTAATTCATATGTTTAAATAATACATTCGTGATATTCAATGTATTTCTTTAATGACCGGAAAAATGTTAGTTGTAGATTCAACATGACAAAATTAAAAAAAAAATGTGTTCCGGTGGCTCTCAAAAGTTCATTATTTATTTTGAAACGAATTACGAAAAGCAATTATTTCAAAATCCTAAGGAAGACACCTTAGGTTTTTGATTATAGTCAAAAAATGATACCCAGGCATACTTGCTTTCTACCCCAACACAATCGTAGATAGCCTTTGTCGTAGCGGCCTACATGCGTTGGTCGACATACGTATTCCTGTATTCAAGCATACTATGCGCTCGTATCAGTAGCGATACAATGCGAACGTCTGAGCTAGATCGATACATTAGTCACGTGACTGACAACTTATAAACTATAGACTATAAATGCCCGCTTTCAGAAAATAATGAAATTTTATGATGCCCCACCGTTTTACCATAATCAAAAACTTGTATGAAATATAAATGTTTTCCGTAAATTGCATATGATATTTACTTTCCGTAAATGATTATAATTCAAAAATAAATAATTGATGTTGTAATGCAATTTAGGAAATCTAAATATTTACTTTCAAAGAGGGTCTGGTGTGTCAAACCTGAAAAAAAATACATATAGATGAAACATTTTATGCAGGATAATTTTTCTTGCAGCTTTGTTGGTTTAGGTTAGGTTTGTTTGAATTAAAATGTTTGCATGAAATTTTTATAACTACATATGCAAATTTAATAATTGCATTTTTCTGGCGCAAAAATCAGATATTTTATGGAATCCCAGTCCGGAATACAATGCCGACCATTTATTATACGACAAAATCAGCTTGGTATTGTTTCAGAAAATAAATATTATGCTTCAGAAGTGAATTGCAGGATCGAAATATTTAAGGATTATACTGTGAATTAAACTTTCTGGTAACTTTTCAACTTTCAACCAAGTTTACATTCATAATTCTATAAATGTTTAATTCTCTCCAAAATGCCTCCAATTTTTTGTTTCAGAACCAATTATAATATGTCAGTGTCGAGTTAAATTGATTGTGGTGGCGGTAACTGAAATTACTGATACTACATTTTAACAAGAAGGAATATAAATTAATTATTGTTTGGTAACATTTCAATGTTGCCGCCATAATAAAAGCTGTTATGATATACATAAAAAAGCTGGTCTCTCTAATACCTACTATGAATACTATGTTACTATGATATCGCCCACCAGTTTCTACAAGATAGTTGCATTGACATGTATCGTGGGCGTAACAAATGCTTATCCAAATTACTAAAACCAAATTTGAATATAAACTCGTTCTTAATCTGTCTATTATGAACTAATAATAATGTAATTTTACATCATTTAAATAATGCGTATTCATTGACACTGGATAGGCGTAATATAAGTAAATAATGTTTTTTTATATTGTTATTATTATACATTCGATCGATTATAGATGATACTAATTTTTATACTAAGGCAACATGACAATATTCTTTGAGAATAGACTGATATTATATTATACATACAATCGATTTTATTAGTATATCAAAAAATGCTGGAAATGAGATTCCACGATACATTAGCTATTTTT
Organism: Cryptophagus acutangulus; assembly: GCA_963556235.1. NCBI lineage: Eukaryota > Metazoa > Arthropoda > Insecta > Coleoptera > Cryptophagidae > Cryptophagus > Cryptophagus acutangulus. The sequence goes on along the minus strand of OY744558.1, from coordinate 4,805,408 downwards.
AGATGATATTTGTCACTATGGATTGACATTAGTTGACGTCTGTTACCGTTAGTTGTTGACAATAGACGGACGTTATTATATATAGTCCATAGTTTATAACGTGTCAGCCAAGTGGCTAATGTATCGATCTAGCTCAGACGTTCGTATTATATGGCTACTTCCTACCAGCGCATTATAAATAGAAGCTTTAATACAGGAATACGTATGTCGAACAGCGCATGTAGGCTGCTACGACAAACGCTATTTACGACTGTAACGGTGTACAACGAGATAGTTGCATACACGTATGTCTGGGTATGTCAACCGACAGACAGACAAACCGACGGAACTGAATAATTATGGCTTCCGCTGTCAAAAATATCAAAAAATAAAAATAAAATTCCAAATGTATCACTATTACAATGCGTCCTCTACGAACGAAAGAAGTAATTATTTAAGTATTTCAAGAAAAATAAAAATAAAAGAAACTGATAAAATGACTAAGTAATTTACTCTTAGAAATCACTTCACATTCTACTTAATTAGTAAGAAAATACAATAGCAATACACCGCTTGAAAGTTAATGATGACTTTTTGATTCTTCGAACCGATTTGGTCAAGAATCTTATGCTAAAAGTAGACCGCAAAAAAAGTCATTCGCAAAACAATTTTATTTCGAAGAAGTTATACAGTCTGCAGCCAATAATTGCTGGACTTTTGTTTCCTAACCACACACACACAAAATATTCCATATATGTTCTCACCACCTTGTATTTTGTGAAATATGCCTATGTAGGTCTTTTCTTGTTGCAAATGCCATGCATTTTGTTCCATTTTTTTGTGACTCGCTTTAAAAATCATAATTGATGATGGATTTATTTGTACATTCTTTATTGTTCACTTAACAATAATGATATTCAGGGTGGCGCATTCGCAGCATTTCTTTAAATTGGATATTAAATTAATTCATATGGGCTAGTGAAATTTAATTATTTATTTAAATAATTTGCATTGAAATGATTTTTTGTTTGTATCGTTCAGCTAGTAGACGCATAAAGGTGGGTACACACTTCAATAGGAACACGTATGAGTGCATGAATGCTTCGTGCGGAAAAAATTGACAATCCACGCGAGGATGAATGAGGCAATTGTTCGTCACCGCTCCAGTTATTCGTGCGCAAAAAATGTCAGATGAAAAAGATATATTATCTACTATGAAGGATACAGAATTGAACTCAAAATCAAAAACTTGCTTTGATGCACACATCTGCATTGCGCACGGCACGATTTGTTTTTAAAGGGTCCCACACACTTCGTTCTATTTACACCATTTTCAGTCTACGTAAAAATGTGGACGACGAACGTACGAAGTGTGTGGGGTCCTTTACGAGTCGTATAAACGTACGTTTTCGTTGGCGCGACGTGTCGCCGCGACTGGCGAATGCGATCAGAGGCTAATGACTGCTCACTGCTCCAATACATTATATATGTAAGCGGTCGGGACCGCAGCCGCCAGTCACAGCAGTAAGTTGCGCAAAACGCAAACGCACCATAAGTGGTAGTAGCTTTAGGTACTACCTCACATGTGTGAGCTCATGCTATATCCTTCTTAGGTGTGAATCTACCTTAACATGCATATTGATATTGTGAACTAGAACTGAGTCCCCCTATTATTTTAACAACAATGAACTGGACAAACGCCTATAAATTTCGAATTTATTATTAATAAAACTGAAAGCTTTCTGTTATAATTGCTTTATATGTATGCTTTATTAAATAATTTCAGAATATGTACTTATTTATTGATTATAAAAAAAACTATTGAACTTTAGTGCAGACAGACAGGCACTGGGCACTCGCACTGGCACTTGTTATATAGGAAGTTAATTGAATAAGTGCAATATATAATTATAGCAGTAATATATATGTATAGATTGGATAAATAATGGTGCATTTATATAATAAAAAGATAATCGAATTAGTTATATTAATTGACTATAATAATTTATTCAGTCCGTTCATTCATTTTAAATGAATATAATATTCATATTTCATACAATGTCAAAACTTATTAAGTATATTATAATTTGAAAATTGATATGGACGGGAAATTCATTTTGCATAAATCATTCATTTCAAGCAAAATACGAAAAACATTACCCGCGAAAATACACCAATTTAAATGATATAATGTATAATGATGATTCACTTCTGAAAAACATAATACAAAAGTAAAAATTATTATGTTTCATTGTTTCACAAAACTTAATTATACGTCTAGGAAAAAAAGAACAAGGTGTAGCATTGAGAGAAATAATAACTTAATAGTAACGAAATAAAATATACATTATGCGGTTAGTGAAATAACTGTTATTTATAATTTACTATTTAAAATCTAATTGGATTTTCATTATTAACTTTTGAAATGTGAGTAAGTTGTTAAACTATATTATAAAATAAAATTGTCTTACTAGGTTGTAAAATTGCTGGAAACTATCAAATTTTACAGCATACATACATGATATACGTATGCATTGTGCATTTTCAACACAAAAAGCAATTTCAGTATTTTTTTCAAGTAAATATAAATTAAACAATAAATAGAAAATTAAAATTAAATTAGGGCCACTTAAAAACTTTAATTATACTAATGCAATTCAATGTTAGATACAGTTATGTACTGCTTTAATTGAACCATCACAATTAAATTATGAAATAAAATAAATATAAATAAGTAATTAAAAGTTAAAAAAATAATAATAGAAACGTATATAAATAATTAAAATTATTAATTTGTCGGTGATAAAAAATTACATCATAATCTGTCTACAGTCGTCCAATCAAATTAGACGTAGAAATGGCAAAATGGGTGGGACGGTTAAATTTTTGACAGGACGTTTAGGGTCATTAATAAAGCCCCGGACCGCAAAAATCCAACACAATTCTCTGTGCGTCATGGGGTGATTTTTTATATCTCGGAATCTAGTGGTTGAATTTTAAAGTATTTTTTTAATGGTTTCGAAAAATATAAGCTCTATAAAAAATGTATAATCAAAAACTACTTGTTTTAGGTGGTGTTTTTTCAGTAAAATATACAGATCGACAAGTGCGAAGCCTAACATATAAAATTCAGTGCGTATGACAAAGAAAACATGCTTCTTACTGCTGTCAGAAGGAGACGGCGCCTTTTTCCCACCAATTGTGGAGCGCTCTGTCTCTTTCAGGCTCATTTAAGCACATGCTCTACCGTCTCTTAACCCGCACGGAGATGTCTATATGCAACGCTTCTCATCTGTGGGTCTATATGAACTGTCATCCCATCAAATGAACTGTCACGCGTCATGCCATCAAATGACGTAATTATGAATTTTATTCCAAATTCTATCACTACGCTGTATATTCATTTGATGTTTGTTTGTTTACACTAATGTCACCAATCGTTGTTTGGTTTGAATTATCATCGTTTTATAAAACACACAATTTGAATTCAAATAAAATTCATACGATATAATTTCGTGTTTCACGATTTTCAAACAATTTCACTAAAATAAAACAGTGCTTTTCAGAGAATCAATTTGAAAAACTTTAAAAAGTTTAGTCAGCAAGCAACTATTTTCTAAGGCTGATTGAAGTCAATTTGCTCGAACTTTTTCAAATTGAATGCTAACATTTCTTCTTTACAACAATTATAATGAATGTTTTGAATTTACATGTTAGTGCAATTAACAATTAGTAATACCAGTTAATAATATATCTTCCGACTGATCAATAATCTGTATTTAATTGTATCACACTGAGAAATGTTGATTTAGGGCTAGCTCTACATTCATGAAATTACGAATAGGTTATTCTACGATTGATTAGCAAGGCAGCTGCTTCTGTATTTGTGCTGGTTGTGTTGGTATTTATTAGTGCTGCTGGCAACTGGAACCGGTTAACCGGATATTCAATTCAAATAGAAATATTATTTTAATGAGTAAACCAGTTATCCAGAAAATCGGTTATACAAATAACCTTGAAGACCTGCGCACTGCGAACCAAAAGCATCGGGCAAATCGGTGAAGCAACTGATCATTTTGCGTAATTTTCTAAAGTTGCAAACCGATATTGACCAAATTTTGAACATAGGTGTCGTGTGCCTCTAAGCGGTAAATGCTTTTAAAGAATCTGCAGTTTTCTAAAGGGTTGAAGAGTCAAAAGTACAAAAATGCATAATATGTAACGTGCTATATCCTTCATAAGGTTTATTTGATTTAAACGAAATTTTGAAGAGAAATTAAGAACACCTTGAACCAAAGCTGGTAAAAGTTTAATTTTTTAAATCTAACCTTTGCATAATTTAGCCCTAAATACACCCTTTTACAGTCTAATTGCTCGGATTTCTTTCAAATTTGGATTCTAGTAGTTATTTCACATATAATTTCAATTAGTATAATTAAAATTGGGCTAGAACCCATTTTTAAGATTTGAAATCTTAGTTTTTGATTGGTCAGATTTATTAACCAATAAAACATTATGACCATTATTTATCCGGTTTTACCTAGAAACCAATTTTACCTTTTTCCTATCTCTGTTAGCACTAGTAATTTATAGTTCTACATTTTTATGTCATTCAATATTTGCTTTGAAGTTTGAGATAAAACATGACGTATAATAATGTTGAATGTGTTTGTCATCTCATTGAATCATTGATTGATTCATTTATTTTTAAATGTTGATATTTGATGTTGCAGAAAAATCTGATCGAAATAAAGGTACTAATCACTTAGATTATGTGGCGTGATAAGGAATGTAATCGTTGAATGAGTTTGATCCGGGTTCAATGGAAAAAAATCTTGTTGAACGATACAGATCTTGTTAGTGATAACAAGATCTTGCAACTTGCATGTTAATCACAACAACAGATTGAATCTCATTTTGTGTTGAACCCGCAACGTCATGTTTATTCGATGCTTTACGGAAACCAAACAACACACATGCTGAACCAGGATTAAGTGATTCGACCGGTTAAACTAAATGGAGTTGACTTTCATAAAAAAATCAGCTTCAGGACACATTTAAAAAAATATGTGTGGTCGCGTGGGCAAAGCCACGCATTATTTACCGATAAACAGAAGTGGACAAAAGTGTCTATAATTGTATAAAGTGTATGTATGTACAATGTTATCATTTTATTTGATAAACAATTTTCGTTCTATTTATCCAAAGTATGAAGACAAATAAAAATATTGAAGCACTAAAAATGAGCAAAGAAACTCGACGATTGGTAATTGCGGGAGAAATAATAAATACACATTTTAGTCTGTTCGCACTTAGGGGATTTTGTCGCTGCAACATTGTCGCATGCACTTTGACCAAGCCATAAATTATGTCGCATATAATGCAGTTGCAGTAGGTTCAGACCTGTACCACTTTTTAATAATTTCGTTATACCTAAATTATTACTACAATAAAATTTTGTAAATCAAGTGTGAATAATACTTCAAGGGATATTGTGTTGCACCCATAAAATCTCCTACGTATATAAGTCATAATGCTATGATGATTGAATTGGCTAATCAATTTTCTTGAATATGCATGAATTCAGTAAATGTATTTGCTCGATTTAAGCTAATCATTAGAGTTCAATATATCTGATTGGAATTAAGAGTGCAATAGAATTTGGATATATTTGTATAAGATAAATATATGTTTGTTTAAGATATTAAGGTACATTTAAACATTGATTTCATAGAAACGCAGTGATAAAAATAAATATGTAATTGATTCAATTTTCGTTCATTCAAGTCAATATTGCACAATTGTGCCATTAACATATTGGCGAGAAGCTGAGCTATAGTCGATCCGAACGTAAGGAATGACAAAATTTGGAGCTTAGCGGCAAATCTTTGTCGATAAGGTAGGCACCGTACGCGCTGCGTTCTGTTATAGTTCATAGTTTATAAGTTGTCAGCCACGTGACTAATGTATTAATCTAGCTCGGCGTCTGGCACTCTGACTCGGCGACTGACAACTTATAAACTAAGGACTATACCAAGGGTGGCTCCTCGGGATAGGCAGAAGCTGCACCATTTGGCAATATTTCACTGTATAAACTATAGAGAAGTTCAGTTAAGTATTTCCCCTGAATTAACTACTAGGGCAAGAGCATGCGCATTGAAAATATATTTTTCCTTTCTCTCGAACGTCTGATTATAAAGTTATTCACTCGGTTATTCACGTTTTATTCCAGATAAAATGCCCTGCTGCTGATTGTTTTAAAACTTCTAAAACCCATTTAATTTATTCAATTCGGAATTTGGACGATTTGATGTGAATAAAAAATGTACTGTAATAATTCGATGCGTTTTCAAAGTACTAAACCAAGCAGGACGGACATTTTCATCAAGATAAATATTAAATTGTGTGGTAAATTAAAGATAAAATGGAGTTTCCTCTTTGAAACTCCATTTGGATACAAAACGACAAATAGTTTACATATTATTATTCTACTTCCGTATTATAATCAATTGAAGATAAAGCGGCAGAATCAACCAATTACGGGTTTGGAATATGGCGCGCTATAGTCAATTAGCCAATGGTACAACTAAAAGGCGGAGTTTGAATTCCATCGTTTTGTGGAACAGACCATAATCTTCGAGGCATTATAGTTGTACATAATTTCTGTAAATAAATGGCATGTATGCTTGGATAATTTGTATAAAATGAAACTGGAAATTATTCTTCTTATTATGTTCTGCACTTCTCTATATTAAATAAACTCAACAAAAATATACTGTCAATACCATATTGAACTTGAAGACTTGAAGAGGCGAGGTGGAAGAATTTTCCATTTTCAGTATTAACGCCAAACGCAATATTTACACTCTACTATATTGAAAGAAAATGAGAAAACATGGGCATTTATCCTTTCCTCCACTGGCAATTGAAACACATTTTTTGACGTCGTAAGTAGTACAATTGTTGTTGCATAGCTACAACCAATCACTAATTCACTAAACCCATTGAAAGCGGCTATGTTATCATGACAAGCAATGTTGCAAGTTGCAACGGTAGCAATATGGCTATGAAGACGTCGAATTGCACCGATTACGCTGTTAAAGGAGAACGTTGCATACTAAAAGCAAACGGCTTTAATTTGTTTTTCTGGATAAATAAAGCCGTTTATTTATCTTTTTTTTTTTCATTTATTTCTTGTATGAAATAAAATGTGTACTGAATTACAAATATAATTTCGAAAGAATTCGTTGTTTGTCGAAATCATTTTTCTGCAATTTCATCGCGACTGAATGCTTGTGTTTTCTGATAAGCCTAATTAACCTTCTCGCCACATACCTATATATTTATGTTTCATTCGGGTCCAATAAATTTTAAAAGCATAAACAAATTCGCTAACAAAAAAATTTGGTCAACTTATCACCGTAACAGTATATAGAGAAGTCCAGCAAATATCCCTCTCTGCGTTAACTAGAACAAGAGCATGCGCATTCCAAGCTCTACGATTATTATCCGACTAACTCGACTAGTGCGCAAGAATTTTTCATTGTTATTTTGATTTTGAACGAAGTATGCCACTCTGCGCTACGAACCGCTATAGACAACTTAAATTAATTGATTTTCGCACCGTTAAACAGCCGATATTGGACGTACGAGTACCAGTCATAAACACGTGAATTTACTGCTGTTTATTTACTTTATTTAGATTTGAAGTTACGGTAATAAATGTAATAATCGTTTTACATGCTCTTTGTTGTCTGTGAAATGCAAACCTGGAGCACTTCCCATTAGTGTTTTACAATCCTATTTTTAGTTTCCAAGCTTGGAAACTACGTTCATCTTGCAAACACATCCATCCATTAATGCACACTTTAACTTGACGGTTTTTCTTTGTAGGCAGCTTTTGAAATCGGATAGGTATTTCTGTGAGTTCACCTCGATGTACAAAACGGCACATTACAAATCTTAATATTAAATAATAAAAAAAAAAACATTTTAATGGAGGTTTACAAATGAGTGCGGAAGTACGCAGGCGCCGCATCTCTTCTATAGAGGTGTCAAATTAGTGCATTTACCGGCTTTGTACGTTCGAAGCAAGCACAGAAACATTCAGTTTCTAAAAATCATGCGTATTGAGAAATCATTCTTCCCTTTGGAGAATTGTAAATTGCTTAATTTGTATTTGGGAATTTTTTGGAAATTTTCAGGCAGTCTTTTGAAACTGGATATTGTTCGGTTAATCTGCTTTTTGGGTAGGCTCCAGGAATTTTTCGGATATTTCGAGCATTTTTCGAAAAGTCTACAAAAATTTTGGGTGGAAACTGCAAGTTGTGTCCTTATCTTTCTAGGATGGCCATAAATTGATAAATCCCTATATTTCAACTTGGTAAATCAAATCTTACTTAACTTAAGTCAAATCTTACTTAACTTAAGTCACAATTGCACATGCAACTTTAGCATAACAATTAAATTTTTCTGGGGCTCCTTTTCCTCATAGCTCATGTTTGTTGTGCAATGGGTAAATAGTTATTTTTAGCGTTACCTAATTGTATGACATAGATAACACGATACTTTTATCGATAATAATTAATAACTAAATTCGCTAAAAAAAAATCCACAGTCATTTGCAAACTGTTCGATCGCACGAATATATCATAATAACCTTGCTAATTTGTTGTCACAGCGGCGCATCAGTTTTCCATACCTTATCGCCGGGTACTAATCAGTTTGGAATATGTACGTATTAATATGAAATTTATATTTTACATCACAATGTAGATATTTATAAAATACTCGGATATACATTTTTCTTTATTTTATCCGAGCGCGTTAATTTTAAATATTATTAGGGGTGCGGTTCATTAAATATGTAGCACATTTAAATATATAAAAAAAAATATTTTTAATAAAATCGAGAAATAAGGAAAAGTTCCAAAAATTGGTAAAGCCGTGTTTGTCATTGTGTAATTAAGATATTTTTATTTTTTATCTATATTTTTTAGTAGCTTAGATATAACGAAACAAATCCGGCTTTACCAATTTCTGGAACTTTTCCTTACATTTTAAACGATTTTTTGTATTGCAAAAATATTTTTTACCAGAAGGTTCAACAGTTACTGTTTTAATGCGAAACTGGGGGTTGGAAGACGTATTTTTTTAGTGATAGAATATTATTCTATCTAATGCTAAGTAAGCAATACATGAACCTGAGAAATTAGAATTAGCATTATAATGCGTCTGATGCTTACAGTTAAAGCTGATAAGCTGCACACTGCAACTTCTCGGATGGTTGCTAGGTTGTTGGGAGTTCGGGGGTCGAAAACAGTTAAGTTGATACGAAAATTAAATTTGGCGCTCAACCATCGTTGAAATTGGTTTGAGTGTCGCCGCCGCTCGCCGCCGCTCGTGCACGGTCGGCGTATCCTACGGACGGTCTGCTTTCGGCTAGTGCAGCACACCACTGCCACTGCAATTTAATTCAGTTGAGTTCTTATCGTGGTGTTGTGTTGAAGGTGGCTCACTTATACGTCGATATTCGAAATAATTAGTGGTAATTGTGTAGTGAAGATTATCGAATCGTCTACTACACATGGTCTTCATTAAAATTTTCTCACATTTTCCAAATGCGATGCGTCGAAAAGGATCATTTTAATTAAGCAAACTTAAAGACACTTTTTTCGCTGAACATAATTAGTTGTGTTTTTAACGCGATTATTTACTTAGTTTTATCCTGGATTAAGTGAATTATTAAATTAGGATGCATTTGTCACTTTGATGGTTTAAATGTATTGTCCCGGCAAATGCGTTTTGCTCAGTTTTTTAGTGCTAATAGTGGTTTGCAGTGATTATATACAATCGGTATGCTGAAAGTGATTGTTCTACAGTATTTCTAAGGACATTCGTCAGGTATTTATTTATTTATTGTTTATTTATTGCTAATTGTAATTTCAATACACTTATGTACTATTATTTATGGCATCCCACTTACTAAACTACTATTTTTACTCATTAGTCATTACGACACTCACACCGCAATATAAATATTTACAGGTGAACGTAGATTAGAGACAGGTAATTTCTTTGCAGCTTTATTCAAATATGTGTATTGTTTCGTAATACGTATGCAGGCTCTCGATGCAGCTAATTGCAATAAATTTGAAATTAAAACCTATGTAGAAACTTTTTCCGGATTTTTTCGATTTTAAATCGCCGCGGCGCGCGAAGCTTTCGTTCAAACTTCCACAATAAATTCAGCATAGACTCGGAATATAGATATTTATTTCTTTTGTTTTTCGCTTGAAATTGCGGCATTTAATGTAAAGTGACCATACGTGGCAATTTAAGCCGGACAGGACGTGACGGAATAAAATCGGAAAATTTTCTCTTTTTCGCGGTATTTTAAATTTTCGCTGTTTTTCGATTATTTAAAATATCTCGTAAAATTTGCCTGGAAAATGTTTTTGCGAGGTTGTTTAATTTTTATCGGAAACATTGAGGTGTTCCTCGGTTTAGGTGTCGGCCTCGGTCGAGACCTCGGTTAAGCACTTTTAATTTTAAAATTTACCTTTCTTTACAAACAACAGAATTTCTGATTTGACTAGCAATTTTTGGTTTGTTTTGTCATAATTAAAAAGAAAAAAAAATTGCTAGCGAAATCGAAAAAGTTTGTAACTCAGTCTGTAATTTAGATTGCCGCTCGGATTGCCGAGGACGCGGCCGAGGGTTTTCAACCAAATTAATTCCAAAGATTTGAAAGAAATTCAAGGATTTCCAAAGATTTGCAAATCTGAGTCATTTATAAACACAAGCTAATTTTTATTTGGCATTTTTATTGTTTATTGTAAAATATTTTATACTCGATTTTATAGTTTAATTCTCGGTTTTATTCTCGGTTTTATTACATGATTTCTTATATTTTACAAAAATTTGCTACTGAGTATGCTACTTTATTTGATACAAGTTAGCTTAATGCGAGGCTTAATGTGTCATCAAAAGTGCCATAAAATTACGCATTTCGAAATTTCGAAAACAAATTCTTGTCATTTTAATTTAATGCAACAAATGTTTGTATTTATTGAATTAATCATGTAAATAAATCCTCCAGAATAAATGATAAAAACAATGTTATCAGGTTAAATAAATAGTAGTCGAGTAAATAGACGAAAAAAAAAACCAGAGAGTAAACCACTCGTAACGCGAACATAAATATTTTTTCTCTCGATTTTTTTTTGATATTTCCATTATTTGCATTAAATTTTTAGCGATTTTTTTTTCAAGTACTCGGCAAACAATGAAAGAAATTTTAATACAAACAAAAGGTATTGAAAAATGTATGTATGTATAGTAGTGGCCTATGATCGAATAATAAATACATGATTGCTGTTATTGCTCGTGTTATTGTTAGCGCACTTTTTGCTTTGCATAAAATCTATTAAAAAAAAAATTATTTGTCTAAAAATTTACCAAATTCTAGCCGGAATTATCGGCAATCAAACTTCACAATTCGGGATTTGCAGCAAGGAATACGTTAAAAGGCCCGTTATCCATAAAATTACGTTAAGCCAAAAATCGCGAGCGGCTATGAAAAATACTGTAACCCGTTATTTAATAGTAAAACCGAGGGTAAATCCTAATATGGTCTTACTTATGTTCGAGCTTATGGTTTTCCCTCGGTTTTTCCCCAGCTCTTCTTATGTAATCCTTGTTCAAAGGACAAAATTACGTCTCGCGAATCATTCAAGTTAAGTGTGAATACGTGTGAGTAAGAGGGGGTATTGGCATTTTTCACAGTCACTCGTGATTTTTTTTTGGCTTAGCGTAACTTTATAGTTAACGTGAAAATAGGTATGCAACCAAACATACAGCTTGTACGACTTTTTCGTGTATTTAAGATTTATATCACTCAAAACAGTTAAAACATGTATTTTCTGGACTTTTGATTTTTTGTTAATGCCTCCAATGCTTTCATGGAGGATTTCGAGAAGTTTCTCTGAAATTACGTGCTCGAGGATTTTGCATCACTATGATGCTGTTGCATTAAATTGTCTCTATTAGCAATAGCTCGAGAAATAGCAATGTCTAATTTTCAGAAAATTGCATGCATGGATAAATCGAAAATCAGGATTTTAGCGTAATGCATGGATTGCTGAATCTGAACTCACAGTATATTAATGGGATTGAAATAATTATCATAATTTATTATTAATATGGTCGAAGAAATCCATGCGAGTAGTATGTATATTTCGATGCGGAGGAAATAATTAATACCTCGAGTAATACCCTCGATTAATACCGAGTTTTTGCTTGCGCTTAAATGGAAATCTTGTGTTCTTTTCAAGTAGTAAAATTTCGAAAGTAATTTGATATTGCAATAAAAGTGGATAGTTGTTTAAAATAATATTTTAGTTGATGGCGATAAAAAAAATGCTGCAATAAACTCGAGCCAAAATGGAATTTTAATATATTTTTTAACAATGGCCAGCATAACAATAAAAAGTTTTGCCAAGTTCGATTTTTTACGACGAAAATAGAAATAATAAGAAAATTGACGTAATTCAGGGTGTATAATTTAAGCTGCGTTATATTAGCATATTAACTTAAAATGATTATTTTTGGGGAAGGGTTTTTACAACGAAATTGTAGCATTAGCAGGAAAATAAGGTGGGAGTTGAAAAATTCGTTAAATACTTAATAGGCCCGTAAAAAGAGGAGCGTGAAAATATTTCTTTGATTTCTATCAGGATAGAATCATAAAAATTGGGTAATATCCAAATTGATTTAATTGAATTTTTTTTGGGGTGTATAACGGGCTGTCCACTAAGTCGGAAATTCGATAAACGATTAATAGTGGCCCAGATAAGATATTAAAAGTTATTACAAAAACATCTAATTTTTTTTAGCAACCCCTAATAGAATTCCAATCAGAAGCAATTTTGTGAGAAAACTACGTCATAATTAGAACTCCTGTCAGCCTCAGTAGGTTAGCGCCTCGGTTAGCGCATCAAACGACACTCCTCCCATTTTCCCCCTCTTTTAGTTATTTTTCTGCGGTTGAGGTTTATTTATGCAATGTCAAACACTATAGCGCGCCCGAGGCTTGATCAAATTATGACGTCATACCACTTAAAATTTGAAACTTAAACCCTTCCCGGGTCCGCAAAAAAATATACCATCATAAAATTAAATAAAAGCAATTTAGTAGACAGCATAAGAAAAATGTCAAAGTAATATACACAGGAGGCAACTGCCAATGGAAAAATTCTATATAGCGACTATCGCGATTATAATTTAATATTTTAATGCACTAGTAAAAAAAAACCTTTGTATACTCGTATATACTTTAAAAATAGAACTATATAGTGGAAACGTCGACAATTTCGTTTTTAATTTATCTCGTAATTTAATGAGTGTTTCAAATAACATATGGCTAGATAAGGTGCGTTTCATTATTTATTATTATTAGTGATTCGGTATTACATAATCCTTAGATTATGGCTAAGGATTACAGATTAATTCGAAGATTAACTTTGCGTTTAAGCAATACAAATGTTAATATCGATGTTAATATAACTCGGTTTGTTAATAACATACCGCGTATGAGTGTGATAACAATTTAATTGTATTCATACTGAACAATGAAATTTACCGAAATAATCCATTTTCTCTCTTCATCGCGTAATTAATTCACCTCAAATTAAGAATCATTCTAATTTAGCAATTTCGAACCACCCCTGTAGATTTCGTATTCAATCTACGTACATACGTTTGCTATATAATGCATTAAATCGATTGCGACTTGTGGGAGAATAAAAGTTGAAAAAAGAGTAATAAAATAAGGTGTTGAATATATTTGTGAATATATTATTATAATAAGTATGTGTCAATAGAACGTAGCCATAAACTTAACCAACATTATGTTTATGTAAATAATAAATATTCATATTTTTTTTAATAACTCAAACTCGAGCCCAACTATAGGGGCATCCGAGGGGGCATCTGAATAAGATTTAAACTGACAAGTCGATTGAGATCGTGTAAATGCTGATGAATATGTCTTGTCTCCATATATCTTTACGAGTATCTTTATTACACATTTACTCTAAATAGTACTTACTAATTTTTTTATGAATGCACTTACATGGAGTAGATGTTTGCCAACAGTACCAAGCTCAAAGGCCGACCACGGTGGACGAGCGGTAACTAACACTGCTGTGCAGCCGGAGGTGGCAGGTTCAGATTGCGCTGACGCGGAAGGTTTTTCTGTGGCGTCTAGAGAGTCTAAAAAAATATAAAATAAAATTTGAGATAGATTTAATAATCAATTAATAATTTTACAAAGTTCTCCAAATAATACGGCATGCCAATATATTAATAATTTAAATGAAACATTACTTGGACACTAACGGGATTTGCACCCGCATAGTCCTGATTGCTAGTCAAGCATCTTATAAATGCCACATGGATTTGACTTGGACCTCTAACTGCTAGTATATAAATCCAATATTCCCTCATTTCAAAGATTTTCTCATTCATTATATTTATAGTCCACAAATAATTTTTCATTTCAATTATTAATATATTGCCATGCCGCATGCGTCTATTTATTTGTAGATCGAGTTTAATAAATTAGTAATTTATAATTCATAGTTAATACTCAAAGTACTATTGGCCCGGCTATTTGTGAATAGACCTCTTCAATAAATATTTATTTATTTACAATAACAACATAATTTAATTGATTGAATATTTCAATAAAAATGTTAAACTGAATATTAAATTCAAGTGAAAAGAATTTGAAAACATTTTTTTTTTATAAATATCCAAATGTTACAGTAAAATAAATAAATAATTCCAATTAAGCTTTCGGTTCCAACAAAATAGAATATTGTATTTTAATGAACGTTTTGATCAATTTCAGTGTTCTCTTGAAATAAAACAACTCGAAATCGAGCTCGAAATAAAAAATATACCCTCGAATAAATCTATTAAATTTTTCCTCAAATGATCTGATTTGATTCGCGGAATTGGGTTTCCTGTATATATTCCAATATAAAATATTGTATCGCCTGTTCAATTGCTCTAAAGTGCTATTTTCAATTTCTATTGTAATAATAGATTACCAGCAATATGTGCACTATATTAATATACTCGTTATAAAATAGATATTAAGGTAACATTACATGATGCTTCTTATTGTACGACAATATACATGCGCAATTGCGTGGTAGTACCGTCGGTACGGTAGTACCAAAATATGCATTGTCTTGGCGTTATGCATCATAGCATGTTACGCGCGAGATATAGTGACGTTAAGAGCAATAAATCAGAGCGAGTTTGACCCATAATATTATAGTCGATAAGGCTACCTCTCAAAATGTAAGTACCAGGATTATATCTTGCGCGTGTGAGTTTGTCACACTCGTGACAGTTTGCTTCTTAAGGTCGGAGTCCACTTGGGCCATACCCGCGTAATATAGTGCACATATTGCTATATTCTGTCGTTTTTCTGATGTATAATTGCTATTTATTACTCACGGGTGTTGAGTAATATTTTATTACTCCACAATTATAAAATCCGTTAAAGTTTTTCACACCCAAAAAATTTCTATTAAATACTCGTACAAAAATTATAGTATTTTACTCGCGTGCAATGGCTATTACTCGCATTTTACTCGCATCAATAGCCATTAATGAGTAATAGCCATTATTACACGCTCATTGAATAATCGTTACGCGGATGCGCAGCAAATGCGCAACACGCTCTAATACGTTACGCGGATAGGCCACAAATAGATACTAGCCTTAAAGGTTCGGTTCTGTACTTTTTCGAAAAAAAAATGGAACTTGGTATAAACAAATGTGTCATGTTTTCGAAATAAATAATTTAAATATTTATTCGAGTATTTATTCGACTTGCAATGAAATCCGACATTTGTTTGCAACAAACAGGATTTCAACATTAGTGAACAACGTTGTATCAAATGAAGTCTATTAAAATTAAAAAACAAGTGTATTCGAAGTTGAATCAAACTGAAATTCTAATATAAAATCGAGTATAAAATAATCGTCGAATTAATAATATCCTTGGGTCCGTATCAAATTACTGAAAGTCGTATCGTTCGGATGATACATTGTTCAAAACACTTTCTATATTAAATAATAATGTGCGAAAAAGGGGATCGATTTAACATTAAGATTAAAACGAAATTAATAAAACCGAAATTATCTCGCCGCAAATTAATTAGTCGAAAAATATTTTTGCCATTAGACATTCCTGCAGCAGATAAAGTTTTAAATATAAATCGAGTGGAGATGGTAATCTTAATGTCTCGTCGGAAGATAGAAACCCTGTAATATTTTCTAAACGATCCACACTCCCGACTGTGGCTTAATTATATACACACAAGGCCCAAGACAAAAGAGACCACCAACGTCCAAAAATATCCGAACATGATGATTATATTACCCAATGACATACAAGGAAGGATAAATAACATATTTTTTACAATACACTCCTTGTTTTTTCACAATGGAGAAAGCTCAAATACTATCATTAGTATTGCTTTTTGGGTACATTATACGTAATCTAACATTAATTTAATAGCACTTGGATGCCACAAAAAAAAATATAATTATTCAAACCCGAACAATTTTAATTAATATTAAAATTAATTCCATTGTATATTAGAAGAAAAAAACGTATTTTTTAGGAAGCCGTAAAATAATTTGTTTAGAACGGCTGTTTTAAAAATAGATATTTGGAAATTAAACTCTTATAAATTTAATTAAATATTTTTATAAAAGCCGAGAAGCCGAACGACGAGCTTTTGAATTGAATATTTTAATAAATATGTTTATTCGAATTTCGAATATTTTATATATTTATGGGCCGCTTAATAGAATGCCATCTATTTGTATAATTTAATTTTAAATTTGTGTATATTCATGATATAGATATATTCAGTTATTCAAAATGCACAGATTTTGATATAACCACAAAATATTTGTCATCACTTTAATAGATTTTATGAAATATCCATTCTATTACGTCAATTTTAATCCTAATATTAATTTATTATCGAATATATTAAAGAAAAAAAAATTAATATTTATAGGATTAAGTAATTAAATACGGGAACACACCCTCCACATCTCATCATGTTGTGAAATATTAGAAATGCACATAATATTATTTATTATACATTAATTCGAATGTAATGTGGATGGTAGATCGGAATTTCTCGAGTTGGATTTCAAGGATTCTTAAAAGGATTTCCAGGCATTTTTTCAATTCCCATCTAGGATTTTTTTCTGCTTTATATAAAACTAATCTATAATACTGTATCCTCCAAGGCCTTATGCTTCATTAATATAAGTAACTTCTTTAAATTGTTCAACTGGAATTTTGATATTGCCAATGTTTTCCGAACATTCCTTTTTGACTCATATTAAACAAATAAATATGAGAAATTACAAATTAGCTTCAATATGATTCATTTTATTTATTTTGTGGTAACATACAGGTAATATATTTTTATCGTATTTATTTCAGAATTTTTATACCATGTAAAACTTTTCGTATAAACATGACTGTCTAAATCGAAAATTCGATAAACGATTAATAGTGGCATATGAGGCAGTAAAATTTCTTTAGCTATCCGTAATAGAATTTAAACTAGAAGCAATTTAGTGAGAAAACTACGTCATAATTTCATTAAAAGCGGCCCGCTCTGCGTCACACCACTCTTTCCAATTCCCCCCTTCTTATACTGCGCTATGTTTTTACTGCGACTAGTGGCGAGTGAGCCACTAATACTGCGAATAGTGGCCCAAGGCGTTCTCAAATTGTGACGTCATTTCACTTCCAATTTGCAATTTCACCCTCCTATGAACCGCCAACGGAATTTTTTATTACCTTAACTTGAAGAACATTTTTTAATTTGTTGAACTTTTTTTAGACATTTTCAATTGTTAATAAATTATTTCAACATTTAATATGAGATCAATTATTATTTCGAACAGTCTGAATCGACAACTATCTAATGTCGAATGGAAACGGATTTTTAAAAAACAATTTGTTTCGAAACTTTTTATAAAGTTTGTGCAATAAAATTTGACAACGTTCCCACATCGTTTTTATGACATATTATATTATTATACTTTTTGAACTGGGAATGGCATATCATATTTAATAAATTCCCTATCACATTTTCGAGCATAACGTTTTCAAAAATGGACTAAGGAAGTAAATGTCATTTGGAATCGATCAATGTCGCATAATAATATCTCGGGCTCTATAGCCGTTGAATATCTTATTTAATATTTATTTCAATAAATGTGTCGCATTGATAAATATCAATTTCATTCATTTATAATGTGACTGGGACTATATGCAAATAGAGAATCAACTTTTCCGATCTG
The DNA here is from genome assembly GCA_963556235.1 of Cryptophagus acutangulus. Classification (NCBI taxonomy): domain Eukaryota; kingdom Metazoa; phylum Arthropoda; class Insecta; order Coleoptera; family Cryptophagidae; genus Cryptophagus; species Cryptophagus acutangulus. Next base: position 4,787,012 of record OY744558.1, on the reverse strand, counting down.
TTCACTAACAATAAATTATTTTTCGAAACGAAATAATAAACATTAATACATACTAAATTAACCATACGTAATTGAATATTCTTCATTATTATTCATTTGTTCATTTGCGAATGGTCCCAGCTAAATAGAATTGAAAAACAAATATTTGCGTTTGATTTATGGAAACAAGTTTTTGTTAATTGTACAAGTTGTAAAATTTGCAGTTGTAATTATTATCGAACAACAGAATCCAGCGAATTATGTGCTATATTAACACAGCGCTAAACTACTTGTTTTTAGTGCGGCGATGGCACAGTTAAGTTTGTGACTAGCACTATTATGTTTTTCCACTTTTTTTTTTGCTCAAAACCATCTAATTGCATTACGTTATTAGTCATTTCCTTGGTTAAATGTACGCTAATTTTGTTTGTACTAATTTTCCTTGACTATTTATCTAATGACTTAATTAATAAAAAAAAAGATTCATTGTTTGTATTGGCGTATGTAAATATTGCCATTAAATTGATTGGACTAATTAGCTTATGTCAGTCACACGATTCAGCTGGAAAAGTAAATAGAATCCAAACTGGAACTCACAGAGACAAACAAATGTTTGCAGTTTCACTGCCAAATCAAACTTAACACCAACTTTTGCAAAGTAACAAATTCAATTTTCGTTCACTTTCGAAAAAAATAAAACGAAGAATTTCAATAATGATTTCTCTACTTCCTTTACGATGAAATTCAAACCAAATAGGCTTTCAATATTACAATTAAATCGATTTCGAATTATCGGTGATTGATTTTCACCACTTTAGCTGTACTCAGGATAATAGGTACTTTAGTGTTTGGTTTTGGTTTTGATAGCAAATTAATATATTTGCTGTTGGGTCCATGTGTCCAGCATCTGTTTACTAAAGGTTATCTTTATATAGATTTAGGGGGATTTGCCCACTTTTAAGATCAACATACACAATCACGGCTCTATTCTTGTGATTGTCAACTTATGTTATTGATGGTGCGATAATAAATTATTTTATCTTTCAACGACATTATGTTAATACATACCTTCACATAAGAGGTTTATATCATAATTTACTCATAAAAAAAAATTTCAATCAAATATTATGCTAATGTGTAGTCACGTGTGCTCGGTCCACAAGTCAGAGGGCCCTACACTGAAAACTTCCCTTGTATAGTTTTCAATAGTGAAAACTATTCAGTGCGTTTGATCTAGGGATAGCATTCTATCCAGTCATCTAAATCACCTGATTCAAAATGGAAACATTTCATTATTGGGGTTCAATACATTTCAACGTAATCAAGTTAGCTTGTTGCACAATTGAATTATCTAACTTTCTAAAAATGTCAAAAAAATTCTAATCGAATACCCCTCGAACATTTTATAATTTAACGCGTTTCTTGAAGCGCGTACTGTGTAAGAGCGTTCCGCCTTCGGCATCGGGCTTTACTCATCAGCGTGCTTTTGAAACCCGCCGTTACATTATTTTGTAATTATCAGTCCTTGTGATATTACTACTGACAATTTAATTCGCATGTGAATACTCGCACATGGCACTGCATTTTTGGCACTTTGACAGCGACAAAAGTTTGCCCTAACTTTTTCAGTGACTAATCTTTTACATCGTAGTAAAGTTTACTTTTACCACTAGTGTTAAAAGTAAATTTAGCCGTCTAAAGCTATATTATTCAATTTTTAATCGAGTCAGATTTGAATTAAAAACGCCACTTTTATGAGTTGTACAAAAAAATATTTTTTTTCTTGATTTCAAATCATACGAGAATAAAATATCCAAAATTAAAATACTGGCTTGTGGCCATGAAATACTTTGCTGATTTTTAATTAACCCTCCGCCGCATTCGAGGCCGCATCCTTAAGAGTTCTTCTTGTGTCTTCCGTATTTTTTATTCGATTAAAATATTTCTGGGACGAAATTAACTTCGCGAAAGTATGAGGGAGGAGCGTAGATAACTTGAAATTTTGCATAGTGTTTTATCGAGGGGCTAACCACAACCTTGCGTCGTCTTCTTTGTGTACATCAGACTTCATCAGTCTTTACTCCGAGTTTTTTATGAGATTGTATAACATTTCAAGTAACTTCATACAACTAAATAACATTTTATAAGACTTCATGCGACTTCATAAAATTCCATTAAACCGAATATTTTATTTTATAAGACTTCACAAGATTTCAGATGCTACATGCAATTTCACAAACACTTTATGAATATGATGTAATTTGCACATCAAATACTAGTATAATATTGCATCGCCTCATTTGCACAACTTAGTTTACGTAAGAATAAAACATTGAAGAAATGTAATTTTTGCATGTATACGCTAAAGGCCGGTATCCACTTGTTGGGTAGCCATCCGCTTAACGCTCCGCGTAACGCATTACTGTTGCGCATCGATGGATTCGACAAACCGGCGGGTCTGAAAATTTCATACAAAGAAACGAGTTTCGCAAAGAAGTGGCTGACAACTTATAAACTATGAACTGTATGGTAATTTTGTATTGTGCGACTTACGCCGCCGTGATACGTGACGCGGATGCGGTTCATAGTGTACACCGGCCTTAAGAGAGCGTTCTGGTTTGATGTGGCTCGTATCTTTGCGGATACAAAGACAATGTAAAAATAAATGATGAAACCAGAAACTTGTCATATTTATCACCACGATGTTCGTTTTGTTTAAACTACAATTTTAATGTAAATGCGAGATTAATCTATCATGCGGTTTACCTGATGTGCAGACTACAGTTATGTACAGTACATCACAATTTTACGCCGATAAAAATGAACAGTTGAAATATGCAAGTTGGAAATTGTTTATTGTTAAGGCCGGCGACGTGCAGGCGGTTGAACCGCATTTTGGGTGAAAGAAAGTGTCACCTCGCGGCCAGACCACATCAAACGGACCGCGGTGTCTTGCCGGACTTAATGCTGGTTTATTATAGACAATGACATTCATAACTCGAGATGATGAATAGATATTAGACCGAACTGAAAATTGGCTAAAAGAATTATGAGACCATAAATCCTGCAAAGGTTCTCGTTTCGTTTTCGTTCCAAAGTGAAGCTGCAGTCCGTAACAATTGCGATATAAAAACGTAACCTTTGATCTGAAATGAATGTTTTTTTATTATATTACGTTGTTCATCTTAACATACCGTTAATCAAATTGAATCTATACTCAGACTTTTTTGTTTTGACCTATTGTATCGATTGCGCCAGACGTACGGTCGTCAATTGATTTGGCTCAGGCGCAATCAGCTGACATGCCCTTAGGTCATAAGAAAAAAGTGTGAGTATAGGATATTCCATTACGTACTGATATTCAATAAAATAAAAATGCTGAAAAATTTTATTGGAATATTAAGTTATATTGTCTTGTTTTGCAATTGCGGTTTCGCATTTTGTGGTTTGTTTCTATCGCATTGGTCGATTGAAATTATTGTAGTTCGTTGATTTTGGATTTGCTTTGGGATTTGCGAAACGCAGAACCACAACGGGAATGCATATATGCAGAAGAAATATTGTTTACGAACGCGAAAGAATTGCAATTTAATATCTTTTACGGCTATTTAAAATGTTATCATCTTACGCCATATTTTCGCATTATATTAAAAATTGAGTTAATAACGACGACGACGAGGCCAATAATTTATAGGATCGTATAAAAATTAAAAAAAAATTGCAGATAATGTGGAATTAATAATATTAAAGAAAAGTGTTTTACAGCATAATTCTTGTGTTTTACAACACATTTTTCGATGAAAGTTAAAAGAATAAGTACTTAAAAGTTTCGTCTTAGATGGTGTGAATGTTTTTTTTTTATTCGTTCAGCATAAACTTTTTACCCCCACGACGATACACAAGCAAAACTTGAAGCCTTTTGGCAAATAAAACCGAGCGAATGAATAGTATGTAATAATAAAAAAAGCGCATTCTTTGCACTACAATTTTATCGAATAATAATTCGTCTTCAAAGTGGCCTCGGCTTTAATGAAAATTATAATGTTAATATTTTTGATGTGCAAATTTAATCTTTTTTTTTTGCGCTTGTTTTTATTGTTCCCTTTGAGGTTATTAGGCAATGAAAATTTGTATATTCTTTATTCATGAAACAAAATCACCGGTCACTTTCGGCCATTCAACTCTCTTATTTAAGTCGACCGACCGACCGGGCCACTACCACTTTAAGATGCAAGGCCGTTTGGCCGGCCGGCCCCGGCGAGCGCAGAGCGGGATCAAGCCCGAGAAAACCTCCAAGTCCACTGAAAAGATACAGCGAACTGTTTCAAGTCGACTTTCTTCGTCGTCACATTCCACGATTCTGTTTTCGTTTTATTTACATCAAAAAACAATCTCGTATAATGCGGTTGATCTATTTTTTTCTTTCTTTTCGAATTTTCAGGAATTATTTATATTGACGCAAAGTGATGTTATTATCCTCGTTATTATCGCTTTATTTATATGGACCGATATCGACAACTAGCAAGTAATAATTTTTCGAAAACAAGTCATTAAATTGAAACTGGAATTTATATTTTATTAATGCATGCTTAATTTAATTCAATTCAATTGAGTATTAAATATAAATGTATCATTGAAATAATGCATTAGTACTTCGATTAGTACTAGTACTAGGTATGTTTATTACCAACAATTTTAAGTAGATTCTTTCAATCATATTTTCCATGTACGAAGCGTATTATACAAGTACATCATACTACTACTATGTATAATTATAATTTTTTGTTGGATTTTATGGTTATTACCATCGAGATGATAAAGCAACTTTAAAATGGAAAATACTTTAGCTTCTATTATAATATAATAGGAATAATAGCAAATAATATTAATTATAAAAAAAATACATTCACTATTTCGGATAAAAACAATTTTCGATTTGTTACGATCGATTTTTTTCTCGACTCGCATCGCGTACGTGGTCGATTTTATTTATTAAATTGGATAATAGGGGATGATAGTAAATTAATTGTTTTACCCATACATGTACATACATGCTTTAATGGGCCCATGTTACAATGTATTGATTATAGACATTGAATTTGTTTCACATGCGAGCCATGAGAATTTATTTAATCATTTTTATAATTATTAGATCAGTACAATACAACAACCATTGCAAACGCAAACTATGTTCGGATATTAAATACCTACTTAAAAATATTTAGGTAAATAGTTCGAATTCATGTTGCATCAGTCTCGCAATTTGCAAATTACTCGGCAAATTATCATCGAAATTCCAATAATTTTTGCGAGAATTTTTGCAATTAATTTAAAATTAATTTATTCACAAAAAATATATAAAAGTATAAACAAATAAATTAAAATAAAGAAAAAGCATCTGTTTCATCTTTCTGCGGTAAAAAGCCCAAAGCAACCTTTTTCGACCCCAATTTGGATGCTTTGTATCAGAAGTTTTTAAATCACCAGTAGATTCTCCTTATCGTCGTCTACTTAATTTGTACAAAAAAATCGTAGAATATTTTTTTTAATATGGTTCACTCAATTTATTTAAGAAGTGACGTCATGAAGAACCACTGCCAACGTACTACGTCCAGCATGAGGCATTTTTATTCGCAAAATGCGCAAACTCGCGCACTCGCACAACATTCACAAAGAAAACAAAGCCAAACTAGTAAAAAATACTAACATAATATTCGATGCGGTGACGTAACTTCTTAATTGTAGTAATCATATTTTATGAGTACTATTTAAGAATTAAATAAAAAACATTTTTATTCAAAAGAAAATAAAGAAACATGACGCATTAAAATATTTTTTTATCACTGTGACGTTCGAGTTTTTTTTTTAATTTTCTAAATAATTGCTTCGGTCTTAAACTAATGGCTTGAATGTATAAATTAATTATAATTTTCGTTATTGTTGATTACGTTACGTGTAAACTGTGGTAGCAGAAATACAGAACTGAATATAGTAATAATATTAATATGTACTCGTATTATAAATGTACGTGCAATTTGGTGTTTGCCCATATTTTCGCTGTATTGCGAACAACACTATTTATACAAATTATACGATATAAATAATTTTCTGCACTAACAGAATACTTGTTCATTATTCTTTTCACTTAATAGAAATTGTAATAATCGTTTTAATGAAAAGTAACTGGTTTTGTAGATTTGCCAAACATAAATCCGATTGATTATTTATTTATAGGTTAGGTACTTGTTACATAGGGCGTTGCATACACATTTATTAAGCCTCTCCTAGAAATCGTACGTTCCTAATAATTTTTTTAAAAGAAAATAGAAAGTATGCCAAGGAGTAATAATTACTTTATAATAAATTGTCTTCATTACAGTATTTATTTTAGTATTATATCTATAAATGTACATGTGCTATTTGGACATAAAATGCATCTTTACTTATCTATTTTCTTATGTGTGAACTTTCAGAAAATATTTACACTTGCAATTACGTAAATAAATATTTGTCTAGCTATTATATATTATCGAAGTTAGCACTTCGTTAACGAATTACTACAGGTTTTTCTATTAAGGAAATGGAAAAGTTTGTTTCATCATATTTTCTCGAACTTAATTTCGGTCGAAATCTATATTAGCTTTAATAATAAGCTTTTTATTATATGCTACAAATAACGTTGTTCTACAACTGTCCCAAAAACAGTTTTTTAATTATTTTTAAAACAAAAATAATAAAATATTTGTGTGTCTAGAGCTGAAAGAAGTCTTTTGCCGCGCGCGCATGGAGTTATTTGTGGAAGTTGCGCGCGATTATTTTAGCGCATGCGTGGACACTAAATAAAATTTTACTATTTCAAATTTCGCGCAAGGTAGCACTTCGCACAATAGATAGTTCAAATTATAATTAATATTTGTTCGTTATTTTATTTACTTATAAAATATTCGTATTTATATTTATAAAATATTCGTATGCATTTAAAAAAAAATTGCCAATAAATATTTTATAAATTGAAAATACTTTTCCACACCCGATGCGAATAAAGCGACATGATTGTACGCAGGTACATATTCGAAATAATTTATGGCAATTATTTTTTGAATCGGCATATTTTATTTTGGTGAATGGTAAATATTTATAAAGTAGCCAATCAGGATTTTGTACTTTTTATGCTTGTGAATTCATTCAAACATACATATGCGTTTGTTTGAATGTAAAATACATGCAGTAAAAGTAGATGTAAAACATTTTAAAAATCATAAAAAAACTATACATATATTAAAGCCAAAATAAGAGATATAAAATAGTAGGTGTAAAAACCAGTAAATGAGACTGTTTAAAACAAAAGCCTAAAAATATACATACACAAGTCATTAATTCAGTTGATATAAAACATCTACAATGGGTTCGTTGCTGGTTGCTTGGTTGGCTTTGGCTGGCTTGCCTTTTCAGCAGTGCTATTAATTTTAAATGTTCGTATACATTAAATACAAAACTCGAAATTTTAATCTGTTTTTGATATGATTCGAACAAGCGAACAGCATTAAGTTATCTTCAGCACCATTAATTCCGAGGTGGTTAAGCGGTACTACCATCATTGCCAGGGTCGAATTTCAAGCCCCACCAACCCAACCAATTCAAAAAAAGTTTTTTAATATAAAATTTACGAATAATCTCAACGGTTCGTTTTTCGGGTATCAAATTTTCGACGAAAATCTGGCAACATTGCCAGATATTGGTCTAACATCAACATTGCTCTACATAGTTGCCACATCGCCCAATGCAATCGAAATTAATTTGTTGAAAATTGCGCAACATAGCGAAGCTTTTTGAATCCCTTCTACAAGTGTATTATAATATGTATTGCATTATTTACATTGCTCTAATATCAATAAATATACAAAGCAGCCATAGATAAATATAGCATAAAATTAATCAATAGTTGTATTATTTTAGACTCATGGCATGCTGGATTTATTAAAAATATTCACTTTCGTGTTTAATTATATAAAATTGCGTTAATTTTAAAAAATAAAATGACCACATTTACATGTTTTACACATATTTGTTCGTGTTGCTCTAGGCCGGAAGTATGATACTTTAAAATAAAAGTGATTTTTATCTAATCGTACAAATTTACAGCACCTGTCATTTTGTGTACGGAGCGTTATCGAATGAGTAATTTTTGGAAAACACGATTTTTTCTGTATTTATCACACTATGACGTACGAAAATGAATGTCTCAAACATTTGTCGATTGAAGATAAAATGAGGAACTTCGATGAACGATAGGAATGGCAGATAAGGCTGTAAAAAAATTACCTTTAGTAGAATTTAAATTAGAAGCAATTTAGTGAGAAAATACGTCATAATTAGAAGCGGTCCGGCTAGAGCGCGCACTTCTCCCCTTCTTTTACTGCGGTACGTGTTTATTTATGTCAGATACTGTAGGTCGCATAGTAGCCTGAGGCGTGCTCAAATTGTGACGTCATATGATTTTAAATTTGACATTTCAACCCTTTCGGAGCCCCCATAAAAACGCATAAAATTACATTCGTTTTTAACTTATTCATACTGTAATCATAAAATTAAATAAAAACACCATTAACGCCGATAAAAGTATAAATTTAATAATGCATTACGAATTGACTGAAAGCAACGTGGTTGATGGAATTAGATTGCTTTAGAGAAAACTGTTAATTGTTGTGCAAGGCTATCCTTGAGGCACCTAAATTCATATGTTTAAACATATTGCATAAAGCTATAAGTTGAAAAATAACACCCACTATATAATTATAATACGCTTTCAGCTAGTATTCATTAATTAAGCGTAAATTTATTATAAGTTCTATGGAAGTTTACACAATTATGAGATCAAGAAATTATTGCTGGCTGGCTGGATACCTTGAAACAAATCGAAAACTATTTTTCGAACTTTTCTTGCCGGGGTATCAATATTAAACGAAACAAAGTTTTTCTTGTAAAGTTAAGCTAAAAACTATGTATGTTGTAGTAAATTGATTAATCGAATGAACATCAAAAAGTGAAACATGTTTCAGTGTTAACAGTCTGAAAAGCTGAAAATTTCATTTCTTTTACGATCAATGTTCCTTGGCCTATATCGTAGCGTTACTTTGTTCATATTGATTTTCCATAGTTTTATTGCAGCAATCATCAATTTTTGTTACCTCGAAATTCATTTGAACAATTTTATTCTGCAAACGCGTAATATGGCATGCCTGATAGGTGTTCCAAATATTACGATTAATTAATTTTATAATTTATGCACATAGTTATTGTAAATTTATCTCAATATTTATGGTATGATAATTATATGCAGTTTCAATTAATTTAATTAATTTTATAAATCAGCGGTTCTCAACATTTCCAACTACAACGCGCGAAAATCGGCATCGTCTATGGAAATATTAAACTTTGCAATATTTATGAAAAATGTCTGCTCTCGTTTTTACGAATTAATATCGCTGAACTTTCCGAATAACTTTTTACAATGAATACATAAAAGCTTAAATCGAGTTTATTTATGCCTTTTATCTTCTCGAAAATTATTTCCTACAAACTACGATAGTTGACAATTTTTTTTATTGTAAGCTTTAAATTTTAAACATTAATTTTCAAACTTTGAAAATATCAAATTTCCAATAGTTTTCACTATAGTATTGAAGCCGGTTGGCGCCAACGCTTTTACCACACCAACAGCTTTTTAAAACCCTATCTGTGTATTCTACTAATTCCTATAAGTAGCTCATTTGATTTGGAACCAGAGAAGTATCACCTAAGGGGTAATCTGACGACTTTACATTCAGGATGGACGGTACTCGATGTCACATTGACATGTAGGGCTGAAATACCTATATGTCAATCTGACGTTTTCTGTATTTAATAAGACTACTGGACGAGCAGACAGACAAAATAAAACGAAAAAAACCGTTGATAACTTATGTATATGTTTGTTTCTTCAAATACAAAATTTTGCATTTGAACTGAAACGGTTGTATTGTATTCAAATATGTTTTTATTTTGTTTTTATTTGCTGTTTTCAGATCTTGTCCTGTAGTCTTATTAAAATCAAAAAATGTCAGACCGAACGGCAAAGCTTGAATTTTTCGAGGTATTTGGCTGTCGTTTGTATCTAGATCGATCTAGAATTTTTAAGTACCATTTTTAAGTTGTTTTACAATACTTTTAGGTTTTATTTTTTCGTGCACTTCGAATAGGGCTGTCTACTAAGTCGGCAATTCGATAAGCGGTTAATATTGGCAGATGCATCATTAAAAATCTTTACGAATGTATACATTTTTGGAATAGTGACCACTGTCCCATCGTTTCTGGTCTTATAGAGACTACACGAAGACAGATTTCAATTAGGAAAGCGGAACCTCGGACATTACAACTTAAGGGGGGAGTTGCGCTGTTTCACGCAAATCCGCGCGTTTCACGGCTATATATACAACAGTGAACTCCCCCCTTAACGCATGTCCTTCAAGGGCGTTATAGTGTAACAGCCTTTCGCCTTTGGCGTCGGGTAGTTACCCATCAACATGCTTTTAAAGCCTGCGTTAAATTATTTCGTAATTATCAATTATTGTTCTTGCGATATTATTACTGACAATAATTTCAATTTATTGCTTGTTTTATAGCTCAATTTGAACGGCAATGTAATAAACTGCTTGTTGCATCGTTTTGCTACAACTATTAAATTGTAAAATGCAAAAAGTGTAAATTATTGACTATTTCTATATATAGAAACTCCTTAAAAATATTAATGCAACTAAATAATATATTATTAAATTTCAGTAGTCGTACAATAACTGTTTATGATTTAAGTGTTAAACGTCAGATTTTATTCTGGGAGTGGTGAAGAAAATTTTCGTTTCGAAATCCATATTTTTGAAAGTTTGCGCTATTATTGGACTTGCTTGAATTCAAATTAATCGAAATCAATGCTCTAATAATTGGTTTAACAATGAAATATCGATTGGCTGTAAAATATGAATTTTGAAAACATTTAAAATAGAAATAAAATTATTCCATATTTCGCACTTTATTTTTGCGCATTTCGTAATTTAATATGCAGTTGTATTAAATCGAGTTTTTATGATGCAACTCACATTTCATTGCATTACAAACTGAAATTAAGCTGTAAAATAGAAGATAGTTTGTAATATTATTATTGTACAGTTGCGAGCACAAAAATGGAAATATCATGTAAAATTTGGTGATTGTTTATTTTTTATTTTTAGAATTGTATGTTACACTTTATCCGTGTTTATTTCCAGCAAACACATATAACGCAGTATATTTTTTAAAACAATTAGTCTCCCAATTAGTAGTAGTCATGGCATTTTGGTACAGTTTATACTCGAGTTTATATCACCACTCAAAATTTGCTATTTTCATTTTTCTCCTCGTTGTTCTCATTTTCACCTCGTCAGTCACTAACAAAATTCTCACTATTAATTATAAATTCAAGTTTTAAATTATTTTCGAACTTCTTCGGGGACGAATGCGATGGGAGGGCTATTTTCACTTTTTTTATGGTTATAATGGACCCGCTTCGGCCCTCGGTCACTCCACAGTAGCAGTACCCCAATAAAGCACCTTCACGGAAGTGCAGCCTTGTGGGACACTGTCCACAAAAATAGTCGTTATTATGAATGTCTATTATAAATAACTTTTATCGAGACTTTTATTAACTTCAAATCAAGGAATAAATTTAATGACAATATTTACTATAAAATTATATTGAATAATTACATACATACATACAATCATTACTGTTGGCCGCAGGCTACCCGGTTAAAAACTATTATTAAATAGCAATAAAATGAGAATAATAATATAAAAATGGTAATACGAATTAATTAATAAACATGTACTTTGTTCTATTTGGCAAAATAAATATGTTTAAAAATTCAATTTATATTTATCCATTTTAGCATCAGCTTTATCTCTATATTACACTAATTAAAAAAATTAATTTAATAACGAGGATAACAATATACACAATAAATATGGAATATATTTTAATTTTGGTTTCAAAGTTTACATTTTTGTAGGCAACAAATATTATATGGTTTTGGCGAGGGTTTTGATTTATATTGGGTATTGAAAATAAATATAAAATTAGATATATACTCGCAAGAATATGTATAGTTCTTAGTTTATAACTTGTCGCTCACGTGACTAATGTATCGATCTAGCTCTGACGTGCGTATTGTATCGCTACCCCCACTAGCGCATTATAGTATGCTTGAATTCAGGAATACGCTCGGCACTACATATGTCGACAAGCGCATGTATGCCGCTATGGTCACGTGGGTGACAAGCTATAAACTATGGACTATTATAAATTTAACATATAATTAAATTTATTGTAATTAAGCCATATAATGAATACACGCTGTATTTTGCTGAATTAGAATGAAATATTTATTTCCAAGACATATTAGTTATTAATAGCATGAAACGTTATTGGCTTAGCATTCAAATGTCTTAGTACAAAACGATGTATGAAAGCATAATGAAAAGACTTTTTTGACTTTAAACAGCTCATAATTGTTTGTGACTTGTGTGAAGTCATCTCAATTCTGTTCAGCCAGAATAACAGCCAAGACAATCACATATGACGTGCTTTCGGTGCTGTAAAGCTTTATATTTATATTATTGTTTTATATTTGTTCTTTAAAGAGAAGGTATACACATCCATATAGACATTATTATGAGATATAAATGTACAAGTAAATAGACTTTTTCAATTCAATGTTATGACCGAGGTTATGACGTCGTTTTTTTTTTTATTGATGATATAGAATTAGATTTCCTTGTATCGGAAACTCTTTGAACTTGAACTTGAACGTCATCAAATATCAATCTTTCAATTGCTTGATCGAATTTCACCAACTTTCGTCTAGGACTACATTTTTCAGTCGTTACTAGAGTACTGACTGATTAAATATGTATCTACGGTAGTTTCAATTGCAACTGCGAGATAAACGTTCTTAATTCCATTGTATTTATCTTGGTATTTATTTTGAACTGCAATAATATTAACTTGTTGGAAGCCACTATTTAATAATGTATGTTTTTTACGTATACTTACGTTGAAATGGAAAACACTCGAGAAAACACAGATCGAATGGTTGAATCTCGAGTTTAATTAACTGAAGACATTAAGGTGGCGGATACGTGGTGCAAAAGAGCAAGGTGTGAAAGAAAATTGAAATGCTCGGAACATATCCCCCTTATAATTGAATACATTTTAATGCTAAAGATTTTATAAAAAAACAAATGGAACGGTATTGTTCTTCTCGCTAGTGTAAACGAAAGATGCTACTTACCGCCAAAAGATTCAGCATCTGTCTTCCACTCGGTCTTCAATCATTTTTCACGTAATGCATTCGTTTTTAAAACATTATATTCGAGACTAAATTGGGAACTACGAATACCACTTATGGGCTTTCTAAAAATACATTAGATCGCGTCTTTGATACTAAATTTTTGGCTGGAGGTGTTGGATGAGGTGTGTGGTTTTAGGTGGAATTTTAGGCAATTATTGTACTTTCAAGATCATATTTCCAAGATTCAATTGGTGTACGTACAGTTACAAAACTGTATATTTGTACTGAGCTTTGTACTTTCCAACAGCATCATTAGATTTTTATATAAATTCCTTAGTACATTCTTTAGCGTTTGTCGTAGCAGGCCTACATATGCTGGTCGACATACGTATTCCTGCATTCAAGCGTGCTATACTGCGCGCGCATCTAGTAGCGATACAATACGAACGTCTGAGCTAGTTCGATACATTATCGTTATTATAAGGACGTTATGCGTTCCGAGCATTCAAGCTATGTTTCACCTAGCGAATCCGCCATCCTTAAAAGGCAAGCATTCTTAACTTAAAATCTTTTTCTTACCACCCACATGAACTGATGCGAAAAAAGTACCTACTCGAAAGAGTATTAATCAATTGAAAAATAGAAACTGATTCGGAGATATAAAATATCCTCATAAATACGTATGTAAGTATTAAAGAGCATTCTTCTCTTACGCTTACACTACAATCTACAACTTATACTTATGTGATGCAACAAATCCCCAGAGGATTATGTTTCATATGAAATGAACCTGTTGCAAGTAGTGGGTTTACACGTTTGCACTTTTCTTATAATGTGTGTGTGGAATTAAATCTTACTAATTAATATTAATCAGTCAGCATCCTTAATACACACAATTATAGTTGCCGAAATTGGAACAAGCAATAAAACATGCGATTTTGCTTCTGCTGGTGAAACCCTTGTCAAAACCATAAGGTCTCAGAAGAGTGAACCATCAAAATGTTGCTTTGTCATTGCAGTTATTGCCCAGCCAGAAGTTGCATAAGCATGAATTGTTTTTGAATGTTTTGTAAAATTTAAATAAAGGAAATTGTAAATACTATAAATGTTTGTATATAATATAAGGTATAAAGGAATCATTTTTATGGCTTAATTCGAAACAGTCATGAATATCTGATATTGTAGGTATTGTTCTCGGTATTGTCCTTCTTTATATTTTATGTTATATTAGTTAATGAAGTTAATTAAGAATTAAATTAATTTGTTTTACCTTAACGAATACCAAAAATATATTATAGTTGGTGCAAATAATAGTGGCAGTCACCTCAGCATACGACATACGTATGACTGTATCCAAGCATATTGTCATGCGCTGTATAGCGCAGCCGTACAATACGACCGTCTGAACTAAATCCAGCAATTGTTGACGTGACCGCCCACCTTATTTCGTACAAACTATATGTTGGGGACCGTTTCAAAGTTTTTTTAATTGTATTATTTTTATCTCGATTTTTGTCGGAGTTATACCGTTGGTATTTTTAATATATTTATTAAATTTTAATTTAATTAAATTAAACTAGATACTACATGTAAACATAAATATTAACAATAGAATGTTTTAATGAAAACAAAAGATTATAAATGTTATTTATTGTGTGTGGCTCTAAGTATATAACATTGTTTACGACTAATTGATAACCTCTACCTACGGATTCCTATATGTGGAGAGAGGTCTTAAGCTTTTTTAATTGCTAATGCAAATGAGTGAAATTAAAAAAAAAAGAGATATAACAATTTATTATTTCGTCTATAATTACATTTAATGAGCGATAGTTTCGAGATAGTTATTAGAGAATTAAGATGGTGTAATGTGATGTTTATATAGTAATAAGGCCACGACGCGACACCCCGTGGATATGTTTCTTTTATTTCATAAATTTCTACATTAGCTCAGGAAATAAATAATTTAATCCGAAATTAGTGTACGGTAAGGAAATATGTAATTTATCCAGTTTTTGTCTTAAGAACCCGTACAGCCAGCCGCATATGATTTAATGTCTATAATATAGAATGAAATATCTGGCTTTTTGTTGGCTGTTAAAGTTCTCGCACGAAAAAATCCATTATAGTAACATTAAAGTAGCATAATGAAGAAATTTTAGGTTTTCGAATTTATTAATTTAGTTTTTGTTTGAAAAGTGTTTAAATTAGCATATTTCTAAATAAAAGAGCAATTTAAGTGAATCGAAGTTAAAATTTACCTAAAACATAAAGAAGAAGAAGAAGACGAAGTTTGAAAGTGCCGTAATTACATTGTAGGGGTTGTTTTAAAGTCGATTTGGTGCAAGTGCATAGCTCAGAGTTTAGAGAGAACTTTTGTTTTTCGGAAGTCAGACAAACCCGGCATTATTTAATTCGCAGCCAAAATATTAAATTTAAATGACCCCTGTAGCTATAAAGTTTCCTTTTGGGTCGGTTTCACCTATTTCGCTCTATTAGTGCTTACCGCTTAGTATATGTTATTCTAATATAACCACAACACATAGTTCGCAAACATAACATAACCCGACGCCGGAAGTGGCGTCAGGTCACATTTAAACCGGAAACAAAACTCCTCCAGTCGACCCTCAGGCGCCATATTTTAAGAACAACATTCAGTTGCTATGCTGGAACCACATTAGGTACTTATCTCATTCTTATCTGCTCATTTGGGGAAAGAATACGGCTGAAATAACTGCCGTTTAAGTGAACCGAATTAGAGTGGTTTGGTGAGTTTGTTGGACTGAATTCCAGACATAAACAAATCACAAATCATCTGTAAACATCTTATAGCTCTGAGCCTTCTGTTTATTTCTCATAAATCTCGAGATCAACGACAAGTTCAATCTGCCTTGCTGGGATTGATCTCGATTCCTTATCATCATAAATACGTACTCAAAAAATTATTTTCATTATTTTCCCTTCCTTGTCAAGTCTCAATTCCAGTTTACTACACAAAACACACGTTTGCTTTTTCGATCAACTTTTGTTGAGGATGAAACCCGATCTACACGATCAATAATCAAAATTGGACAAAACTGTGTTCGGACACCGATAAAAATATTTAATCTAAATTTTGCACACGTCTTAGAATATATTGTAGAACATCATATTGAATTGCATATAGTCTCCAGATTTTAGGATGTCTTGCACGTGACTTAATTCATTGATCTGGCTCATTGATTTACCTAAAGACTCCACGAGACTCTACAAAGACTCCATGAGACTCCACAAAGACGCCACGAGACTCCACAAAAGACTATCTACAGACTCCATGGGACTTCATTAGACTCCGTACAGACTCTATAGGACTCTTTGGGACTTCATACGGACTCCATGGGACTTTATAACTATACGGACTCCATAAGACTCCACAAAAGACTCTATCTAATGTATATGTAAGATCTCGGGTGTTTGGTTAAAAATCAGTTATTTCAACTAAAAATGACAGGTGTCAAATGAAAATGACTTATGTCAAGGAAAGACGTCAAAAAATAACAATCTTAACAATAAGTGAAAAAGTGAAATTAGTTTGCCACTTAGTTAAGATTGCAAAATAACATAAAATGTGTGAAATGTAGAGAAGCTCACTCACCACTTCTCTATATTCTGTGTGTACCAAGCCTTTATACGTGATCGGATTTTCTTGCTTTATCACTAATTTTGTGAAATATTTTTTGTAAAAAAGCTAGCAAGAATATACATTTATACAATAGATTAAAATTGATTTTTTTTATAGGTGTACCACTGTTTCATGGAGACGATGATATGATAGCCCTAATACAAATTAATTGAAAAGGTAATTACATCATTACATTTAAATCTACTAAATATATGTGCATATATTTTATTCGTTTGATTCCAAGCATTAAATAATTAATTAACTAATTAATTAATTTAATATTGTAATCCATAATTTTAATTTAGTAAATTAAATAATCTTACTTTTATATGTTGTTGGTTTTAATCCTGAATCAAATAATAGTCATTTATACTACTACTTGGAATTGTTGACTTTTATGGACGGATTGGGGTTTTTGATTAAATTCAGTTCATGATGATTAAATAAATATATTACATTTCAGGATGTTGTGAGTTGTGTAATAGTTTATGTTACAAAATGTGGTTATCCTCTAACCTAAAGTAAAGAAAAACGAGCAACGCAGTATCATGTGTCGTTGAAAAGAAGGTTTTTGTAACAAATCAGGCGTATAATAAATGTATGGGATGTTTTAACAAAAACACAAGCTGACCATTTAATCCTAAAGTGCAAACACTTGAATTTATTCATTAAGTAAAGTCCGAGGTAAAGTCTTTATTTTTTTTTCGGTTTTTTATTTGTTCTTTTTCGTTGTTCATTTTGCTCTTTTGCTCTTCTGGTTTAATTGGGTTGAACCAGAATCATAAATTTATAGATTATTAAAAAGCAATGCCATAAAATTTTCCTAAGTACGCTTTGGCAAATAATAAAAAACAATAAATAAACAACATTAACATTCTTCTAAATTTTAAATGAATGCTGAAGCCGCTAAAAAGTTAAAACCTCCAATAAATTCCACGAGCACTTAGTCAGAAATTGGACAGCAACGTATTCAACTGATATCAATATCATTTTGAAATATTTATGGGAGTTCTTTGTTAATTCACAAACGTTTATTATAAAAAATTTTCCTTTTTTCATTTGCCCGTTGAAGGACCTTTTTTAAGAATAAGAGAAGCTTAAAATCATAATGTATCCACTATGCAACAAAGTAGCTGTTGTACAAGTAGAATATATGGCCCATGAATGTTCAACACAAAATACATATACCTTCCTATACTACTAACAAGTCGAGAATTTCCAGGACACGTTTTAAACCTACTTCCATATTAACATCATCATAGTAAAAGTCCTGCTTAAAATGTGTGTGCCCCAACAAACACATATGTACGAGCCGCCATTTATATATGGCGGCTTAATTATGACTTACGATCTGACATTTGGCTTCTGCTTCTTCTTCTTCTTTTCCGTCGTCTTCTTCTTCTTCTTTTCAATACATTTTAATGCCGTCGAAGTTATGTTTTTGTATAATTATCTAAAATAAATAAACTTTTCGAGGCAGCTGTTTAAAATTCGTTCAAACTTCACTCAACCGTAAATTAACTTAACACACATAAAATAAACAATTCTTAAAATGAAATTTTCAAAAGTCCATTTCAACTTCACTACCAAAAATATTTATTTCTTTGTTGAGGTGTTTGCAAACGAAATTGGAATAGTAATGGAATGGATAAGTTTTTAATTGTTTTTTAACGATGCATTGAAGGAAATTAAAAAATCTTTAATTGAGAATGGATGAGCGTTCGATCAATATGGAAATAGATTGGAAGTTTAATAATAATGTGCCTTTTAATACCTAATCCTCATTGTGACCAGTGAAAGCCACAGGATTTTAAATAGCTTTTGTGAAGTTCAGGAAGTCGGTCGTTCATTCAATGATGGAACCAACCGCAAATTCTCTCATTTAAATTAATATTCTGGCGCATTAATCTCAGATTACTCATAGTTTGTCTACTATCCGCAAAAACCAATTGCTCTAGACTTTTCACGCTTTTTTCCTTCGATTATATTGGACCAAGTTTCGCATTTGTTTTGTGGCATATTTTTGGCATTCAAGCAATTATTCATTTATCGCAGTCCACACTCGCGTCAATTTTTTATGAACTTCTATTTAGACAAGTTGCCAAAGATCTTGATTGGGCGTAAAATAACGGTTCCACTTCCAATACTGACATAATTCCTAGAAGAAGAAGACCCGCCAAAAATTCTGTTTTGCCGAAAAAACATAGAGATGCCTTTTGTCCTTTGCAGTGGCCAATTATTGAGTGGAAAAAAAATTAACATTCACGGTGGTGAGGGTCCTTTATTTGTACATCGTCCAGTAATCAAAAGGTACTATCCAGAATGTGTTTCCATTGCTGTAAAGCACGATAAAGGCAGTATTATGATGTGGGGTTGTTTCTCAGCAAACGGTATGAGCAGCCCAATTCATTAGGATTGAGGTAATTATGGATCGTTACATGAGTTTCAATACATTGGAAAACGATATGTTAACACACACAGACCAGGAAATTCTACTCAATCTCGAGTTCCAGCACGTTAACGATCTAATAACACTGTTAAATTTGTGGAAGAGGAGTTTCTTGATCGTAGCGCGTAGACTATTCAAAACCTTTGTTAAATTGTCGAAATAGAAGTTTATAATAAAACTTTTTCAATTAGGAAGAATTATTTGAAAAACTGGCTTGAGTATGGATAGATAAAGATTACAATCAAAATAATGGAGGGGGGTGCGCAGAAAGATGGAGAAAAAGTCTCCTCCCGATTTAAGTTCATTACAATAATTGATTTTGCAATTAGAAAGATAAATTTGAAGTATAAATGTACTTACGTTTTAACAGGAGACAATAACACACGGAACAAAACCCGATATCAACACGGTGGCGTCGAAAGTTATTGTGCGGATTCTACTGCCGAATGTTTTTTACCTGCTTAGTGTAGAGTTTCGACGAGTGTGCAACATTTTTCCATCGTCCTTTTTATGCTGAACCAAGTATACTGTAGAAAATTCAATTGTTTCAATGCCAATGAAAAAAATTCCATTCGAAAAATGAAGGGAACTGTTGATATGACATCATCTAATATTAAAGGTTCGATTAACGGTTAATGTGCTAACGGATCCGATCCAGTAAGTAATTTTTGGTACATATGTTTTCCGAAATTGGCGATAACCGTGTAATATTTTCTCCCTAAACAAAGTCGTTATAGCATTAATATCAATATGGGATATCTAGTAGAGTACGTATAGCTAATGGTTTTTCGCATAATGACATATTTCACAATAACGTATACGATATTTGCTTCCCCCTCATTCAGGCTCTATTTTCATTTAACATCTCGGAACAATTGTGGCGTTAATATAATAGGAAATCTCGAGGAAATTGTCAATATGTATAACTTGAATTTATACAGATATTTACTTACAATATTCGTATTAATTCTATGGATCGTATAGTAATTAAATTTTATATAGTGTAAGCTTAATTCAATTATAACTCGAATTACAATATGCGCCAAGATTGTGAAGAGGCAAATTCTGGCATTATTAAATCGACTACAACAATAAGGCAACAGTATTATTTCAAGATGCTATGCTACGATAAAAATGGATTTTCTCGAAACTTGGTTACCTCCTCGTTTATTGCTAAAAATGTCGCTCCAATAATGTTAACGAACCAGAGACGAGGCAAAACAATTTGTTTTCATATTAAAAATATAAACGTGCTCTGTTTGGGACAAAGTGCTTTGGACACAAAGTTTATTTCGATGTTTAAGTGAGTGTGGCAAAGTAATTTAAGAGATTTTCAATATCCGACTCAATATCGTTTCAATTACTTCTGACATCTTGCCATTTATTATCAAAAAATTAGCATGAAAGTTACATTTATTTAGAATATCTATTGTTTAATATTTTCAATTTATTACGTAGAAGAAGTATTGTAATAGTGAAAAATTTGATATAGTCACATTTCAATTTTTGTTTTGACATTTTAGAATGCGTAGATTTCGAATAGGATAATTCACTAATGCCCACCGGTTGGTCGCGTGTCGGGTGTCGGTCCGTTGATTTTTTGAATCTCGAAATTTTTAATGCTTTTTTCTCTTCATGCAAACATCTTAATTTATTAAGGGAGGAAGGGTCTTAATAATTTTATTTTTTATAAGAACAACATATTGAAAGCGTATCCCTTAAAATTTACCCCATATAGTTTGTGCAAAGAAAGGTGGCGGTTACGTCATCAGCGTATCACTGTATCCAAACCTATTGTCATGCGTATAGCGAAGCCATTCAATACGATTGCCTGAACTGGCTCCAGCAACTGATGACGTGACCGCCAACTTATTTTGCACAAACTATAGTTCGGAATGAACCTTTTAAACAAGTTTAATTTTCTATATATTTGAAAATTTTCATTACGAGAATGAATATGGTATTCTGTTATGGTTGCCTTGAACTAACCTTTTGGATATCTATATTTATTATATATATATTTAAATATTGACTACATAAGACCTTTGGGAACGTGTGAGCTGGGAATATATCTAATGCATACTAAAATTGGTCTGTGTACTTGTTCCATCTATACCTTACTGTACTTAAATCCTGTATAGATCAGGTCCTCACAACGATACTTCTTGTTTGATCCTCCAGTTGGAGGGTCAAAACATCCCTAGATACCAAACAGGACTTTCATAGTTTACATCCTAAACCTAAAACGTAATTAAATTATTATATATAGTACTAGTTGGTTCGAAGGAAAAAAATAACATTGCAGAAGCAATTTCTGGTTATCTATAGGTGCAATAAATTTCAGCTGTATTCAATATTAATGGCAATTTAACCGTTGATTATTACACCGCCAACTGTGACTAACGAAAATATTACGATATAAAGAATTGTTTTGTGCAAAAGGCAAAACAAAAATCCCCGATCGCTTCAGACGTTCAATATATAATGTGAAGTGACTGAAAAAAAATAAAAGTAAAAGTTTATCAAGAAATATAATCATGCCATTCAGACTCTTTTATTCCTGTTTTGAACATTAATATTTTTAATATTCAATAATTGACATGAAAAAATCTTTTATGCTTTCTCTATTGTTGAAATTATGCATATAGATATCGATAATATGATATTGATTAGTATTATATTATTATTTAAAGAGAAAAAAAAAAGAATGAAATCTATTGATATCGAATCATTTCTTTTTCTATTTAGTTCTGCATCGCATAATTGATATCATAAAGTTCATCTTAAGTTCAAGATTTCTTTCATAAGATTTGATTTCAGCTAATGCTCGTATTTAGGTCGATAACAATAAATTGAAAGTGTACGATTTTAAATAATGTCGTTATTAGTGAAAGTTTTATTACTTTGATTATATTAATTTGATGGGAATTGCATGGATTGATGCTTAACATACGTACTCGCATAATATCCATGTAGTGCGATGGATGTATGTACAATAACAATATTAATCTTTCTATCCTATCAAGTATTATATGATGAACTAATTCGGCATTAATGGTAGCAAATATTTGCATTTCGTTTATTAAAACTTTGCAAATAGAATTTAAACTATTGAATTGATAAATGAATTTACCAATCTCTACATTAATCAGTATCATCACTGAAATGCAATTTTATAACGGAATCAAATTGTGAAAATATTTTTTTCCGCATTTTGTATGGAATGGACGGATTATTACAAGCTTTAATCAAATGAAAACTACGAGGATTATTATTGTGAAAAACATGTCCTTATAATTAATTGTTTCCTAGTTAGTTCATGCCACGAGGCTGTCTACTAGGTCGGAAATTAATACACGATTAATAGTGCCAGTAACAATAATTAAAAAAAAATAAAATTTTGGCGAATTTAAATTACAAGCGATTTAGTGAGAAAACTACGTCAGAACCACTTCCTCCCACCGTACCCTCACTTCTTTTCACTGCGCTAGATGTTTATTTATGCAGCGGTTCTCAAATTGTGACGTCATCTCACTTTAAACTGGTAACTGGAAGTTTCAAGCTCCCTTCCTCCCAAAAAAATTAAATTTGTAGTGATTTTTTGTACTTATCTTGAAATTAAATTCAAACAAAAATGAGTAGATTGCATTTATGCTGAATTGCATTTCTTAATTAAACTAATATTAATTAATAAACATTGTTATCGCTGTTCTACTCGAAATCGTGATACTCAAAGCACTTCAAATGACTAATAAAGTAATGTATTATTCCTAGAAGACGTCATAGTTTTTGGAATCATCCGTATTTCTTCTACTCGTACTTTTCGTTTGCCGAAAAGCAAATTAGCTTTGATGATTTCTAAACAAAACAAATGAATACGAATTAAGACTTCAACAAATGGTCTTATTGTATTCATTTATTTCATTTATCAAGCCGAATAGAATAATTAATTTTAATTACACAAAATTGTGTAATGTATACAAGTAGTAGTACAGTCAACTTTTGAAACGTACCAAAATAATGTATAAGCAGTAGTTTTCGTGTTGAAAAAGAAAAAAACTTGACAAATGTGTATCTGTATTGTAGAAATTGTATAGAGCCGTTTTCTATTGATAAGGTTTTTACCTGTCTATTATATTGCGTAGGATTTTGGGAAAGCTGACAAACCTAATTCTTTTGTATTGAAACTCCCAGTGAAATTAGGATTGTTCGGAAATAAGCCTCTATGTTACTATATTTCATTTGAAACGTCTTAATTTGGGACAAAAAATTAATAGTGGGCTTTACCACGTTACATTTTTCGTTGCAAAACTTTTGCTTATTACGAACTTTTTTTTGAACTTTATTAATTGCTATGTCACGGATTATGGCTTTTTATTAGTTGTGCTGCGAATTATATTTAATAAGTTTTATTTTTAATTTTATACTTTTATATATTATAAAACACAACTTTCCGGAGTCGCTCTACGTAAAAGCAATGACATTTTTCAATGAAAAACTAATATAGTAGAGTGGTTTATATAAAATTGCGAAAATACCCAAAGAAAATACAAACACTTTAAAGCAAATAATGTACAGTTGGAGCAAAAAAAACTGTGGAACATCAAAAGTCATTGTCTTTAGTTCTGGTGTGAATGAGCCTTTACCTAGTCTTAACCCTTCTTTGAATTCGCGTCATTGAAGTTGACACGCTAGTTGTGTTTTTGCTACCACTAATTGTTCACCAACATCCCAATCGACCATTCCATCATTTATCAGTAACAATGTTCCGAGGAAATTGATAATTACCAAACAATTTAGAGACAAGTCGAGTCTTCTCCCGATTTAGCGCATGCCGCATGTTATTTGCCCGGCTGGTATAGATTTTCGACTAGTGCGCAACATTTTTTGAAAGCGCGTTGCTGGGTAAGAGCCCGACGCCGAAGGTGGAGGGCTCTTACACGGTATAACGCCCTTTAGGAAACGCGTTCAAACATAATGCTCGCGGGATATTTCATTAGACCTTTTTTTACATTATTAAGTTAGGTGATTAAATTATGCAACTGACAAAAGCTAACTTGATGCGTTGAACCCCAATGAAATGTTTCCATTTTGAATCACGTGATTTAGTTTTCACTATTGAAAACTATACACGGAAAGATTTCGGTAGAAGCTACTCTAATTTGTCGAACTCGCACACGTGTCAACAAATTAACAAAAAAGGAGGGTATTTGAAAATACAAACTTTTAATCAATTATTTAATATCAAGTACAGCTTGAAATTTCTATGGCATGAGCCATCAAAATTTAAACTTTCTGACAATAAAGCTTCATTTACATTTCAAATTTTTGGAGCCTGACAGAAAATTGATGGGCCACGTTTTTTTATTCCCAACTGTATTTCTATAATTTTTGTATAATTTTTGATTCGATATTAACATTATTGACATTATTTAATTAACATTGGCATCGAGATTGGAATGTACAGTTATTAACAATTTAATCATAATAGAAGTATAATTAATTTATCAAAAATGTGCACAACATCAAATATAGAAATATAATTGGTAAAATAAATAATGGATATTGTAATGCAAGTCACGTTTGTGCATATTTTTAATTAAAAATGAATCATTCAAGCTTATAGGTTTTCACTTATATGTTAAATTCAATATTTTATGGGTATATATTTCTTTGTCCCTTTTTAATGTATTTTTATGTTCAATTTTAATTTGATTTCATAATATTTGGTTAATAAATAAAATAATAATTTAAATATAATAAAAATGCTCGAAAAAATACAAAAACAAATAATTTGTTCCTTATAGGTCTGTTCCAACAACGTTCTCCGACCGTCAGCAAACTGTCAAAAGTGATCACCCAGCCAATTGTTGAATGTACATGCGCGCGTATGTTGTCATCATTTGCTTGGCGGACTGCTTTTTGTCAGTGTGCTGACGGTTCGCGAACGATGTTGAATCCGACCTTATAATTTTATATTATTCGTATTTATTTTTCATTGTTTAATTT
The DNA here is from genome assembly GCA_963556235.1 of Cryptophagus acutangulus. Classification (NCBI taxonomy): domain Eukaryota; kingdom Metazoa; phylum Arthropoda; class Insecta; order Coleoptera; family Cryptophagidae; genus Cryptophagus; species Cryptophagus acutangulus. Next base: position 4,761,553 of record OY744558.1, on the reverse strand, counting down.
CATAATTATATTTTTCCGACGAAGAAAATAATGTTGTTTAGCGAAACGTTAAACAAAACAAAAATTAATACATAAAATATCCTGAAAGCACAGAAAAATTGAAAACAAAATTCATTAATTAAGTTCATATTCCACTCGTATATCGAGTTCCATATGTACGGTAAGTGTCCATTTAACTAGTTTCCCCGAGAGTTTCCCTTTATACATAGATCTCTATTATGTGAAGTTGAATTTCGATCTAGGAACAATCATCACATAACTGGCATCCCTTTTCCGTACCCAGCACCCTGTATAATATATCTTCCACTAATCGAAAATATAAAAACTACCCCAAAATTCTAGCGCCTAACAATCGAGTGCTTCCGATCGAGGGCTTATCAATGCGTAACACCCTGAGGGGAATGAAGTCGGGTCCAAACGGCGCTATTATTATTCGCAGAACAATACACATCCAGAGTATATAGCGTGCCATACTTTACGTCTAGGGCGACGATTTATGTAAAAATTACTCAAGAATACATACATATATGTATATAGTATATGAACCCCTATTTATCTTTGGAATTAAAACTGCATATCACGTGGTGTTAGTCATACACGTGCTAAGGCACAAGGGAACATTATCTAACAACTTATAATGTATGTATTGGCTGCTTCATGCTACTCTATCTCAATTCAGTTCAACCACGAAAAATGCAACATATGGCTCCTTTTCGCCTTCATTACTATTTCTTTTATTGCATTTTTTTCTCGCTCCGTACTGTTTGCTCTCCTTTTTATCGCTTAATCCCGACCACTACACATGGGATTTCAACGAATATAATATATTTCTTAGGGTATAAGTTATTATTGTCAGTTACGTCACGACTGTTTCGATGCGAACGTCTGAGCTAGATCGACACATCAGTCACATGGGTGACAAGTTGAAAACTATGAAGTGCAGTAGTAGTACGCACTACATACTACTATAATTAAATGGCTGGTTTCAGATGCCTTCTTGGACAAAAAATGAGTAAATTGCCTATTATTACACAAGCCAGACACCCTCTGTCTATTAATTTGTGGCACCTCTAATGACATAGAATTACCACATGGCTGTGCTTGAATATTTTTGGGTAGAATTCTCAAGTCTTGGGGAAAAAAGCGGTAAAAAGTGTTTTCTAGTTCCACTTAATTTAACTCAACGCTACTACTGTTTCTTTTTATTATACACAAAATGCTTGTAAACAGTAATGATCTGGAAATTTAAAATTCATGTCTGTTTTTTGCCACTTTTATTAAATTCTACTTAGAATAATTACGGTTATTATTTCGTAATAGAATTCGTTGTTTTTCTATTAATGGCTTGTATAATGTTTTTTTTTTTTTTGGTTTAATTTGTTTCCATAAAATTTCGTTCTCCAAATCGGAGATTCTATGAATGAATAACTATATTCTAATTTCTAATAGACATTACGGATAAATCTGGTTGAACTCGACGAAATCCATTTAAGCTCAATTGAATTTCTTGCGTTAAATTACAATAGTATGCATAATTTTTGGCCAAATGCATTTAATGCAATTATTAGAGATAGCAAATGCATCATCCACTTTCGTTCAGTCGTTTAATAATTTGCAGGCAGGCTTTTTAAAGCGCCAGGTTTTAGAGTGAACACATCAATAGAATTAATGAATTTCTTCATTCAGCCGATAAAGTGTTCACGTAAATCAGATCTTATGCTTAATTGTGGCTAAATTTAGTTTTAATTATATTTTATTTATTACCACAATATGTGCGTTGGCGCGTATGGAGCGTACCCCTCCAATTCCGCACTCTGATTAGTTTCGCACACATTTGACGAGACTCCAAACGGGGACGTCGGATTGGAGCGTACACTCTAATCGGGCTCCGAACTAATAATTATTTAATGAAAATTAAAAAATAATAATTAATACTTAATTAGTAATCAATTCCTTTACAATCAATTCCGCACCAATTCGAGTCTCTCAAATGTGTGCAAATTCAATCAGCATTAGAGTTTCCATTTAGGGTCTCGTCAGGTGTGTGCAAATTTAATCAGAGGTGCGGAATGGAGTGTACGCTCCAGATCCGCGAGTCTGGCATGTACATGAAAACGGGCCTATTATTTGTATTGGAATTTCGACTCAATTATAAAAAAAAAACGTTCCCAACGAAATTGTTCCGGCTGCACTTTTTGATGATTTAAATCTCGTAATTGATTTCATTAATTTGTGGTGTGTTTATTTTGTGTTAAATAACGAAATTTCGGATTGGTTTCATTGGATTCAATTAATAAAATGCTTGGGTATCAAATTTAATAGCGTATAATTTATAATGTATTAAAATTGCCGGCAAGGTTATGTTACAATTGAATTACTTGCTCAAAAGTTGGACATCCAATTGCATTGATAATATATTGATGTATGCGAGCGCTGAAATATGTCAATTATGATTTTGAATGCATGATGTAGTATGCATTTTACAAGGTGGAGCATTTTAAAAAGTTTAGGACCGGGGCATAAGATATTGACAGTTTAAATTACTGCATGGCAGTATCATGGCAGTAAAAATCCATACGTAAATTTGATAAATCGCTAATGTTACAAGAAAAATGTGATAAAAATTGTGCCAGTAGCCGGGCGAACTCTTGGCTTGCATTTTCAATCTGCAAATTTTTTTGCATCAAAAGTAATTCTATTAAATGGTGAAACATGTTAACTACACATGGTTGAGCCTCGTTACGAATTATCTATAGTGGCTGAAACTGAGACTCATCACTCGCTTACTGAAGTTTATAGTCGCGGCATATCGAGTTTTGAGAAAACTAATCTATAAATTTATACTCTTAAAAAAACGAACACAAAAGACTAAAAAATATCCCTTGTTATAGCAGAACACAATAAATAAACGAATTAGTGTCTTTCGATTTAAAAGGAAAAAATGTGTGTTTTTCTTAATTCGAAAGGTGTAGAAAGCATATTTTGTACTTCTAACTTCCTTAACTTTCATAGAACATCAATTTTTTTTTTAATTTATTATGAAACTGTATAGTTTATTTAATAGATGTGTGAAAGTTTTTTTGTGAAAAATGCAGTAGATTTTCTAATAATAATTTTATAAATTTGCGATTTTTCAAATTTTCAGAAAACACGCTTCTAGCGCAGCATGTCTATGATGTCACATAGAGCCTCCAAACAAGTTGTGCTATCCCACTTCTCTGTTTATTTAACAAGATAAAAATAAAGGTGGGGTAAAAACCCGCGTAGTTTGGAGGCTAGTGACGCCAGGATAGGTGCGCTAGATAGAAACGCATTGTCTGAAAGTATCGCATATTTCAAATTTTTTCACAAAAAAATTCACCCATCAATAAAATATACTATGTTTTCATTATAGATGCAAATAAATAAAAAAAATCTTATGCATTACCCCTATTGAATATTTAACACCTGTGGACTAAAAAGGCGATCAAGCGATTTGGATGACAATTTTTTTCGAATTTACATAATCTCGATTATGAGATCGAATTTTTTTTACATTACGGTCTTTTTCTTCTGAACCATAATAATAATAATAATGATAATATGGGTTCGGTTTTGGTGAGTCGCTGATCTTTGGACGGTGTGAAAATTACAGAGTTATGAGCCACTCGGTATACGTACGTATATAATTTGATGGAGACAATAGTGTTGTTTATGTAAATTGAAACAAAAATGGGTAAAACGTTCAACTCTTTGGCATCAGCAAGAATTTAAATTATGCATTTTGACATATAATTATTGTAATTTACACGGCAATTAATAGCAAATAACATAGTATCTGTGATATTACATGACAATTATTTAAATATAAATAACATGTGAGAGGAGAGGATATGCACAATTATAATATATAAAATAGTTATTAGAGATGACATCATTGTCGCCATCTTATGATAGTAGAGGGAGGTCATGGTATGGAATGGATGGATGGATGGATGGTGGCATGTAATATTACATAAGTACCAGGTGCATTTTTCGTTCTCAAAAAATAATACAATAGAGCTTTTATGTAAGTTTAATATTCCTATGCAATATATTATTTCAAAACATGATTGCTTTTGTCTTAAAAACAATTAACATTCTGTTCGGTTCAATCGAACTGAAAAAAAAATCTGGTTCTGCCACTTTAATATGAAATACTTCACTTGAGATTCAGGTTTTTTATTTTTTCGTTTTCGAAAAAAAATAGCGTTTTTTGGCGCTAGCCTTAAAGTAATTACTCTTCTCGATAAATCTGCTGGCTTGCAAATAAAAATAGTCACAATAATATAAAAATGAATGTAATGTAATGGTTTTATCCGCCGACCAACATGCAGGTAGATTTGGGATGAGGGAACCTGGACTCACATTCCCGCCACTTGAGGGCGCTTAAAGTACCATCTGCACTGTCTTTGGTATGCAGTTGCACTTAGTGATAGCTTGGGTTCCATCATCGGTCAATGCAACGTTGTGTCTTGTGTGGAACATGCATTTTCCAAGTTAATTAGTTGGTTCGTTCGCATGCCAATTTGGAACTTTTCGTAGTAATCGCTTAGTGACTCTCAACCGACTTAAAAAAATGGATTATGTTGACAAAAGTAAGTTGGTTTGAAAATTCTAAAAGATTATGTTAAACAGTCCCTTTGAGGAATACTATTTAACCAAGGTGATGATGTCTCCTGTAAGCAAGACAATTTTCCCACCTAGCTGCTTACAGGAGTACCACCTTCGGTGGTGGTAATCAAGTTATTTGAGTCGCATTAGGAAATTTGATTTGCTGGCAAAAACTGAAATCAATAACGTGAAATGCGGTTAGGAAATTGTCAAGGCGCGAAAAAACGATGGCAAATGTAGCGGTCGTAATAAATTTCGTTAATTATTATTATTGGTTTATCACCAAGCGAAATAGCAAAATGGAAGTAGATTAACAGAATGAATAAGGGATTTGGATTCTCAGCGTTTTATTGCTTCATCTATATCCCGGCGGTATGGGGTGAGCCGTGAGCGGGTGGTTGGTTGGTTGTTAAAAAGACGTTCAAGAGGGCTGGGGTAGTTATTTCCCAACCATATCCCCACACACACACACACACACCGCAAATATTTGTGTTTAGAGACGAAACCTTATTCACATGTTTTCTTCGCATTTCTTACTTAATTACAGCACCAACCAGTTTTCGCTGCAATGTAAATTAATTCAAATATAAGTAATTCGGTTTTAAGAATAGAGGCATTGCAGCAAGCTTAATGGACTAAGGAATAATAGTAGTTGTCAAAGTTCTTTTTTTTTTTTTTTTCGGGCAAATCTGGAAAATTGCCAGACATTTTGGTGTGCTGAATACTGAATGGAATGAATTACGCTAAGAATTGTAGAAATTCAGTTTAAGTCTCAAACTACTGAACGAAATTTTCTGTCTGCAATGCATCGCATCACTCTTTGCTATTTTCTGCGATTCTTTTCCTTTTCCGTCCTTTTTTGTTTATTTCTTGTTTAGCATTTTGTTTTGTTGTTTGCATTTGAGAAAGCATCTCAAAACGCTATTTAACGATGTAATAGTGCATTCTCTTTCACAAATTTTTTTGTACTACATTCTCGACGAATTTATCTTTCCCGCTTCTTAAACGCTTAATTCATCACGTTTAAGGGAATAGATTTGCGACATACGGGGCCAAAATTAGTCAAATTACATTTACAATATACTTTTTTTTTTGTCAAGCTGTCCCTGCAGATTTCGGCTGACAATGGTGTTGAAAATTCTATAGAATTTTGATTCCATTATTATATCAGTGTGATGCATAAGGCTTTTTAAAGGGGGGTGCCTAAAATGATCTTTTATTCAAAAGAGTTTCTTCTCAAGCGGAATGTAATTAGGCACAATTACACTATTTAAGTTCGTATCTTTATTTAACATTGGCCATTTCAGTTTCAGTTTTAATATTACACGATTTATATTTTTTTTACAAAAAAAATGTAAAAATTTGAGATTATCGTATTAACGCTTTGATACCTGATTAGCGAACTTGTAAACATATTCATCAAATTATATCATCCGCATCGCTATAAGAAGGATGGATGGCATGTTTACATTGTTCAAATTCTGTATTCAGCTGGGTTAACTTTTCTAAAAAAAAAAAAACAGCGCCTCAATTTTATTGCATATATTAAATATAAAAGATCCATTTTCTTTGCGTATATTTTGTTCACATTTAGTTTAGCAGTCGACAATGTCGAAACTTTTCCGGTCTAAAGTTTGACAGATAAGTTTGAATTTTTTTTTCTGGCAACGTGCAACTTTTGAACGACTTAATTACGATGCCATTATTATGTTAATTATGGGGCACGTGTAGTCGGTCGCACCCTTATCATAAAAATTTTGCGATTTTGTTCCATCAAATGCGCAAATATATGAATAATAATGAAAAATGAAATGTCTGAAAGCGTTATATTAAAATTTGATATTATCAAGTCGCATTATTAATGTTTAAAGTGGGAGGTTTAAAGAAATACCTCGTTGCATATTAATATCAGCTTATCTTAAAGCTGCACTTTTGAAAGAAACTTTTCTTAAATCCTTAAACCATAAAATACGGAATCGGCTTTGTCGAATGGAAAGTAAAATTTAATTATCAATCCATACAATATTTTCATAATTACATTGCAATCATGGAATCAATCATACAAAAAGTTTCCGTGACAGGTAAAGCCATTTGTTAATTGTTTCCCTCGTAATAAAAGTATTGTTAGAGGGAAACATTTAACATACCCAATTTTTTTTATATATTTTACGTAGATTACGAAAATAACTCGGAAAATAATATTCACTGACTTCCGTCGGTCTGTCGGTTAGTTTCTTTAAACCGCTCTATATCTTGAAAACTAGTGCACTGATCCAAACCAACTTTAGCGCTTTTTTTTCTCATCATGCAAGCACAATAAATACAAAGCGAAATGTATAGAAGACCTGCGCACTAACGCATATTTTATAACTTGTCACCCACGTGACTAATTTAGTAAAAGTGAGTCAATTCAATTCAAGGCCACGCTAAACTTTCACCAGTGGCGTATCGCAAACATTTGTAATATTTAATAATTTTAATAAAGTAAAACTCAATAGAAAAGTCAAGACGAGAGAAGTACCGTGGAATCTCATTTCCAGCATTTTTTCCTATTTGCGATTAAATAATGGTTTTATGTACTCCTCGCTGTACACAATTTAGATTTGCTTTTAAAATTAAATATCAATATTATTTCAATAGCATATAACTTACGAAACCACTTAAACTGGAAAACATGATGGCTTTTATCGAGGCTTTTATGTTTTATTAATTCAATGAAAACATTAAAGAACTATCCATATACAGTACATCACCAAAGGAGAGTTTTACTTTTTTTTTTTTTGTTGTTGAATATATTACAATAAATTATGGTAGCAGCTTTTCCTTCCTTAAAAGTTTATAATGAAAAATGTATTTGTTTATTTTTGTTCGTGTAGCGAAAAAATATTGTGACTTAACACGCTTTAAACTTGACTGGGCTGAAATTTTTGTGACAAATTTTTCTGGGTTAGTACCGTAGTGTAACACTTTTGCATGCGTTGAATTAAATTATCATGAATAATAAATTGCATCGGAAATTCGGTAGTAAAAAAAATTATTGAAATATTTGACAAAAAAAAAAAATAATACGTATGCATAATATAATACTAATGAATTCGTGTTCAGTTGCTTATTGATTGCCAAAATCATTGACCGAAGAGGCGCAGAATACAAAACAGTGTTGCCAATTTACACAAATCAGATCGCATGCCTGAGCAATATTAATCACAGTACCTTGACGGGTGAGTACCGTTCCCCAGACCCCCCGATTTTTATGCTATAATCTCCCCCCCACCCCCACCACGCTTGATCGACCGTCTCTTAAAACAATTTTCGGCCCCCACGCCATTTGATTGGAAAGAGAGCAACCGAGCAACGCAAGAATGAACGAACGAAAGACCGTTCTCGGTTTTCAAATGCTTTTATGTTCATTGATCAGCGTAACGTAAATTTTGGAATAAGCAAGGCATCGAAACTATGAAATATTGCTTTATACTGCGGTATTAAGACCGTCACACACACAGCCCCGCTGTGTTTGGGGCTACTGATGGCGAATATTACTGACGTTTATATTCATGTATGTATATTTGAATGTAGCTACACGATAAACGCAGATATGAAATAAAACATGAGCCGAATAGATTTTGCATTTGACGTCTACCATGACTTCAGTGTACCATGATTCCACTGTGCGAACAGCGAAAATCCCTTTTTTACGACATGTCAATTTCAATTTTAGACTTTAAGTCGAACTCGTATAAATGGAAATTGTCGCTCGGTGTTTGCTTAAATGGACCTAAATCATTACTACATCACACACACACACAGTCTTTTAAATTATTTTTATTTTTCATGGAAACGTTTCACGATGTTGCATAAATATTTAATGTGCTTTTCCGTTTAGGTTGCGCCAAACCGGACTCAACACATACCAGACACATCCACTCTTAATGCGCATTGTTTGATATAATTATCATTTTTTTCACTTTGAAAATATTTTCCAATTAAAATTATCTTTTAATCATTTTACATATTTAATATCTAAGGGGGCAAGTTCACTCTATATCTACAGTGTGATTGCATTGCAATGAATGTATAGTTCATAGTTTATAACTTGTCACCCACGTGACTAATGTGACGATCTAGCTCCGACGTTCGTATTGTATCGCTACTTCATACGAGCGCATTAGTACGCTTGCGTAGGAATACGTAGGTCGCTACAGCTTAATATTTCACTGCTACTAGTATTAGAAAAACTGATGATTAGAATAGGACCCGATCAGCCAATATTAATGATGTGTAGGCAGTTTAATGATATTAGCAAACGTAATAATTACGTTTGCTAATTAATGAGAAGACGCAGCAGACTGAATTTATCTCCTCAAGATGCATTATTGCGAAATGTTAGTTGGGTTTTATTGACATGTATCGCTTCAATAGGATAATACCATTTTAAGGCTGTCAAATTTCCATGAAATCAGTTGTACTCCCATCAGCTGATTTGTGTCAATAAAATGCACATCTATTTGAAATTCACAAATCAATATATGCGATAGAGAAAATATTAGTTTATTTTATTTTTTTCATCAGATTAAAATATATTATATATCGAATTTTTTCTTGAAAATTTTATATTATATCTAAGATTACATCTATTTATACAACTTGAATGAATGCCACAGTAATAAATATAATTTAAATTGAAAATAATTCAGATCAAAATTAATTAAACAAGTCTGTTTTTGCAATTATACTTCGTGTATCGATTGTATTAAATTTGTTCTTTGAATATAAATGATTTAACTATTTTAAGATCGAAAACAGATAATTAAAAAGTAAACAACTTTATGATATGCTTAAATAAATATTCCAATAATGATAAAAGTTCGAAATTTAATTTTTTCATAAGTCAAAGTTCCAACAAAAGCATTTGATAAGGTTTCTTGTTTCAAGCTTTATTTATTATTTTTGACAATTACTTCTGGATTTAAATTAGAAGCAATTTAGTGAGAAAACTACGTCATAGTTAAAACGCGTCGGGTTAGGTTCCTCCCACTTTCCCCCTTCTTTCAAATAGTAGCCCGAGGCGTTCTGAAATTGTGACGACATATCACTTCGAATTTAATTTTAACCTCTTCCGAGCCTCCAAAAAAACCGCAAAAAAAAATATATTCGTATGTAACTTATACACTATCATTAAATTAAATAAAATTGAATAGATAGAACATTCCTCTGTTTTTAACAAATCTAGTAACATTCGTCTGTCAAGTGATTACGCTGAGTAGATATTTACAAAAAAAATATATAATTTGCCTTACATATGAGTATATTTATGAGTGTTTTAGTTTTTGAGGACTCTTCTCCTACCAGTCTCGAAAAAAGTTAATCATTTCATAATTAGGTAAATAATTGTTTCTTACGTACAGATAACTTGCATTGTGTATTTTGGCTGATAATTACAACACATTTTCATAATAATAAATAAATAAGATGACGTGGTTATGATATTTTGCAATCATGGGTAAATATATTAAAAATGTTATTCGGCTTGCCGACTTTGTTATTTCCAAGAAACTTTTCCATTTAATTAACTTAATTAGGTTCTGTAAGTAGAAATACTCGTAAGAAACACTAATATAGGTCGCGAATTAAGCAAATCATACAATATACACTAACTTACACAAATAACATTAAGCCAATATTGTTTGACGCAAACAACAATTATCTTTTGAGTACACTTCTTAGTTTAGTTTTTGCTTTTAAGGGAGGGTTGCAAACAGAAACTGTCGCGCCACCACTGATTAAATTATTAATGAAAGACTGCTCTATAATTTTATTTAATAATTATATTATTAAATAAAATATTGTAATTGACTTTTAGTACGAAAAACCACTACTTACTTTCTACACCCTTATAATCGTAGGTAGCGTTCTTTGTAGCTGTCTACATGCGTAGGTCGACATACGTGTTCCTGTATTCAAGCGTACCTCAATGCGCTCGAATGAAGTAGCGAAACAATACGAACGTCTGAGCTAGATCGATACATTAGTCACGTCGGCGACAAGATATAAACTAAGGACTATATATTTATTGAACTCGCTCCTTACAACATTTTAAGACACTTTGTATATTTTATATTTGCTACCTTAAATAATAAGCAATTATTCCGAAAGAAAGTCAGCTCAAAGAAAAGAGCCAATGGGTCTGAAAACAGCCCGCGGGCCGCGATGCAAATTGAGGGTAGTTAATCATCGTTGACAAATATTATTTTATAGCTTTCAATCAACGTTAATTTGCGGATTAAATACAATGAGATTCGATTTGTGCAAAAATTGCGCCAACTGATTGAATTTGTATTTTGTATTCGGTATTCAATGGGCTAACTACCCCACCACCTAAACGTAAACAGTATTTTATTGGATTTTATTGTTAAGGGTTCGTTGTTTATTGATTGGCGAATAAAAACGTGGAATCCGTGAAAGAGGAATGACAGCTCTGAGAATAAAAGTGCTTTGCCATTGAGGTTCCGATTTTCATATTTTTGCGAGGCGTGTGGCATTATTTAGCAGAAAATAAAAGCAACCTTTTTCTCACTTTATGCGAAAGAAAAACAAATATTTTATATTATTTAATTTCCCATGTCGAACTCGTCGTATTCGTATGCGTTATGCAAAGTTCCACACGGTATACGTGATGATGTACGGGTGTATGTATATTTTATACAAAAGGAAATGTTATATCGTAGAAACATAATATGAAGGATGGAATGTATTTCTAGTGCGCTAACAAGCTTGTTAAAAAAAAAAACGTCGAAAATTCTATTCTATTCGGATTTAATTTTATTTTTCTATCATGAAAAATGATATTTGTGCGCGTCGCAATTAAAATAGCGCACAGCGAACGTTTTAAATTATAATGCCAGTTAAATCGTATCTTTACCGAATCAGTCCTGGTTTAAATAAATATGCATTTAAATAGCACAAATCTAGACAGGCCTTTTGATTGTTACACACATTCCATGCTGAAAAATATTTTATTTGGAAAACTATTCTTAATAGAATGGTGTTTATGGGGTGGATTTTCGCTTTGCCACTATCGCGTGTCGCGTTATCGTATGCGTGGCAATTTTACATGTACTGCATTGTCAGAAATCACATGGTACACTTGTTTTTCGTATACGTTTTTTTTTTCTGTAAAACACGTAAAAACATCATCATTAACATAATAGTTATAATTAGAAATTGTAATAAAAATTATGTAATTAATTTTTTTTTCATTTTTAAATGTGTTGCAAATTTAATTAACGGCAATCACATTTTCTGATTAACTTTCAGCCAAACAGAATTTCGTTTTTAAAAATAAACTCAGTGTTGCCTCATGTTTATTTAAAGAAATTTATATCTATAGACAGCTTTTTATGTTATAAGAAAATTCAAAACAAAAATTAAATATTCCGCTCGAAATCTTTTAATTAAAAACGAGCTTCTGTGTTTTGTTTCCACGTCGAATATATTTAATTTCTTTTATTGGAAAATTCAAACAAAATCCGGGACAGTAAAAAAAAAATGATGGAAATGAGATTCTACAGTTGTCATGTGGACATTTAACACTTTTAGTTGATATTTGTCGTTTTTGGTTGACATCTGTCACTTTTTTGACATTTGTTACGTTTTGTTGACATCTGTCACTAGTGATTGACAAATGAGGTCCATTAGATCTATACCAGTTTTCCCAGAAAAAAAACTTGAAGGGGCAAATGCAATAATTGGGGTGAACTTTAAGGGATGCTTTTTCAATAAAACGTTCTTCATTGTGTTCTTAATATGTGTAGAAAATGTGTATGAAATATCTTCATCCTTCCCCGAGATATGCGTTACAAATTAGTAAGTTTGGTCTGAGGTTTGGACCAATTTTCCCTTCATCCCTTAATAAAAATGAACCCTTATCAAAATCTTCAGTTTTTTTTTGCTGCATTTACCTCTTGGGAGTAAACCCTCAAGTGTAGAAAATTTGGTAAAGATCGGTTAGTTGCTTGATTGGCTGGTTTAGTGTAGAAAAATGAATCCAAGTTTTCGTTCATTTTGGATCGCTGATGTGCAGGTCCTTTAAGAAAAAAAAATTATAATTTTTTTTTTCGGTTTTATTTTCTTTCAAAATCAAGAAACAAATGTTCCAAATTTGGCTTGATTTGGTCCAGTGGTGTTTGAGTAAATGGTCAATAGACAGACCGACGAAAATGGATCAATATGATTTTCGTGATGTTCTCATTCTAAAATGTAAAATTTTGGTATGTTAATTTTTTCACTAATGCAATACTACTACTTCCTTTTCGAGCGGAGTCAAAATAACACATAAATGTTGTGAACCACAGCCAATAATGTACGTTCCTACGAGTAGAAGATATTTATAAAAAATGTCGTTATGTGTTGTTCCAGCAATTATAATGCTGTATTTCCGCTGTTTATAATATTTTCAGAGGAAGCAATTAAATGTATATTTTATTTTTTACGTATTCAAAATCTAAGTTTAGAAATGCATTTAGGAGTATGTTTTCGAAAACTAAACATGTTCGCATAAGAGCCCCCCACTTTGCTTAATGCAATTGAATAATATTTTGAAATTTGGAATATAAATTTTACTGAGTAAGAAAAAACAACATGCAGCTGTTTTTAAAAATAAATTTATACACATGTAAATAGAAAAAGGTCTCGTAAAATCGTATTACAGACTTGTCTTTTCTTTTTAAACTATAACACTTACACATATTTACAAACTTGTCATGAACTAATACAAGCTGTTTCACATTGGGAAATCAAAGTTTACAGAATTATTTTCGGCAAAATAAACTTTACAGCATAGCTTTTACTTTATATTTCATGAAAAAGCTCGTAACTTTTAAATTTTATTTACAATCGAACTTTGTTCAATTTCTCCACCAGAACTTCTCTCGATTGGTGAACTATAACAATTTTTACTATCTTCAACCCGTATAAGTTGCAAAGTGACAACTACGTATTCGAGTCATTGAATAAAACTACACAAGGTTGTTTTCAAAGTATATATCATTCATCTAACTAAACTGCCTGAAGAAATAAATCAACACTATTAAATGTGCCTTGCTGCGGTAAAATTCAAGTTCTAATTGACTTAGCGCTTCACTAGGCACTTCCAAAAACTTGTGGTTTTTATTTTTTCGTCTTCTTCTTCTTCCTCTTAAACAAGACATCTATTAGTTATGTTTTTCTTTAGGCTAACCACTTCGATGTTTTATGTACTGTACTGACTTTATGGGATTTCTAGGCTTGGAAGGGGGACTTAAGAGATTCCATGAGACTTGATTCGATAGATTCAATGAGATTTCATGACATTTGATGAGACCACATGAGATTCCAGACGGATGAGCTACATTTGGCTTCTATGTTCATAAGATTTTCATGGTACTTCCTAAGACTTTATGGCGTTTGTACGCCAGAGTTCAAAAACTTGTGGTTTTCATTGTTTCTTCTTCTTCTTAAAGAAGAAATCTATTAGTTATGTTTTTCTTTAGGCTAACCACTTCTCTGTTTTGCTGTACTGACTTCATGGGATTCCTTGGATTGGGGAGGGGGGCTTCCAGAGATTCCATGAGACTCAATTGTGCTTCGATAGATTCAATAAGATTTCATGACATTTGATGAGAGTTTAGACGACTACATTTCAGACGGTTTCTGTGATAATTTATGTTCATAAGATTTTCATTTGTACTTCCTTCGACTTTATGACGTTTGTAAACCAGAGTTCAAACGTGACTATCCACTCTATTTTTCTTTTACCAAGTTGGTAAATTATATATCATTTTGGGGAATTGTATAGCCAGAGCTATTTATGTCACAAGTTTTGTGTTACTCATTTTCGGATAAGCATAAGTCATGGTTATTGTTGTATATATTGACCTGTGGCCACAGATACGATAACAAGAAAATCCATTAACTGTAAACAGAAATTGAAAAAAAAAAGAATCTCTTCTTTAAATATACGATTTTATCGGAATATATGGGAGGTCTTTTGTTTACACTATATGTTTTATGTATATAGGAAACTTTGTTCAACAGTTATTCAGTTAAAAAACAAACATTTTGAGATCTATTTCCGAACAATAACAGCTTTAATTCGATCTATTATTGAGTAGAAATTTTATTAAAAGTCACGCTATCCTTTTTATAGGGAACGGCTATTTTTAATTCTTTAATAAACCACAAATTCATTTTCGCATCAAGTTTAATAACCTACTCTTAGTAAAAGCATTTAGCTATACTCGCTTTTTATGTCGAACAAACAATAAAATGCAAAAGACCTGCTAACATTTTTTTTTATGCACCACATTACAAACGGGATTTAATTACTATAAAAACTCACAATAGAAAAACTTTACCTGAAGTTCATTTGAATTGAGTTGGTTTTTTTTTTGATGGATTGATAGAAATTTGAAATTTTACAGCATAATTGGATTTTTGCAAATTTCTATGGACAAGACGCTTTTCAGCGATCTTGTAAAATTATTTTCGAAAGTTTTATAAGAAACACATTAAGGTAGTATCATTAAAAAAATCTATATACTTTGATTTAGATTAACGACTGGCTTACCGAAACCTGTGTTAAATAGCATTTACACGAGTGAAAAACGAAATTTATTCCGGTATTCTAGATCTAATCGCTGCGTGGCTATCGATTTTTAGTTTAGCAATCTCAGAACACCGAATAAACAAATTTCTGTGATAGAAGGAACGTAAATTTCAGAAAACTTTAAAAAAGCTTAAATCATGGACGATATAGCAAGAAATTGCATGCAGAAGTCATGGAAAGAGAACGTTCAGTTTGGATGAAATAATCCCCTTCACGAGCAGATTGTTTTTTGTATTACTTTTCATTTCTCTTATTCAAAATATATATATATCAGTTATGATATTTAAAAATCGTTTAATTTAATTATAATGGAACGTCAGTTACAGTTAATTGGACTTGTCTTAACCATTTTCTATTGTATAATTTGTTTATCGCGAAAGAATATAATTTTAACTTCTTTCGTAGAGGAAGTATTGTAGTAGCAGTGAAAAATTTTAGATTATCAAATTTTAATTTTTTTCTTTGATCTGTCGATTTCCTTTTTACCACTTTACTGGAAAACTACTGCACGCATCAGAACCAAATTTGGATCCTTTCTTACTCGTCACGTAAACACGATAACGTCAAAGAAATTTTTTGCGCCTGCGCATTAAGGACCAGGAACATGCCCAAAGTTTGGATCTACTAAGTCTTCTAAAGTTACGAACTCTCAACCAAATTTATGAGTCTCACAACTATACAAAAGACCAATGCAAAAAATTTGTAATTTGTACTGCATATTTCTCGCACACCGATAAAAATACGGAATCTCATTTCCAACTAATTTTCTGCAATACTAAAATGCAACATTGTAAGCAGCATTTGCAATGAAATGAAGCTACGTATAGCGTCTGAAAAGAATTTTTTTGATATTTATGAGACAAGCGTGCTAAATGAAGAAGTTGCCATCTCAGGATGGAAATAAAATCCTTGATATATGCAACATTTTAATAGGAAACGAATAATGTTTTTAATGGTGATTTATATTTTTTTCAGGGTGACGGTGCTATGGCCTGGCATGGTAAAGTTCGGCCCGGCCTACTTCTTCTTCTTTTTTTTTTCGTTGTTCTATCGGAGGTAACGGCGAAATCAATAGGTATGTATTGAATTTATCTCGTGAAATTCTTTGAAATATTTATAACAAAACGTATTGGATATATGGAATTTCTAAATTGGGCCCAATATGTAATAAAGCATTTTTTTGTTGTTTATACATCACTCTGGTGTGGAACGTTTTTCTATTTGCATCCCAGCATGTTTATTTGGATTTACTTTTTTTGACTACATATTCAGTTGAATCGGCCTGTTTAACATTCACTCGACGTGCCGCGCTTAAACTTAACATATTATCGGGGTCTTCAAATGACATATTTTATTTGATATCCGCAGATATAAATATTTTGCTGACAATAGGATACAGTTTTATACACTAAATATCGTATATCGTTGAAGCAAGCAAGCCATTCTGATAAATAAGCAGTTTTAGTTGCCTTTTAGACTACAGCGTCCAATAAAAATTATTTCTCGCATTAAAATGATTTAACTATGCCATAAATTCGATCAAGTGCGTTCCACAGCATCGGCAAATAGTTCTTTACCTCACCCGGAGGCTTAAATAGTGATTATTTCACCCTCTCTTAAACTACCGACATTCCATCACGACGTGTCTTCGAATTTCAGGGTGATGTTTTAATCTCTTGTTCAGTCGCACGAAAATTTTAAAATCCATCATATTATAAAATATTCCACCGGTCTGCTTACGACGACCCTTATTTCATTACTCATTTATATTGTGAACCGACGTAGATTTTTATGGGATAAGCGACTTTTTTTTTCAAATTATTTTTGTGCATTTTACCAAACATTCTTCAAATCGATTAATATTTAATAAGATCATTTTTGGGGGAAACCGTCGGATATCTCACCCCCCGAATCTATATTTGAACTTGTCTACCTATTTAAGGCTAAACGAGTGAGACACCCCGTATATAAGTTAAAGAAACTTGACGCAGCTTTGGTTTGAGAGAGGGTGAAATTGACTTTTACTTTTAATTAAAGGCATTGTGAATCGTTCGAAATAATACGAAGGACTTTAATAGATTTCGGAATCGTATTTTTCACATAGATTTTAAATCATCATTAATTTTAAGTATCTTCCAGTTTTTTTTTTTAATGAGATTTTATAATTTCTCAATTAGGAACCAGATTTCATTTTTCTAAGGTCTTTTCAACAAGATTGGTTCAGCAAAAGGCGCAAAAAAATGTATGTGTGTGTGAACTACTTTGAAAGTTATTATAGACATGAATGTGTGATTTGAAAGTAAAAAGTGTCCCTAAATGTAATACTAAAATGTGTAGAATCCTTGTGGCAAAAGCGAAGAACCCTTGTCGTTGGAAAATCAATACAGACCTGTGCAGACCTCTTGTAGGACGAATTCTACTGTACGAAATCAAAGTTACTGTTTACCTGCTAAAAAGCGACCCACTGTCTCTTTTGTTTGTTGCTACATATTTACCATTCACCACTTAAACAACTACAAGAATATTGTTTTATACATGAGGACTGAAGATGAAGACCGAAGATGCGAAAATGATTTTGGGATGATTTTGACTAAATGTATCAAAGTTGAAGAAAGAATCTAAAAACTTCTCTAATTTAATATTTATAAGAGATATTTTTTGGAAATTTAATAATAATTAATTTAATAACGTCCTTCCATACAAATATTTGGTGGAGGTGGTAGTTTTTGGGAGTCAAGTCTTCTTCAGCGCGCACTATTGGACTAAGACGTCAATTCATCCGAATATCATCTCAGCAATCTCCAATTAACCGTTGTCAGTTGTTTTTCAAGTATACTTAAACGAAAATCTAAATTTTTCGTCGTAAGCGAAAAATTTTGACCAACATCTCTTAATAAAAGTTATCAGCGTCAATCGCTGTTTTTATGGTTGTTGCATATGATGCAATATAGGGCAATATAGTAAATGGTAAATATTAGATCAGATGATGTAGTTCACTATATTGAAGAAACGCACGCCTCTGACATAACAAGTCCGCTGAATACTCTAGGGTTTTAGCACCACTCGTCTCAGCTATTTATAGCTAATAGCCACTTGCAGACTTTCCTTTTCTCGAAGGACACTTTTCCGAACTTTTGAACTCGTTTAGCCTGCCGTTTAACACTCATTGAAGTCCACCATAACAAGAAAATTAGACTGAACATTTTTCCTATTCACACAGACACAAACAGTAGTGAGTGTTATTGGCTGTGCTAACTGCTGTATTAAAACACATAAAGCTCCAATGAAAAAAAACGGCAACCAGCTACGGAAATTCTGCCGTGGAAGTAAAAAGCCAATCAAACAAAGAAACAAAAGATCTAAACTATTAATAAATGCCTATTAAGGTTTTATTAAAGCATACTTCAAA
Organism: Cryptophagus acutangulus; assembly: GCA_963556235.1. Taxonomy (NCBI): domain Eukaryota; kingdom Metazoa; phylum Arthropoda; class Insecta; order Coleoptera; family Cryptophagidae; genus Cryptophagus; species Cryptophagus acutangulus. Next base: position 4,742,870 of record OY744558.1, on the reverse strand, counting down.
TAAACTAAATAAATAGTTCTGCAGAAGAATGTCTGCTTGAAACACTTTCCGAGTAATTCTTGAAACAAGTGGAGATAAAAAGGAGAAAAATAAATAGATAGATCTTAGACAATTTAATACATTTCCACCAGCATCCCTATTAAATATATCTCGTAAAATTATTCCTCGAGAGGAACGTAAACATGTTTTCAACTCCAAAGCGTGTTTTCTGAATCAATTTAATTAAATTACAATTAAACAGTTCGATTAATACATTAAGTAACTTTCTTGTTTTTCTTTGTTCTACCATAGTTCTAGTGGGGAATTTAAATGGTTAAAGTGTTTGAATGTCTAAAAAAGGTTTACGTTTGTTTTCACATGTTCAAAATCAATATTTTTTCAAGAGATTTTAGAATTATTTCCAATAATAGTATTTGTTTTAGCAACGCTAAAGCTGCATATTTATACATCAAACAAAGGAACAAAAAACATTTGCCCATTATTATGCATTCAAATTATTATTATTAAGTAAAGATTAATGGTTCTCAAATGTTTTACAACAATTTGGAATCACGCCATATCTTTCCCATATACAAATTTTTTGGAAATTAGATTCCATAGGAAATAAGAGAAGAATTTTTAGTTGATTTTTGGCATTTTTATTTGACATTGAACGCATTTGTCCATTTTTTGCCTGTTTTTAGCATGGTTTTTAGATTCTATAGCGCATGTCTTTGAAGATTTTAAAACCATTTTTTCGGCATTTGTTTCTTCTAAGCACAAGGAAAAAAGGTTCCCAATTTGGTTTGGATGAGTTCGGTGGTTTTCGAGATAAATGACTTTAATAAAGTCGACAGACCGACGTAAATTAGACAATATGATTTTCGAATTTAAAAAAAAATTGGTATGTCAAATTTATTATTAACATTACAATAGTTCGTCTATGCACTTTAATATATTAAAATCCAATACAAAATTGAACCAATCAAAGAGAAATTTAAATGAACTACAATCAATCGTTAATATGTTGTAATCGACATTATTAAATTTTGTCACTTTGATGTTATTAAAATATGATAAATAGTGATCAATTTTGTGAATAGCAATGGTCGAAATAAATATGTAACATTTGACGTGATAATAAAATATTTATGTCGGATATTTTAAAGATCCTATACTATCACTCAGCAGCGTCGTCCCGAAATATTTTTAACCATTTGAATCCCCAATTTGATTCGTAGCAAATTTCAAACCGCAAACTTTATGTTATAGCCAATATATCGTAATATCCAAAGATGAATGCTAAATTAATACACCCCAACCTTTACGGGGTTTTTTATGGTTGCTGCATAAAAGTGCCGAACTGATATTGAAAGTGTTGAAAAAATGTTTGGTCTATATTTACATTCGAATCGGTTAATGTGCTTAAATAATAAATAAGTGTGTAATGTAAATGTGCTCTAAAAATGTTCCGTCGTTCGTTAGACGCTTTTAGAAGTTTCGCAAATGTCAATCTTAGTAGAAGGGGATTTTCAACCCCTGTCTTGAACGTCTTAAATCTGTGTGACGTTAACACAGATTTAAAATTCATAAGATTTATTTATATTGGCTGTATGATTTTTTTTCTTCTTAGCTCAGCTGAAATTAGCAACTCTATTATGTCACATGATTTAGTTTGACTAATACCGATCCATATTTCAACTGAGGCAAGTTAAGTTCTTAAGCTGGGTTTACACTTTCAGTTAATTCCCACAAACCGGCTTGCACTGACTAGCTGGTGCAGATAAATGGGCTAAATGTTGAAACGTTTGAGCGGTTAAAAATTCCGTCTTTCATCATCACTGATCGATTTTTTAATTGAGATTGGCGCAAATATCGGAAAGTGTTGTGCATAACAAAATTATTCAGAATTATCTACACAATACCGACGCGATGTCGTTGTTTATTTACAGTGTCAAAACAATGAATTGAACTTTATCGATTATTTATTCATTTCCTTGTCTTTGGAGCAAGGAATATATTCCCAAATACACAAGGCAAGCCCGCCGAGAACAAGTCAAATTGCAAGCTTGTGAAATAATGAGCATTGGTAGACACAATAAAGGAAATTGATCATGCATAAATAAAGCACTCATAATTTTTTATCACACTCTTTATTTTGTTGAAAATAATCTGTTGCAGAATAAAAGTAACGCGGTAGCGTAATTGACAAGTTTGACGCAAATTGGCTTGCTGAAAATAAAGTAAAAGTGTAAACCCAGCTTAACATCATACTATACAAAGTTTTAAGTAAAATGGTTAATGTATTTAAAATTAGCTTATAGCGTTTTTTTTTAATATTACTATTTTTAATTAGTTTAATTAATACTTTGTTACGTTCGGTGCATTTAAAAATTTCGTATGAAAAATACGGCAACAAGCGTAAAGCCCCCTTTATTAAATATTCGAATTAAAAAACGCGAATTAAAATTCCGCGTAAAAAGAATGCTGGCTAATGTAAATGCAAATTATCTGCGAATATGAATATGATACGAGAACATTTCATTTTAATAATTGAAATGAAATTTGCAATGTTCAATGAAAGTAAAAAGTTTCTAATTGAGCACGAAAAACGGAATTAAAATCTAAAATTAAAATTGTGTAGGTATAATTGTATATGGTAGATTTTTGTTTTTATTTTTGGCAGTTGTTCATGAAACGTTTTTTTTTTTGCTGGCAAAGTGGGAAAATCCGAACAAAAACAAACAATAGAAAATATATCTATACATATATGTTTTCCGATTTTTTTCGATAAATCTGAAACTAATATTTAACAAATGGATTTTTTGTTGAGGGGTGTAGAAAGCAAATTGTCGCTTTTACAAAATCCGCTGGCAAAAGGACACTTATAATAAGTTATAGTACCAGCCGGTATTATAGAACGAGCGTCGATATAAAATAGCCACTATTCCTAAAGCGATAGCTGTACCGTGTGAGGGGCTGTTGGGGGTGTTGGGGTATTGATTTATCTCCAGAGCAGAGCAGTAGAGATCTCTTCGTGAGTGAGCGAGTGAGTTCTCATAGATCGCCGACTCTCTCGCCCTCTTCGATTGCCCCCAAGCCGAAAGAAGCCACTCAAAATCGAGGTGCATAAATTTATTGTTGAAGTATTATGCACACGCGTAACTGTTTACAGAGGTAATCGCTATTGATTTACATAAAATTCAAAGTCCGCAACTTCGAAAAGCGAATTACTCTCTCTCTCTCGACAGATGAATATATAGCAAAAATTTTAATAGCAGAAGTGACGTTGTTTAAAGTCATTACCGTTCACTTCAATTCATTCTACTAAATGAATTTACACCGAACTAATGCAGTTAACAATCACATTTACGATTTCTACTTAATTTATCTGTACGCGAAACAAGGCGCCGCACTAGTCGCTCTATAGTTCGTGCAAAGAAAGGTGGCGGTCACGTCATCAAACCGACATACGTATCACGGTATGCGCTCGTCCGGACTAGATCCAGCCAATTGATGACGTGACCGCCACCTTTTATTTGCACCGACTATATTTTACTATTACACCATAACACGATTTTAATTGATTTCCACTAGGAGACGACCAATTTGACGATATGATTGTAAAAGAAACGCTTAAAATGGAATTAAAGTCAGCGCGAAACGAACGAGAGAAAAAAAAACCTTTATAACTTTGAGACAAGATAATTATCGTAGGGTCCAGGCAACTAACTTAGATTAAAGAAGAAGAAAAAAAAATGGATGAATATATAGACAGTTGAAAATATAACACCTGCCTTTAGAAAATATGCAGTCTTCTGACCTCGAAGGAACTTAACTATGTCTTCCAGCCGTGTTAATGATACCAAATAAAATAACATTACACAGCAACACTGGCAATTAAGTCAAATTAAATAAATCATATACAATTCATAAGTTGGAATCATTTCTGAATAACAAAGGCAAAGGGAAAATATTTCACTCGCGTTCGCTCGGATTGCATGCATCTAATTCGCCGCTGTTTATTTATTTCACCTCGTTGTTATTATAGAGCGAAATATGTGTGTATGATACACAGTACATATTTTGTTATTGAAGTTTTATAAATTTTCAAGAATGCTTTCATAAATCTCGGGAATTTAATTAAAATCGCACAAAAAAATTGCTGTGTACTATAACTGCTCTTGCTGGGCTTTTTGCGAAAAAAAAAACCAAGATTCGTTTCATTTTATGCTGCGACACATTTACCATCTATAATTTAATATTCGCATATTTTTATATCATCATCATCATTATAGTCGACACAATTACGGCTGCCTGGCTAAAACCTTTTCCGACTAACATCATCCCTTCTGCCTTCAGTTCGCCCGCCGCCGTCTTTCGTTTGATTGACTGCACTTCACAATTCCGGATAAACTAAAGTAGAAACAGGGTACTCACCTCTATACTTACTGCTTAATGTTCATTTGACATCACTTCAAGTATCAATCAATCTTTTGTTGTTAAAACTATATCAAACCAAATGTAGAAACTGTGTATACGTGTTGTAAATGTTAATGCAGTCCATGATAAAATACATCCAGATATATCTTTCCCACCTAGACTGTTTTAAAATACGCTCGCTTTCCCGCCCGATGTCAAGCAAAACTCCCTTTGCGGTCAATATTTCTTTGACTCAAAACTTTTAATTTATTTTACCAAACTCCAAATGGAATCGGAGCTTATTACCCACGTTGTTCAATGTAGGATCAACCATTTAATTCCTTCTAATTAGATACATGCTTAATACATTAGAGTTAACTTTGAATCGCAAATTTGATTTAAACATCTAATGCACTCCATACAACTATACTGGACATTCATGCGATTCGTAGGTCTCATACCTGCATATGTGTTTTCACTGTTCGTTAAGTAAATTTTGACGCAAACTGGCTGGGAAAATAGCGAAAATCAGGAGACCCGGGAAATACGTGAAACATAGCTTAAAGGTTGATTGTCTCATCTCCGTTCCGTCTCCATTAAATTTGATTGTATAGTTCTTAGTTCATAAGTTGTCGCTCACGTGACGATGTAGCTCAGACGTTCATATTGTATCGCTACGTCATACGAGCGCATTCTGACTCACACTGATTTTCCTCAATGATTATTAAATTGTGGAAATGTTTAATTAATTTTATCAGATTATAATTACGGGCAACCAGGACGTATTTACTATTTATACACAATAAACACACTATCCATACCGGTTCCGTCCCGTTTCAGCTTTTCCGTTAAAAATAAGTTTCGTAGCATATTGGACGGAACTAAACTGACGCTATGTAAACGGAAGGTAACATATTTTATTTAATATTTATACCGTACGGCTATTTTCAAATCCTTGCATTTCGCAACAAGGACACAAGATATCGACAACGAAAGTAAAACAGAGTAAGCTTGTGGCGTCCTCATACGCTATTCTTTGCTCTGTTTAATGTATGGTTCAAGTACAATTAACCTGTCTTTGTTGATAAGCAACAACTTGAAAATAGAAGTACGGTATAAGAATATAATATCACAGATCGGAAATGGAAATATGGAAAAACGGTATAGTGAGAAGCAACCTTAAATGATCAAAGAGACTAGAAAATATGTATTCTAATGATACTTTTACAAAAAGGAGAAATACCTACAAACAAATGACTTCTATGTTTCAAATGTCTTCTCATTAATAAGCAAACCTAATTGGTTTTGAAATGTACGTTTACTAATACGAGTATTTATTAACATGTAAGTTTTTTGTAGAAAAATATCTTCTGTTTCTAAAAGAATTATTAAATATTTTCTATTATCCTTTTATTTAAAATGTGCATTGACGACATAATTCTTCCTTACCATTTGAGCTGACGCATCACAGTAGCGTTGCGCAAACAGAACGCCAACCTGTAAATTAGTTCAATCGGCGGCCGACATGTTGTCGTCATTTTGAGTGCACGTTTGTTGGGAGATGGTTAGCAACTTTATCTAACTAAATCCGTACGGGATAATCTAGTTAATTTCGTTTAAAAATATAAATCTCCAACAAAAAATAGCGCTTGTATAAAAGCGATTAAGTTATTGCAGGATTTATGCGCTTTTTGCCAATGAAATGTATAGTTTTTATGTAAAAAGGCCGGGAGCAATGGGTGCAATTGCTGTATGCATAATTTTCTAGCCACCTCACATAATTCTGTTAAATTGTTAGTTTGTATACATGCATATGTAATATCAAATGTTTCTTTTGCATGTCCGGACATTGTTCAGCAAAGTTCTGACATTTTTTTTTTTAATAAAAAAATTTATACTAAAATTAATGTTAAAACAATAAATTCCGTGTTGCAAACAAAATCAAATCTGATGTAGATTTAATATAAAAATACATTTAGCAAGAACATTCACACGTATATCGTATACCAGGGTGGATTAAAATTTCGCTTTGGCCAAAATGAATGGTTTTCATAAAGAAACGAACATTGGCGGCGTTATTGATGTTTCACCGACAAAAAAAAGATGTGGATAGACGCGAGATTAATGCACATGCACATGATTTCTTCAAAATCTTCTTTTCTACGTAGATCTAACAATAGTAATAAAAATTGCGTTTATATATCACCGCAAGATATGACAGAAAGAACTCGTTTTCTAGCTATAAAGACGCTTTCTAAGAGAGCACAACATTGGTAGGTTTAAAACACTACTTTAGCAATAAATATGAACGGTTAAGTTACCTCGTTGGTCGTAAATAAAATGCTGTTTGTTCCGTTTTCAACTAGGAGTGTAAGAGTTTATGCATTTTAAATACTTGTATCTTACCTACAACTTTTATTTATACATATTCTAGAACCCCCATATGTGGATGAGGATGAGCCAGCATCCACTTTTCAAAATTAAATATCTAGTAGCATTTTCATTTACAACGAATACAGTATGTCCCCGGATTGGGTTACCAATAGGAAAAACTTATTTTAATTTGTCAGAAAAATGTATTTGTGATAAAATATTCCGCTTGCTCTCAAGCTGAGATTGCAGTTATTACGATTAGTGTAACCCTTACATTAAATTAGTTATTTACATTTTTATAAAGCCGACAACGGTGGCCGGGCGCTAGCTAACACTGCCTCGCCGGCAGAGGTTGCGGGTCCAAATCGGGCTGATGGTTTTGCGCTTCTGTGACGTCCAGAAGTCATACGGGGACGTACTACTATACATTAATTGTAATCAAGAATGTGATAAATAGTTTAATTTAATTCATGCATATGTGTTTATTTAAACTTCATTATTATTTATTAAAATAACAAGCCCCAAAAAGTTACAATATGCCTTTGGGAATCTAAAGGGTCATAGGGTAAATGACTAATTGATAGTGGACGGGAGTGTATACGTTGTTAATTCACTAAATTTAATCTTAATTAAAATATATTTCGAATATATTTTCAGTTCCTGGTGTAGATTTATGTCTTGCATTTTTTCAGCGCCATTCTGCATTGTGAAAATAAGTAGTATATTAAAAAAAAATGTATATTAAAATTAAAATATTCATGAAGAAATTTTAATAAAAGATTTTTAAATTTTTTACAAAAAAAAATGTATAGGAACGTGATTTTTTGTAGAGAAAATAAGATTTTAATATTATTCCAGGCACAGCACGATCAAACTTAATATGTACTAATTAACATTTTTAAAACTCACTAAAATAATTTAATCAAATCCATATTTTTAATATTTGAAGGCATTCATTATACCGTATCATATTATTTGAACATGTATTTATGTATAACATGAAAGCAACAGAATTTAATACTGAAATTCGACATCATACGACTGAATAATTTACAGTTTAATTATAAAACATTCCACTTTTCACCTACATAGTACATCTAATAATTGTTTGCAATTAAAACAGTGATTGTCGGAGCTTCAGTGACAAATACTTTCCAACTGCGTTTAATGCACCCCGAAGCTCATTGATTTACAATAACTTTTAATTATATTTGATGTAATTCGAAAAATGGAACGAATTTGTTAGAAAACATTTAAATTCTACATTTTTTCCGTAAATAAGCTTACGGAATTAGCAAATCCGATTATTATGAATATTTGAAACAAAGGAAAACTTGAAACATTTTGCATTTCGCCATTAAATTTTAATCAGGTTTCACGTAAATAATGTTGGTGCTAATATTTATTTTATAAAATCTACATGACTTTATTTAATATTATTGTTTTTATACATTTGACCTTTTTATTAAAATAATTATTTTTAAAAATAAATTGTACATTCTGGTCATTCATGATAAACTGGTATATCAACAAGATACAAAGATATAATGGGACAGAATTTATTTAATATAAATATATATTTATATACAAAAATATTTTTTAATATAAATTAAATGTAACACTTGCAATAGCGCGTAATACGAGGTGTAATACTGTGCAATGCGTTGTAATAGATTGCAATACCTTGGACTAGCATGAAATGGGCATGTGCAGTGCGCAACATAATCGAGTGTCAAACTCTTTCGTAATCTACACATTCTAAAACGTAAAAAATTTAAAATTTGAGTAGTTTGAGCCAACTTTTTTCTTGTTAGTACAATACTTTTACTTCGAGAGAAGCAATAATATTTAAGGTAATTTTATAGTGGAATTTTGCGAAAAACGAGACCTTTTAAACTTTAATGTTTCTTGCAAGTAAAACTGCGAAGATTTTAAAAACTTTGCCAACGATCTTTTCGAAGTTAAATCATTTGAACCTTATTAATAAAACACGCTTGGAAACCACCAAGTATTGCAAAAAAGTTTACCTTGATCATTTTCGCGCGCTATTTATTATAGCACCTTGGTATGTTTATTATTGAAGTATGATGCATTTAAATTGTTAATGAAAAATAAAATCGCAAATGCCCGATGGGTAGACATGGACATTTCTATAAATTGCGGTTTGTTGGATGGATATATTATAATAATACAAATGCACCGAAATTATATTAATGGATTTATAAATCATTAAAGATAAATAACAATTTAATATAATTCGAAACAAATGCACACATAGTAATAATATAACCCCGCAAACTAATTAGCATTAGTTATCCTAACAAATGAGAATAATTAAATTAGCCGTATATTACGTAAATGATCAAATAAAGCCAATAAAACAAAAAATGAATAGTAGTTTGATAGGTGAAAAGATAAATAAATTATGATTAATATTGTACAGGCAGGGCGAATAGCAGCGTTCCGTTTTTAGTGGATTACAAATCATTAATGAATGCGGCGGCCGGCAATGAATGAATAGTTGCGCCGCTCATGGCAGTGTAATTAATTTTGTATAAGAAAACAAACACATAGGTACAGAATGTAATAATGTAGTCATATAATTAAAATGTATAAAAAGAAGTGTAAGTTTTTAGGCCTGAGTCAGTAAAGTAAATTGAATAGGCCCAAGCAACATCTAGCGTAACTAATAAAAGAAAATATGCTATTGTATTGGTTACAATGTAACAACACCACAGCTCATATATGCATTTATCTTCGCCGTGGCTCGGCTCGGTTATAAAATAAACTGTTATTATTGGTATTGTGGTTATATTAGACACCAATAAAGTATTATAAAGTAATTTATTACCAAATTGTTAAGAAATTTTCACTACTAATTATCGACTATACGATCTTTGCTGAAAACCATATGGTCTCTTATACACGGGGAACATAGTGGTACATATACCGTATTGATTTTCGGATGAATATTACAACCAAATGGTGTTCGTGTACTAAATTTTGCCACCCTTTACTTGTGTTTATATATATTATGCTTTTCTACAGGCACAAATTTATTATAATTGTACTTGCATTAAGCACGGCTATTATAATAAATTTTATTATTTTCATCTTCTAATTACTTTTCCTCCAAGTATCTGTCATAAAATTACCCCTTTTTTTTTCTCTATTAAACAAATTCATAAAACGGTGTAGAGTTTGCTACTCGAATTACCTCTCTTTTGTGACGAAAATTATAATCTCAGTAAAATTGTGCATTCAAAATTAAATTTCATTCACATTTTTTTTTTGCGTCGTCTTTTTCGTTTGCATACAACGTAACTGTAAAGGTTGATGCTCACTATACCGCCCGTCCACACGTTCCGTCAAACAGGTGCAATTTATTAACTGTTGCCAAAAATTTGAGAAAATGTAAGTGAGATTATATTTTGTGAATTGAGAAGATTACGGGACGAGCGCAGCGAGTGGAGTAGCTCCACAAACAAAATAAAATATTGTACAAGATTTTTTTTGTACGACTGCCATAATTTAATAAAGCAGAAATTAATTAAACTTGTCAATTTGGACATTTTATTAAATTTTTCAATTATTTATTTTGTGGAATGTATCGCCATGGTTTCACAGCAAAACAATCGATATTTATTAATAAAAAAAAAATAATAGAAGTAAACAACGATACATTCGTCAAAGCGAAAAAAAGTTTTTTGATGCTGCACAATATGAAATCATCTGGGAATTTGTAAAAAAAAATTATAATGTGATGAAATTTATTAAATATTTCCAATATTTTTTGAGAAAAATCCCAGTGTAACTGTATGGAAGTGGCAGAATGACGTTAACGCTTAAAGTGTGAGTACAATCAAAGTTGGCGGAACGGAGATGAAACCTAAAGGAGTGGAATAGTGAGAATCGACCTTAATGCTTGATTCTTTATAAGCTTGTAAGTTTAATTTTGTTGCGCTATTCTTTTTAAATTACTCGTCTATAGACACGCCAAGCTTTTGCTCTCTGTTGTTATTTGTAAAACACTGAGAAGCAACAAAACTTTTTTCAATCGCTACCCACAAAGCGACAAAACCTTCATATTTTTGTATAGTATATTTTTTCTTCTAATTTCTCATTAAACTTTTTCGAAAGCTGTGCCAATTTATATACGAGAAACATTGTGTATGCTGTGTGGTCTTGTAAATGCTCACAAAAAAAAACGTGGAGATAAAAGGTTTTCGTTTAAAAAAAAAAATTAAAAAAATAAAACGGCAAAAGTGTTCGCCAATTAAATATCACACTGTATACGGTTTTTCGATGGTCTAAAATAAGATAGAATTACATCAAGTTCTCGAAGTAATAATTATAATAATTATTATACTTTTTTACACCTGCAAACGAAATTTCTTGGAAAAGATTAAATTTTTGTGCTTCTTCACAAATAGAAATAAATAAAAACGTTTAAAGTGTATCATTAAAATCATTTCGAAAATGTTATTGGGAAGCGTTTTATTCAAATGAACAGAACCGAATAAATAGAATAGCAATTTATAAGGGGTGGCTTGTGGTGGTTATATATGGTTACACGCTGTTGGTAATTAATAATTATTCGGTAATATTAGTAATCTCAGTAAATGCATGGAATTCTATTCAAATGCAGTACGTTAAATCAAGGGCGTTACTGAATTTAAAATTATTCTTATCCCTAAATACATATAAAAGACCAAATTTATTGTGCCTTTCAAATAAATTACGGTTACATTTTACCAGTGCAACCGAATTAGAATAATAATTAAATTACTATTTTTTTTAATATTATACAATTAAAGCAGATGTTTGGAATTTCAGAATAATTTCTATAACGTCATTAAGCAAGTTTTATATTAAATTACACTCCCAGTTTTTATCGTAAAATAATTATTGCAATTGTTATTGCCTATTGTTTTAATTCAACAGACTAAATTCAGAGATAATTAAAAATATTATTCTTTATTACTATAAACATGGTTAATTGCAAAGCAATGCGCGTTTTTGCCATTTTATTTATAATTGTTAGTTTTACAATTACTTAATCTATTGTTGTTTTCTTCTGTGGCGATTTTAAGAAGAGCCATCTAATATTAGAATTTTTTCCGTTATTTTATTGGGAATTTTGCTCGTCAATACGAACATTTTACGTCTCTCTGGATGCCAAAGAAAAACCTTGTTTTTCAGCGGAATTTGAACCGGCGACCTCAGGCGGCGAAGCAGTGTTAGCTAGCGCTCGTCCACCGGGGTCGGCCTTCTCTAATATATTTTCTAAAATTGTTCCCTTAGAGCTTTATCTACTAGCACCGACACTGGAATCCTTAACGAACTTTATTTGACAGCATTGCGCAGTTGGTAACCAACCTAAAATAAGCTACTTATAAAAAACGGCAAACCAATGATGGAACGCAAAAATCGATCTTTGTTTTCAACACAATAAAAAATAAATACTGCGATGTTTCACAAATAAATATTTACCTTGAATATTGGTACATGGTAAATACGGAAAGTAACTTCCGATTAAAAAGTTATCGGACTTTTGGCTTGACGATTTGATTCCATTCCTTTAATGTAGTCAGAAATTAATTGACGAACTTAAAAGTATTTGATGAAAGAGAACATTTTTATGATCGCTTTCAGCTTTCCTACTTTCTTGGTAGGTAATTTTAAAGCTCTGAATAATGCCACAGAAGAATAAAAAGAGGATAATAACTTACTCCAAAAGGGTGATTACAAAAAAAAAATAGGTAGTTATTTGGTATATTTGTTATTTCGCTTAATTCTTGGGCGGATTCACTGGGGGATGAGGGACCCCTGTCTGGTTCTTTGTAATTTCTAAGTAATGAATCTGAACAAAGAACTTTTTTAACTTACATCTTCCTATATTTCAACAAATTATGCGCTCAAAATATCGTAAATCATAAATTGTGACTTTAGAGCAATTTAGTTTGCAATGCATTATTCTATATTCCTATCAAAATCAATTCCTCCGCTCAAGAAGTCAACGGGTCCCCTTCATAAACCCGCGTTTCCGAAACTTGGTTTGGTTTAGCTTTTTTTCTGTATATCAATAAACTTGTAAAAATCTGGAATAGTATTGCTTTTGAACTGGGAAGCTTTGTACTTATTTAAAGTGCAGACAAGATAGAACTTTTCGACTTTTCCATTATAATACATTGAAAAGATATCACGGTTTTACGAAAAGTACATTTTCTTTACGATTATACGACACCTTGTATAGTGAATTGAATTTATTAAGAACGTGTTTCGCCAAATTCATTCACGTTAGGCACTTGTAAGGTAAAAAGCTCCTGTGGAAGAAGCTTTAAGTATACATATTATACGTTCCGTCAAATTTTCTTAGATAGAGAGCATGTGAAAGAGGCGGAAAGTAATGTGTGAACACTTAGTTGAATGGTGGGGGAGATGGAACGTAAGCGGACGGAACGGAGCGGAAGATGGAACGTATGCGGACGGAATAGTATGAATCAGCCTTAAAGGAGGATACACAAAAGGAGGTTTTAAAAACAACCGCACTTCCATGGCTCTAATAAAATATTTAAAATTAAATTTCATTAAAACCCTTCACTTGTTTGGAATATACTCTGATGAAAATGTTAACATTATTAATAGTTCTATATATTAGCAAAGTTTGTAATTTGGTTAAAACTTGCACTGGTATTTGCATTAATTTAAATAGCATTTTCGTGTCAGCAACAACCAACAACGACAAAAAAAATATACGGACGGCGGAGTAGGAGAACGTATTTATAGGAGATATTGTTGTTTTATTTTCAATTAACAAATAAAACAGCAATAGTCTCTTTGTATTTTACATACTGTGGAAACCCTTGCAATATATCGATGTTATTTTCATTTCATTTGATTTCAATCGGCCATCAGCCTAACCGGTCCTAGCGCCAACTGTTAGGACGGCAATGTTGCCACAGTGATCTGAAGAAGAATCTTAATATGCTCTTCGGCCGGCATACACTCGTAGGATAGTAAAGGACACGGTATATTATTATTAGGTCGAAACGGCCATCATGAAACAATCTCAACTATACGTAGACCTCTTCATAGTTACCGTAATGTGTTACAGCCGGTTGAACATTCTAAACGTTAATTGCTTTATTTCCTCAAAAATTTTTGAACTAGCCAGACTAATACGTCTAATGTGCTTTTGTTATTTAATAAAATATGTTAATCAACTATAATTAAATTATAATACGTTATACCTCCACATTTGCATACTTCAAATAATTTATATCTATTAATAAGTTATAACAAACCTGTATTAGTCGTTCGGTTTTTTTTCTCCTTCATCATTATAACTTTTCAACTTTTAATTTTCCTCTCTAACGGTTAATAAATATTGTGTACCTTTATATATATATTTTATTCTTCTTTTATAATTCGACAAACATAAATCACTTTTTTTCTTCATTATATTGTGATTCAATTAATCAAAAGTTAATTTATTATACCTAGATAGACTAGTTGGCTATACAATACAAAAATGGTTTTTTTGTCTTCTCTGTTCCAGAATACCGATATGAGACGGCATACGCTTGCGAGGGAAAAACACTGAAAATCGAATGCAAGGATGGCGAGTTAATTAAGCTGATACGTGCAAATTATGGACGTTTTTCAATAACAATTTGCAATGACCACGGAAATACCGATTGGAGTGTGAACTGCATGTCGCCGAAGTCGCTGCGAGTCCTTCATAGCAGGTTAACATTATTTCAATATCTATAGGTTGTGCGAAAATAGGTGGCGGTCACGTCATTAATTTATATTGTCATGCACAGTTGTATAGCGCAGCCTCGTCGGAATCGAGAAATTGATGACGTGGCCGCCACCTTTTTTCTGCACCAACCACGTAAATAATCAAAATTGCATCACTTGTGCTTTTCATTTGTGGTTTGTTCATAACAAAGACATATTTTTGTCATCTTTTTTGTGTTATCAAAAAAAAAATAATAATTTAAAAATGCTTCTCTGGCTCTGTCAACATTGTATGTTATTTTATGTGTTTTTTATTCAGAATATATTTGGTTCAAATATGTATGGGTGCATTTGAAGGGTATCACTTTTTCAATAAAATGTAATTATTCACCGCATTCCAGTTAATTTACTATACCAGGTGGAGCACAATTATCGGAGATTACAGCAGCATTTTTTCGAAATGATCACATTATTTTGGTATCTTACTGATTCTAATCGTACTGGTTATAATTAGTTTGCGCTCCATTCTAAATGACACCAGTCAATTCAAAAAAATGCCCCTATAATTCTTCGAAATTCCATTCTTGATTGATTTATATTAAAACATTTACATTGACAAATTATACATACATATTTGCTTTCAATTAATATCTCTCTTTCTTCGTTTTCTTAGTCACTAATATTGATTCGATTTATTATCAGCGTTTTTTTACGTGTTTCATATTTCACTCATTGACCTTTTCGAGATTTAATTTTGTTGTTGCTATTGCTATAATAAATCAATAGAGCTAAATAATCCGAAATTACCCTTATTAAGTGAACTTTTACCTACATATTTTCCTTCGAGGAAAATATATAGAATAAAGGTACTCCGCCGACGCAATTATGAGGCCACGTTCAACATTCTCTAATCATATTTTACGAATAACATTCTCCAATATATTTGATCATGTAATTAAGTGGATGCTTATAATTAATTGCTATTGTGTTGAACTCAGTTTTTGTCAAATATCTAAGATGAGCACACTGTATCTAGTAGGTCAAGCGGAACCAAGTACTAGTAATCGCGCTGGACCACTGGGCATATAAGAGATCATTAGTTCTTCTTCAACTTCCAAGTATTTATTGTCTGTATTTACCACTCAAATTACGAAAAATACGTGATTATTTAACCGCTAAATCGTAGCGTATCAAGTTCTTTGATCTGATCATTATGACATTTTTAAGCTTTGATGAATAATATGCTGAAGTTCAACAATATATATTTGTTGACGATGCAAATTGGGCAGCTGTTGTGTCTACAAAGGTGTCGTATTCTCATTTTTGTTTTCATTTAAGTTCACTAAAGGCTCTAGGAATGCCGCCAAATTTTGAAGGACAAATGTAATTAATAAGTTGGAAACTAATTAAACTTTTGGAATTTGTTGGTTAATTGAAGTATTTGACTAAAACCGTATAGAAAAATACCAAAACACATTTTGTCAATCAAATGTTAATAACAAGGACGAAATATATTTTAAGTTAACAAGAACAAGTTAGAAAAGTTCAAGAAAATAAATCTTTAAGAGCACGCCAAATTTTTGGGCGTTGCTGAAGGACGCCAAAAAAATCAATTAGGTTAGTTTTAAATATTTGTTGAATGTTTTTGAAAATACCAAGTTATAAGCGAGTTGCAAACAACTAAATCTCTAGAAAAAATTATGGTCGGCCGTATATGCATTATTCCATATCTCGCTGTACACATCTGTACTATCTCATTGTGACACAAAAAAGTCGTACAAGCAGATAGTGTACAATGTAAATCGGGTTCTATTGTTTCAGTATAGATCAATAGATAGCAATATGTTTCAAATTTTCCATTTCAGTATAAGTTCATAATTATTACTTTTTTATGCAATATATTTGATATAACAACATAAGTTGGCGTTATGAATCACGTTATAAATGTTTTATTAGACAATAATCAATTTGATTTCGATGAATACGAATTTTTTCCATATCCTGAGAATTTAAATATTTTTTACTCCCTCTATTTTGACCTATGTTGGTGAGAATTGATTACAGTTAACTGTGATTGACAGTAGGACATACACATAAATACATGGCCACGAAGCACATTGTTTGGGGAACGTACTTAGTTAAATATTTCTCCGCGTGGCGCTTCTTACAAGGCGCTTCTTAGCGGTCTATGCGTACGGAGCGCACACATTCTGTGACTCCAAAATGGAGACGCCAGATTGGAGTGTCCGCACCAATGTAGCGTCTCCATCTATTATGAATATTGGCAAAAAACAAATTTATAAAATCGATATACTAATACAATGCAATAAAATGCGCATCGAATTTGTAGAATTTTTGGCTTCAGGGAAATTTCGAATTCGCCGAACCATCAATAAATTTAAACTTTTAAAAATATGATTTACTTTGTTTTAAATCACTGATTTGTTGTTATTCACGTAAATCACAATACGCAGTTTGTTTGTTTTATTATTGAATTGTTTCTATTGTTTTACGGATGTAAATGTGCTTGATGTGGTTTTACACAGTCAGATTCTACATAGTCCAAGTAGCCATTATTCCATTATGTTTATGAGACCGTACACGGATAGATTTTATAGTATTACGTAATAAATGTTGAGTGTCATATTTTGATCTATAACGGCACGTAGTAAACCTTGGCCCTTAAGCCATGTCTAAGTGTTTTACTGTCAAGTTGGGATCACTGCTACTGGTATCCTTAGAAAAATGAGAGTGTTAATGTTCCAGAAAGAATGAAAATAATAGTGCATGTAACTCAACCTATCACACACACTTTCTGATATTCATGCTACAACAAGAAGGAATAATCATTATTTTCGCATTTTAATCGCAAATCACTCGATAGAAACGAGTATTTATATATATATATATATATATATATATATGAATATTTTGCACAGATAAGGTCCGCTTACACTTTCATGATTGGAGCAATTTCGATTAAATCCAGTTCACTGCACAGCATCCCCTTCGCTTTCCTAAATTGCGTTGGCTCTACGTATTCTTTACACCTAAAAAATAAACTGTTTTGTGCAAACAACAATTTCTCTCTATATTTCTCATTAAAAAGCACTAGAAATTCACCTGGTATACAAAAGCTTCTTTGTGTTTCACATTCAACTCTCTATGAGCTAACCAAATCATTAACAGCACGTCTATCAGTGATTTCATTTGAATCCGAATTGAAAAAAAAGTGCTTTACATCTTTACAATATCTTCATAATGGTGTAAACGGCTGTTTATTGTGGATAACCATGAGATATAAACATAATTACCGGGTGTCTCAAAACTCTGTAATGGTACAAATAGGTACGTTTTTGGGGAACTTCAAGTGATGGAAAATTTTTGGAATTTAGTTGGACTGAGATCTGTCTTATTCGCCTTCTTTATTAG
The DNA here is from genome assembly GCA_963556235.1 of Cryptophagus acutangulus. Classification (NCBI taxonomy): domain Eukaryota; kingdom Metazoa; phylum Arthropoda; class Insecta; order Coleoptera; family Cryptophagidae; genus Cryptophagus; species Cryptophagus acutangulus. The sequence goes on along the minus strand of OY744558.1, from coordinate 4,724,918 downwards.
GGAAACATGGCGTCGAGAGATGAGGAAAAGCGTCAAAACTTGGTGAATTGGTTGACTACTATTGGAAAAAAACAAAAACATCCGATTAAAGATATTTTTTCGATATCTTTCAGTAGCTTTGGGAATTTTTTATAACAAAGACACATTTTGACAAATTTTGAAACTTCCCCACCTCTCGATATGACGTCATGCTTCCAATTACTAAAGTCAGATCTCGTTCTTGGACTTTAAAACTAATAAGAAGAATGCTCTGTGGAGCCTCTAGAAAAAAATCTCTGTGGGGGCTATAAGCCAGCCGACCCGTCCGTAGTCGACGCCCATGCCATCGCGAGTTGTGAGACACCCTGTACATTTATAAAGATATATCTAATTTACTAACAAACAAAACAATCTAAAGAATGAAGTAGTTCTTGTATATACAACTCTGGGGAAACAATTTACACAATGTTTCAACACTCTAGCATGTTGGGAGTTGCTTTAAACTATATCGATTTTCATCGGTGAACATACTACTACATATACCTACTACAACATTTTGGTCGTTTTGGGTGGTGGGTTTCGGCGGCGACACATCTTAAAATATCTTCGGATGATTTGAAATCGCATTTTTCGTCTCCATATGAATTAATTTCACTCCAACCGAAAAGCAATTCAATCTGGTGCAGTGTACACAGACAGAGGAGACGGGACTACTATCGATACTTTTTATTACTTACTTTCATGTTTTATTTGAGAAAATGTTAGCTTTGTGATTTGATTAGGGGGCGGTCCGGTAGGGGCCATGGATGGATACAATCGGAAGGGAGGCAAATTGATGGGGCTGGTAAAAATATTCGGTGTATTTTAAAGTGCTTTCAAACTGGTAACTTTTGTTCAGCTTCTTAACTTAAACGTTATCAGGACCAGTTGAAGTTTGTTATCACATCGAATTTCGATTGGGAGTGTTATTTATGAGGCACATCCTATTTCGAATTAATTGCCCGAGAATCATTGTAGGCGTACGCACCGAAGTTTCCTTAAATTGAATCATTTGTTTTCAACTAATTTTATGGTAATTTTAATTGAAATTTGGCGGACGAAAGTTCGTTTTTTTTTTCCGTGAACTATTTCTGATCGCAAATTGAGCGTAAATAGAGCCGTTTACATTCAATGTCAATTTGTTAAACCGCTGGTTAAGCAAAAGCTAGTATGTTAATAAAAAATCGTTATTTTTAAATACCTTTTTGTATACAATGATGTCCAATTTGCTCTCTATGAATATTTTAGTAGTTCGTTGTACAGGAAAAAAAAAATAATAATTAAACACATGAAAGTTTCTCTCTGGTTTTATGTGTTTTGGTGTAATTGTGTTTGTTGTTTTTTCTCTAATACTAATAATAAATTAGTGTCACGTTGATTAATTTGAACTGTAGCTGGGCTAGAAATATCGAGAGAGAGGAAAAAAAACGGTTCTGGTCAATATTTTATAATTCTGATTTACGTTTATGCATACAAAAGCCACAAACATATGCATAAATTAAAATATTTATGTTTACATAAATGTTCAATGAATGGTGAAAGTTAATTTTATTTTACGGGTTATTAAGTCAGATTAATTAGACACATAAAAATCGAGTTTGAATTGAAAAAGTATCGTGCGGAGAGTAGCAATTTTGAGCAGTATAAGGGGCCTTTGAAGTCAGAACGAATGTCATATGCAAGTAAATTTGTTTGAATTATTTTATCTTTCTATAGTAATAGGTTAGGCTTTAATTGAAAACATAAATAAAGTGGAAAAAGCCGACAATTTATAAGGTTTTTTACTGAAACAAAACGAAGAAAAAAATTGAGTGTGTTTTGGAACAATAAAACAGCGTTTTAAACGAGGTTCCGCTTTACAAAAATGTATAAACACATGTAGTAAATCAACTTTCAAGTGTTGTTGAATTTATAATGATCTCTAAAACGTGTTTCAAAAATTTAAATCCACCAAGACGCATTGTTTCTTTGTTGCTGTTTATTAAGATTGCAATCATTTTTATCGAAGCACTAATTCAATTAATATTGCATTGTTTTCGATCGGAGCGCTGGTGCACTTATAGTTTGAGCGAAAAAAGGTGACCGTCACGTCATCAATGTATACGTCAAAAACCGACCATATTGTCATGCGCTTGTCCAGTCTACCGTCCGAATTAGATCCAGAAATTGATGACGTGACCGCGCCACCTTTTTGTGCACAAACTATATTAGAAATTTGTCGCAATAATCTTTTCGCTTATAAATTTTCTCTATGCCAGTCTATGGGGACTTGCCGAGTTTCCGAAAGCGAAACTATACAATACCGCTTTGTTTTCCAAGCCAGCTTAAAAGTTTTATCCACAGTTTCACTATAGGAATATGAATGAATGCAGATATTCATCACATAAATCCAATTTCAAATATAATACTGTTTAATTGACAATTTGAAAGGAAATTAAACATAGCGCGCCATCTACTTTAACTCAATTGTACTCGACGATCATTTCGAACTTCTACGCTATTTTCCAGCATTCAATTATAATGACTATTTGTTTCATTGTTTTTACGCAGCGTAAACAATGCTAATAGTTTAATTGAATGTTTGATAAACTTATCGATGCCATTAAAACTTTACCTTTGAAACATAATAAAAAAAGTCGTATAATATTTTTCGATACGGATTTGTGTTCACAATAACAAGGCGATAAGCATCGATGTGATTCACTCTCATGAGGATACTTCTTAAGTTCAGCTTCAACCCTTTTAGATCTATCTTCCTTTTAAAGTAGCGCCACCTGAACAAATGTCAAGTTTTTGTTTGTATGCTTTAATTCAATTCTTCTTCAAAACTAATGAGCTATCGATTTTCTTTTTATCGTGTGTAAAGTTTAACATTTTTTAGAAATTAATTATTTACGCTACGACAAACGCTTGATTCCGTTTTTGTCACGTGACGGACAACTTATGAACTAAGGACTATACACGATTTTTGCCTACGCAACACAAGTTTGATTATTCCCGTAGAACGAGTCCTTAGAAAGCATTTTTCGCATCTGCTGGATCAATAAATATTTTTCCTTATTAGAAGTTGTCCAGATATTTCATAAAATGATAGTCAGTTGCCGATAGATCCGGTTGGTATGGAGAATGAGGTAGAGTTTCGAATCTCGTTTCACTCAGCGTTAGTTGTCCGACATGCGGTCTAGCCTCTTCTATTCAACAATTCCGAATAGATTCGCAACAGTTTGCCATGCATTTCCAGGATTCAAAACGCTGTAGTGGATTGATCCAGCTGCCGACCACCAAACAGTCACCATAGTGGTTTTTTTTTTCGTGCAATTTTGGCTTTGCAAAGTATTTAGAGCTTGCAACCAACCACTAGTGAACTGAACGTCGGCGGTTGTCATACAAAATCCACTTTTCATCACAAGTGATGATTCGATTGAGAAAGGTATTATTATTGTTATGCAAAAGCAGCCGAACAACTGACATCAAAGAGTCGATTATCTTGATTCTCATTCAAATCATGTGGAACGCATTTGTTCAGCTTTTTGGACTTTCCAATTTGCTTCAAATGTTCGAAAATTGTTTCAGTACTTGCATTCAGCTCTTTTGCAAGTTCTCGAACAGTTACATGGGAATTCGTTTTATTCGACGTCTCCAATGGCAGAAGGATCGGATCGGAAGGAGCAGAAGGTCCGCGATCTATTCCGTCTTGAAAACGAAATTCACCATGCCGGAATTTTTAGTACCAACGTTTACTCATTGATGCTTCCTTGGCCCCAAACCGTAAAAACAGGTTGAAATGCCACATTATTAACTGCATTAATTTCGGAACAACAAATCAGGTAATTTAATTAAATTGTAAATGATGGTCGAAATTGAAAGAATCTAGTATCGAAGCAATTGAGACCGAATTCCTAACAACTTTTGGAAATTCTGACCGCGCGTTCGTCCCTTTGTCCGTCTGTTCGTCCGATGATCACACTTTCGTGTAAACACGTTATCTTGACTTGACATCAAAATGTCTTATTGAGTTGGAAATTTGGTGAGAATTTACAATCCATGCTTGGACGAATCTTGTTGATTTGATACCAAATGATTACGAATCAAAAAAATAATCGTCAAAGTTGTTCCAGTTGAATTTCTAAGTTTGTATAACAGCTAAGTTGAAATGAGTGTTGTTTGACTTTTTTGGCACGTTCAGAAGCATTGCTGTTTGCTACGTAATAAAATAAGTGATTATTCATATAAATTAATGGGTCGGATTCGGTGCCAAATCTATAAAGCCGGCAAATTTGTAAACGGCTGATTAAAATTTTGTTTATCGATCATTTGCTATTTGTAAACTATCCATTTGGTAAATTATGACTTCAAATAATACGTAGTAGTTTGGAGAGAATTGGAATTAATTACGGATTTAGCTAATTGTTTAAAGACTTGCGGCAGATATGCACAAATTCGACCCAATAGTCATGAAAATTTAGAGAACTTTGATTACGTCGAAAATTTGATGAACATTTGAGATGCATGAGAGGACTATCCTTATTAGGTATGGATCAAATTGTTACGTAATCAAAATAGTTATTAGCAATTATAGTCAATGAAAAAAAATGCAATCTCGAAAAGTAATAAATGAGTCGAAAAGTTTAGCAACAATTTTTATTTCCACGGAGAATTTAAGTGAATTTGATTTATTCAGGAATTGAAGAATGTATAATAAAATAAAATTTAATTTTACATAATTAAAGTTCAAAAAAAATTTAATCGAAAATGCTACATACTTTGCAGAAAGCGCAGAAAAAGAACAGAATGTGAAGAGCAATTATGTAATTGTATGTATTCACGTATAATGTCATTTTATTTTATAACTGGATCAGATTTTTACCATCTCATATGCTTTAGGATAAGCTATTTAAATATTTCGCTATTTCAATAACGATTATGCATCCAACAACAAATATCTGTAGTTACTACAACGGGTCTACTTAATTTGTTTTATTTACAATTTTGTCCGATTTTTTTGGAGCGCGGAACGCGTTGAAATTCAGTTTAAACTCGTGTTATGACGTCACAATTTGAAAACGCCTCTGGTCAATAGTGAGCATGCAATATCTTCTGATATTCAGATCGACAAGCAATTCAATGCGTATGACGGAGAGAACATGCTTTTTACTGGTATCAGAAAGAAACAGAGCGCTTTTTCTCCCACCAACTGTAGATCGCTTTGTCTCTTTCAGACTCATCTAAAAAGTACATGCCATCGCTCAGTATTTCACCCGTCTATGCAACGCTTCACATCTGTCGATCTGTATAATGCATTACTCACGGGTGTTAGGTAATATTTCATTACTCAACTATTTCCAACCAATCAAAATATTTCAGAAGTTTTTTGTTAAATTTGTTTTTCTCTTTTTAAATTCAAATCGATTAAATTTTCAGTTACGTTCTTAAGCAAATAAACTCGTTGGTCATTTCAATAATGTTGTACTAGTAAATTCATTTATATTTAATTGAAGTTACATTTCGATTAACTAATCGGTAATTAATGATTAAGCAATTATAACTTTTGTGTAGGAAATTGGAATGAATTTCGATGCAGTATTATAAAATGAAACGATCACTGATAGAAAGTGTTTGTTTTGGATTTTATCGGTAAATGTGTTTGTTTTGGCTTTAAAAGCAACCAAAACCACTAACATAAACAAGGGACTTGAATAACACTCTCATTGCAGTTTAATAACGAATTAATTCGCTTTTTCTTACAGTTTGTGTATGCAAAATTAACGCTTTGTGTTGTTGTCTGGATTGACTCAATTATTAATACCGATATTTAAAGCAATACATTATTATTATTTTCAGATGTTCTTATAAACAAAACTGCACTGTAGATGTAAACAGCAAAGTCTTTGGTGACCCTTGTCCGTTTACTAGTAAATATATCGAAACGCAGTATATATGCGATGGTAATGAACTATTCAATCTTTTAAATAATAATGATAAATTTACCATAAAATTGAAAGCATCTAAACAAATAACATACAATGTTGTCAGAAACGAGGAAGTAACTTGATCAAAAAAATTTAAACAAATGTTCGGTTTTTGCAAATTAGGTGTACACAGTATCAGAACTGCAGTATACCGGCGAGCACCAGCATGTTTGGTGATCCATGTCCAGGCACCCACAAATACCTGGAAGCTCATTATCAATGTTTACCTGGTAAGTGACAAAACATCCGACTATTAAGACAAATCAATCAAACTTCCTCGTTTTCTAACAAACGTCGTCAATCAATGACGAGTCGAAATATTTTTTAATGTAACCCCCTTATTAGCGACTACGACAACAACGACCAGCCGACCAAGTCCGCCTTGGTTGATTACGTCGCAGCCGCCGATGTGGAGCACCATCAAACCTTCCGTTCGACCACCGCCGCCTCCATCGAAAGTTTCCATTACACCTCCGCCGCGCTCCTCGTCGACCATTACAGCGTCGACTGTAATGAGAGCGTCAACCGCTCACACCGTGCCCCATCAACCAATGCTCACGTTGAATGAATCTGGAGACAATGAGCCAGAAGATGAAGAACAGATACCCGATGAAATTACCACACTGCCGGCATTTACCACTATTTTACCTAAGAAAATTACGTGTAAGTTATTGCTCGGGTTAAGTCTGCATTCTACAAAAGCTCCTCGATTCTGCAATCTCGTGACAGTTTACGTTCGAGGAGCGGTATATTTTCAGCATTTTAGCGAATCGCAATCTCTTGTGGAACACAGACAGGCGCCGTTTTAAGTTTCCCATAAACAATGCCGTTTTATTTTCTATCTTAATTAGTTTTATTGAATTAGGAAAACCAGCGAGCAAAAAAGCTGATTTATGCAAAGTGCATCATCATAACTTTTAACTAACTTAACAAATTAAGTTCATCAGGAACTTATTGCTGTTTTTGTTAATAATTAATTTTAGCGAAATAATTTAGCAGCTCAAGTTAGCATCTTGCATATTAGGATTGCGATGCCTCACAAAATGTTAACGAACCTTTTTATGATGGAAACCCTATTTCATAATTGGCAAGAACACTCAGCGAGAGTGAGAGAGATTTGACAAATTCGGGCAAACAGATTATTCCGTTATAAATTTCATCATAACAATTGTTGTTGTTTCAATTAAGTCATGGTTATGATTATTATCATCATCACCATTGCGCTCAAGTTTCTAGTGGCAATCAAAGTTTTATAGGTCGGTCTTGTTCTATTGTCCAAGATTTAGTCAAATGAATGAATATATATAGTCCTTCCTCGGGGTGGTGTAATTTATACACACAGACACAGATCTCACCGAACGCCACTATTGACTTAGTCAGATTGAGTGAAACTGAAACAGATTTAAAGTACTTTTAGATATCAACTGTCTAATGGCCAACAGCAAAGTTACGGCCTTTTAAAGTTTCCATATAAATTCAGATGCCATTAGCAGCCTTTACAATCGATTATGATATTTATTCAAATTAGTTGTTAGTTCTTTTACGAATCGGAGCTGGATCAATAAAATAACTTCACTAGGAAATGACGACGATATCTACAACTGAAATATCCTATTTAAAAAAATATATTAAATTCTCATGACTGCTGCAATAGAAATGGGAAAACATGTCAACTGTAAGTAAAGGGTTTCTTTGAACTTGTTTATTACTTTGCGAAAAGTAGATTATTTGTTAAATACCGACTTAAATATCTTTCTATAGATGCAGAGAATTTAAAAATATTCAATTGCTCAATCGGGTCACGCTCCACAAATACGAGTCAAAAATTTTATCGAAAAAAGTCTCAAAGTCTACTCCAATCAATATTAGTTTATTCACAATCGTTACTGTACTATTGTGATAGGAACGTTTTAGTGGTAGGAAAGTTAGTCATTACCTACCTAGGTCAGTAATGAATTTGTTGACAGTTCATTTGCTGCTTTCTTGAAATCTGGGAAATGCAAAATTTGATTGTTGAATTGGACATTTTTCTTTCAATTTATTGTCAAAGTTTGGAACTTTTGATAAATTTTTGATCATGCCTCAGTAGAAAATGATCAAAGTAGTTGAAGACGGAACAAAATCGACCTATAATTATTAGTTGGCATTTCAATATTTAACCACTATACTTAATTTAAATTAAAGGGATGGTTTTAAAGAAATATTGTGCACTAGATTGATAGATGAAGAAAAAAAATGATTAAAAATTGAATTCACGTAAGTATGTTAAACAGCACTTGTAACAGCATAGCATACAATAATTTATCGTTCCCAAGTAAATTGTTGAAATTATTTAAGAAGTTCATAATTAATACACTTTCAAGACTACTCGTATCGAGGGTTTGAACCACTTGGAAACTTCAGTCTTCACAATAACGAGGATTGTTACCAGCAATGCTTTATTGTTTAATTGTGTAGTTAATTTGATTGAATGAATTTCTTCATGATTGAGTATTGTGAAGGGTAGGAGGACTGAACGGTTTTGTTCTTTTTATAGCCGAAAGCACATTGCCGTATACTTACGCGCCATCCTCAAGTGCTTTGCCGTCTTGGACAAAGGACACAATACCACACCATTGCGCCCCAACAACCGTGCGAAGCATCTATTGGAACTGGACAAAAGTCAATACCACAAATATTCTGCCATGTCCTGGAGGAACGACTGGCTTTGCGAAATGGCACTGTGCTGAAACCGATTTAACGCCACAATGGACGCCGCAGACACCCGACTTAAGTGAGTGTCGGTCGGTGTGGCTGACAAGTCTCGAACAAAGAATTATTGCCGGAAGAGATCCGCTGCCATCAATAACGAGTGATTTGGCACAAGTGACCAGTAGCAAAACGTTGTACGGCGGTGACATGATGATCACCACCAAGATGATACAGAAGATGACGCAGAAAATGTCGCACGACATCCAGACGTTCCCCGACACCGGGCAGCGGGAGGCGTATGTCACCGACATGCTGATGGACGTGGCGAAAACCGGCTCGAATTTGCTGGACGCTTCCCAGCATCCGTCGTGGCGTGATCTAAGTTATAAGGAACAAATGAGTGTGGCCACATCGTTGCTGATCGGTTTGGAGGAAAATGCGTTTCTTCTGGCGGATACGGTTATGAGCAAGAAAACGGTGGATAGACAATTCAAAAACATTCTGCTCTCAGTTCGCGTGTTGGACACGAAATCGTTAACGAACGAAAAGTTTCCGGCCAGTGGTTCGAAAACGGCGTGGACGGCGAGTAATGACTCGGTGGAATTGCCGAAAGGTGCGCTATTGGAGAACAGTGACGGTAATCTCGTACGGTTAGTGTTTGTGTCGTTCGATCGGCTCGAGGAGATCTTGCAATGGCAACGCGACGCGTCCGACGCCAACATGAAACAGAACATGACGCGTATTTTGAATAGTAAAGTGATATCGGCCAGTCTTGGGAAAGGGCGTCACATCCAATTAAAAGAACCGGTCAAGCTGACACTGAAACATCTTCAGACGGAAAATGTAAGCAATCCGACTTGCGTCTTTTGGGACTACACGACCAACTCCTGGTCGGAGGAAGGGTGTCACGTGGAGACGTCGCTCAGCAATGCGTCGCACACGGTGTGCCTATGCGATCATTTGACGAATTTTGCGATTTTAATGGACGTGCATTCGGTGTATCTTCCAATTTCGCATGAGATCGCATTGCAGGTGATAACTTACATCGGATGCACCGTTTCCATTGTTTGTCTGGTCCTCGCCATTATTACGTTCCAACTGTTCCGTGGACTAAAGGTTGATTATACTAATTAAACTAAAAAAGTGTGACGTTCCTCTATCGATTCTGTTGTTGTTGTTTTTAGAGCGACCGAACGACCGTGCATTGCAATCTATGCGTCTGCTTGCTGATAGCGGAATTTCTATTTGTTGTTGGAATTGGACAAACGGAAAATAAAATTTTCTGTGGAGTAATTGCCGGATTTTTGCAATATTTCTTTTTATGCGCTTTTGTATGGATGTTTATTGAAGGTGAATTATTTGACGAAAGTCAACTCTTAATTAATTTGCTCTGGCTCTGGCAATCGTCGTTAATGCACTGAAAAACAAACTTATCCTTATTTTGTAATCATATTTCATTAAAACAATGGCCAATGTTTGTAGTGAACAACAATCGACTCTTTTGCGATACAATTAATCGAGTTAATTATTTAACTTAAAAGTTTAATTAACACTAAATTTGACTCTAAAAATAATGATCGGCGAATATAATTAGCTTAGTTAGTGATTAAACGATTTTTTTGTCGATTGATTAAATAGGAGTTTGTAATTAAAATTAACGCCAATCGAGTTATTTGATTTTTTATTTTTAACACGGCATTATTGATTATACAGAGTGTCTCAATACTGGGTGAAGTAAGAGTTGGTGCCTTTCGGGGAGGATGCGCGAAAATTAAAAATGTATTTTGGAAAAAGTCTTCGAGTTATAAAGATAAAAAGATTCGAAAACCCGAACAAAAAAAATTTGAAGCAAATTTGAACAAAAGTTGTCATTAAAAAAAGTTGTCCAATCAGAGAGCGGCCCTTCGAGAAAACGTTCTTACGTCTCTAACCGCGTTTTGAGACACCCTGTATTACATTGATTTTACTAATTGCAAAAAAACGCGCTATATAATATTCAGTGACTACGATGTTAAGTTTCATTATTTTTTTCATAATTATTTTCATACGGATAATAAAATTTAATTTATTATATGTAGTTTATTTAAATATTAAACAACTTTTATCACAAATTTTAAATGAAATACGCTACAATCTGGGCAGGTTTTAATATGTATGATTAAATTAAAATTTATGGAGAGTTACTTGCTCTTCCAAACTGAATTCAAATGAATTTTTTTCGAAAATTGCCAGAACTATTTTTTTTTACATGTTTTCGTCGTAAAGCTGTTATGCATACGGTGTGGTTATAAAGTTTGGAACAAAATTCCAAAATAACGTCATATGATGATTTTAAGAAAATCTTTCGGACGCGTTGATTGAATTTCTTAAAATATCATTGTTTGACGTAATTTTTGGTTTTTGCGCAATGACGTCATCATGTTTTTAATGGCGACATTTAGTTTTTTTGGATTTCGGATCAAATAAGAAAATAAATAAGGTTGCAATAGACCAAATTGCAGGATGACGTCATTGCGCAAAACCGTTTGCGCAATGACGTTCAAAGACTCACATGACGTCATTATGAATTTTGTTCCACTCTTTATCACCCTTTTATGACAAACGAATTTAATTATGTTTATTTTGATGCAGGATTTCAACTATACGTTATGTTAATTGAAGTTTTCGAGGCTGAAAAATCACGAATGCGTTGGTACTACATCTTAGCGTACGGTCTTCCTTTTGTTATCGTTGCAGTTTCGGCATCAATTTATCCCCAAGGATATGGAACTGACAGACATTGTTGGCTACAAACCAACAATTACTTTATTTATAGTTTTGTAGGACCTGTGATTGTAGTTTTATCGGTAAGGTTTATGATTTATTGTGGTCCATACAGATAAATCAGCAGCATTGCTATTTTGCAGCTTAATTTAATTCTATTGACGATGGCAATTGTTATGATGTGCAAGCATGCCAGTGCATCCGTTTCATTGAAGAACAAGGAACATTCACGACTAGCTAGTACCAGGTAATTAATTTACTCACTTATTAATTATTAACACTACAAATTGAACTAAAACTGAAACAAATTATTGTGATTGCACCATCAACTCTTAAGCATGTTCTATTTAATTTGAACAAAACATTGTAGTAGTTTTTTTTCTTTGTATTTTTTAACGTTTACAAAATTTAAATAATCGATGTCTAATGTTTTTGGTTGTGGTTGAGCTTTAACAATATTAAACATTGATCGGTCAGTCAGGAATACGTTAGAAGACGTTGTAGTTTTTGGCGGGTTTTATCTGGACAGGGTGTCCCAGGGTGGCTACTGTGTGAAACAGGCGACGGTACATTTTGGGGAAACACATTAAAAATGTTATTTGTGCAAGTTTTTGGGGAAAAATTCACTTTTACGCAAATTAAGGTAGATTAAAGCATTATAGTTTAATTCACTGACTCTTGTCTAAAATATCCACAATTTACAAAAAAACGTATTGGAATCTTAAAAATAAAGGTTCCCTCTAGGAGTTAAATATATTTGTGGTTCATTTTTGCATAAATATAACGAAAAATTGGAGTTTTAATTTTGTCATATTTTCAAAAAAATTTAATATTTTTCTGTATACCGCCCCAAAACTTACTATCGCATGTTTCACCTAGTTTCGGCACACCCTGTATATTTGTTTAAATTTTCAAAATAGAAAGAATGTTGGGTGTGCGATTAATCTAACTTATAATAAGTAACTCGAAAAAGTTCGGAGCATTTATTCTAATATCATTTCTTCTTTATTGCATGGTGGTCTTATCCTATGGTAGTGGAAAAGAAGAAAATGCACTTCAAATCAAATTTCAAGCTCACTTGTAAGATATTAATTTTCTTTTAAACATTGTTTTTTTTTCCTGATACATTATTAATAATAGTACTCGCATGTTCGGTAGAAGTTTTTGGAACACCAAATTAGCATGCGTGTTTTGCATTTTTTTTCAATGATTAATAAACATAACGAAGCAAGCATATTTGAGCGATTATTTACATTGTTATACTTTGGCAAATAACTGCTCAATGAATGCAATTTGTAAGTAGTAAGGTAAGTTATTTTCGGTATTACTCCCATAAATTTGATTGATTAATGTTTGCACAGCGCGTGCAAACTAACCTCGTCTCTCTTCTTGCTGGCATTAATATTAATCTTGGAATACAATATTTTAGTAGCTGAATTAATATTATACTATCAAATGAAGATGACTAACCCGGTACACCTGTTCGGAATTGATAATAAAAATGAATTATTTCAGGGCTTGGATCTACGGAGCGTTTGTGCTCGTATTTTTGCTGGGCATCACATGGACGTTCGGTTTCTTGTACATTAACCAAGAGACAATAGCAATGGCATACGTGTTTGCCACGCTGAACTCCTTGCAAGGATTCTTCATATTCCTGTTTCATTGTGTGCAAAATGAGAAGGTAACTCGATAACCGAATTTTGAACCAAGCAACTGATCGCATCGATTTGGTTCTAGGTGAGGAAGGAGTACCGGAAATTCATCCGTCGTCATTCTTGGTTGCCGAAGTGTTTGCGCTGCTCGAAACCAAGCAGTGGAACCGGCAACAGCAGCTCGTCCGGTATGGGCAAGGAGCGCAGGACCAGTTTGTATGGCGGCTCGAATGGCAACCCATCCGGCACCGGCAACTCGCACTCGACGGACAACTCGGTCCTGTCACCGCATGCAAATAGTGTGGGTACCAACAACAGTATTGTCATCTCGAATAATTTAAATAATACACGACCTACCGCGCTGGTCCAGATTCTGACTAGAACTGACCTCAACAATGCTAGCACCACCATCACCAACCACAATCGACTGCATAATGTTTCGCAACAAGGTATAAGTCAATTGGAACGCATACAAACGCTTCACTTGTCGCAGCTCTTATGTTTTGACTCATCATACTACATCCATCCGACTTAATTTTTCATTTGTCCTGATTACACCATTATTTTTTTTGTCATTCAGAGTTTGGATGGACATTTTATTTTTTTACTACACTACTCCCATCATTTTAACATACAGTTCAGTCATTTGCTATGCTAGTGTTTTTAATCATGCATTTGCAACAATTTACAACTCCAATGGGGCTGTCTACTCAATTTTTATTTACGAATATAATTTTGGGCGATTATTTTTTTGGGAGACATTTTGACGAATACCATCAACAATTTTATTTCGTTATTTCAAGAATATGATAAGCATTTTTGTTTTAAAGAACATAAGTAGAATCAAGGACACCGTTAATTAGCTATTCTGTTTAAAAATTATCATCTATGGTCAATACTTAAATTAAATAGCTTCATTTTTCTCAGATCTTGGAACTAATAATTTGTGTTTGAATGTGTGGCTACTAATCAATAGATGGCGCCCATACATACGCATACTAGTGCTGCCATCTATCATGTAGTAGATAACACACTAATTTTCAGCACAAATTTGCATCGATGATCCTCACAAAATAGCTTCTAATTTAAATTTTATTAAGGGTTGCCAAAAATATGTAACATATTCGTAATAATTTTTACCATCGTATCTGCCACAATTAATCGAATTTCGACATAGTAGACAGCCTCATTCGCATTTTTGATTTTTAGGTATGTCTAGATTTTTTTGTTCAATTACTAGATAATAATGTAACAGTTTTTATGTTATAAGGAACGAAATGCCAATGATTATGGTACTAGTCGTGAAATTTTCGGACGAGGCGATAGCCGAGTCCGATAACATGACGTGGACTATATGATTGATTTCGATTCGAATTGTATACAAAATTTTATCTGCTAGCTTAATTAACGAAAACAAAATTTTCCTTTTAAAAAATTAGGACTCTACTGAAAATGGAGAGCTTTGGTGATGAGTACTATAATGAAATCATTACTGTACTCACTTTCAAACCGCATGTAACTATGACACGCTAGCAGATAAAATTCCGTTGTGTTCAAACAGATGCAAGAAACTTACTGTTTGCGCAATTTAACTGGACGGCGCGCGCGTTCTGCGCACATTTTATAACCACGCCTCCTTAACATTTTACTTACATGAGTAGAACTATATTTGTGCTTTGATGGTGTAGTGTAGTACAATAATGACTTGTTTGAATACCGAACAAATTTGTTAGCATCAATTGCTTCGCTTTCAATCATTATTCCAAACTTTCGGATGACATTATTTTAAACAACTACGTATGGTAAAATATAAATTTTAATTGTAGACATAACATTAACTATCAAATAAATGATTGTGTCGTAAAGAGCCCCGCTAAGCGAAGAAGAATCCAGATAAAATCGAATGCGTTGTAATTGAATCATAATCAATTCTCGTCGTTCATTAACTTTCTAACCAACTTTTATTGCACCATGCGTAGTTTTCTTATTATTTTTTTTTCTTTGAAGTATTATGTCTTGTTTTCAGCTTTATCAATAATCTTGTCCTTAATTTTTTGTTTGTCCGCAAAACATTCGAGATGACGAAAAAATACGTTTTTGTGTGTGTAAATTGTTTATACATACATCATACACATTATGTACATAACTAACAACCAAACAAAAAAAAAACTTAGTTTTTGTTTAACGTGATCCTAGCAAAACATTATTTGAGCTGCTTACTAACTTAATTGTGGTACCTATGGTGGTGCGTGCATCGTTTTTAATTTACTGCGTCCTCCTTCTTGAATTTAACGTTAACCTTTTGTTGTTTCTCTATGGTTGTTTCACATTAACGATCCGCTTGAGTTGCGAATTTTCAAACATTAAACATTTTTGAATAAAATTACGAATTCGTAGAAATGGTGAGGGATGGTTTATATTTCTGTTACAGTTACAGCGGGGTTGGAACACGCGGAGTTGCGGCAACGTGAATCGCAACGCTTGCAAAACTCCTGTAACCACATCTACTTCGGCCAGCATGGCTGCTACTCTTTCGCACCCGATCAGGGTTGGCACACTCACTCCCACACCTGACTTAGAGAATCCGAACACTTCAACCCTTCCTTACATTCGTAACTTTTACAAAAACTCCGCACTAACATCCAACATGCCTAAATCTGTTTCCACCTGGGGTCCGTTACATAAACCTTTACACTGGAAGGTGCGTAAGCATGTGGTTTTGCATGAGTAATTAGACCAATCTAATCGACTAATCAACTTGTTTCTTCTCGATTAAATAACACGTTACCAAAAAACTGTTTATATGTTGATACACCTTGGTCCCTTGTGGATATTGTTTTTGAATAATTGTTTGCAAAATTTTACCAAGGCTTCTTCAATCAATTATTGACCGATCATTGGAGTTGTTAGAATGTGAACGAATTTTGTGCGATTTCAAGAAAATCGAGAGGGGAGGAATTTTTTTAAAAATTGGTAAAGCAGTTTATGCCTTTGTTATAGCCCCTAGAAAATATCCAAAGTTACTGAAAAATAGCGAGAGTGAGTACCTTTAATCGCATGTGAATATTATTTTTGTACTGGTTTTTATTAATTAGCAAACGTAATTTAAATAATAATTTTTCGTTTTTTTTTATTATTATTTTACTTTATTATCAACTTTTCAAAAAACGAAAAACATACGATTAAAGATATTTGGTTCCTCTATTTTTCAGTAGTTTTGGATATTTTCTAAGGCCAATAATAAAGACAAAAACTGCTTTACCAATTTGTAGAAATTTTCTTCACTTCTCGATGTGACGTCATGTTTCCAACTAATAATCAAGGCAAATAAGACGGATACATTTTGAGACATTTTTTTGTTAAAAAATAATTTTTTTCTTCTACATCCAAGCCGCTGGATATTTACCGAACTCGCCCCCTTAATCGTATATCGAATTTCCCACCCAGTAGACAGCTCCATTATGCATTTGCAACCAGATAGCTATTACTCAGTTTGACTGTCTTACTTGTCAGGCTGTCTTATAAGGAATTTAAGGAATTGATTTAGTTTTTAAAATTAATATTTAATTTGTTGAACTCAGAACTGGACATATCACTAAAGCGTATAGAAAATGTATGAAGACACCAAATTAAACCGGTTCAATTTTTCGCAGCTTCTAAATATGTAAAGAATTTAATATTTAAGTGGAAATTGTTGGGATCGGGTGTCTCGGATGTCACTGCATGTCATCCAGATGACTATGAAAGGGCTGAAAAATTAAATTACTGGGTAATTTAGAACGATGAATTGAATTATCTTGCAATGCAAATATCGAGCAATAGACGGAGCGATGTCATGTCCATTTTGTGAAGGTATCATTTCGAAATAATCAAAATGGTGCTATTGGTTTAAGGCTTTTTTAGTCGAGTGTTTGCAACTAGTAATGCACCATAAAATTTAATGTGAAATAAATTTGTGATAGCGTTTGTCGATCTTTTGTTATCACATGTTGAAAAAAATAAAGATATACTTAGTGCGCACTAGTGCAGCCTATTGAAAATCTCTCTTATAGTTTATCGCGTGCAGGAGTGGGGAATTTTCAAGTCGCTAGAAATTCATCAGTTTTGGTTCTATTTCACTTTTATTTTTTATCCGATTTTGATGTGTGATACATCAATAGGTTCAGAAAACATGTGCCTTTAACAGTAGAGAAAGAAAAAGTACTTTAAAATAATATATATTTAATAACAAATAGTTGAAGTTTAATAGATGAAGTTCATTATGTTATTAAAATTTCAACCATTTCTTATTAAATATATATTATGTTAACGGACTTTTTTTTCTATATTCTTAAAAGCACATGTTTTCTGAACTCATTGATGTATCACACATCAAAATCGGATAAAAAATAATAGTGAAATAGAAGCAAAACTGATGAATTTCTAGCGAAATAAAAATCCACCCACTCCTACACGCGATATACTATAATGGAGATTTTCAATAGGTTGCACTAGTGCGCACAAAGTATATCTTTATTTTTTTAACATGTTTTGATAACAAAGTCACGTGGGTGACAACTTATAAACTAGGTTATATAGTTAACGATTTGTTGACCCTCTCGAAGAGTATTGAGGCACACTGTATATTGCATTTTCCACTTGCATACTGCAAAGAGAAAATCTTTAGCTGAGAAGTAGTAATTACACCCAAGCAATTACATTTCAATTGAAATAAAACGATAATTGCATTGAAATTTTAACGTTTTCAAATACGAGTATTTAATGACCGCCAGCCAGTGCATTAAACAAAGTAAAGTCGAGAATAATGCAACAAAACATTAAACGTGCTTGTATTGCAATTTGCCGTGAATTTTAAACATCCGAAATTATCCGCTATTAGCAACGTACTAATAGGATGGACATAAATCTTTCTAATGCACACATTAAATCACAAAGACGTCTATTAACCGTTTTATTTCTACATAATGAAATCGCTTTATTGAACAATACGTGTTCGCAATCTATTAAAATTTATTGACAGTTTGACAAGAGAAGATTTATAAAAATAGTTATTTTGTCTACAAACATAAAACTTCATGTGGTTCAATAAATTTCTTTTCTTTCAATTTTTTTTGTGACGCCAAAATGGTGCTATGTGACGCCTAAGTCAAAGCCGCTAAAAACATCCCACGATTTGGAATAATTGATTGCTAAGAAAGCTCATTTGATAACCGGAAATTGTATGCTTGTGTTTTATTTGCAGAACATTTCTTTTAAGTCGTATAGTCGCGATTCAGGCCACGGCGGTTCTGAGCAAGAAGACTCACCACGTGCTCATCAGATCCTAACTGATGCCCAGCTAATAAATACCAAAGATAACAACCGTCGGCAGATCTACATGTCATCGAACGAGACCGGCATTTCCGAAGGCATCCTGCAACATCCGAAACATCTGCCCCTACCCCAGACACTTGGACCGCGCAAGAAGAACCACCACACCATGAAGACGGGCGGCGGCCATTGGGGCCATCACACCTACACGGAGATCTACGACATCCGGAACGTTCGCGGCATGCAACCGGACGACGATCCAGTTTACGAGGAGATTGAGCGCAACGAGATACAGGTGTCCGATATGAGCGACGAGGATGGCAAGCGTCAGAGCGACATGAGTCGCCAGTCGTCGCGCAGCTACGGCGATCACCGGCCGCTGATTCCGTACAGTCCTGGCGCGGATCGCAGCATCATGGAGACGATGAAGAGCAATGCTGAGCTGGACGGGTGCAGAGCGATGCGCAGCAACATGTATCGCGGCGAGCCGGTTCGCTCTTTAGCCGCCGTTTTGAATGGAGAAACGGTCGTCTGTCACTTGGAACCAACCGAAATGTATCATCCACGGGAGTATGTGACGCAAACTCTTGTTCTACCGCCGTACAGTGAGAGTTAAATTTAAAAACGTTGTGATGTTCGAAAGTTACATTTTTTATATAATATCGGCAATTGATTAGCAACGGTTGTTCAGAGGTCGAGAATATTGGAGCTTTTTGCGCGCTGGTTCGGAAACTCACTAAATTGTCGTCGAATGTAATCGGAGCAAATTGTTTGCTGGCAGCTATATTCATTTAATATTAAAAGAGACATTTTCTAACTGTAATTTCCTTTTGGTGTTTCATTTCCTCAAGTTGCACCACACTCGAATGGACCCACATATGTGTTTGGTTGGTTCAAATTTGTGTAAATGCCAACTTAATTGAAGGGTGTTTTTCAGTGATTGTCAGTCCAGTGTTCTATGAAAAATATAATATGAAGTAAGATTTTTTTGGAAAAAAATTTGATGACCGGAAATTTTTTTTTGATGACCGGATTGTTTCTTAAAAAATATATGAACCTGAGGACACTGATTATCGAGAGATTTTAGACATTTCCAGGTCATATTCTCATATATATTGAGAATTTAAATATCTTTACGTAGTTAAATATTTGCCCGCGTGGCGCTGCTTAAAAGGCGCGAAAGCGGACATTTAAATTCTCAATATTTCCTGTCTATTTAAATCGTTTGGCATTTGAATTTTTCAAATTGGATAGAAATTTTGTTGCACACTAGACCGACAATTATTCAAAAACATTCCGTAATACTACATTGTATAGACAATACATTTTAAAATGTTACGTATTAAAAACATAGTTTGTTACTAATTAATTAAGCACCACGTAAAGAAAACATTTTGGAAATCCATGGAAAGGACATCATTGGTTCAAAACTTGTTAAATGTAAGTGAAAAATCTGTGATTACCACATGATCAGACATTTTCGGTCATTTTAATTAAACAATCTGAAACGGTTTTGTTATCATTTCTTTGAGTTTTTTTTTTCATGCTCAGCTTGCAGGAATGAATGAAATGAATAATAATGGAAAGTGATAGTTTTATAATAATTGAAATTATTTTTATTATTATAAAATAAAATAAATTTATGTTGATGTAACAAAAAAAAAATATGTCTCTTAGATGTGAGTTATTCCAGTCAAAGGTAATAGTTGGTATTTATACCTAAATGTTCACGATTTGATTTTACTTTGATGTTGCTCAATTTTGATTCGTATTACTATTGGTTTTGTTAGAAAAGTAACATTTATTTCTAAGAATTAATTGTTCTGTAAAATAAATTCACTTTTTAAGTGCAGCCATTCATAATTATTATCTAAATATAATATGCTATCGTGATATAATTTCTACTTATTTTCCAGTAATTTTAATCATTATTTTTTTTTTTATTTATTTGTGTAATTATATTTATATCTTTTTTTAAAAAATTTACTGGGTCTTTTATATCGTAGAGTATTTTTCTCTTGAAAAATTCAAACACTTTTTGTACATATAGTAATATCTAAGTAATTAAAATTCCCATAAATAAAGAATCATATAAACCTTGCAAATATATTTGTCTTGTCGCTAGATGAACATTGTAACATTCACATGATTAAACGTACATTATTTTAATAATTACAAGTAATAATGAATAATATCAAACTGTTTTATGTATTTGAAAACGGTCAACGTACAAGGTTTATAATTTTGATTTATTTTTATTATTAATATTATTATTATTATGTTTAAAGACATATAATGTATATATTGTATAGTGCTTTGTACATGTTGAATCCATAAATTGAATGGTATACCTAATTTAGTCAGGCTTATAAATCATTGTTATTCTTGCTATGTAAAAATGACTAGTACATAGCTTAAATAAACAATACACCACTATAAAGAAATTGTATTAAAATTTTAAATCACAAGTCTGACCAATAAAATTAACTTTCTTGTAGAAATGTCGAGTGTTTTTTCATTTAAATCAACCAATCCATAAATGCAACCAATTATGAAAGTCCACTCAAAAAATTAATCGCCGGAAATGTTATTATTAGATTATAAAAATAATGGTGAGGGTGCGCGTAAAAGCGGAACAAAACACGGTATCCACACGGCGGCAGTGAGAGTTATTGTGGGGATTTTTATCGAATTTATTTTGCCCGCATAGTGCATAGTATCGGCGAGTGCGCAACTTCCAGGAGGGGGTGGGATTTGCACCTTGTGTGGGGGCAAGGCGAGTAAATTTGTCCATTTTTGTCACTCTCTCCTAAGCTCCCGCCAATCATTCGCGCTCTGTTCTCTATGATGTAATGCTGGTTGCAGACAACTTCGAGAAAGCCGTTGGAGGACTTCTCTCTGGACACCACAGAAAACCTTGCTCTTCAGCTCGTCCACCGTGGTCGACTCGAATCAAACTACATTAATATTCTTAAAAATAAATTTATTATGGAATAATAATCAGTCTATACAATATTAAGTGTAAATATCAATTTAAATAAGTAATTGTCGCCGTTTCCACAAGACAAAATAATTTCATCAAATAGTTTCTTACAAATTAATTAACATAATCTACAGACACCCATAAATAAAATGGAATGTTTTTTTTTTATAAAACACAATTTATTTGACTGAAAAATAAACTCTCATTCCACAAATATATTTACAACAATAATTTAAAAGCGTGAGCAATACTTTATTTATGTAATACTTGAGGATAAAAAATTGTAATAAAATTACTGGTAAAAAAAAATAGTGATAAAAAGGCAAATACGGCGTTTTAGAATGAACAGCATTCCTCCTTTGTATTTGCTGGTAGTGGACTGCCACGACTAAATATAGTGAGCAATTGACAACGCACCCTGACGGACAAAAAAATAATTAACCAAATACAAACTTGATAGGAATATATTATTACTTTGCACGAATGTTGGTTTGATGCTGAACTTCTCCATCACAGTTCCAGCGACTAGGTCGAGCTTCAGCCCGGAAACAGAATTCTTTCGCCGTAAAAGTTTCGACAAATGGCAAGTCCTCAACGCTTTGATTACTACTCGACAAGCGTAGCAAGAGTTTTAAATTATTGATTATATTGGTATGCCTAACCAGCACCAAATGTACGGAACCATCACCTAAATGACAATACGGTGCTATGCCTTTCGGGCTACGGCTACAAGCGCAGCTGATGTTGGCGCCACTGACCATAAAAAATTTGCCGGTCAGTGTGCGCCAATTGCATTTCAATTTATCACAACTTGATTTCGAAGTTAAGCATTTCTCGCAATTTTCGCCACAGAGTATCTCATCTATGTTGTTCTGATCGGAGTAGATTGCAATTTCCCCTTCGTAGCCTTTATTTAATACTAGTTTTTTGAAACCTGAAAATTCAAACAGAACACTTAAGGGGGCGAAACCGTTACGAACATAGTTTTGCTTATCTAAATTCACTGCAAATTTCGCGACATCTGATAAAGAATAGATGGATCAAGATTTTCCGCATAAATTTACAAATTTTTGGGTGAAACGTTGCTTAGCAGCTCAGGGAATTTAACGCGGAAAAGCAGTTTCAGACACTATTAATTATCCTAGAAAATATCTAATGGTAGATTTAGAGAGAGAACAGATGTAGCAATAAATGGACAGAAAGTTTTTTTTTATCTTTTTCCGCTAATTAGCAAGCAAGTGGTTAATATATGATCCAGGTTTTTTCTTCATATTTTACTTAATTAATGGCAATTCGAGCAAATGTTTCGTCAAAATATAAGTATTTTTTTTTCTAATTTTCGGTAGCTTTGGAAATTGTCTAGGGGTTATAACAAAGCCGCAAACTGCTTTACAGTTTTTGAGAATTTTCCACACCTCTCAATCTTTAATTTTTCGGCTAAAGCACGTCGCAAATAAGTCAGATCTTGGTCCATCTATTCTGTATCAGATATCGCGAAATTTGCAGTGAATTTAGATAAGCAAAACAATGTAGATTCGCTAGCGGCCAGAGCGGCTATATATGTAGCGGTTTCGCCCCCTTAAGATGATTCGATATTTTATTGAAACCTATTGAACAATATTTGCGATACCTTTTTGATATTATCTCGCTCGATTGTCTAATAAAACACCACAAATATTAATTAAGTTTATCAGTATAACCGAATTACTGTTACACACCGTATACTTATCTTAATTAATATTTATCTCATAAACATGACGCAGCAATTAAATAGCGAAATGAGTAAATTTTTAAAAGCATCTAAAAATACCCCTGTGATATTGATTGACTACTAGCATTTGATTAAATTCGTTGAGCTATTACCTGAATAGTCATAGCGATGTGGTCCCATCCAGCGATATTGATCGCTATGATAAGCAACGTCCCCTAGATAACCATAACTAAGTACACTTGCATATAGTCGCAACAAGCCATTCTCATCGTAGACGGAAACCAGATCCAGTCCCAAAGAATCACCAAAAATTATTTGTAATACTGCTGTAGTTGCATCAGTTGTACCATGAATACAATAGGCTATTGTATCAGTGCTACCACCTGTAAAAGCAATACTCATTTATTTAATACGATATTTTTTTTGCCGCTTTTCAATTACCAGGTATGATACCAATAGGTAACGTGGGTTTTGGCAAAATAACATCGATATTATCAGCATCGATATTTTGTGTTCGGCATTCCCGCAGCACCAGACCATTGAACAATTCGGAAACCGTTCCATCGCCGCCAACACAAGCCACCGAATCGAACATATCCAAATTATGATTGATTACATAATCGCGGATCTGGTCCTTTCTTTGCGATACGTTCACTGTGACATCCATTCCCGCCACGCTAAATAGTTCTTTTCCATATTTCTCGTAAATTTGCATGGCATTTCGCTTTCCGCCAAACGGATTTATGAACAGTAGTAGACGTTTCGGTCGACTTTTGAAATCTGGAAATTAATTACGGTGGATTAGTGACGAAACAATTAAAATATCGCAAGAAATTATAAAACTAACTTTCTATTAAACTTGTTTTCACATAATGTGCTTGATTGTAGCAAATGTTTCATGAAGCATTTTCTCAATAATCGATTGCAACTTATTTATTTATAGGCAGAAATAATTTAATATAATGAACGTCGTTTTATAGGCGTTACGGGGCTTGCTATTCATTTTGTTTAAGGGGGCGAAACCGCTACATATATAGCCGCTCTGGTCGCTAGCGAATCACATAGTTTTGCTTATCTAAATTCACTGCAAATTTTGCGACATCTGATGCAGAATAGATGGACCAAGATTTCACGCATAAATTTGTAAATTTATGCGTGAAACGTTG
Source organism: Cryptophagus acutangulus (assembly GCA_963556235.1). NCBI lineage: Eukaryota > Metazoa > Arthropoda > Insecta > Coleoptera > Cryptophagidae > Cryptophagus > Cryptophagus acutangulus. The sequence goes on along the minus strand of OY744558.1, from coordinate 4,700,652 downwards.
CTTAGCAGCTCAGGGAATTTAACGCGGAAAAACAGTTTCAGACACTATTAATTATCCTAGAAAATATCTAATGGTAGATTTAGAGAGAGAACAGATGTAGCAAGAAATGGACAAAAAGTTTTTTTTAAATCTTTTTCCGCAAATTAGCAAGCGAGTGGTTAATATTTCATCGAGGTTTTTTATTCATATTTTACTTAATTAAAGGCTATTCGAACAAATCTTTCGTCAAAATATAAGTATTTTTTTTCTATAATTTTCTGTAGCTTTGGAAATTTTCTAGGTGTTATAACAAAGCCGCAAACTGCTTTACCAGTTTTTGAGAATTTTCCACACCTCTCGATCTTTCCTAATTTTTCGGCTAAACCACGTGGCAAATAAGTCAGATCTTGGTCCATCTATTCTATATCAGATGTCGCGAAATTTGCAGTGAATTTAGATAAGCAAAACTATGTAGATTCGCTAGCGACCAGAGCGGCTATATATGTAGCGGTTTCGCCCACTTAATAATGGTAAATATTTTAGTTTTTTACATCGGTTGTAATACTAATTATCAGTATCCAAAACTAATTAATTGTAAGCCAATATAATTAAAAATCGAGATAAGATAAGAAAGCAACTCGCAAACCAATTACAGTCTAAAAATTACACGTTTTCTATTTTTATTGCACTTTGCTCGGCACTTGGATAAAACTTATATTTTTGTAGTAAGAGTAAACATAATTCAAACTAATTGTTTGTTAAAACTTGAAATGGATAGAGAAGTTAATTAATTCTTAAAAAATATTTCGACAAATCTAGACAAATCTAAAATTAGACCAATGTTAATTGTGGTTTTATGCTAAACATAGAAATTACCATTTTTATTTATTTGCGTATTGTTTTTAATAAAATGCAAACATTTATGAAACAGCAGTATGCCTTGGATTTTGATACTTCGATATAAGCAAAATTGTTTGTAATATTTATTATTTGTAGACCGAGTGGTAGACCTTGACCTTCTTATGGAACTAATGTTTGTAATAGAAATGTAAATAAATAATCCATATATAGTTCGAAGTACATCTTCAACAACATAAAATGTTTTGTTTGAATGAATAGAAAGCTACCATGCCTAATAACTTATTTTCACTTATAATCTCGTAAGAGCATTAATTCTTTCCGGGAATTTTTGTTGAATGCGTTTCAACAACACAATAATTTCTGTGGCTGAACTGAAGACAACTTTAAAAACTTTTGTTTTAGTATTAATGTTGAGTTAGAAACACTTTATTTGAAAATATTAAAAAATAAAACACTCTACGCTACCACAATGAAATTACAGCGAAATTTAGTCCTATCATAGCCCCTTAACCCTATAATAATCTTTATCATATTTTACCAATATTTTTATTTTTTCAAACTGGAACTGAAATTTTTGGAATGCCAATAACTCGGCCAATAGATTTTCATTGACTGAAAATTATTCATTCAAAAATTTTTAACCTACATTTTGGTAGAGATATGATACTTGTACAATTCGAAATCATGACTCGAGTCATAGCTTGATAAGCTCCATTCATAATTTTTTTTGAAACTCAATTCTTCACTCACGTGCGATAGTTTACGTTTTATTATAGCACCTGGTTTATTATATCTATTGGACCTTTGACCTCGCTCTTGACATTAGGTTCAAAAGTACGAGTAAATATTTTTTTAAGAGTGGAAGTCGTCGATTTTTAGGCGTAAATTGGTAAAACTCTCGTTTTACATAAAAAATATTTTTTTTTAATTATTTTTCTTAGTTGTGATGATGAATGCAACACAGCAAATTGACAAAGTGCATGGAAAACTGCAGCCACTGCATCCGGCACCAGTGAATAGAGGCATTATTGCACGTTATCATTTGACCACATATCGCACAACAAACGCTATAGAAATTAAGCGAACTAAGGTGAGAAACTCTACAACATCCTGCATAATCACCGGATCTTTATCCAGCTACTCAACTTCTTGCAAGGGAAAATATTTATGTGTCAAGCAAAATCCGACTAAATTTCGCTGTAATTTCATTGTGGTAGTTAAGAGTGTTTGCCACTACTATACCATAATTAGATTTCTGTGAATGTTCTGCTATAAAACGCTGTTAGTTTCGATTTTTTAAGAAAAGTGCCACTGCAAGAGTTCTTTGTAATCAACTTTCTCACTGAACTGTAATAGAATTTTTTGAATTTTCTAAATCCATTAATTTAAAAACCAAAGAAAACGAAAATTTTAAATTTTTCTACTACAGTTCAATAATGTAAAATACTAAATTTGGATTTACAATTGAAAGATTGAAGCCGTCGAGTTGAACCTCTCGGGATTCATCAATCACTGTGCAATTATCACGTACATCCAATTTTGGAAAACCAATTAAACGGCCCCATAAATGTGCGATGACACACGACTAGCGAAAAATCTATGCAACTTACTTTGTAAATAGCTCTGCATCGTTTTGACCCATGTGGCCACGAGCGAGGCATCATTATGTTTCAACGGCAACGTTTTGTAAATCCACTTAGCGCCTTTCGCTCTTTCCGCATAATGAATGGTGAAATAGTTCTGGTCTATTTGTCTCGCCTCGGATGGATGTGTATTCGTTTTGTAATTGTGTTGAACGGAAATAATATTTTCAATTGGCAACGTTTGTTGTTCTTGAATGGAAAAAGGGGGCACGTTAATTAAGCGAACGTAAGTAAGGGAAGCGAGCGGGATTTCTCGTCGGCTTACCTGACGGCGGCTTGTCATTGTCCCAAACGAGCGTTCCTTTATGGAAAATGATGCGAACCTTTTTCTTTCCACATTGGAATGTGCTTAGAAGTGCGGAGTTTTGATCATTAATAGACATTCTGTAGATTGTTGACTTTCATAAAAACAGGTTTTCTTACTTAAACAATACATCACAAATATCACATAACATTCATAGACTAACTGACAATGGTTGGTTCAACGAAAATTGCTAGATTGCCATCCACACGATTTACATTTTAATTGCAACTAGATTCGTAAATTGTTATGTTAGTGCTCTCTAATTAGGAATAATCTACATGTGAAGGCCATAGCTAACCAACAACTGAATTACCGAATTGTCAATGTCAGTCTCGCGATGCTGCTGCTGTCAGTGGGAAATCGACTGCGCCGACTGCGCAACGATTCGGACCGAGTGGAAAGCACAGGGCCGGAGTAGGAAATATCCTATTTAGTCTAGTCGTCAGGGCATTTAATTTTTTTTATACAAAATCGGCATAGAAATATGACAGAAGAATCATAGAAATAGTATTTCTATGATTTATTCGTGAATATTAATTTGAATCCTATTAATATACTAAATTATGAAAATTGTACGATATATATGAATATAAATAGGTAATTATATTGATTTAGTTGTTATTTCATTGATTTTTCAGTTTTTAAACGAATATTAATTTTCATTTGTTAATTTTGTTAGATAAAACCAAATGTATTGCTGGTTGCCGTCATATCAAATATACGAATGGAATCGGCATAAGAAAAAGTCCAAAGTCTAAAACGAAAATGTCGCGGCATGGGGGAATCAATTCTCAGATGATCGAGCAAACCGTTTTGGAAGGAAGATTTACACAAGAACATTTCGCCAAAAGAACTATGGCAAGAACAGTGAGAAAATAATTGATTGATAATAATAAAAACCTCACAGTTGACCCGATTGAAATTCAACAGGTAAATGCAATTATATGGTTTTTAGTTTATAGTGATAAAACTGATTTTGCCTAAAATATTAAATAACGACGGAGCTATTGAGTTCAAGTATACCCACCCATTATACGGATAACCAATTAATAACATAAAATCTAAATAATAAAAATAAAACATTTGCAAGGTTGCTAGTGCTAGTTTTTGTACACAATTATTAACCTGGTAGATAACGCATTTCAATATGTCCCATAATTATAAATAAATTAAAAATAAAAACTAAAAACAATATTAAATATTCTTACCGAATGCTTTCAATTAGGTCATGCTGATGCAGCTCAGATGAAGAGCGAACAGTTTGGCTGCAGATTTTTTAAGGCAATCTGAAAAAATAAACAATTTATGTAATTTACAATAATTATTCTAATTTCTTGAATATTTGTTTTTAAAATTTGTCATAATTAAGTTAATTAATAAAACTGTCCATAATTTGTGTAAAATAATAATTTAGTTGGAGGATTTTTACACTTCATAGAGTTAATAAGAGAATAAAAAAAACAAAAATTCCAATCTTCTGTCAAATTTAATAATAATCATTTAATTTAAATTAAAACGACGGACGAATTTAATTTTTCTAGAATAAATATCAGTTTGAAATTTTAAAATGGTTTCAGAAATTTTCATAAAAAGTTGACACTCGCTAGCAGCGGTTTATCCATAAAAATAGCTCTTATGGGAGCTAAGCAAATTCCTCCTTGTTGAATTGAAGTATATCCATGCTACAAGCAAATACGCATCCGCAAATAGATATTCCTGTGTAACCTTTTCTGGTCAATGTTTTGGACAGACAGGCGTATTGTTCGAGAGTGATGGAATGACAAACACACAAAGTTATATTTTTATTTATTAATATACACGTTATTCAATCATCTTCAACAGGGTGTTTCTGATTCTAAAATAATGTTGGTGTCGAGTCCCAAGATTGATACCCTTTTTACTTTTTTGCACGATCAATCATTTTTAGGTCATTTACCTGAAGGTATGTTGATATTACTGATTTTACCTATCATAACTCTTACGGTCCGTGGTGCTTATACCATTTTTTGCACGATCCAAACTAATAAAACGCAATAAAATACTATTTGATTAATATCCAAATTGACTTCTATATAATAATAGAAGTAAATGCTCTTTTAAAAACAACGATTTCTATGTTTTGTTTCAATAAAGATGTTTTGATTTTATTATAATGTAGACGGTAAAAAATTACTTACTGTTCTAGAACGGTAAGAACAGTTGTTAGATCTAGCAACCGTGTAATGTGCAATCTGCGTTTACATGTTTGCGCAATTAAGATGTTTACATGTGGGAGATTTGAGCAACGGAACGATTTGTTGTTGTTCAGCCACATTTTGCAATATTATCAAAGACTCTATAAATTAATTCTCTTATGTTCTTATGATAGTTATTGTTTGCCAGTATAATATTAGTTTATTATTCTTGTTTCTTTCTTGAATAGCATTCTTCTTAGAATATCTGTATATTGTTGATATTATTAGATTCTAATCTAAAGAGTCAATATGTTCGAGAACTAGAATAATTTAATATTGTGCTTATTAACAAACAAGTCATAAAAAGATTTTGTAAACGACTAATCAACATCTCGGGTCATATAATTTCGAGTATAATTGGGTTGTTTTGTGTTGAGCATAAAGTGTGTTTCTACTGGAAATGGGATGTAATTATGTATATCATATCCAGCATCCATAATTTTGTTTTTTTGATTAGCAGCCGAATTTCATCTTCTTATTTGAATTACTTTAAAGTTCTAAATGTTGACATATTTCTATAGCATTTAAAAGTGTTTAAGAATAGAATTAAGAATTCCATCAATTGTTCCATTATCTAGACGAAGCATTAAACTGAGAATTAAATTCAGAAACTATTAGTTATATTGAGAGGCAAATTGAAATTGTATTTGTTATTAATTATATCAAAGTATGGAGATTTGCCACGTTTTGAGTAGTTAATACAGGTTTCGAGCGAAACATAAAGTAGAGTACAATACTGCAATATAAAATACCTGCAACCGCTCCAAAGGCTTCAGACGCATGGTCAAAACGATTTCGGAATATATATTTTTTGAAACTGATTTTATGTAATTTCTCTAAATTATTAGGTATTCTTAATGAATGCCTTTCAAGGACTAGACAAAAAAAATAATACCGCACTGCAAATAAACTAATAAGCAGAACAAAATGATCATAAGCCTAATGTAGAAATGGTGGGTGGTGGATTTCCTGGATTCAATCCCAACTCAACCAATAGTTGAGCGATAATGAGATGTTTCTCAAAATGATTAAGTGTTTCATTTTCGTATTTGACAAAGTTTCTAAATAGATATATTTTAGACTTCACTTATACCAATTTTAAAAAAAAGTGAAGAAACTGTCATCGTCATGCTGAGAAAATATTGAACAATTATGTTTATAAGTAATTTACAACTATTTACTTTAATTGTTGCTCATTGGTGTAGTTTCTGAGAACATGTATACATGCAATTAATGCAATCATTACTATAATTAAACCAAGAAATAAATAAGACACTGATATTTTATTTGTAACACTAGTATTAAATCTTTAAGAATTCAATTATTTTTGATAGACAAATTTCTACAAGTAATGTAATACTTGCTAGATGATAAGTTTTTGACATGCCCACGTATTCATCTCTATCTTAAGTAGATAGTGGGAATATGCTATTTTATCATGTAGTAATGTTCTTACCAATTTTTTTTAATAAAACTAGTCTCATTATTATTCTACAAGGCAAAAGCTTCAGTCGCGGCTTCAGAATTGAATCTATCAGGTGCTACATATTGAAGAAGTAGCAAAAACCTAGTGACTTTTAGTAGTGAATCCGAGAGATCTTGTGATTGAGAGTGAGAGTGACAGTGCTGAGGTAAAAAAAAAGATTTGGACTATATTGCTATAGGAGTTAGGAATCTACAGAAAAACATTTCATTTTGGACCCACCAAATATTTACATCAATATTCAATTCTTCCAATACATGCAGAACAATGTTAAGCTTTTTTTATCTCTTTTCATGAAAGAAAAACATTTTAGTCAATTATTTTAGTTCTCAATAGTGCTTGTGTGATTGATAATGAAATAAAGCAACCATACCGACACCGTTTTCCGACGTTCCAGCACTACATCATGAAGATAATGAAAGACGGATGCGATTTTCCAATTGGTGTCCCGACCAAATTGCACCAGATAATAATGGGATGGGATTTTCTATTTGCTGCATCAATATTATGTTCTTTATTGCAAAGATTAAACTATCCTGTTTTAGATGCTTTATGAAGTTTTCTTTAGATGCTTTATGAAGTTTACGTTTTTCTATCACGTAAAGTTTAAACATGTATTTTGTATGGCAATTTAATAAATTATTCTGATTTTCGATTTATCTAAATGCATGTGGGATTTTTCCAAAATTTTACGCAGTATTTTGTTTATAAATACAAGTTCTTACAAATACGATACGCACAACTGCAAAACCGCATTAAATAATGTATTATTTTTAGCTTGGAATCATAAATATTGGATTGAAATAGCTTCAAATAATATTGTATATTGATAGAATCGATAATCGTAAAAAATAAGACGAATATCGACAAATTCCTTTTTGGTTATCGTTTGTCACATTAGAACAAAATTTGGACTAAATTTTGGAAATAGTTGCACAACTTTTGGAGAAGTCACTAGCTGAAATTGAAAAACTCGGCTTTTCCTCGATTTTGTTAAATTGCACTTAATAAAATACTATTATAGATTTATAGAAGCAAATGTCAATTACATTTTAAATTTGTTTTTATTTTCTTAATCACATGAAATACCTGCTAGGAATAAAGGTATCAAGATATAGTCGAGGATACAGAAAATATAAATGACTTTCCCGCTCATATGGGGGCTACAACTACCATATGCTTCATCAGGTGGTTTGTGACGTAGTTTAATGCATCTGCGATTTCACATGACGTTGTTTAGCGCATCTGCCTTCGCAACTACTTACTGTGTGTGTGCGCGCGCTAGCCTGAAGCCCTTACTAGTTCCGTACTAAGACGCTAAAGATATTTAAATACTCGCAATTTCTTAGACGGTCTTAGATCTAATATAAATAATGCTGATTCCAGTACTTTGTAAAATAATAAACTCTTCTGTATTTATCTGACAGAAAATGCTTACTATACACTCGTAACGTAAATAATCTTTATGTTTAGCTATTCAGCATTTTTCAGGATATCATTTACAACTAACGTTTATGTAGGTCGCGCAAATGTTGATTGAAAAAAATTCGCAAATATCAAGTTTACCCTACGCAAAAAAACAATTATTTTTGGATACCAAGTGTAACAAAACTTGCAGAAACTGGGACGGTTGTTGGGGGACCATAGGAAAGAACAAACAAAAGTTTTTTGACATTGTCATACCGGTAATTCTTTATTATGTTTGAAGTAAAATTTGCTCCAATCAGGTTACCTACATACTTTAGTTCTTTGTAATTAAGACCGAGTTTTTGCCTTATTTTACCGCCCGGTATTATACTTTGCGGCCCGCTTTTCGTTAAGTTAGAACTTCGAATCTCGTAACTAGGATGAAATCAATTTCAACTCAGTTGTACGTAAAAAATAAAATTAGTTATATTTTTGATTTTGCTTGGAATATTGCATACATAGTTTTTGAATAGTGCATAAACGTCAATAATTTGACATTAAATAAACATTAAATTGAATGGTATTTTCTTCAAGTACACAATAATAGCCGTATTTCGCTATTAAATGCACAACGTAGAAGTAGAACATTATTTTATTAGTAATAAAATAAAAAAAAATGTTATACTGGTATAATAAGTCTGTTCCAAGAAGGCTCTCAGACTGTTAGCAGTGTTAGCAAAGCGTCAAAAGCAGTCCGCCAAATAAAACATGACCAAAATACATGTGCACGCATAGTCAACATTTGGTCTGGCCGACCACTTTTGACAATTGCCTGACAATCCAGGAATCTTGTTAGATCAGACCTAAGATTGCTAATTTTCAGACGTTTTGGGACTTTTGACCCTTGAATGTGAGGAACAAAACATATTAAATTATTCAAACACCATAATTCATTATTAATTTATGGTGTTGGAAGAAAAAATAATACGTATATATTACAAAGCATAGAAAGCAGTCTTTTCGTGTTGAGCCCGGAATCGCTGCCGAAGCGTTAGCTGAATTTGCAACTGGGCCAATTCGAAAAAATTGGACTTCGATATTCGAATTTTTGTTAGTCAATCTTGACTTTATTATATTACTAACATAATCGAATAGTTCTCGGCCAAGTTAGTAGTTTCCTGAAATATTAAACAAACAGTATAGTGTATATTTATTTTCTCCACGGCCAATCTAACAATGAACGATATTTGATGTGTCTATTCCTCAATCGTGACATTTGTATAGAAGCTATAAGTTTACGCGAGCGAAGTCAGGTTTTATAACCGTTAACTCGAGCGTCTCCTTCTTCAGGACAATTGAAATTGTAGAGATGTTCAAGTTAATCTACTGTTCGGCCAATTATAAGGCATGTGGATTGTCTCAATCTTCGTTCGCTCGGTTCGGACTACTGGTGAGTTTCATATAAAATTTATATAAACATGAATAAAAAACGTACAAATATTCCAAGAATATCGTTTTCTAGAAATATGCAAATAAAAATGAATGTAATAAACTCTTCAGATAGATAAAAAAGACATGTGATTTATGGATTCTAGAACAAGTTGAAAAAATGCTCAAAAATTAAATCTTCTGAGAAATAAAAAAAATGTTGGTAACTGAGTTCGTGCATATACTGTATATTTATGAATATAACAAAAAAGAAGCTTATTCGCTAGGAGCTGCATGTCGTGTTTGATGATGTGCGCATGGTAACTTCCTTGCCTGTAAAGTCCTGTCGAAATGTATCCATGCAGATTTATTTAGACGTATGTGGAAGTCTATCGTGGAAATGTAAGCTTTGGTTAAAATGGTACTGGTGGTAGAAGCGCAATCCACCGTCGTACTACTAACTCTGACATCGAATGATTGAAAGTTGAAAGAGCGCTTCACCTACTGTTTAAACCTAACAGCGTTTCCACGATAGACTTCCAGATGATATAGAAATATGTACAACATATCTCTAATCGTTCATCACCTTAGCTATTAGGAATTTAAATCCACAACTTCCGGAGCAAAAATCGGTTCCAATGTCGTGGTTTGAAACCAAAAATTTTGAGGAAACGTGATATATCTCAAGAAAGGTGAAACTGAGGTGTCGATAATCCCAATGAAAGTCCCTCTAAAATATGTAAAACTTGCAAAAAACATTGCATTGTATTGTTCCATTTTAAATAAAAAGTTGACGGTATAAGAGCCTGTACAACCCGGAACGAAAAAGTCTTTTGTTAAATAAGTCGTGATTGATTTGGTTCAAGTTTAAATGTTTAGAAACCCGAGATTCCTATAACTCCTCATACCGTTAATGAAGATTTTTAATCATCCTGTAAAGAAAGTACCTATGTGCAAAATATTTTAAAGAATTGATGCCTCAATTGATTTTTATTCAAAAATATTCAGACGTATGTACATAAGTTGTACATACAAAATACAAAGTAAATAATAAATAAAAAGTAAAAGAATTCTTGAAGATACAAAAAAATAAAAACATAATATTTATTGAAACTAACTGCACCCGGCCGATCGACATGCTTCGCATTGCTGACAAATGCATTCAATTTGTTCAATTGCTTTGCGCTCAATTAAACGCAATAAATTCATGTGCGTGTCTGCAAGCCATTTTATATTTGACAATATCATTGTCTCTTAAAACACACCGAAAGAAAATTTAAAATCGCAAGAGGTACATATTTACATAATTGAAATTTCTATCCGTTAAAAAAGAATCACCATTTTATCTTATTTGCTTAAAGATGACCAATTTGTTCATTTTTGGCCGGTTTTTGAAAATTTTATAATTTTTTTTCCTCGATGATCTACGGGTAGGTAAAAAAAGGACGCAAATTATGTTTTAATCGGATCAGTAGACTCCGAAATATAGTGATTTAAAGAAACGCACAGACCGACAGCGGAAATTAGTGAATATGATTGTCGTAATCTACGCATTCTAATAAGTAAGCAAAAAATGAAATTTGAAAAAAAAATTCATGATTAATACTTCTTCTACGAGAAGTAAAAATAAACCTCCATTTAATATATATTTCGTATTTATTGAAAATTCGTTTACAAAAGACCAAAAATTATTCCTTTTGGAATATAATTAAATTCCAAGAAAACATAATCTGTAGAAATCATAATATCTTTAGATGTTCTTTTATTGGTCTTTATGTTACTGATTATTTCGTTGAATCTTCATCTCGGTTTCTTTTGGTTGCTATTACAAATAGCCAAACCGGTGTCTGGCCTTTTTCTTCCTATATCCAATCTACTGTAAATGTAAATCAAAAGTGCAAAAGCTCCAAAAAAGCTGCATTACACTTAGAGCTGAAAATTAGTTAAATAAGAAAACAGAATATAAATTTAAATATATTTTTTGAGCCATGCACCAAAAAGCATTAATGTTACAGTAAAGCTACAGCTGGTTTTTTCTCAATCTTTTTGAGTTGATCTACCAACAACGTCAAATTTACATTGTACTTGTTCATCAAACTGTACCAGAGGTGATCAAAAAGTTTCATAACTGATTTTTTAATAATTCAATAGAAAAATATTCACGTTCTTAGACATTGTCTACCTTAAAGTACTCTGTGAAGCTATACTATATATTTTTCCACTGCTGGAAGAACTCTGAGCACCTATCTTCTGGAATGGTGGTCAGCTCTTTCAGCAATTTTTTTAAGACTTTTCATCAGACCTTTCCCGATGCAGGAATTTTAGCTTGAAACCAAGCATCGGAGTTCTCTTCAAAAGCAGCCAAAAGTCTAGCTTGTTATTGAGCAATTTTCTGCATCTTGGACAACAGATTTACTTACTTTATATGATGGGTGCATCCCATAAGTTTCAATCATACCATCAAGAAGTTCAATGTCTGGTATTTAATAAGGGCATATTTATTTAGTTTTAACAAACATTTTTATATGTTGTTTATGTTTAATTAAATAAAAAGTAAAACAATTTGCCATAGACTAGGAGTAATTGTTGTAACATGATACAAGTAGAATATGATAGTTTCTGTTTAATCCCAGGTGTATCCTTGATCCTTCCTTTCAATATCATAATGAATTGGTTTTGCTCAGGAAGCAATAAAAAGCATAGCATATTGTCATTTTTATCCAATTAGTTTAGTGGCCAATTTCAAAAATGCTTCAATATTCTTCATGAGACGAGTATTAAAATTAATATTTATTGTCGTTCTCACCCATCATCTAAACCTCTATTTATATTTAGTCTAAAAATATATTACTTTAAGTTTATTAGTTCAGACTGTTGTGCTGACATTCAAAATTATGCTCATAAACATATGATAAATTTCAGTGCGAAATACATTTTTTTCATAAACATACATTGCTTATTTTCAAACTTGCTTCCAAACTGGAATAACATCAAAAAATATAACATATTCGCTATATAAGCAAACAATAAAAAGTAGTTGTTGGATTACCATTTTTTAAAATATTTTTGAACGGGATTATCAATAAAAGTAAATTCAAGTTAATACTTACTGACAATGTTGCATTTAGTCGAAGGTTATCGCATTGGATCAATATTATAAGTAGATACTCAAATATTAAATACTAAACAAAAATTCCTTACATATAAAATTACTATTTTTGTCTCCAAAAGCACTCAGCAGAAATTAACACTAGATTCAAAAGTATTTGCTAGTTTTTGAAAATTATTTAACGTGTAACTAATTTAAAGGTTCATTCTTGGATTATGCGGTGAGAATACCACGTTGTCATTAGTTACAGGTAATAATGCAGTAACCAAATATTTCAGTGAAGTTCATAAAGCTGGCACCTTTATTGATAAAACAATGTCCCGAGTTACCAAAAATAAATTAAATTTGTACAATTAAAACCTCGTTGTAAATAATTGTTTTAGATAATGGTAACCATCATACTTCGTATAGTGATGTAGGTCCATTTTTCTTGAAGTGGAGTAAATATTACAAGTAAGAAGTCGTCAAGTCTCTCAGCTGAGAGACTTAAAGACTTCTTACTTATCATACTTCTACTTTCAAATAATTGTTATTTGCTTGATGGATATCGATTCTATATTTTGCGCTCTGTTAAATTTAAAGAAGTGTTAAAATATATTCATATTATTGAGTATTTAAATTCTTGATTGGCACCTCGCGGTGGCCGTTTTTGGAAGTCACTTCTCCCACTCACGTGCGTTCGTTTACGATTGATTATAACGCCTGGTTATATCTTTCGGCTAGTGATTGGTAACTAGTGATTACTTTGTTATATTTAGGAGCAAACAATACTTGTGTGCCAAATAGCTACTTCAGAAGTGCATGTAGTTTTTGAGAGTGGAAAAAGCGGTTTCCATAATAATGCCCTCAAAAAAATTAAATACTCAATAGCATCTTGTTGTTTTTGGTGGCAGCAAACCCTCCACTCAGGCCTTATGCCCGTAATGCTAAAACGGATATTGTACAAAAATATTAGTAAACAACATCTATAAATCGTGTGCCTAGATGTTTGAGTCTTAGCGATGTGAGACCAGGGTATTCGCAGATAAGGTATTCGAGGGCTCTTCTTCTCCCACATTATGAAGGATAGGTCGTCTATAGAGTTTAGATCTATCTTAAAGTCGAAATATTCCTTAATGCGGCCTATGACTTAATGCGAGAAGTTCACTAGAATAAGTAATCCTTAAACAAAGCTTCTCCCGTTTCGTGTTTTCAGACATTAACCTGTAGTTCTTTCATACTTTTCTTCGTCTTTTTGATGTAATTTACACTTCTTGATCAGGACCCCAAAAGTGCATTGAAGCTCCGCTCTTAGCTAATGGATTCGCTGTTTAATTGCCCACGATGCCAGCATGCGCTGGTAGGCAGAGCAGATATAGTCTTTGTTTTGATCCAGCTTTGATAGTACTTTGATTGGTAGTACTTAGATTTGTTTGGTACTTGTTTTTTTTTTCATATAGTCCGGCTCTTGCGCCTTCCTTGGTCAAAGACCCATCTGAAAACCAGACCAGATCCGTGCCGAGGGTCTAATCATTTATTCATATCGGGGATAATAATTATTACTATTCTAGTGTACCGTGCTCGGTACCATGCAATAGTTTGTATTACTTTATTGTTAAAAAACCTAGTAACCCATATTTTGAAAAAATATTATATTGATTTGTATATACGAAGTAGACATTCTTCAATCCTGTTATACCTTAAAAAGACAATAAACCATAATACGCTAAACATGTTACTACACAATCATATAAGTCTCTTATTGGTTCGTTTATTTTAAAAGAAGGAACTACTATATTTATTTCCTTTAACAAAAATATCCATGTCACAAATATTTACAAGTTCTTTCTAAGACTTGTAAATATGCAATAATTTTGCCAATTTATCAGGCTACCACAATCATTTCAATCATAACAATTTTAGAATCTACGCAATAAATCATATTTGTATACAGTTACAGCAGCTATCTTTCAGTATTCCTAGTATTCTTATTGAATGAATAACAATGAATGAATAATTCTTTGGATAATTTTTATTAAAACTTTTATGATCTTTATTTAATATCATATACGAGTACATTAAGTTATCTTTATATTAAGTTAAATAATGATTATTATTCAGATGCTTCCGTTATAGATATTGTTATAAGCGTTAATAAGTGATATTTTAATGAATGAATAAAGTATATTTCCTATTATATTATAAGTGTTAGTTAATAATACTTTTGTCATCTAATTATTGGTTCGTTCATTAATAAGTTTGTTAAGTTTAAATGTTATGTGGTGTTGAATTTCTTGCTCCACTCTTCATTATTCATTCTCCTTCATACTGCTGCGTTTAACTATAACATATATTTAATATTATCTTAAATCTATGACAACATGTAAGAAATTGACATCCCATTGGAAAACAAAGAAGGTCCAGGAAACTGCACGAATAAGACGAATAAGGCAGATATCAAGTTGCATCGTAATTATTGAATCCATCAAAGGATATGTTCCAAAGTATTCCTTAAAAATTTTCTTAAAAATAAAATCGACTTAATACGAATTTTGTAAATTAAGAAAGAAGACACTGAAGAAGAAATAATCATCCAATTAACAACCCTTGGTCCATGATGCCCGGAGGCGGCAAATTGTATTGAAAGTTTGAGAAAAAGTGTTTCAAATGGAAATTCTGGTTCCATTTATTATCTCATAAAACAAATTAGCTTAGCAATAAAGAGAGGAAATACACCCAATTAGTTCAATGCATCCAAATAGATGCATTCGGATATAACTCGCAATCCAATCATGTTTGAAATTACTGTGGTGTTGATAATATCAACGCAAAAGATGTGATCGATGAGACATAATGCCACAAACGTTGGACCAAATAAACAGCGATAAACACATTATACCATCAACTGAATGTTTTTGTTTCTGAACCATAATGGCGGTGGAACTTGGAGTTTCTTTTGAAAGTTTTATTTATTTATTGGTATGAAGTTCCGTACGTTTAGTAAGTTGTAATTAACCGAGAGGATTCACTGGATCTCGTCTGAATTCCATGTGACGATCATTAAGAACCAATTTTAGATTGGCTCTATGAATAGGTATATCGTCTGTAAATCATTGAAACCTCAAGTAGGATGACCAAACTGCAATTGGAAACCAAAACCAAGCGGTCCGAAACAGAAATAACGTTCATTTTACGAATATTATGTACTTCGTTTGTACCTCTAAAGATGACTGCACCAGAAAACCATGGGAAGAAAATTGTAACATCGATTTAAACGAAATTAAAAACAATGAATTACTTGGTTTTATGATAATGAATAAAACGAAAACAATGTTGGTTTAAGAGAAGAACAACTAAACATCTTAAAACAGATATTCCTCCAATGAATCCTAATGGCTTTTTGACAAATTTTGGGTAAAAAAGAGGAAAAAGTAATACTAAAAAACACAATTTGATTATACATGGAATTTAATTCTACATTCTAAATAAAAAGTGACAAAAAAATGGACATCATATAATAGGACCTCTTAATTAATCACACTTAATAAATCGTGTACATAATAAAATAATCTTGCTAGACAACGCACAACAGCAATATAATTGATACAAATTTAAAGTTTACGTAAATGTGTTAATTGCATAATTAATTATTTATTGATAAAAGTAGTAAATATCTCCTTATTCAATCAATATAGCAAATATTTACATTAAACGAAAATATAAAATCAAAATTAATTTCCTAATTTATAAGGTGTAAAAAACCATTCAAATCATAATTATCTTTGACAACTGGATCAAATCTGATACAGAATGCATTCAATTAAAAACGACGCCTTTTATTGGGAAAATCGTCGCGACGATTATCGTTGACCCAGTGGCCTCTGCCACCACCACCCATATTAGAACCCCCACGTGGGCCTGAGTTGTTCTCACGTCCTTCGAAACGATGGTTGCGCTCATAAGAATTCATGAATTGTTTGGGCTCCTATTTACAATAGACTCTGTTACTATCATTCAGTTAAATTTAATTTCTTATAAATTAAACATTTTGCACGAAGTCATCCCCAACCTCATGCTATATTGATATTCATTTACTATTCGATATTATATTTTTATATTCTATACGCAATTTATTAATGATCTGATAAAATAAAGTGTAATATTTAGAATAATCTTATTCCAGCAATCCCCGTCAAGTGAGTGTACATAACTGTTGTTGATCCACACACCAAATCTTAGAAGCCAAAATTTATTTTTGACCGACAATCATCTCGTCAATTATTATATAAGTCAATATTATCATTATCGATATTATCATTAGTGCATTTAGAAGAAATAAGAATAAATAAGCATCCAGACATTTTTAGCCAGTTTGGCAACAAAGACGGGTTGATTGTATCCGAGCGATGTATTAAAAAGAGTAAAGAATGACAAAGGAAAGGGGAGCGAACTATTGTTGATATATGCCGCGCCTGTAGTAGGCAGGCTTGCTAGGGCACTGGGCACTCGTATAAACTCTAAAAAGTCTGCTAGCTGTCTATGTTACCACTATGCTTCTCCCCACCTATCTTCACTGCCATCAGATTCAAGCGAATAATGATTCATTATACGCCTCGTGCTGACTATCTGTTTTACTTTCGTTGCTGATACCTTCTGTTCTTCTTGCTAATTTGAAAATGAAAGAATTTGTGCAACAATGATATGAACATTGGGATGATTGAGACATGAGAATTGGGACACTAAAATCTGTCCCAACGAAAAACCAATGGAACTACTTTTATTTGTATTCAAGGTATGAATAGATAAGACCTTAAACCCCTGGGTAAAACGTTGTTTCATATAAGTACCACTAGTTTCATTCATTTATTAGTCTATTAACATCTTACATCAGCTATAAAATTATTGGTCAATTCAAATCTTTATCAAAATTGTTCTACTAGATTCCTTTCTCCAAAAAATCCAGAACTTTAATATCAAAATTATACGCTGATCGTAAAAACTCATTCCTCATCTATATCTATTTATATCTGTGCAAATATTAATTTGTGTTAAAATATAAAATATTTATACTCATATACACTATATCATTTACAGTATGATTTCAGACTTATGAAATTTAAATTCAATCAAACGAAAACTGATTTTATACAAATGAAATCTAATTTGAAATGCCCGAAACTATCACTTGTAAAATTCCATTTCAAATTTGTGAAAATGGATTTTACACAATAATTTCATTTTTGAAAACCAATTTATCACTTCTGTTTTAAATTTTTGAAAGTTGTCAAATTTTATCCAAAATTTATCAATAATTTAACCAATTATGACAAATATTATATAGAACTTGAAAAAATAATTAAAGCAATAAGACCACACATATCAAATCTAAGCGAAGAAAACAATCAACCGTAGAGATTACGTAAACCGAATTTTGCAAAAGTCAGGAATGGTAGAACCGAGGAACGCTTATTTTAATTGAAGAAACTATAGTTCGTCCGCTGGAGGCATTCTAGGACCGCCTTGGCAACACAAGAGATACACAATATTGGATGATTAGAAACTTGATAGAAACTTGCGAGGGGTTAACCGCCTGTACACCAGACTCCATGAAACTCCACAAAAGACTCTATCTAACGTAAGACTTTTGAAGAATCTACGAGACTCCATGACACTCCATACGGATTCCATAAGACTCCATACTAACTCCATAGGACTCTATACGGACTCCATGAGGGTCCATATAGAGTCCGAAAAATTTGAAGCAGAATTTGAAATTTGACAAAATTCAAATCAAAATCCATTTTCACAAATTTGAAATTGAATTTCACAAGTGACAAATTTAATTTCGGGAATGTAAAATTGAATCTCATTTATGTGAAATTTCTTATGTTCGTTAGATTGAATTTAAATTTCATAAGTGTGAAATCATACTGTAAATGGCCATAAATTAATGTATACTGTAATGTACATCACATTAATTGTAGGTACTGTAGATAATGCTTTTGTAAGGGTAATATGAAAGTGTTTTATTGTTCATGCGCTCAAGATTATGGATAATCTCAAATTATCGAAAGATAAATGTAGGAGAATCAAGAAGCAAGTGCTGATATGAAGTGTTAAGAACAGAATTATAGAGATTATAGATTCTTCGTGGTACATTCCACTTCTAAAAGAGTCAACTAACATAGCACTGAACTGCCAATTTGCGTATATCCTAATCGTTGCCCAAATATTACAATAGTAATACGAAAATAATAACATAGAATCTGGTCCTCTTCTATATTATAAAGACCATAATAGAGTAGTAGTTAGCTCAATTTCTTGACTCAGTAGTTCCAATATTGGTAGTAAAACCATTCATCTTCAATTATCACCATCATCGAAACTTCATCCAATTCTCAGCAGGTAGCTTCTTCAATATTATTAAAGATGAGTTTATGTGAATGATGTATTTACAATATACACTTGGCATCAGATCGGATTTAAATATAATGAACGCAGGATAAAAGTTCTTACGACTTGTATCTTAATCCAAAATGATTATGTGACCGAATCCAACAATTTGTTTAGAAAGGTAAAAACGCGATTACTTTATTAGTAACGGTTGTTGCTAAATTCAAGGCGCATTTGGTATTAACATTTATCAGATCAATAATAAATTGGGAATCATTAATGTAAAGCGCGATTAACAGCTGAAAAAAACGCTAGATCGAAGGATAAAACAAATTAAATAACATGATTCAAAAATATAACGATATAAGCGGATTGAAATTTGTACCAACAAAATTGCAAACATGTCATAATAGTATATGTACCTATATAATAATTTAGGATTTCTGTTATTATTATAGATGGTTTGTTAATTATTGTATTGCTATTGACAATACAAAGTATAACATGTCAAAATCTAGAGCAGTCCAAACGGAGCAGAACCAAATATTGGTTCAGCGGTTTAGGAAATTGTCTTCCCAAATACCACTCGACCTTACAATTTCGTCTTAGATTTTTTATTTTGATTTCTCAAGATTTTTTACGTCAACGACACTCGGAAAACTGAATTGGACAAATCCCTCTGAGTGCTGACGCACTCGAAAATGTTGAATCCAGTTTGCCTTCGTGTCGTTGCTAAGTAAAAAAGCTTTTGACCAAAATAAAAAATGTATCGACAAATTGTAAAGTCTTGTGATATTACTGTTGATAATTTTTTACGGCAAATTTGTTAATAGTCACGGCATCTCATAAATATCAATTTCAAAAATTTATTATACGTTGGTTTTATGCATAAGGTTCAAAGATAAATGGCTTATCACATTAAGGTTATCCAGACAAATTGCTATCATAGCTATAAAAATTCAAAAATTCCATCACTTCACATCAGATACATTATAATAGACCAAAACAAAATTCATACAGAGCATTTTATGTTAGTATGAATTATTAAACCAGGTCCATATTTTATCATATATTTTATGCAGGTTCTAAAATTCATTTAATATTGAGTTCATTAAGGGAGTAAAAGAGAATATAATATGTTGTAGATGTAAATGATATAATGCAACTGTACTAATGATAGTTACATGTAATTCTGGTGTTCCACACCGTTAATTATTTTTGGTATCAGATTGTATTAAAATATATTCAATTTATTTATGTTTCCGAAACTGTTTGCAACAGAGTTAATACAAATCCCGCAACAATATCATTACACATTGAACTTATAATTATAATATTAATAACAGATGGTATACAGGGTGTAAACTTGGTAGCATAAAAAGTATATTGCATTTGAGAGAAACCAAAAAAATGGACACAAATTTCAAAAAAAAAATGCGCAGTCCAAAATCTCTTCTAACAATAATTAAAAAAAAATCAGAACCAAGACAATCTTGACTTACCACAAGCAGTACGAAATAGATATTTCTATACCAAGGCTGCAAAATGACTGTTTAACGTCCTGAGAGATGAGTTTTTACTTTAGCCAAGGCTAAAAAATCTTCAGGACATCAAATACATTTCGTAGACGAGGTCTACACAATATTTTTGTGCAACCGTAATAAATACGAAATTATTTTTTGTAAAATGTGGCGTTTTGTTCATTTGTATCATTTAGGGTAAATTTATAACAATGTCAGTTAACAGTGACGATTATATTGTAGTAACCCAAATACTTTCTCGTCAGTTACTTATACCAACACACGCAAAATCAAATATCGCGCCCTATATTCTGCCCTATTGAGAACTTTAATATTTTGTACGCCTTTTATTTTAAACTATGTTGGCGGGAAGATCACAGTTAACTGTAATTGGAGCTAATTTTATGACACAATAAGATAAAAAAGAGTAGCGACATAGACATAAACATGCATAAACACATGACCACGGAGAGCATATTGTTCGTTGTTAAAGTCTGTCCTTTATGATAGGCTATTACGTCATCAATTGTATATGACGCAATCTAAAGGTATATTCCGATTAACCGGCGGTTCCGAGTCACCAGCGGTTTTTTATGAGTTCGTTTTGAGGGCCCTGCAATTAGCAGGTCTTTGTTTTTGGCAGTAGCCACTCTATTAACACTCCTTAAACTTATTTTAAGTGCATTCGCCACCAAAATTCGCCGAGCAAATTTACAACCATGTTTTTCACTTTACTAGAAAGGCACTTTTGTCGTGGCATTTTAATAATGAACACTAAACGAAACAACACTAAACGAAACAACAGCAAAGAATCAACTATAGAATCAACCTCACTTTTGACGCGTGTATAAACAAAACTGTCAAAATTGTTAATGTGAATTATACTTTATGCGTGACCAACAAAACGTTGGTAATAAACTAAATGTCACTAAAAATAAAATCTTTCTCGCCCATTTTCTCAGTTAACACCTCATATTATCGCCTAATTTTTATAGCAATATTAATATTATTAATTACTAACGGATTTATGCCTAAAATTAATTGGATTCTGTCGTTTTAATTTTTATTTTAGCAGTTAGTATTAACTACGTCATAACTGCTAAGCAGTGACGTAATAGCCTATCATAAACGGACAGACTATAATTAAGAAACCGTTCGTAGTTAAATATTCCTCCGCGTGGCGCTTCTTAGAAGATCTATCAACATTTTAGAACGGTTGCACAAAAAAATCATGTTTCATACCATTAAACTTCTTGCATTCAAATATTGAAAGTTTACACCTTGTATATGTGGCTTTTATTTTCTAGTTAAATATATTTTCTTGACAAAATAAGAACTAATATTAATTATTAAATATGTTTGCAATTTATAAACAATCTTTTACAATTTTTGAAATAAAACTACTGAAACTTACCATGACATTCGAATTTTCATTGTTTGCTATAAAAAAAAAGGAAAACAATACAAATTAATATTATGACGACGTAGATTAAATTTTTTTACACTATTTTACGAAATCAGTACCCAGTGGTAGCGAAAATGTTATTTCGCTTAAGGCTGATCTACACCAACATACGTCAAGACGCGTCTCATGTGCGTTAAAATACCCTGAGATACTGCTTATTTAGCGCAAATGTATCTATCATTCCCTAAGATTTTATAGTTAGCGTTATGACATTGGCACAAGCAAGCAAAAATAGATCTTGTGTTCCGAGCCAAGATGGTCGAGTTGCTAAAAATTTTTAAGGGACAAATCGCTCTGGTTTATTGCTTTATGAAGTAGTTGGACCATAGCTACTTCCCAATCAGCAAGCGCAAATATAACGGAAATATGTTTTTCATGAGAGAGACGCAAACACCTTACCTCACCAAAGGCCAGTAGACATATTGAAACAATTCGTTGCCAAATAGAAACTGCGCAAAACTTTTGTTAACTACACCACTGCACAAACCGTCGTTTTTTAAAACTGTTTACCGCACACACTTCAAATTTGGTCGAACTGACAAGTGGATCGGACAAATTCGACCGACACAAACAGACTGAATCTGATTATTTTCATCACCTTTATGCGCAAACTTTCCAGCCACAACCTTCAGTTTTGCGACGTTTTCGCTCAACTTGTTCCTTGAACAAAACAGTCCCGTAAAAACGCAGTCCGTGAGGCCCTTAAGAAAAGCATGGTGTCCTCGTATCTCTCAATAAAAACATATTTCTATTATTCGCACCGCAGTAACATAATTTTGCCGTTTGTTCCCTACTATAACGACATCTCCCACTTTGTCTTTCACGTGTACGTACAAGCTAGTGGCCATAAAGTAGACATTGCCACGTGGCAGAAGATAAAGTTTTAGGTTAAGAAGATTGAGGTTTTATCCTCTAAGAGACGAGTTTTCAATTTATTTAACTCCAAATAACGCGAGATTTTCTCTATTTATTCAGAAAGAACTAGAAAGAGAAATCCTCGGATAACTTGAAGTTAAATGAATTGCAGAACGGGCCCTAAGTATTTTTTTATTAATCCACAAAATAAACTTTAGTGTAATAAACTTGGAGGTTGATCCAAATATTTGATATTTTAGTGATTATTTTTTGGATTGACGCCAATAAACAAATCCTAATTCAATTTCTTGTGTATTATGTTTTCAGGAAATGTATGCCAGAGTTCTGGCAGTAAACATTCATCATGGTTATATCATAACTGCAATTGAATCAAAAGGTTTTACGAAGAGAATGTTAGGTTTTTGTAATTAAATCAATTTAATACATCCGACCTGTGATATAACTTATCTTAGCTATACTCGAATTAATATAGCAGCTGGTAAGCACTGATTCGTCAAATCGATTATGTTTGCAATATACATACAGTGTGAGAAAATAGATGGCATGATGTTCGCCATATACAGATTCTTCTGTACTAGCGTCAATTAAAACCGATTCAGTAAATCACGACATAGTTAAGTAGGAACAAAGCAACTGATAGTTATTTGATCTAGATGACAGTGAATATTACTTAAATCATCCATAGATCCGACAATTATTATCATTATATTTCCATTAACATGCAATCAAACCTAAAAAAGTTCAATAATCCATAGTGCAATGATTCAAATTTACTCTGAATTATACCGGCATATCACTTTATATTCAACTAGCCAATAGGAAGCTTAGATTTAAGAAGTTAAAAGTATTGTATATTTTAGTATCTATACTCTATTCAGTGAACACGTATAGTGCGGAAACGCCCCTAAAATGTAAACTCACGCAATTGGTTGTACGTAAAAGCCGGTTTCACACGCTACAAATTCATGCAATACTAGTTAAAGAATTTTAACGAGATGGTCACTTTGCGCTAGTGTGATCTTTGTTTTAAAAATTCGACCAACAGACAAATGTTTTTTCAAATCTACCTATTCACTGAGTAGAGCATAGTTATATCATGCTCGAAGAAATAATAAAAAAATTCAAAATTACCGTAATTATTTGGAGGCGGTTGATCGTAAGCCTGCTCTTGCTGGTCGAGCAAACTGTCCAAATTATGCGCTTGCATAAAAAGATTATTCTCCTGTTGACGTCTACGCATTTCTTCTTCTTGATGAACCATACGAGTTTGCATCTCCTCCTCTTGCCTACGCATCTGCTCTTCCATCCTAGCTCTCTGTTCTTCAGCCTGACGCTCCTTCATTTCCCATTCGCGCTTTTGTCTTTCACGATCCATTTCTCTAACTCTCAATTGTTCACGTAACATTTCAGTCTCATGCTCATAGCGGGCCAACTCCATCTGTGCCTCTAACTTCTCCTTTTCCATCTCAATCTCTTTCTTCAAAGCTTCCTCTTTTTGCGCATACAAAACATGCAACTGTTTCCACCGCATTCCGTATTCGTGCTCGAACGAGCCGTGATTCGCAAACCGCGGCCCCATTTCGCGCTCCTTATGATAGTCACTACTCTTTCTCGGTATATTTTTATCCGGAAATCCATCGTTATCGTCGACGATGTCATACGGTTCCACAATACACGGTCGCAGAGACCCAGTCAAGAAGAAGCAGCCTTCTTGACATTTCCGAATGGCATGCAAAGCGCTACCTTTCCGAGCGTAATCAATTACACCTTCACCTGTTGGCTTACCGCGTTCATCAACACAAACTGTAGCCCGTTCAATTTCACCGAATATTGAAAATGAAAAATGCAACAATTCGTTCGAAACAAAACTCGAGAGATTTTTAACGCGAACTGTAGCTGAGTTAGGCGCAAACCGAATTTTCAAATTCCGTGATTTCAAAACCGTCCCGTCCAATTCCCGTTTAGCCTTCTCTGCATTTGAATGAAAGTCGAGCTTGACAAACGCGAAATTTTTCTCTTTGTTTATGAATGACTCACTAACCTCACCGTAGGGTTTGAACAGCTCAGTGATGTCTTCTTCAGAAACTTCGTTACCGATGTTGCCAATGTACAAACGATTTCTTCCGGAGAACTTCTTCTCTGTGTTTTCAACTGGAGGGAGATCATATGTTGGGCCCGCTATAGATTGTAGCTTCTCGTTGAATTTATCATTTTGGCTACGCATGTTTCCACCACCTTGGCCACGGCCACCCTCGCGACCACCCTCTCGACCACCCTCCCGACCACCTTCGCGACCCCCTTCGCGGCCTCCTTCGCCGCCACCTCCACCCTGTCTGTCATTGTTTTCACCGGATTGGTTTTGCCGGTTGTGTCTAGGCCCGCCGAAGTGTGGTTTGTTATCCTGTTTTGCTTGATTCTAGAATCAATATTTAAAGTAAATGATTGAAAACTTTGTTCAACGTTTAAGTTTTAATTTTTGCACACTCGTCTAGATTGCGTATCCTCGACTGAATCGTGAAGCCAACACCATAAACTATTCTTGCACTCTTATTAGTCAGAAAAAAATAATACCGTCGTCAAAAATATTTAACGGGACTCGACATAAGATGTAGATTTAGAAAACGTTGTTGTCTTTCAAAAAACAAGTGTTTTGAAAATCTTAAAATTGACGAATATTGAGTATGTTAATAATGTCCGACAAAGTTAGCAATTATTTTTCTCATAAACGAAGTATACTGCTAAAAACTAAAACCACTCGCATTTTGAAAACTTTCGCCACTTTTCTCAGCTTGGTAAGTAAGTTGAAAACTTTTATTTATTGATAAAAGTTTGTTATCTAAAAAATCTTCCAAAGTAATCAAATCAAACTTAACGTTCGTAATAAACTGAAAATCCAAAAGTTTTACAACTACCATGAAAAATATTTAACTGCAACAGACAAAGTAAAAACGGCGTATTTCAGTAGATGTGGAAAAGTATGTAGAAGATTATATCAGGAGTGACAATTTGTGAGAAATCGCAGAATAATGGAGACTGCTTACTAAAGGAAGCTAAAAGCTACCGAGAAAAACTTTCGTCTTCCGCCTCTTGGGTCTACGTTTTAACGTAGAAGTCGAACCACGATCATCAGCTATTTGGTATCTCCCCAGTGAGTATTACCCCGCGGTTGGTCAGACAAATGCCTAACGATTGAAACAATCACAAAACATCCAAGCTCTTCGTGGGAATTGAACTAACGACTCAGATCGCAAGTCGGCACGTTAACCCACAGCGCCGCCTGAGCCGGCTAATCACAATATTTTCGTCAAATTTACATCACTCAAAAAAATTCGTTGGAAGCACGTTTAGACGAAGACGAATTTTAGAATGAACATTTTGTTTAAGCGATCGAGGTCATATTGATAGCCACTAGAACGGGCTGATTGTCATGTACGTACTGCAGAAAATAGCTGTTGTTTATCGACCATTTTCCTTATTCTGCTTGAACAGAACGAGTGATTTATTGATGAACAAAATCATTTCGCTGTCATAAATGTCATTCTGTCGATTCCTTAAATTTTATGGAGTTATTCGAATGGATGTGCGTGAGGGTAAATACGTCCCCTTAAATTCGTTGGCTTATGTTTTTCCCCTCTATAAACAAAGTCTGCATTTTATTGCTGAACATGTCAGAATGGATTCTACGTTGAAGGTGGAAGGCTTAATAACCTACAGCTAATATCCTGAGCGAGACGGCAACATACGAATAAATATGGCAAAACAGAGGAAGTTGAGTGAATACTCATTTCATAAATTACGTAAAAAGTACAGCATTCATTTCAAAAAATGGTAGATTAATGGTAGATGGGTGATCTCGTTCTCTTTAGTTCTCTCTGTTATATTTAGTCTCATCTCGGTCTAATACCAACTTTTAAATTTCGCATTATAGATCAAAAAGACATCTCAAATAAACTGCCCTTTTAATATACTTTAAGGAAAAGTTTTCCCATCAATCTTCCACGAGATCTTCGACCAATCCTCTTCCCTTTGAATCAGAATTCGCAGCGTTATGAATTCAAGCCATGTGAATGACAAAGAAGTTACTTGCACGTACGTCTTTCGTCTTGTTGTGGTTCAGTACCGTCGTTTCAATATAATCTTTTATTTTTGTATTAGCATGTCGCTGCTGCTTTGAAGATACGGTACGCTACCGGTAAAATTTTTAAATGGCTTTTAATTTGTACAAGCCTTGATTTGGTTCAGACCCAATCAGTTGACACGCCATAGCTCATAACTTAAAAGTCAAACATTTAAATCCTCATCCGTATATGTAATTGAAATTTATTTTTCACATATTACCGACAGACCAGATTTTGCATTTATATAGTTGTGGTCCGATAGTTGCCAATAAGCAATTCGTGTAGCCCTGAACTTATAAGAGTCACTTAGACATATCATATGAACCTATTATCGGTTCTAGTGCAATGACCAGGTCATGTGTCGCTTGTTTGTAGTCAACATATAGTTGAATTGTTTTAATGTTATCCTGTAGTAGGTTGTAGATTCTTATGCACGTGCCTCAGCTCAGCACGTGCATTTGGTATTTCTGTCATTAAAAATGTTTTGGCGTCTGGAAAAAATCTTGCAACTTTTCGTACACTCATTCAACTATGCTTCATTTAAACAAAAACTTTTGAAGATATGTCGCCTGTTCTTGATACCTATTAATTTAAGTTTGAATTAAGTAAAATTAATTCAAAATGTTTAATCCAAATTAACTCAAAATATCTAAATGTCAGTTTCTCAAAACTTTCATAAGTTATGGAAAAAATAAAAGTTTAAGAAACCAAGCACCAGATATATTGAGTTACTTTGACTTTTTACATCAAATTAATACTTTACTTATAAAATATTACAAGAAGTAGTAGTCCCAGGTCAGTTCAAGAAAGGACTTGGTCATTCTTCAAACTGACCGTATAACAGCGAACATTGTTTATATAGAAAGTAACCCCAAAGCAAAAAAAAAATAAAAATCGAAACTACTCCAAAAGCAAAAAAAAAAACAAAAAAAAGCCATAAAATTTAACGAACGAAGCCACGACGGGATATACTACTGTTAATTATATCTCGATATACAGGGATTGTTTTCAACTGGAATCACCTAAATATTTACGTCTCGATTTACTTTATTTAGTTTCATTCTCGGTTTCATTTGAAATATGAGAATTGTTTTCTTTCGTAGAAGAAGTATTTTAATAGTGAAAATTTTGACATACTCAAAATGCACTGGCCTTATTAGAAACAGGATGTTTATTATAAGGCCAATATGGTAAAATACTTAATAACATTTGTTGGTAAATATAAAAACACATCTTAAAACAACATTGTCTTGCTTGGGGAGACGAGCAAATTCTCCGTATACTTCGGAGGCAGGAAATGCAAATACACATATCTAAAACTGGATAAGCGATATGAAGCGCATGATTCAATAAACATAAGGTTGGCTCGATCGAGGGCCCAAATTCGTCATTTATGCGCAATTCCCACATATCGAACATGCACGATCTTTCTCGATTTGCGTTTAAAATTTAACATTTACAGCTTAGGTGGTATTTACATTTAGCGATTTACTTGAAGCAAATTAATTAAACTTAATCACATTAATGATGTTGATAAATGTAAATAATCTTTAAATTGTTTCATTAGTCAGTTAAAACAACTTTAGAGCGAGTTTTTTTATTTAAATAGTTTTTTAATTCAAAAGTGATAATGCCTGGTTGTGCAGTGAAAGTTTGTAAAAACAACAACAGGAAAACCAAGGGCCGTAATATTCGTTATCATCGATTTCCCAAGAAGAAGCAGTTAATTGAAAAATGGCTTGAGGCTTGCAATTTATCTGAAATTGCTTTAAAAAATGGTAAGTAATAGTATAACATTGTGAGAATGCATTATTATGAGAAATGTTTAACTTAATATACTATGCATAATCGACTCGTAGTTGTGGACAATCGAAAGTAAACAATCCAACACAGCGACACGTGTTTACATTCAAACATCTTAGAATTCGCGGGTAAATGTTCGGTAGGTGCTCGGTTAAGTTCGTAATGTGTGAGACAAATTTCAAATGGCATTAAATTCCCGCGTGCGTAGACTCGGGCATGATGAAGCGTATTAAAAGCAAAGCAATTTCGACAAAATAAATTTAACTAAAAGGAATGGAAGTTTCATTACTGTTTACCTCGCTGTTTAAGTTTTCTTTGCACTTATCGAAGAACTTTTACAGTCTAATTGTTCGGATTTCCTTGAAATTTGGATTCTAGTAGTGATTTTAAAAATACCTTTTATCGCCATTTAATCGCTCAAATTTGTTTCAATTTTTAGCTGTAATTTTAAATAGCCGATTAAATATATTATAGAAAAAATTGGAAATTTAATTAAGGGGGCGAAACCGCTACCTATATAGCCACTCTGGTCGCTAGCGTATCTACATAGTTTTGCTTATCTAAATTCATTGCAAATTTCGCGACATCTGATAAAGAATAGATGGACCAAGATCTGACTTACTTGCCACGTGCTTTAGCCGAAAAAGTTAGGAAAGATCGAGAGGCGTGGAAAATTCTCAAAAATTGGTAAAGCAGTTTGCGCTTTTGTTATAACCCCTAGAAAATTTCCAAAGCTACCGAAAATTAGAGAAAAAAAATACTTATATTTTAACGAAAAATTTGTTCGAATTAAGCCATTAATTAAGTAAAATATAAATAAAAAACCTCGCTCATATATTAACCACTCGCTTGATAATTAGCGGAAAAAAACAAAAAAAAAAACCGTTGTGTCCATTTATTGCTACATCTGTTCTCTCTCTAAATCTACCATTAGATATTTTCTAGGATAATTAATAGTGTCTGAAACTGTTTTTCCGCGTTAAATTCCCTGAGCTGCTAAGCAACGTTTCACGCATAAATTTGCAAATTTATGCGTGAAATCTTGGTCCATCTATTCTTTATCAGATGTCGTGAAATTTGCAGTAAATTTTGATAAGCAAAACTATGTGATTCGCTAGCGACCAGAGCGGCTATATATGTAGCGGTTTCGCCCCCTTAACATTAACATTTTTTTTTACATATTTTTAACATTCCACGGTACTTCGAATATAATTTCCAATTTTTTTTTAATTTAGAATTATTGTGAAGAATTTTTTAAAATAATACCTTTCTGATAAAAAAAAAATCGCTAACATGATTTTGCGAATTTTAACCTCTTCTTTTATCAGTTTTAAATTGGTCTTAGCGTTCATAAATAAAATGACTATAATTAATAACCGAGTTAATAACATATAACATTTAACACTTCATATCGCTCGATTTATCATGAACAAAATTCTGAATTAAATTAAGCCACATTAATGTCAATATTTACGAAGTTCCAGTTGAAAACAAACATCCTGTGTATTTACATTATGAAACAATCTTTGCAATAAGAAAAAATTGAAAAATCTTAAATTATTAACGGCCAATTGGGATGCACGAGCTCACGCTATAATTCCAATTGATAACTAGAATTGAACCGCTCATTTGTCGAATGCAGTCAATATTCTAATTACCACTTAAATTGATTAAAAATGATAATACTAAAAAACATCCCTTACTGTTGAGAATGTACCCAGCTCATATCATACACATTACGCAATATAATTACAATCTAACAATTCAGTGACGATGCTAGGGCATATTGTGCCTGCTGCATTTTATTTTCACCCCCTACGACCCTCAAAAGGGGGAAACATTAGCGCCCCGGGTTGGTACCCCTGTCGCCTCCCCCCTAGTACCGACTCTGACTATCATACGATACCCACACACACTTGAACGTACATGAAGAATGTTATTATACAAAATTATAAAAACACGAGAAAATATGAGATCACAGTTTTATGAAACAAAACAGCTATAAAAAGCTTGTTCTAGATAGTAATTGTGATAAATATTTTTTATACAAACGTATAAAGAATAAAATAAAATACGTTTTGCGAACGTTTCAAAAATGCTAACACCAAACAAATTTTACGAGACTATTTCGGTTTTGCATTATATTAATAAAATATGTATTGTATTGATTAAAAATGCTAAAAAGAACATTAAAATGCAATTTCCATTGTACGAAACACATTTGTTTGATAACAAACCGAATTATTAGAACAATCAAAATGTTAACAGATCGATAACTTTACATGTGGCTCATTATGCCGCAACAAGCTAACATAAAATATTCGCAAATTAATTGCTCGCATTTACTGCGGCATTATATAAGAACAAGAGATCAACAATCACGAATGCTGGTTTGGACGTTAAGTTGACACTTCCGCCCTTTAAACCCAATTGCGCGTTTTTTCTAAATAAATTTGAAATATGGTTAACATTGAAAATTGGCTTAAAACTTACATTTCCGCCGCCTTGATGGTTAAATCGTCGGTTGCCTCCGAATCTGTTGCCTCCAGGACCGCCACGGCGTTGATTTCCAAAGTTATTATTTTGCCGTTCTTGTTGAGGGGGTTGAGTGGTCGCATCGTTTGTTGAACTTTCGACCTTCACATTTGTAGTGTCGGCTGGATTCGTTTGCGTTGTCGCCATAATCAATTAATAGTAGTATTTAAATTCAATAAATATAAGGGGCAATTAAAACAACGCTTGGAGAGTGTTTGGTACAACAACGTTCAGACAGCAATGGCCGGCTCACAACAAGGATTGAAGGATGAATTCAGCGACTGCCAGTGCTGCCACCTACAAATCTATTTACAGTCGAGCACGTCATCGAAGTTTTATGGCGTAAATTGTGATGCACATTCTGTGCGCTTGCGCAGTAATACTGATTTGATAATTATAGTTGTATTGATTTATTTCCGTGTTGCATTTGGATGTAGATTTAAATTTGTAAAAATTATCAATAAAGTAATTTGTTATAATAATTTTGAAAGCAATTGTTATGAGAAATTTAGAGTGGT
The DNA here is from genome assembly GCA_963556235.1 of Cryptophagus acutangulus. Classification (NCBI taxonomy): domain Eukaryota; kingdom Metazoa; phylum Arthropoda; class Insecta; order Coleoptera; family Cryptophagidae; genus Cryptophagus; species Cryptophagus acutangulus. Next base: position 4,668,997 of record OY744558.1, on the reverse strand, counting down.
ATTACTGACTGAGCAGGATGCACGGTATATCGATTATTTGCAACCGCGTGAAGTTAGTTGCGAAAAAAAATCCTGAAAATAAAAAATAATTTTGAAATTGCCCGAAAATATTGAATGTTTTTCATTTCAACAATTAATAACACTAGTCGCTCAAACTTAATATTTCTATATTTGCTTCACTTAATAAATAACTACCTCTAATGCCATTGTTTACATTTTTATAAAACAATTACTAAGAAAATCCATAACCTACCAGAATTAACGAAGCAAGGAAACCGCGTTTGCTTCGTTAAATACGGGAACATTAACTCGATACCGTTATTTCAGTTTGTTCAATTTCCATGCCCGGTTCCTGAACATCTAGCTGCAAATTTTGCTCCAATTCTTGCTGATCTACCGCATCTTTGACCCGCTTATTTACAATTTCAGTTTGCGTTTTCACGAAGTTGCTCATCAATTTGTTGTTATATTTGATGAATTTCGCAGCACAATCGTCCACACAACTGATTTCATTTTGCTCCAAATAGCGTGAATTTACGTTATCTACACAACGACCAAAGCAACTTTCCGTCATTTTATTGTAAAGTTGAAGGAAATCTTTGAACTGAAATCAAGAAAATTATCTAGAAATTTTTTTATCGATTAAAATAAAGCCTACATTTCTTAAACTTGAACTATCCATTCTTAGGTATAATTAATTGTAAATAAATTAATATAAAGTGTAAAATTTTCTTTGGTTAGAATCCACATGGTATTTTTTTGGGGTGCACTGAAGTGAGCGCTGGCGCTGGGCGCTATTCCGTGGCTGTCGGGCGCTAGCGCCATGCGCTAACTTCAATTTGCTGGGGCGATACAAAAATGACGTCATAGCATTTAAATAATTAACCTTCATATCTATTAAATTATTAATTAAATGTTAATTATTAAATGAAGCTGAATCGCCTCATTTAGTTTATTAATTTAATAAATGCCGAAACACATTAGTTTCGTTTGGTGTTTTTCGGGTCGTTAAGTTGGTATTGTTTATGTCGATGACGTTTAGATGCTATTCGGTTTATTAAAATTCTAGGTAGTTTTAGTTGTCGGTGTTTTTGATTATATTTTAACAAAGTAAGCACATACATTTACCTAAAACAAAACTCAACTAGTTTACTAATTTCTCTGTCATATAAAATCAATTGCAGCTTAAAATGTCTCAAATGAAAAGCTCCATGAGTGCGGAAAGAACCAGTATACACGATATGTTGAAAGACACACCGCCCCACGAGAATCGCACCAGCAATGCAAATGCGGCGCCCACAAATACGTCCTGTCCATATTCGCGATCGGTCCCGACCGGTCTTTCCACTTGCACGAGTTCGCCGGCGATTTTGACGCCGACCACACCAACAACACCGAACGACGATTCGACCGTTCTCAAAACATCGTCGCGCATTGAGAATCTCAAAAACTGGTCCATATCTACGTACAAATGTACCAAGCAATTGATGTTTGAGAAGCTGGGCAAAACGTCTCGCACCGTCGATGCAGGTTTGTGTCGCTAAATGTCGCGTCGTTGTGGGGCTAAATCAATGCTGCTTTTCAGAATTGGAAACTCAAATCGAGCAGCTGCGGGAGACTCAGAAGAAGTATACGAATATCCTTCGTTTGGCTCGAGCATTAACCAGTCATTTTTACCATGTAGTTCAGACACAAGTAAGTTTGCGTTGCTGCCCGATTCAAATTGCTATTTTTCAAAACTCTCATTAAGTGAAATCGATTTTGAATCGGGTTGTTTGAATATGAAATGTTCCCGATTTGATTCACTGATTTCCAGCACGCCTTAGGTGAAGCGTTTTCGGACCTCGCTCAAAAATCGCCCGAACTGCAGGAAGAATTTCTGTACAACTCTGAAACACAACGAAATCTTACTAAGAATGGTGAAACCTTACTAGGCGCTTTAAATTTCTTCATATCCTCAGTGAACACACTGTGTAATAAAACAATTGAAGACACTCTACAGAGTATTAGACAATATGAGGCTTCTCGAATTGAGTATGATGCGTACCGCACGGATTTGGAGTCGATGTCGACTAAACCGGACGGGACAATAGGGCTGGAGGAAGCACAGCAGGGATATGAATTGCATCGTCAAAACTTTATGAAATTGCGTTCTGAGGTCACTATCAAAATGAAATTCTTGGACGAAAATAGAGTAAGTAATGCCTGGCGGCCAGCTTTTATTAGTTTCAAAGTTTTTGGATATTATAAAATATTCTTATTGAAATCGTTTAGTTTCGTTTCAAAATACTTTTCAAACATCATTTATTAAGGCTTTCTTAGTCGAGACTATGCAACCAGTAATGCACCATAAAATTTAATGTGCGCATATACTTCGTGCGCACATTTATTAAAAATCTCCATTATAGTTTATCGCGTACAGGAGCTAGGAATTTACATTTCGCTAGAAATTCATCAGTATTGCTTCTATTTCCCTTTTATTATTTATCCGATTTTGTGGTGTGATACATCAATGGGTTCAGAAAACATGTGCCTTTAAGAATAGAGAAAGAAAAAATCCTTTAACATAATATATATGTAATAAGAAATGGTTGAAATTTTAATAGCATAACGAACTTCATCTATTAAACTTCAACTATTTATTATTAAATATATATTGTTTTAAAGGACTTTTTCTTTCTCTATTCTTAAAGACACATGTTTGCTGAACCCATTGATGTATCACACATCCAAATCGGATAAAAAATAAAAGTGAAATAGAAAGAAAACTGATGAATTTCTAGCGAAATGAAAATTTCTCGCTCCTGCACGCGATAAACTATAATGGAGATTTTTAATAGGTTGCACTAGCGCGCACTAAGTATATCTTTATTTTCTTCAACGTTTCTGCTGGAATGAGTTTTAATTTTAAATCTATAAATCAAATCTTGAAATTTAATTCAACAACTGAAACTGCATTACTTTTTGAAATTTTATCTTTTTTATTTAATTTTTTGTTTAGATAAAAGTGATGCACAAGCAGCTGCTATTATTCCACAATGCAATATCTGCATACTTTTCGGGCAATCAACAAGCATTGGAAGCAACTTTGAAACAGTTCAATATTAAAGTAAAAACGCCGAACTCCACCTACCCGTCTTGGTTAGAGCAGTAGTTTGTACATAGCACTTTCAAAATGTTCATTAACTAGTCAATATCATTTTGATTGCATTCGTTTAATATGGATTCTTCTCATTTTAGTGGTGTGCACTAAAAGACAATTTTGTATTACGTTGACCAATTGGATTGATTAAAAATTCCTAGTCAGTCAAATGTGACTCGCACATCACTAGTTTACATTTTTGTGGTTTTGCAAAACGTGCAATTTATGTCGCTTACCTTTATTTCCAATGTATTAAAATCATTTGATCTGTTTGTTTCGTTTTGTTATTTTTATTGATCTAGCTTATTTATTTATTTATATATTTTTTTACTTAACATATGATAACCAATCATAAATACAATAATATAATTTATTGTATGGAACTAATTGTTAATTGATTCATTTTAATTACAATAAAATCATTCTTTTATATATTCTGTTTTGATATTAAAATCCAAACTCTTGGAAAAACTAAACTAAGAAGCCGGCTCAGGTGGCGTGGCGGTTTAAGAACTGACTTGCGATGTGAGAGTCGTGAGTTCAATTCCCACTAAGAACTTGGATATTTTGTGATTGTTCGCAATTTGATCAGCATCGTGTGGTTCGGATTGGACGTTAAACAATAAACCCAAGAAACCATAAACCAATGTCCTCAAGAAAGACGAAAGTCAATAGCCTTAAGTGAGTGATATCTAATTTTTTTTAATTGATTAATTAATGATGAGCTCTAGGAATGATATAAAACATTTAAATTTTTATCTTTGGAGTGGTATCAAAACAACTGTGTAAGCGATAAACATTTAATCCAATGTAAACAATTTTAATCACATATTTGAAGTTTTACTCAATTCGAAACTTTTGCACACTGAAACATTATTATAAAAATATTTGGTTAATAAATGTAACAAAATCTAAAAATTTGTGTTGATTAAAGCAATTGAACAGTCTTATTTAATTTAGAGCTTCACAGTTTTGTATGAAGGAACATTGTTCCATAAATCGTTGCTCCATGATGAAAATAGTTGTTTGAATCCACTCGATTCAGTTCCTTGCTTGACTAAGGTGATTGGAACCTCGGCATCTCCCAGTTGTTTCAAGTAATTCTAAAACAAAAACTTAACAATAAGTATACTATGTACAAAACCATTTGGTACATACCTTAGCTAAGTTCATACTCTGCGATTTCTCTTCCGCACTGGCACCTTTACCAATCCAAACAAAAATTTCCACGCCATTATCCAGCAGCATAACATCATCTTCGTTAAGATCCTCTTGGGTGAAATTAACCACCTCTTCCGTTTTAAAGGAACCGCCAGCAAAGCGAATTTGTGCATGGAACAAACGTGGCTCCCATCTATCGCTACTAGCCGAACGCACTAAACGATCAGCCTTTTCACCATGACCTCTCCATGTTTTGAAGTACTGGGTGAAAGCAGTTGGCTCAGCACCTTCAATAACTCTCTGGATGCTCGTCCATTTCGGATAGTTCTTGGTCGTCAAGAAACCTTCAGCCTTCGTCATCGACTCCTTCCTTTCAGTAGCAGTGCATTTCTTGCCAACCCAGACAAACAGATTTGAATCGGTAGTGTCGAGAATGAAGCAATCGTTCGTGTCGAGATTCGATTGCTCGAACGGTTTGGTTGCAATTGGCTTAACTTCGACTTTGCCACTTGCATCGGACACGCGGTACAAAGTAACCGCACCTTGTTGTTGCTTCTCGAATTGGGCGTCATCTCCACCAGCACTTTCATCTGGAACGTCTTGGGCTGATCCTGAACCCAAAGCTTTGAAGAAATCGGTGAAATCGGATTCGGGGCTGAATTCGTCCACGATGGTAACTCGTGATTTTCCGGCATGGTCTTGGTCGCGGATTTGGTTTGCAGCACCAATTGCCTTAATTCTTTCCACCCGTTTGCTTTTCACTCCAACGTAAACGTAGATGTTTTGGCCAACATCCAGGATGAAGCAATCTCCTTTGTTCATCGATGAAACGTTAGGAACGACTTGCTTGACGCGAATGTTTCTCGAGCCCTTGACTTGGAAGAGACGTGTTTCGAATGCGTTTCTATCGACATGAGCGAATCCTGTTGCAATTCCACCGCTTGCATATCGTACGCCGTTTTTGAAAATTGAAAGGAATTGCTGGGTTTCGTGCTCTTGCACTTCACGGTATTGAATTGGATCGCCTCCCAATTGATCGTCTAGTTGAACGGACAGAATAGCAGCTGCGCCTGACTCGTCCTATTTTTAGTACAATCAAGATTAAATCCAATTAGTTTTAATTGAGTTCCTGTTTCGGTTATTTTCGTCAAACCTACCTGGGTTGTTTCAGTGCCCAGCCAGAAATGGATGTTCCACGATTTTTGGTTCTTTTTGTTTACTTTGGTCTAGAAGCAGTTATTTATAATTACAATGTTTGACGAATAATTAATGAATGATAACTTACAACCAAGACAATGTAGGAATCTCCGGTGTAGAATTTACCATAGTCGGATTTCGGGTATGCGACAGGCTTGAAGTTCTAATAAAATGTAAAGAGTAAACGATATTATTCCCTGGTGGGTATTCTTTATGATTTGTTAATAAACTTCTATTATCAACATTTAAAATAATCAATGAAAGAAAATGTCAAATATTATTACATTAATAAAATTTTAAAGTTCAGTAAAATTCAGTGCACCACCAAATCGTAAAGTTCCGAAAGTGCATTTAATAGCGCAATATCTCGAAATAAATCTCGTTACGAGGTACACGCATAAATAGCAATGAACTAATAAAGGAATTTTCAAAAATATCTGATCTCCAACAGTATATGTATTAAGAACATTAAAGACGTTTTTACGACTCTGGCAAATATAAACCTATAAACATAGAATTGCAATTTGAAATACACGTGTTTTTCTTCATTTGATCTTTAGTGCTATTAATACAGTTCGGTACCTACAAATATTTTGAATCAAAGTTCTCAAACATGTTCAAATTGCAACTCAAAAAAATATCAAACATGTTCCTTTTATTTAAGAAAAAAAAAATTGTCAAAATATAGCTGGACCGAGATTTGACTTATTCGCCTCCTTTATTAATTGGAAGCATGACGTCACATGGAGTGACGAGGAGTTTCCAAAGTGGTAATTTTGGGAACTTTTGCGCACCTCTCGCGATGTGACGTCATGTTTCCAGCTAATACCACAGATAAGTATAACAGATAGGCGGTCTAATGTTAAAATTGGTTTAGCTACCCATCAGTTCCCCTCAACCCGCGTGTATTTTATATTGCCTACATCTAGGAGTATGCCTTTTATATCATAGTTGATTTCATTTTGTTTTGAAAGAAAACTGTAATCACATTATAATTTAACGGATGGTTTTAGAAACTGTATCTGGACGTAAGGTTGCAACTGTTAAATTGTAACTGTTGTAATTGTTGGTTTGGTGTGGTTTGGGCCATATGAAGATGATTTCATATTACGTTATTAGAGTATTATATTATTTTGCAACGCCATCTACCATAGGATAGACTTTGTAAAAGAACAGCGCCCTCCCGTGGCCGGCGTTATACTAAAAAAAGCCTTCTCTAGTCGGGCGTTGGCAATATAAAAATGCGAAACACTTTGCCCTATCCCATGGCACATCTGTATATAACCTTATCTGTGCTAATACACAAGACATGATAAGTGAGATCTAGATCCAGTGCAGCTGCATTCTGAGATATTTGTTTTATCAAAAAGTTATGTATTTCGAGTAAATTCAGTAGCTACTGGATGAGCTATATATTTACTGAACTCGAAGGCACCCTTAAAATTAAAATCATATACCTAATATATAAATTCCAACTCAATTGATAGCTGAACTGAAAAATTGAATTGAATGGTATTCTAATAATGAATATTTGCGGTGAAAAATGCTTGGAAGTCAATTTGCATATTCAGCGATATTTGCAGCACAATTTTATTAACCGTTGGAAACTAGTCATTAGTGACGCTTCATGGAAAATCCAAGTGATTTATAAAGCGACAAAAAGGTTGCGAAATAAAAAATTATATTGAAATGACTAATAGTTTTAGTTAATTTTAGAAAGAGTTTTAGAAAGTCAACAAAATTTTGCTCTGATGAATTTTTCAGATATTTTTTTTATCCACTCTTAATAATTAATTAATGAAAAAAAATCCTAAATATCGAAGTATTCAAAATTGTGTTGACTTCCTAAAAATACCATCAGTTTACTTGCACAGTGCTTAATACTAAAGATTTGGGCAAAATTCGCATAAGCTCCCTGAGCACTTAAGCTGTATGTATCATGTTTCACGCAAATCCGCAGTTTCCCGACTATACATAAAACAGTGAAACCGCCCTATTAAAAATGTATAAAACATTTTTAGATCAAGAATAAATTTAAATGCTCTATACCATTGCATTATGTTTCTAATTTTAAACAAATTTATGTCTTGGCAGCCAACAGTTTTTAAATCGATGTGTCACAAAAAAATCAAAATATTGATAAACACCTAAGTAATGATTAATAAATTATAAATATTTATATATAACAAATGCAATTTGATATTTTTAATTTTATCTTGCTCCTAATTACCAAATTGTTAAAAGATGCTCGAAGGAGTGATGTGGCACATCAACCAAGGATCTTTACTATTTTCTCTTGGCAACGATATTCAATTTTTTTTTTTTTTTTACAAAAGTTCACTGAGTTTCATTCAAATTTAGAAAGCAATTTTACAAGTTTGAAAAATGTTTACCTACAAAAATTGAGTTAGCACTATTGCTATGTGCATATAAGTAGGTAATTATTAATAAATAATGCCTCAAATTTACAGCACCTATCTAGCTTAATAAAATTTTATTGTTTTACAATTGTTATTAAATTATTTAGTTAGTTACAATAAATATAATTTAATAATATAATAGATATATCGCGTTGTAAAATTATAATGATATTGATACTATCAGTACCTACATGAGGATCAAAACTTTTATCTCGTGCATTTTTACCGATTACAGAAAATATACAAATCATTATCATTATTAATAATATTAAATAATCGTGCTGAGGTAATATTGATATAAAAACGAAAAAATATGCGAAATTAGATCTTATCAGTATTTACGAAAACTAATTAAAACGGAACAATGTAAATAGCAAACTTTATCATGTGGCACTTATATTGATCGAGGACATTTATGTATAATTTCAAGACTATCTAAAAACTCCTACTTTTTTGAGACTATTCGTAAAATCGATTCTAAAAATATAATCGATAAAGTATTGATTTTGCAATATCTACTTTGTTGATAGGTAAATTGCATTTCAGTACAAACACTTCAGAATCGTATTCCTTGAAACAAAAATATTCGGAATACTAAAAAGTAATTTTCCCAGTCAAACTTGGTAATGCTATGATGAAGGACACCAACATAAACGTTTCGCATGAGATGATGATTCATTTGTTGTAGTTGATTATCATAATTTATGGACAACAACAATTAGGCAATTGTTTTACCTAGTATATGCAATGTCAACTAAAACCACTCTTCCGCAACATTTTTATTGATTATTTGCGCTTTTCTATGATGCGTGTAATAATTTAATCAATTTTCAATGAAAATCGGTTTTTCCAACGACACAAATAACGCAATGCCAAACGAATGATTACAATTGTAAAAATAACAAAACAACGAAACCAAGACTAGTTTAGAAAGTTTGTTTTAGTTGTTTTGTATTTAAATGAATAAATGAATATATCTTACCTCGATTCTCCAAATTTCGACTCCGGCGGTTTGGCCGGCGTTTGCGAATGCTGGTTCCATGACTCGAGTGCCCGTGTTCTGCTTCTTTGCGGGAGATGAATTCGTTGGCGATGTGGCTGGTCTTTTGCCGGTAGCGAGACTGTGGATTTCGGTACCAAATGATATGGCGAGCAAAAGTAGTAATGCTATACTACATTTTCTTGGCGCCGTTGATCTACTATATATCTGCTCCATTTCTGCGCATGTATTTTTCTGTGATAAAATACTAGATTAGAACAATTACCGACAAAGATTTTAATGATAATTATGTTTGAATAATGTAATCCAGAAATACGTTTTTATGTAATTGATTGGGGAAATCAATCAATCATTTTATTGATTTAATAATTATTGCATTTATTATTATTTATTGTTGTATCGGATTATAATTGGAAAAAAATCACAATATTTGTATTTGAAAATGCAGCGACGTGTCAAGATCTATTTATAAAGGTTTATTCAGATCAGATGGATTACCATGTATACTATTTATATTTTTTCGTCAAATTGAAAACAATGCGCTACTGTTTACTTTGCGTTAGACACTATAAACAAAACATGACAATTAGTAATTAGAATTATTTACTTACGCAGTTTCAAATAAAAAACGTTGCGTTTCTTAGTCACTTTTGCGACTAAACTTGTTGCGATTTCTCTTAACTATGCTCTAACAACTGTTGTAAATTAATAACTATTTACATGTATAATAAGACACTTTTATAGCAATGACCCATACTAGAAGGTCATCATATACTTTGGTTGGAAGATAAAGTATTGAAATCTAAGAAATTTCGTTCAATAATAGCTATATTTACAGTGATAAATTTTTTCACAGAACTTTATAGTGCAAAACAAACTTTTCTTGGATAATTTCCAAAAAAATATCAGCACTTCAAATGGATTTAATTAATTATAAAAACAGAACAAAGATAGCTGGAAATGAGATCGCGGTACTTCTCTCGTTCTTATGTAAAAATTTCTGATTTGAATTTTTAGATTGGTTGGCATTATCTGTCAGTTTTAGTTGACATTTGTCATTTTTAGACAACATCTATCAAAGGGATTTGTTTTATGGGGGGCGAAACCGCTACATATATGCCGCTCTGATCGCTAGCAAATCACATAGTTTTGCTTAACTAAATTCACTGCAAATTTCACGACATCTGATAAAGAATAGATGGACCAAGATTTCACGCATAAATTTGCAAATTGATGCGTGAAACGTTGCTTAGCAGCTCAGGGAGTTTAACGCGGAAAAGCAGTTTCAAACACTATGAATTATCCTAGAAAATATCTAATGGTAGAATTGGAGAGAGAACAGATGTAGCAATAAATGGACAGAAAGTTTTTTTTTATCTTTTTCCGCTAATTAGCAAGCGAGTGGTTAAATATTTGATCGAGGTTTTTTATTCGTACATTACTTAATTAATGGCTATTCGAACAAATCTTTCGTCAAAATATAAGTATTTTTTTTCTCTAATTTTCGGTAGCTTTGGAAATTTTCTAGGGGTTATAACAAAGCCGTAAACTGCTTCACCAGTTTTTGAGAATCTTCCACATCTCTCGATCTTTCTTAATGTGTTCGGCTAAAGCATATGGCAAATAAGTCAGATCTTGGTCCATGCTTTATCAGATGTCGCCAAATTTACAGTAAATTTAGATATGCAAAAGGCAAAACTATTTAGATTCGCTAGCGACCAGAGCGGCTATATATGTAGCGGTTTCGCTTCCTTAATGGATCCAATTTTGACCCTTCATCCCAAAAAATTGAAACTTTTTCACTATTACAATAATTCCTCCACGAGAGAAGTAAAACTGAAGGAAGTTCTGATTAGTATTGTTATAATCAGTTGGTAAATGTTCCTTGCGGAAATGTTGTGGGGTTTTGGATTTGATAACGTCGATTTAATTTCTAATATAATTTAGTTAACTAATTTTGTTAATACTAAAACTAATTTTCTAAATTCATTATGTAGAAATATAATACAATTATCAAAATATCGTGAAACTAATTGGATAATGGACTAATATCGGAGTAAGAAGTTTTGACCCTAGTTTTTCAAGTCTCATATTTTGAGAAGTACTTGATGGCATATTTTGATAATTTAAAAAGTAGGTTTAAAATCGTGCATCTTGTACTAATGTACATACTAGAACCACATAAAAAATAATATAGGATTACTGCAATTATTTTATAACTTCCGTTTAATATCGCATAAATACGCAATAAGTTATTAAAAAGTGTCAAATTCTGTTGATTGATTGATAAAATTAGATTAACAGCATGATATATTAATGCATGTCAAATAATATTAATTCTTTTGCCAATAATCTCAAAATCTTAATCAATAATGTCACATTCATTCATGTTGATATAACATTTGCTAAGCTTTTAGGTAAACTATAGGAATCGCATTATCCGATAATTTGGCTAAAAATAAATATAGATAATTAAAATTTAAAAAAATTCTCCGAAATGAATATTATACAATTTCGATATAATTCAAGAGGTTGTGGTTTATTACACAACAAATAAAAACTTGATGAAACCATCAGTAACCAAGGAAACAATCATTTCTAAAAACAAAAACTTACTGTTTATCTGTTAGCCGGCTCAGTTGGCGCAGTGATACCGACTTACGATCCGGTCGTGGATTCAATCCCCACTTAATTTAACATCTTCTTTTGCAGAATCACTGACTGCTCCGCCAAATACGTCGTGTTCTTCGGCATTTCTATTGGCTCCTTTTCAGTATTGTGTCTTTGTTTACCTTATTTTCGTCATCTTCGTTGCACTGCTAATCCTCATGTGATGTGAAAAAAATCTAAACTTTTGGTTGTCACTTGCCAGTCAGTAGCAAGTGCAGTTTATCTTGATTAACAGATGGTAAGTTTATTGGCGGAAAGTACTTTTCGCTAGTAAAGCGAAAGTATCAGTAATAGTAATATATTGATCCCAAAATACAAAGAGTATGTAGGACAAGTCAAGTTTAGGTCACAATATACAACAACACGTTTCATAAATGTTTTTAATACTACATAACAAATAAATACATAAACACACATTGAACATAATTTTCCACATTTTTAGGCTTAAAATATCAATAAATAATACGTGGTTTAAAGTAGTAGCCAATTCTACTAAATAAAACTGAACATTTTTTGTAGCAAGACATTTTTTAGCACGACAAACCAAACATATTTTTAATTTAAAGCAGTTAATGAATTGCGCGAATTGCGCTTATACCACGTCCACGCATTTTTTGTGCTTGGTTGGACCGCATGCTTTCCTATATATAAGTAATAGGGAAGATGCATAATATATTTTTTTTATTTGTATATATCTATTATGAAAATATATAGTTTATTTTATGGATAGGTGAAAGTTTTTTTGAAAAAAGTGCAGTAGATTTTGTGATATTAATTTTAGAAATTTGCGATATTTTGAATTTCGCGCGTCTTTCTAGCCCAGCTTGCACATTGAAGTCACTAGCCTCCAAACAAGGTGCGTTTTTATCTCACTACTTGTTTGGAGGGTAATGTGACGTCAGTGTGCATGCTGGGCTAGAAGTGCGGTTTCTAACAATGTAAAGTATCGCACATTTCTAAAATCATTATAACAAAATCTACTGCACTTTTTTCAAAAAAACTTTCACTCACCTATTAAATAAACTACACTATCGGACATAAGAGCATGAGAGACATAACAGCATGTTATAAACTAAAATGTTTTTAATTCCCACAATTGCAAATTGTATTTAATATACTTAAATATTTGATGGACTTTTGTCCGATAGTGTATATGTCGCAGCCGGAATGCAAAATCCGCCGTTTTATAAAACGACTAGACGTTTTATAAAACGGCGGATTTTGCATTCCGGCTGCGATATATATAGTGTCATTATAAATGTTTAAAAAATGGATGCACCTTCCCTATTCCGTTCAGCAACCATTGCGGCTGCCATCTGATCCCGGTCCATTATGCCAGTCCATATTATACCTCATTCAGTATATCTATATCGTCTGTGGGCAGTTTTCTTCCCTGAAATCAATCCCATATAGAAAATATTTGGAGTTTGTTAGTCAAAAAAAATTCACAAGGTGAATTTAGACCTAGAATTCGAGATGCTTTATGGGAGGCAATACAGATCGCATGGGAAGAACTTGATAACAATATTATTAAGTGCATTAAGTGTAACAGTATTACCAGTGCTTCTACCTGCACCAACAACTGGTAATGTTTACTGATGACATGTTTACTGATTGATGTCTTTACTGACTTTATACTAATTATAGTAGGTTACTTTTACAAAATACCGTGCGGTAAGTTTGCTTACCGCACGGGATGCGGGAAGCAAACGCAATTAAATTTTATGTCTTTTTTTTAGATAGATTCAATTAATGGCGTACTTAACATTTTTCAGGAATAATTGCCGAATATCCTATGTTCCACGCACTTTCAATATCAGAATCATCAATGTCTCATATTTCTGATCAGTTAATTAAGAAACTAATTGGAAATTATTAATTAACTTATTAAATGACAGTAGTGACCAAACCATATGCTACCTGATAAAAATTAATTTATTACATTTGTGATTTATTAATCACATAGTAATTTTCTTATGTCCTCGATCGTGCGATCGTAGTTTACCGCACGTCTCTATTGCCCGCCATTCGCATCGCGCGAGGATAATAAATAACAAAATGTACTTACAGCTTCATTATCGAGACGCAGTAATCGTTTGACTTCTTTTTCGATCTCGGGTTCCTCGACATGTTTTTTATGCAGTGTCTTCACCTTGTCCTTCTCCCGTTTGACTTCTTTTTCGATCTTGGGTTCCTCGACATGTTTTTTATTCAGTGTCTTCACCTTGCCCTTCTCCCGTTTGACTTCTATTTCGATCTTGGGTTCCTCGACATGTTTTTTATTCAGTGTCTTCACCTTGTCCTTCTTCCGTTTGACTTCTATTTCGATCTCGGGTTCCTCGACATGTTTTACTTCGCTCGTAGAGGAAGTATTATATTCAGTGTCTTCACCTTGTTCTTCCTCCGTTTGACTTTTTTCGATCTCGGGTTCCTCGACAGGTTTTTTATTCAGTGTCTTCACCTTGTCCCTCTCCCGTTTGACTTCTATTTCGATCTCGGGTTCCTCGACATGTTTTACTTCGCTCGTAGAGGAAGTATTATATTCAGTGTCTTCACCATGTTCTTCCTCCGTTTGACTTTTTTCGATCTCGGGTTCCTCGACATGTTTTTTATTCAGTGTCTTCACCTTGCCCTTCTCCCGTTTGACTTTTTTCGATCTCGGGTTCTTCGACATGTTTTTTATTCAGTGTCTTCACCTTGTCCCTCTTCCGTTTGACTTCTTTTTCGATTTCGGGTTCCTCGACATGTTTTTTATTCAGTGTCTTCACCTTGTCCTTCCTCCGTTTGACTTTTTTCGATCTCGGGTTCCTCCACATGTTTTTTATTCAGTGTCTTCACCTTGTTCTAGTCCTTCTTAGTTTTCTGTGGCGAGGGCTCAACAGTGGTTTCATTGTGCTCCTTTGGCATGCTGTTTTGGCCATCATCAACCAATGACACGCCCTTCGCCATATTGCATATCTATTTCGATAGGAAAAATCAAATAATGGAGGAAATTCTTCTCGTATTTGAGGTTACATCAACAAGAGCTTGCAATTTGGCAAGAAACTAAGGTCTATTAACTTACCCATTCTGAAGACTTCAGTCTTGCAACCAGCGTCTTGCTCATCAATCCAAGCCATCTCCATCACATCAAGAGAAAAGGAATAATTGTTGTTCGGCTTCGGCGTGTGCTAACAACAGCACGCAATGGCAAGATGGTTAAGAATGACTTCCGGCCTCCTTCACCTTGTTCGCTATTTACCATTTCCAAAAGTAGATGGCAGTCTCACTTCCGGTTTGCAGCGCGAAATTTGAATTTGAATCTCAGTTTATGCACAATACCTTGGATAATTTTTTTGCGACCTTACTGGAATGCGAACGAACACAAACTAACTTTATATTTTGGTTGCTAAGAGATAATCGTTGTTTTTGCACAGCCAACTTGTTCAATTAAGAACACAAATCACAGCTGCCTTGTTGAGTTTTTCCCGTATGCGGCAAATTGGTATCGAAATGAACTTTTGTATTAGCAACGCGCTTATTAAACTATAATAAAAAATATCCTTTTACGAAATTCAATTAAAACGATAAACGATATTGTTTACAAATACTAATTGTAATTATGCATTTTAATTATTAAATAATTTTTATGAAAGCGCTCCATCTATGGAGAGCAACAATAACTAGTTGTAGAAATCAATAACTAGAGTCGAATCAGGAAGGAGAAGGGGTCGAATGTATAATATGTGTATTGCTGGTTGCCTACACAGAGTGTAGAATGGATTTTATTTGTTAATTGATGTAATTATGCACTATTTGCAATTAAAATATTGCTAATGTATTATATTTTAATTATAAAAATATATGGTTTCCGACTTTCCGTGGTGGACAATCTTGATGAGACGCTTTTCAAAATTCTAACCTCAAAGTTTGACAGTAGTTTATGTTTTGTACACAATTTAATGTAGAACAAAGGTACAAATGGATATATTAGAATTTCAAGATTCGAAATGCACCCCAGATATCGTACATGAATATACGTCAACACTGAAAAACAATGCGGTTCCGATCGTAATCGAAAACGGTAATAAATTTGCGGTTCAATTCCATGACCCGGTTTCTCCAAACTATATTGTTACACAATTGCAGGTTCCTATCAATGCAGAGCTGGCTGGGCAGCAAACAACGATCCATCACTGTTATTCAAAAACCTGATAGCAAAACCAAGAAAAGAGCGCTCGAAAAAAGACACAATCGAAACGCCGCAAACACCGCAACTACAAGTGGGGAACGACATCATTAACATCGAGGCAGTGCGATTCCAATTAAAAACCCAGTTTGATCGCAATGTGGTCACACATTTCGAGGCACAGGAACATTTACTCGACTACACGTTTAGTCATTTGGGAATCAACACCGACAATCATGTACCGCATCCGATTGTGTGCACTGAAGCTTTTTTGAATCCTAACTCATCCAGGCAATGTAAGCGGCGCTCAACCGTTTTTTCTAACATATTACACCCCAATTTGATTTCAGTGATGTCGGAGTTGCTGTTTGAGTGTTACGGCGTTCCAGGAATCTCTTATGGAGTTGATAGTTTATTCGGATACTACTTCTCAAATGCAAGACCGCAAAAGAATGCGTTAATAGTCAACTTAGGCTACCACACTTGCCACGTCATTCCCGTGATTAATAACGCAACGAAATTTGAACACGCTCGACGTTTAAATTCAGGCGGATACCACATTATTACATTTTTGCATCGAATATTGCAATTGAAGTATCCCGCTCATGCTACGGCAATTACACTGAGTAGAGCTGAGGAATTGCTGCACAGTATTTGCGCGGTTGCGACGGATTATCGCGGAGAGTTGAATAAATGGATGGATAACGAATATTATGAAGAGAACATTAAGAAGATTCAGCTACCATACACGTCGCAAGTTGCTACGTCAGCTTTAACTTGTAAGTATTGGCGCAAGCTTAAGTTTTAAGATAAATATGGATTTCAAATTGCAGTGGAGCAACAAAAAGAGCGAAAACGCGAATTGGCGCGTCGCTTGACTGAGATCAATGCTCGCAAACGCGAGGAACGTTTGCTCGAAGATGAGGACAAGCTCTCGCAACTTCTACAAATACAACAGATGTTTGACTATGGGGTGGATAAAGATGAAATTTACACTGCGCTGTCCGAGTTTCAATTAAAAAGCTTGCAAGATTTGCAGAAAGCCATCTCAACATTGAATGCGAAAATCGAAAAGACGAAACAAAAAATTCTGGCAGCTAATAATGCGGACGAAATCGATGAACCACCAGCGAAACAGTCCAAGTATCAGAAACCCGTGTTCGAAAACGAAAAGGATTTGCACATTTTCTTGCAGAAAATTAAGAAAACGGTAAGTAATCAATTTAGCTATGAAACTAGATGAACCATTGTGTATTACATTGCAGCGACAAGAAATCTTAAGCAAAAAATTAACAAGGAAACAAAGGAAACAAGATATGGCGAAACGACGAACGGCAGCGGGACAAGAAAGAATGCGCATTATCTCTCAACTAGCACGCAAAGAAAAAGGTAACGATGATTTTGGAATGCGCGACGAAGACTGGGACATTTACAAAACGATCAGTAAAGACGGTGGCGATTCCGATAGTGAGGCCGAGAACGAAAAGTTGCTCGAGTTTGAGGAAATTATCCGAACACATGAACCGACTGAAATCGATGACAACACGAATCCGGGCGAATTGCATCAGCTGCATGTTGGAATCGAACGGTACCGCGCACCGGAGTTGCTCTTCAAGCCGTACATGCTCGGTTCAGCTGAAGCTGGACTGTCGGAGGTGATCGGATATGTGATATCAAAGTTTAATGAGTCGGATCAATTGAAACTGGCATCGAATGTAATTATAATGGGCGGATTGGCATCACTTCCCGGTATGCAAGAACGTTTGTTGGCTGAATTGGTTTCGATTCGACCTTTTCAATCTGTCGTTAAAGTTCGAATAGCGAAGGAACCCAATTTGTATGCGTGGTATGGTGCGAAGAAATTTGCCAATTCCTCCCACTTCAAAGCTAGTCTATTTACTAGGAAAATGTATGAAGAATATGGTAGCGAGTACTTTAAGGAGCATGTTGCTTCGAATCGTTTTTGTCATACACCCAAGGAACTACCACCGGAAATGGACTTGTAAAACTGTTGGTTTATTCAGCTTTATTGAGTAAGTATGTAACGATCGATTTTATGAGCTACTGGCAATGCCAGTAGAAGAGCACTTCTGTAACGATGAGTCCGGCAGCGACTTCTACAGTCTAAAGAGAAATTGCGATAAGTTTCTGTGTACTTGATTTTATAATAAAAATCCACAAATTTTATTACCACTCCGCCTATGTAGAAAATTCAAATTACCGTATTTTGCGCTTTCTAAGAAGCGCCAACGCGGAGAAATATTGAACTACGTACGTAGTTCAATATTTTTTTTGTTGCGATTGCAATATGCTGAAAATGTTAGATGACAGATTTCTTTGGGTATGAAATATATGTTATTAATTTTCCTCAACAGATACCGCTTTTATAAAAATAAATGTGTACACAGCGCATTCTAGACGAAATCTTTTGAAGTAGCTCCGAACAACCACCTTCGTCTCCCGCTTGTTCTAAATGGGCGTGACAACGCTCGTCTTAAGGGATGCGATATTTTTGTATTTCAGTTCAATAAAAATAAAATAAAACTGTTTATATTTTATTTAATTCACATAATAATTGACACAAAAAATTCACTACGAAAAATACAAGAAACAAAAACTATGAAGACAAACACATTAATTAACAATGGAATTAGGAAAAAGTTCTTCGACTGCAGTCCTTAAATTCTCATGATCAATATGCCTAAAACATAAATTACTTATAACATTTACGAATGTGTGACATTTTAATATACGTACATCTCACCCCGTTTTAGGGAACTAATCACCTTGTAGGTCAAAGTTAACATTTGGCCAATACGTGAGCGATGATTTTCGAATTTAAGCAGAGTCGTTAACGACTTATTGATCCACATTAAACCGATGTAGAATCTATGGAAAAACCCACCATCAATGAGACGTATTTTATTGAATTTGCATTACGACATACCTCAATCTGCAATATTCAACTCTATCGCTACTTTCGCAACTATTACGCACTGCATTTGTTTTGCACGTCCAACAAATGAATGCTGTACCGTTAAGTTCATCAGGACGAAGATAACCATAGCAAAAAATATGAGCCAGTTGTTTACATATCACACAACTGATCATCACTTCTAATCCATACTTCACTTTCATCCTGCAGCGGCAATTCACATCTGTAGAGTATTGTGGGCAAACCTCTTCACCATCGAATGAACCGTCAAGCATTTCATCTTTAACTTCGTCCACAACTAAATAAAATTATTTTGAGAACTTCTAGTTACTAAAGTTTGAATAAAAATTTACCAATCTCACCAGACTGGTCCTCCTTCGGTTTGAATAAAAATTCATCAAACTCACCAGACTTGTCCTTCTTCGGTTTGAATAAAAGTTTACCAAACTCACCAGACTTGTCCTTCTTCGGTTTGAATAAAAATTTATCAAACTCCCCATACTTGTCCTCCTTCGGTTTGAATAAAAGTTTACCAATCTCACCAGACTTGTCCTCCTTTGGTTTGAATAAAATTTTACCAAACTCACCAGACTTGTCCTCGATCGGTTTGAATAAAAATTTACCAAACTCACCAGCATTTGCGGCGTACTTATATTTCAAATTGCTGGATAAGTAATGGAAACTATTCGTGAGGTTTATCAATGTCTCTTCTATTAATTAAATCCGTGATAGAGATTCAGTTTACACAGAAAAATATTTTATACTACCTTTAGTTTCGCATGTGTATCTTATCTTGATGAAAATTCGTAGGTTATTGATATCGAATCTCTTGATGGAACTCATGTCCGCTAGTTTCGAAAAAATTGCAGCTTGAGTATCTGGCTTTTTGGGAGATGCTGCACTGTAACTGAACGTTATGTTAAAGTTCTCAATTCTCCCATCAAACTCGTTCTTCATGAAAATGACAAATGTCGTTAACTAAAACAGACTGATGCAAAAAGAGTTTTGAAAACGTATTTTAGTAGATTTTACGAGGCCTTTTCGAGCTGCATCACAAATCACTTTCATCCAACGTAGGAAATATGGTTTGTTGTAGTAAAAACTCTGCTTGGAGCTTGGCAATTTCACACAAGGCACACTTTTGAAATTTATGAAAGCAAAATGCTGCTTAATCTTGTGAATTCGATTAAAAAACAGAGTGCAAATGACGAATTGGAACCAATTGTCGATGTGCTGCTTCGATGCAAAGTAGAAATTCATCACAACATCATCCTCCAACTGTGAAACAATAAATTAAACATTATATTGATTTCTGTTGATGTGTTCTCCAGAAGACAACTAAACAACAATTGAGAAACCACTACAGTGATTCAAAATGCGGCAGTGTGTTTGTTAAAATTTAAATTTGAATAATAGAAAGAAATGAAATGTTCAAAAAGTTGTACAAATATCTATTCATCCTATTAATTTATATCTGGCGCGATAGGTGGCGGTAGTGAGAACAACCTCACTGACTACTCCCGCTAGTCAGCGATGACAATATTTGGTTATTACATCCCTATGCCGTTTAAAAAGCAGTGCATATTGTGAGCAAACCATTTTTAACACGCCGCCAGTCGAAATTGATACCCGTATGACGCCAAAACTGATGATACAATACAAACAAATTTCGAAGTTTGACGGAAATTGAATTTGAATCAATTTAACTTAATTTTAAACGTAAATAATAAAATGCAATGCACTATGTAATATATAAAATGTACTTACTATTGTTGCACTGAAATGTAACTGCAAATTCATCATTACTTCTTAATTTGTCTGGAACACTTGAAGAAATGGCGACGTTCACCAAACGTTCACAAAAGTTAGGTTACTTTTGTGATGAGGTGTTTTGGTTGCTATGGATACCAGCGCCCTTCTGATTTTTAGCATTTTAATTTAAAATCATGGTTGCCAACTAGATAAACGAGCAATTAATTCATGTAATAAAACTTTTAAAAGTTTAGAAGATTAAAATTGCGGAATAAATCGGTTGAAGGATTATTAAAAGGACGATTAATTTGACTTCTCCCAAAAACACGGTTTCGTCACTTGATAACTTGTCGGAGCGCATTGCTTTTTCCATTAATGTAAACAAATAATTTAATTTAACATTAGGATAACTGTTTTTTATATCAGAATATTTATTATTAATTGGGTTAAAGCGTCCATTGAAAAGTTGGGCTAGATCTTCGATGGGCAAAGCTCCAAAGCGACGGCGTTATTCGAGAGATTTTTATTGTTAAGTTAATCTGTTAATTATTAAAAGTTGTATAATTGGTTAATGTTAGTAGGTAGCTTAAAATGGTACCTTTAAGAGATAGTTTATTCGCGGAGGTGTAAAAATGGTATTTATTTCTTCTATTTTTTTAAGAGATATTGACCAAATATCCGCTTTTAATCTGCATGCAAGTTCTTCTGAAAAAAAGCATGAAAAGAGTCTCTTCATCTACCCAGAATAATCAAAATTTAATGATTTAAATAAAACAAATATTGGTACCACCCATTCCGTAATATTCGCCATGTTTTCCATCTAAATCCTAAATAAAAAAATCAAACACTTGCAATTCAAATAAACTATTTTAATAGAAAAATCAAACACTTGCAATTCAAATAAACTATTTTAATAGAACACAAATTTAATGAGCTAATTGGATCAGACCACTAATGATTGGTCGACGGGCGTGGGAAATAAAAATTGGATTTCCTTTATACAACATTCCACATAAATACAAGGCAAAAATAACGCTCCGTTGACAAATATATTCCACCAGAAAGTAGCTCGTGATGCTAGCGACATGTGGTTGGCACTGTTCAGTGGCGTTGATTGGTCCAACTGAGCCCAATAAATCGAAGAAATCGGTGTCGATTAGCCGTTTGTCTACATACTTTACAAGTATGGTTCTTCTAATTTGTTCCACATCCGAGAATGAATAACGTGCCGGAAGAAGCGGATAGAGCGGCAGGCTATGGCTATATAATATTGGGTCATGTGTATTTACTAAGTGAAGTCCATTAACCACAACTTCAAAGTTCTCAAATCGTTCCGGCATTAATCGTCCATATACATCGGTTAACCATCCTTCATACCTAGCGAGGCCCATTGCTTGTGTTTGTTCCGGTATAGTATCCAGTTGTGTTGGAATAACATGGATTATTTTACCATGGAACAGAGTGTTGTTCATGTATAATGCAAGATTCTCGGTATCTGAGTCTGGAACCCTTACAAACCCAATTCGTGAATACACATAATAGATGTCCAATTCTTCAATAGATGGATACACAGCGACTTCTTGAACATACCCGGCAGCGCTAAAAAGAGTGTGAATTTCGTCTAATGTTGCCGTTGGTGCAACATTCAACAATTGCACAACCGGCATGATAATTGCAGTTATGTATCAGTTTAAATTATATCAAACACTCAAACGGTACACCAAAAGAGGTTTGACTCCATTTGCTTTTGAGAAGGATGTGAACAAGGCGACGCCGACCAGAGTAGCCAACTGAAGCAGACAAAATTTAACAAAAAAGGTATTCAACATAAAGAGGTAATCCACCACGGAAATTTTTATTGATTAAATTTATTTAAAGATTAAATTTTTATTGAAAATTTAAATATCTATTTAATTATCTCGTTAATTATTCATTTTATTTTAACATTTTAAAATGCGTACATCACTGAAATCGTATTCACTAATTTTGGAAGGGTCTGTAATGTTTGTAGGTCTATAGGTCTGCCTGACTGCACGGATCAGAACCAAATTTTCATCATTTTTTTCTTGTCGGAGCAAAATAATACCAAAAAAATAGGTTTCAGAACTGCGCACTACTTGTCAAAAATATGGCAAAATTGGTGCAACCACCTAAAGTTTGTACAATATACCACCTACTTTAAGTTTTAGCCCAGGTTATTGTGTTATAAGATTTAAAAAAAATTGCGCTTGACGCATTTTAAGTGATAGTAGCTAACAGCAGCAATAAAATTGCACCATAAGTTAGCATATATTTTTTATCTATGACTTTGAGTAGCCGCTAAGGGCCTAAATTAGATTAATATTCTCATTCTAAAAAATTGTTTTTAAAGCAATTTTTTACACTTACTCACAGATAAGGTCTGTGACTTACTTTAAAAAAAGTAGAATTGTTGAATGTGTTGTATTTTACTAATAATAAAATTAAGTTTTGAAATATTAATTTATTCAAAAAAGTTTTTTCAGAATCATTACGATAGTTTTTGAATTTGTCGTTCATTTTCTTGTAGTTGTCTTTTTCAGGCTTATTTCGGAACTTTCTTGCTCTTGATTTCTTTAGGATGAGCACCAACAAGTTTAATATTCATTGGAACATTGGATTCATTGCAACATTGCAGTGCAGGATCGTTTTTTGGTGCAACTAAATAAAAAAAATATTTTAAAGAAGCGATTTTGCAGTATTTTTATTTTTGAAACGATTTTGCACATTTTTTGCTATTCTGCGACTCCATTGTAAAAAATGTGTAAATGTAACATGTGTACAAAACGTACTGTGACAAATGACACAGTACACAAATGTATTCTTTTGTTTTAAAACAAAAACGTATTATGGCCACAATTTATGCCACAACAAGGCATTCTAGAAAATAACGTTCCAAAAAAATTGTAGAACCAAATTATGACCACTTACGACAATTTTCAGCTCCAACGAAAAAAATAATCGTGACTGATGCCGTTGTGATTTCAGGTGCCAATTAAAAATATTTAGAAATATTGAAGTGGAAGCGTTGTTCTTTCAAAACAAAATTTATTAGTAAAGCTTCTGCTACTAGAAACCGCTAGGTACTCAGATTACCGAAAACTGCAATATTATTTTTAGAGAGCGCCATCTGTTGATGAAATCTGCCAACTATACCAAATTTAACTGTAATGTTGGTCATCTACTTTGTGAAACTTCCCTCTCTAATTAACTTTATTTATTTGATAGTACTAGGGGTTTGAAATAATTAAAAGTACTTTGAAAGAGTATTAATTTTGTAGTTTATTAATAAAATAATTGCCTAACCTAGTTTAATACAAAATTATTTTTAAAATAGTAAATCTTAAAGAAAAATTTAAATGATATAACACTTTTAGTTTACTTATCTTTATCTATCATAGTTCAGTAATAAATGAGTCGAAAATAAAGCATCACAATCATAAAAATTCAACTTCCGAACTTCCATTAACATACATAACAAAAATTATATAAATTATACCTAAAAAATACATATAATATATACAAATGATAAAATACACTTATTAGATTGATCACTATACAAGATACAATTAAAATTAATCAACAATGATTTGATTATTCTATTTATTTTAATACTGTGAGTTTGGTGAATGCTGTGGGTGTTGATGATGATAGGAACTGGAATTTGATGCAGTCGATAGCAACTGATTCGGTGGACTTTGTCTCACATCTGCGCTCGCATTGCGGCTAATAGCACCGGGATACGCATTAACACCCGTCTTTTGCTGCTGCTGCTGTTGCTTTTGTGGAGGATAATTCCCAGCTACCCCGTTGTGATAAGTACTACTGCTCGCGGTTGGAATATTTCTCGGATTCGTGCCATTATATGATGAAGTGTAACTAGAATCATCCGATTGTCCACGTCTCGATTGCTGAGAACTCAATCCATACATGGATTCAGGCCGTCTACCGCTTTTCCCTTGATGCTCCGACTCGTATTTCCCAGTCTGCTCCACAGGCGGAATTGCTTGCGTGTTGCTCCGGGTACCATAAACACGCTCGGTGGTTGGATAGTTATCCGCGCGAGTCGCGGTTCCGGGAGTCACTCCGCGCACCCCGTAGATGCCTTCAGTGCGCTGCTGGATTTGGTTCTGAACATTTTGATTCTGCACATGACTCTGCTGATTCAAGCGTATGGGATAAAGCGACTGCGCTGGTACTAGTGGTCCTGGTTTCGGAATGATGTCTCGGTTCACCGCGCTATTCGATTTGGTGTAAACCGATTGCGAGCGATTTAAATTTGCACGTGTTAAAGGCGGCGATTTGCAGTATAACGATTTGGTACCACCGTAAAGCGATTCGACGCGCTCCAGTTTAGTCGGTGCGGAGTACAGGCTGGGTGGTGGCAGACTGGCACAATAGGCAGATGCTGTGGTACCACCACCACCTCCACCACCGGCCGATCGATACGTATTATACGTAGATCCGTGAAATTTTGGCTGTTTGTTTGGTTTGTTCAAATCATCGTAATTGTCCTCATCGGAACTCATGCTCAACGAATCGACTTCAGCCACATGTTTCAATTCCTTGCTGCGATTCGGATTGAAAATGTATTCGTAGATTAATCCGGATGCAATGCCACCCAGCATTGGACCTAACCAGTACACCCAATGATGCTCCCATTTGTTCAAGACAAACGAAGGGCCCAAAGATCTCGCTGGATTCAAGTATGGCATCTGAAAATTATGTTTCATTACTTTAATGCCGCAGTTTATCTAAACTTAAATCTATGAGAATGTACACGCGTATGTAGAAGTCCTGGAGCCAGAAGCGATAAACCAAAGCAATTCTGAACCTTATGGTATTAAAAGAGATTTAGACCTGTAACCTTCCCGAAACTTTTTGCAGACTTCCTCATACTTGTACACCTACATGGTTAGTCTACTCGCCAAATATGGTCTAAAATTTTGAACTTACCGATACAAAGGAGCAGGCAGAATATGCGGAACCGATGGTGATGGCTGATGTACCAATGTGTCGCTTAAGTGAATCCATTGAAACAAAGTAGGAGAAAACGATGACAAATGTAAGAATAAATTCGATGCCAAATCGTTCCCAAGGTGCTATATTTGCTGAATGTGCAACAGCTGCTGATAAGTTGCCTTGATATCCAGGAACACTTACTCTATAATTTAGAAAAAAATCATATAAATTCCAGAACGCACACAACAAGGGTGGCTAATATTAAAGCAAATTTATGGTGTTTATCGTAGGTAGCAAATAAAAGTGCAGCAGGTAGAAAGAGAGCCCCTATATGCAGGTGCAGATTTTATGATTAAAAGTAATCGCGTCATAAAACTACACCAAAAAAAAAAATATTAAAACATAAATTGAAATAACCTCAGGTTACATTCCAATCGGAGTTCATTTCGAGGTTCATTTATAGAACGTGATAAGAATAATAACAAATCTATGCCACTTTGGCCAACCCGAATGGTTGTTCATAATTTTCTAGTCGAAGAGCAAGTGGCATTTTTGCGTCATAAAAAGGGAACAATTGAATCTAATTTAATGGTGGCATGTGACCCTCTGGTATAATAAAGTATTCAATTGGTTATGAGCTGCTGTGTGTTTGTTTTGCTGATAATAATACAATGTGCAATAAGATCGGGAAATCGCATTCGCCACAATAACGAAACATCTCTTCTCCTTTTTCCACGAATATAGGTTTGAGCCGAATCAATTAAGCTTCACTCCATGAGCCATGACTCACGGAAGAATTAAAATAGAGTATACATTGTCATTGTAGTAATGAACCTGTTTAAGATCATTAAGCGTATTAATTTTTGTAATTAAACGTTAACCGTTATGAACAATACACACAACTAAAATTAAAGATGCGAGCTTTTTAGTAGACTCTTAAGTATGAAGTAGCAACGCATTCATATACCACGTCTCATACAGAAAAAGTTTACAAGAAATATTAAACTTTTAAATCCATGCAATTTAAAATGTAATATCGTAGGCTTTTCGCAGCTTATTGCTTCCTCATATCCGCACAATTTATTTGAACTTGAAAACGGAATATTTTCAATTGATTTCTGAAGAAAATTATCTACGAAAAATTTATAAGAGGTGGCAATAGCTGGTCATCAGAGAGACCAAGTTGGAAGATGCTCCAATACATGGTTTTAATTACTGTAGTAACTCAATTCAGGAATATCTTTTTTCGTACATATATTCAATCTGTCAAAATTGCTGACCACAAAGAACTAACCGAAAAGTGGTCTTGTGGTAAAATTACAGTGCTCCATTCATTCCACATTGAAGTTATCGCAATCGTAACAAACGATTCCGCAAATCAGGCATATTCAAATCGGTTATAAACTAAATACTGACGTTGATCAAAATTTATCACATAAATAGGAAGAAAAATAAATATAATTGGTCGCAAAAATTATGGTTTATCTCTCATCACATCGCTTTAATTTTTTTTAAAAACCAATTCGTTGCGACATATTCTAGTTTGACCCTTCCTCTTTTCAAAAGTAACTTAGATCGTTTGTAGAGTGCTTAGAAGTTAGAACAAAAGATTCGGGAACCTTGAAATTTGAGTTCCCTAAGCTATGTTTGGCATATTCATCTGGACCCCTTAAATAAATTGAAAACTACCAAAATGTGGATGATCATTTGCAGTTGATTCCTTGGTGTATCTTCATGATATGAAGACATCGCAGCATCTGATTTTCCAACTACTGCGCAAAGGTGTCAAATTATCACTCCAACATGTGGTTTATTGGTTTAATTAGTAGTCTAATAGGTCAAATTTATTATATGAACAAAGATACGAGTACATTTCTGGAGCAACCTTTGTACATCCTACAAACTGGCAATGTCACTACGATTAGCTATATCGGAACAGGACAATTATCTAAAAATGTTCTCATAAATGCATTTACATAAGATAATAGGATATTAGTTCCCACACATTTCGGTTTGAATTCATTTATACAATAACTATATTTATTCCACTTGCAAAAACAAATAAATATTCGTCTCAGTTTAAGCAGATGCTGACCATATGAGGTCTAGTTAAGAAGACGCTAACATAGAACACCCCAGATGTAGTTGAGACAAGCACATTTTCCTTATCGTCGTATATTCTTTCATCTCATTAATAGTGGCATCGACCACATGTATAATTTTTAAGAGAGCATTAATTTTGTGAAACTTAATTTGAATAGTACTCAAGTTATTTTTAGAAATCAAATTATAGACGCATGAATCAAATTGACATGAAATTCAGAAGTGATAAAAACATGAAAATGGGCATGCAGTGATAATTTAATATTATCCTGAAGAATATGGAGTAAATCTGAGGGTTTAAATTTCTTGAAGCACGTGTGTGGTTGTGTGTCTGTATTGGAACCACCTGGCTTTTTTTTCACCACTTGTTCGGCATTTCCTTTCTATTTTTCTATACCCCAAGCTAAAACTACCTCCATAGGATATCCAATTTTTTTTTCCTTTTCTTTTCTCCGTCTTTATACACATTTCAGACATCCCAGCACTAAACACACACTAGTATACGCATCGTTGGCCTTTTTAATTTTTACCATAGTCCAATTGAAACTTTTTCGAAATTTCTGCAGCTGCTGCTGCTGTTGCTCTCTTTTCAACCTTCCAGATTTAAAAGTCGTAATAAAAGTTTGGTCAAGCATCCGCGTGTAATCGCTACATTTTGCTTAATTTGTAATTTATACTGAGAGGGTGCCGACTATAAAAGGAAATATTGATATAATAAAGTTTAATAGTTTATTATGTGGGATTGAAAAGTATAAGTTTAACCACAGTTTTCACACGCTGATCTCTTAAATATAATATGATCCTATCAATTTTAATTCATCAATCCCCTAAAGGCTGAACTTCGCGGATGGATACATTCAACGAGGCACGTGCCAATTCCCAATCAGGGGTGGGAACTATCGATGACAATGCAACTTCTCTATTCAGTATTCACTTCCTCATAGTCTCTTAATTTTTTCAAATTTTTAAAAACGTGTTATGATTGGCTGTTCAGTGAATTGAATCAGCTGACATCTGCGACGTTGCAAGATCGCCAGTTGCTTGGACTTTTCGACCATGTAATCTTATATGGTCTAATGACTAACCGATGTTTCCGGCCCTCATTTAGTTTTCTTTTCATGCAATAATATTTTTGTTTGGAGATTTCGAAATAAAGATCAATTAAAAAAAAAAACAAACATTTAAAAATTCGTGCATAAAGCTGCAAATCGTTCAGAATCCGACAGATTAACTAATAGCTCAGTGTGCTCAATTCCAATCAAACTTCTTAGAAACACCAGAAACACTCACACACAATTTGTGTTTATAATGTAACAAAATGTGAGGAATATTCTCGTTACTTTTCCAATGCAATGATACATGAGTATTGCAATGAGAGATTCCACACTTGTATTACAAACAATGATTGTACTTTTCTACAATCGCAACATTTTTACTTCTCTAGAAGAGGAAGTATTGTAATAGTGAAAAATTTGACACGTTTAAAATTCTTAAAGACCTGCCAAGAGCGACCAAAAACATGCCAAAAAATAGCAAAATCGGGGCTCCACTTAATCTTCTAACGTTGCAGACCGATTTTGACCAAATATTGAAAATATGTTTAGAGTATCTCAAAGGACTAAATGCTTTTAAAAAATCTGGTATTTTTGAAAGAGTGAATTTTTATTAAAGGTTGAAAAGTCAAGAAGTTGTAAAAATGCATAAGTTGTAACTTGAAGACCTGACAGACGAAATATTTGATTTCAACCAAATTTTGAATGCATATTAGAGATACATTGATACGTGAGGACCCAATAAATTCTGAAATTACCATATAACTACTTATTATTATTCATCTCCCTTGGTCTCTATGGAGACTGTAATTTTCCACACGCAAAAAATGCGTGGGAAATTATTCGCACCCTTTTTGGCAAAATATTGTTTTCAAAACTTGGAGGGGGATACGTTTAGCAAATATCTAGCCCTGATGCCCAGCATATCTTTTTCTCCTGTTGGATTATATTTAATAATAATAAAAATTCAAAAAAATGTGTAGATGATTTCTAAAATCATCAAGCAATTTGATAAGACATTACATTTAAAAGCCTCGTCCAGATCTGTTGACATAGCTCTAAAATGCTTTATTTTGAACAATATGACTATAATAAACAAGATTTAAAAAATGAATTAACATAAATTTGAATAGATTCAAATAGGCTAGTAAAGTGTAACAATTGTGGGAGCTGCTCGAAAACTAGATACGATCAAGTGCGATCATTAAAATTCACTTGTTCACATATGATACGCTTATTGAAACTGTTTGTGTTTTATATTTTCATCCCCCATACGTGAACGTTTTTTATTATTTATTTTGTAGGTTGCTAGAAAAGGGCGCGTACATTGTACTTATATCCTATTGTTACTCTATTACATAGCAGATTGTATCTGGAGGGTAGCAAAATATCCCTTTTATCTATTACTAGGAGAAGCGATAGAACAGGTTGAATCGAGATAAAAAATTAAACGGTGTTCTAGTTTCAATAAACAAGTGGAAAATGTTGGCAATTTATTTTAAATCGTGTATATTTGGTGGTTAGCGAAAAGAAGTGCATCGCGCGAGCTGCATCTGGTGGGACATAACTGCATTCCATACAATGTTCAATTAAGTTCAGTATACTATGCTCATTTTTTATCTTGGCTTAATCTCTTCATTTAACTTAAACAAAAATTGAATTGTCAAAAACTAAAAGGCAACCCTTACATTAGATGACAGGGGGAAAAGGGTGCGATAATTTGAAACCTATAGGATATGAAATTGTAACTAAACCAACTGTGCAATATTTTTTGCTCACGATACAATAGTGTGAGGATGATTTGATAACATACGGCTACAATTAACAAGAGAGCAACATCTCGGTTGGTAAATGACCCCTTTTTTACGACCTCGCACAGTTTTCGGTTTTGATGGTGCGGCTCACCACACGCACCACGAAGTGTGACAATAAGCAATAATTCACACATACAACGGCGTGATTATTATTCCCTTCGACCTCGCCACCCTACATTAGCATAACACCATATTCATATGTTGCATTATTTCATTATTTGTGTGCAAGTGCATTTTGGCCGAAACCGAAATTCCAAGCTAAAATGTTTTCATAAAAAAATGTATCTTCCTCCTAAACATTTAATTAAATAATATATTGCTAAATTCCTAATAGTATTGTTCTAATAGCAACATTTTTGGATGAAGTTGATTTTGATCGAGTTCCTAGTCCATAGCCAAAAAGACCATAGACCAAAAGACCAAAATTGCAAAATTGAAGAGCAAATCAATTTTATGGGAGTTACTCCTAAATCTTAAAAATGGAGATGAGTTTGAATGGCTAGTTTCTACTGGTAGCGGGATACCATTCAATGTAGTGATGTATGCATCAGAATCCCGCCACTTTTTGTATTAGAAATTTGCAAAAAATAAAATTACAAAAAGTTTCCAAAATAAAAAAGTTGCAACGACCAATAGAAGCCGAGCAATCTAAACTCCAATTACGATTTAGGGTTGAGCGAATATTTGTTGGACATGTTTGATTTAAGGCTTTTCTTAGCATCCTTTAGAAAACCTCGAAAATTTAGCTTGTCTCTCAATTTTGTAGATAAAACCTACTATTTCTGCTAATTTGAGTTGCCTGTACTAGAAGAACTTGAAAAAGCTACAATTTTTATTAAAGTAGTTAAAGTTCAATGAAAGCACCCTTATTGTAAATTGGAACAAACAGCGCTTTCATAAGGGTTGAACACAGGGTTGGAAGTCAAAAAAAATCTCATGTTTCTAGAATCCAAAATTGGTTCAATCATTGTTCCACGATCAGTATCAAAAAAACTCAAATCTGCTAAAAAATGAGTAAACAGCCCCCATTGAAGCTGGTATGTAAAGTTTGAGAGCTCCAAGCTTACGATAGTCTGAGATAAGCGAGAAATCCCCTCTTAATGGGATTTATCGAGGCAATTATATTATTTAGGGGGTTTATTATATCACTTTATAACAATAATAGTTAAACTAGTAGAAAGTTCTGTGAAATACCTAAATACTATTGATATTTTGTGTTGTGCAGGTGATGAACAACAACCATCATAAAAGGTGGAATAAATTTAACACTAAATAGTTGCAACTTGCAACAAGACTTTATGCAAAAAATTGCCTGCACTTCAACAGGTAGATGGTTTTATACTATTCATTTAAGTAGTAAAAGCAAATAGATTTAGTTACTCTTATACAATTTAGATCGTATTATACAATTGCTTATGACAATCGCATGTTTATGCTATTTTATGCGACTAAGTGGTCGTTACTGCATCAACAATCAGCTAACTCTTTGTATAAATAATATTATTTTGTAAAATATGTTCCATAGTCTAAAGTTCGTAATTTTAATATGTGACCAATTTTAAAATTGCTCGTGGTCACATTCAGAAATATTAGCATATGCATTTGACCAGTCCACTTTTTCCAAAGATAATTTGACTTATTACTTCAACTAAATATTTTTTTCGCTATAACTCAATTGAATTTCGTGTTTTCAGATTCTGTATCCGTTATAGTAGAGATGTATGTATGAATGTGTGTACAGTCTTAAACATTCAGCAGCTGCTCCCCCACAAACATCCGACCTAATACTTAAGACTCAGGTAAATTAGATTCAGGTAAAAGAAGATCCTTGGTCCTTTTTCTTCATTGTTATACATAGGCACCCTTGTATATTCAATATAATATACCGTACACCGATCATTTGTATATAAATTTTGGACAATCTATTCTAACATTAGATATTTTATCTTCATTCATTGTCCACGGCATATTTCGTACCGTTTCTCATTTTCTGCTAGGTAGCAAAACGATTACCAAAAAAAAATCCAGCTAACAGACAATTTACTCCAATTTATTATTCGAGTAAATTGAAAAGAGTTAGCATATTTTTAACAGCTGTTAACAATTTGTCATCATTGTTAAATAAAATAAACAAACACCTTTTGCATTTATGACTTTTGATTTTTATGAAAGTGACGTCATTAACAATCGGGGTTTGCAAACTCTTTTGAATTGATAAAGAAATAATTTCCAAATGAAATCATTCAATTGTTTAATAACTTTATATCGAGTTTTATACAAAATAAAATATCACGGTATGCTTGATTTATCAAGGACTCCATCCTTTTTATTTTACTTTTATTAAAACCAGTATAAGTAAAATTGATTTAAAAATGTTCTTAATCATAAAATTAAAAAGCTTTTCAATTTGTCTAATTAAGACATTTGTTTAAATTGTTGATATTGTTGAACGCGAGTTCAATTGTTGATATTGTTTTGATATTGTTGAACGCCTGCGACTACAATAGGTACCACCATTAGTTTTCTGTTTTTGATCAATTACTCTCTTATCTTCAACTTTTTTAAGAAAAGTGTAACTACAAAAATTATTTATAATTACATTTTTTACTGATGTACAAAAGTCATTTTTCTAAATTTTCAAATTAAATCGATTTAAAAATGAAATAAAAATTTTGTTTTTTATTTAGTGGGTAATATTAAAATAATAATGTTAAAAAAAATATAAGGTAAATATCTTAGAAAACAAAGTCAGAATAAATTTAAGCTTTGGTTGTCAGATTTTTATTTTAAGTTGTCAGATAAATAAGACACCCGTATATTAATTTGAAATTAATCAAATTACGATTTCTTTTATTGCATATTTATATGAATTATATAATTTATAATTTTTTATTAATTACGTACTCATGAACTTTAGATTTTTATTTAATTAGTGAAATATTTCGCGAAACTTATAATGCGGGCTGGCTTGAATTTGTTTTTGGATTTTCGAGAGCAGCGAATTTAATCTGCCGTGTACCAGCAGTGATCTTTGAAAGAATAATTTGAGAAGCGGGTGAAGGAATGTTTATCGCAACAGCTGAAAAAGGCAGGTGATAGTCGAGCGTCTTTGCCTTGACAGATGGTTATATTCGGCTACACAACATTTTAAACCAGCTTCAACAAATATTAGACCTTAGATAAACCATCAATATAGTTCATTTTCAATCACACCAAATAAATCTTTATCGAAAAAAAAATGTGTAAAAAAACAATTTTCGCAGGAAATGCAGGAAATTCGTGCAGACGTGCAATTAATTTAATTTAAAATTCAGCAAAATCCTGCCATGACATATAAATAGTACGATTTCCGCTGCTGTTTTAATTGAAAATTAATGAAAAGTCTCACCCATACAAGAAGGCCGCTCCCGCGATGCCGCCTCCGCATTGCGCGATGATGAACATCACGGTTCGCAGATAGGTGATTTTCTTGGTGACCAGCATGGCCACGGAAACAGCGGGATTAACATGAGCGCCTAGAATCAAAGCACAGAAAATTGGCATATTCAACAAGTTGGTCAAAAATGTGCAGCAGTGAAAGCTTCGCAATTACCAGAAATGTGTCCGAAGCACTGCGTTAACGATGTCATTGCAAAACCAGAAGCTAAAGCAGTTGCAAGAAGAACGGAAGAAATATTGGCTCCAACGCCAGCACCGGCTGCTGCTCCACAAACCACAAACACGTAAACGAAAGAAGCCAAACATTCCGAAGTAACTGATCGCCAAAATTCTAATGAACGAACTTCCACTTGCGCTAGAGCTTTACATTTCAACTTGGCACTGTTCTTATGGAAATTAATCTGGCGAATCGATTCCAATTTCTCGAGAATCGTCACTAAATGATGGTCAATGTTCTGATCAGTCGGCAAATTGATCGGCAAATTTTGATCGGCCATAATAATTAAACTATTGCACTAACGAGTTGGGGAGAAATAATTGCGGAACCGCATGAAACACTTGTTACCACGAGCGAAGAACGCGATGAATGTTTGGACGGCTATAGAATAATTTTCAAACCCATCGAACACATGGTATATCCCCACCAAGCTACGGTTTGCACCAATCGGGGGCGAGTGAAAAGTGCATACAACATGCGTGTGACGTCACGGAAGTGCAGTTCACTTTAAAGCCACCACGCGCCGAATGAAAGAATATGATTTTATGCACGTATAGCACTTTTCCTGTATCAGCCGTTTGAAAAATATATATTAGGGCGCTTTTTCAATACATCTTGTTTACTTATCTTTTATGAATATCTTTTACTATTTATTGGAACTAATTATCACTATTAATGACTAAACAAACTTGAACTTGAAATAGTTTGAATTTAAAAATACTACTAACAATTAGGTTCTAGAAAAAAATCGAATGTCAGAACATTTTATCCGAAATCGGCATAAAATGAGACAGGGATCATAGAAATAGAATTTCTCTGATTCATTTGTCAATATTAATTTGAAACCTATTAATCCACCAACTGATGAAAATTGCACGATATCTATGAATATAATTACGTAATTATATAGATTTAGTTGTTATTTCATTCATTTTTAAATGAAAATCATATTCCCTAACTTTCGTCTGTCGGTCGGTTCCTTTCTTTAAACTACTATAATTCAGAATCTACTGCCCCGATTAAAACATAATTTGCGTCTTTTTTTTCTAGCTGTCTATAGATGATATCAAAGAAAAAAAGTTTAGAAAATTCTCAAAGACCTGCGCGTTATAGACCAAAAACATGGTAAAAATGGCAAAATCGGTGGATTCACTTAATCTTCCAAAGTTGCAGACCGATTTTGACTAAATATTGAACATATGTTTCGTGTATAATGTGGTAAATAAGTGGTAAATGCTTTCAAAAAATCTGGAGTTTTTTAAAGGGTTGAACTTTTATTAAAGGTTAAAGGGTTAAAAAGTTGTAAAAATGCATAAGTTGTAACGTGAATACCTGCCAGGAGGAATATTTGATTTGAACCAAATTTAGAACACATATTAGGGATACATTGAAGAAAATGCTGGTAAAAGTTTGATCTCCTAAAAATAAGCCCTTGTGGCTTTGTCCTTTAAATTAATTGTTCAAAAATTGACGGTGTTTGATTCTTGTCAGCATAACCCACCATTTCCATCAGTTATATATATTAACATAATGAGTGATTAAAAATAATTTACCACCTTTACCACACACCACCACCCCATGTAATATACCGTTTGACTCAAATAGATCGATTTTTTTAAATAATATTTGATTTCCACTATAGGTACGTTTTAAACATATTTACGAATAATTTAATTAAAAATATTGAGCGTCCTTTATATTACAATTTCAACTCTTAATATACCCTTTACATTGATATACCTTGGGAAATATGTTAGGGATACATTGAAAAATACGAGAGAAGTAAAATGCTGGTGAAAGTTTCATCCTTTAAAAATAAGCTCTTGTGGCCCATTTGTCCTTTAAATTAATTGTTCATTACTTTCTGTCAGTTATTTTAGTAATATTTACATAAAAAGTGATTACAATTAATATTTGAGCCTTCATTTTATAGCCTTATATTTTTAACTAGTATAAATCAATAATATACTACAATCCTTAATTAATTTTTCGTAATACACCCCTTACACTAATATAGCTGGGATTTTCTTTGGATATTGGTTTATTGTGGTAATTTTAAATAATTTGGTACGACATTGCACTTTTTAGCCCTTACTTTTCAGCCCTTACATACCTCTTTGAATTTAATCGCTCAAATTGGTTTGAAATGTCTGGCTGAAATTTTAAATACAAGTTTTGTATGTTTGGGTTTGCATATGTTTAGATGTGGTTTTGTTTTTTCAGTTAAAAATAAAAATGCATATATTAAATTGTGTGGATGGTGGATGTAGTAATTAATTAATCTAAAAAAATGGCGCCATTATAGTCTAGTTTACATTGCAATTTTAATAAAGAATTTTAATTAATTTTATTAACATGCACTGCTAAATGCAGCCTGGCACGTAGACAATTAAAATTAGTAATATTTTAATAAATTCAAACAATGGCAAAAAATTCTTATTGATTAAATTAAATTTAATTAAATACACATTACTACATATTGTAGTATTACTACATTACTACATATTGTAGTAATGTGTCACTATCAATAACATTTTTAAATCTTATATAAAAATATTAAACGTACTTTATAATTGTTGATAATTTAGGTATTTGAAAATAAATTTATTTAATAAACAGGTGCTGGAGAACAAATGACGAAAATCTAAATGTTTCTCCAGTAAATAAAGAAATCCCACAGGGATGAATCTTAGAATTAGTCACAATTGTCCTTAAAGTGGAATAAATGGTACAAAAAAGTATTTTTTGTAGCGTTCCCTGTTTGGTTGAACCTGTCAAGTGTACAACATTTATTTATTTACCTAACATTAATTTGGATTGCATTATACGGACATCGTCCAAAAATGGCGGCCGTTGTAACGACCTGAACTTGCAACGGAACGAAAAATTGGCCATATTGGACACTAGTTGCAGTTTATACCGCTAGCTGGCTATCAGTTTTCTGAATATCTTTTCGAATATTTGTGAGAAACATAATGGTTGCGCCATCTACTAGAAGGTAGGTGAAACAACAACAGTTAACTAACTACATTAAAAAAAATTCAATTTATATTCAGCAACGTATGATTCAAACCAATTTATTTCGACAAAGTATTTAATATTTAGTAACTAGTGACTAAGTCTGATTAATCAATTGATTTAAATAATTGAGATAAGATAAAAAAATATTGCATCTAACTTATCTATCATTATTCAAATATACGACCAGAACTCTGGTCGTAAGTATGTATAATTATAAAATTATTAACTACATTCCAATCCAATGTTTCCAACTCGTTCCAAAACAGTTCATATTTGAACAGTTTACAACAATTCCAACAGTAAAAATTGCATGTACCAATAATACATAAACAAATATTTACGACAGATAAATTGATAAAAGGTGTTCCTACAGATAAACGTCTAGTACCTAAACCAGATTTGGAAAAATTAAAGAACCGTTGATTCTAACTTTCAACGAATTGGAATTAATTTACTGTGCGGTACTTTTTTAATTAATCCTAACTCCCACGAATTAAGTTCTGGTGCTAGACAACTGACTTTATTCATTTCGTTGATCAACTCATTTGGTTAACGATGCGCTCTGTTAATTAATCGTATTAATTGCATCTAAATTTTTCCCGAATGCAGCCAGTAATATTTAAGGTGTGTCCCGTGAATTGTGACTAACCGATGACCATTGACCACCGTCACTAAATGGGAATCGTCCGCTCAGCATAAAAGTGCATTTAACTCCACCTGTGTGACGTCACGCAGGTGAAATAACGAACATGGCGACGTACAAACAAATCGTTTTGTTTATTTTGTTGAAAATCTGTGATATAGTGAGTGGACAATTTGATCAACAATCCGGCCGTTACGGGTATCCGCCAAATCAGCAAAATCCATATAACGAATATGGTCCAAATTTGCCATATAACAGGCCAAATCCAGGTGATAGGGATTATAGAACTTATGTGTACAAAGGCAGGCGATATGGGCAGCAAAACAGCTATAATTACGGGGATGGCAGACCTGGAGATCCTAGGATTGCTGGACAGGATACAAGGTTCACCTATGATAGGGTAAGAAGGCATTCAATTCACCAGAACAATGACCCTTGCAAAAATTATGCACCCCCTTATTTATTAGAGTTGTTGTATCAGGTACTTCCCAGATTTGCTTCATTTAGTTACCAATTTTAGACAACTTATTCAACGATAAAGGCATACAAATTATTTTTTTAATTTTTGACGGAGTATTTCCAAAAAAAATTGTTTCAATTGGGAAAAAAATAAAAAAATTCTCTAATATTTGATTTTTGTACGATCAGTCTTTTTTGTCAGCTGGGCTTGGCGGTATGTTGATTTTATGGTTGCTATGTCTGACAATGTTCTTACCGTTCTAGAACGGTAAGTAATTCCTTACCATTTACATGATAATAAAATCAAAATATCTTTGTAAAAAAACAACCATAGAAACCGATGTTTTTAAAAGAGCTTTTACTCCAATTATTAAATAGACGTCATCTTGGAAAATCTAGCAGTATTTTATTGTATTTTATTAGTTTTGATCATACAAAAAATGCTAAAAGCATCATGAACGTTAACGGGGACTTTGCTTCGCTCGATCTCAAAACTTTTGTTTTCGACCAGTAAACAACTTTCCAAACCTAACTTTTTCCAAATTCTTCAAATATATTTGGCTTTTTGGCCATGCTAAATTTTACTTTATCAATTAACCATAAAAGCCAAAGTTTTACATTTGTAAAATATTCACCACAATCAAAATACGGCCAAAATATTCTGGTCATCTCACGTCCCCCTCCAATTGTATCCTTCAATTCACACAATAATAATAATAATATTTAATAATAGCTCGAACAATAGTAATGTAAAATAATTTGTAGCACGGAAATGCAGAGCCAATTTTGCCAGGAATTCTAGGCACTTGGCAAACGCACCTACAAGGTAAAAAAAGAGACCAAACGAAGGAGAAGGTGCGTGATATTTTCGTGAAGACAACGCACGGTGATGTTCAAGGATTTAAAGTATACTTGTTTGATAATCCTGATCCTGATTCACTCTATCGACCTGGATCTGAATTCATAGAACGGGAGCAGGGGGTTACATCCGTGTTTTTAGGAATCCCTTATGCTGAACCACCAAATAATGAAGGCCGATTTAAGGTAATTTAAATTATTTTAAATTATATTAGTTTGTTATTAATTATTTGGTTCTTGTAGCCTCCTCGGTACCACAAGGGTTGGCAAATTGTGCAAGCGGTGGATTATGGTCCAGCATGTCCGCAACCTGCTCAATATACGGGTGCAACGAAGGGCATTCGGGATATGGATGAGGATTGCTTGTATTTGAATGTATTTGCACCGGATATGGTAAGATTTATAGTAGATTCATAATAGAAAGCCCCATTCATTAAAGTTTAATAAATAATTTATCCAAACCCAATCTTATGTTTACATCATTTTCAGGATGAAGGAATAGCTCAAAAATACCCAGTAATGGTCTACATTCATGGAGGCGATTTCATTCATGGTGCTTCCAACACGTTTCACGGCCACATTATGGCATCATTTTACAAAGTGGTTGTGGTGACATTCAATTACCGACTAGGTGC
Source organism: Cryptophagus acutangulus (assembly GCA_963556235.1). Classification (NCBI taxonomy): domain Eukaryota; kingdom Metazoa; phylum Arthropoda; class Insecta; order Coleoptera; family Cryptophagidae; genus Cryptophagus; species Cryptophagus acutangulus. Next base: position 4,629,332 of record OY744558.1, on the reverse strand, counting down.
TTTAGGTTTTCTAAGTACGGGCGATGTTAATTCGCCTGGCAATTATGGCATACTGGATCAAGCTATGGCACTTCGATGGGTGCATGAAAACGCGGAAAACTTCTATGGTGATCGTAATAGCATCACTTTGTTTGGACCTGGTGCTGGTGCAGCTTCAGCTGGTCTTTTAATGGTTGCACCGCTGACCAGGAATATTGTCACCAAAGTTATAGCACAGGTAGATTTATCCAATTAAATTTTAAATGAGATTTTTAAAAGTTGATTTCAGAGTGGGTCGGGAGTGGCTGATTGGGCCATGATTTTCGATAAATACCGTGCGCAAAATACCAGTAGAGTCTTTGGTAAATCAATCGGATGCAGTATCGATTCGTCATGGAAATTAGTGAATTGTCTGAAAACATCGCGAAGTGCATTGGAAATTGGCAATGCAGTCTTCCCACCGGAAGTTGGACTATTTCCTTGGGCACCTGTCATAGATATGAACGTCTCAATGCCTTACTATGAAGGCTGGTACGAAAAGGATTGGCATTTTGTTGAGGAAAGTGTGGAAAGTTTGATTAAAAAGCGGCAGTTTAATTCGGGATTGAAATACATGTGCAGTGTCACTTTGCAAGAAGCTGCTACGTTTATAAGTAAGTTTATAATAACTGATTTGGGGCTATAAAATTTGAGCTGAATATTTGATAAAATATTTTACGATTATTTTTCTAGCTACAAACAAATCCCTGGCACCATATTATGAAGTCAATCAAAAGTTCTTTGATCAAAAAGTACACGAGCTGGTTCTGAGGTATAATTATACCTTAAATCCGAATGGTACCTTCGATGCCATAAAATACATGTACACCTACTGGCCTGATCCTCACAATGTTACTCATATTAGAGAGAAATATATACAAGTAAAACTCGCATAGAAAAACTAAAAACAATTTAATGAATGGATAATTTTTCAGTTATTAACCGATTTTCTTTATGCCGCACCAAATGACAAAATGATCAAACTATTGGTGGAACAAAATGTGCCAGTTTATATGTACGTACTGAATACGACAGTGGAGTCTTTCAACTACCAGGAATGGCGCAAAGTTCCCCATAATATCGAGCATTATTTATTATCGGGTGCTCCATTTATGGATATTGAGTTTTTGCCATCTGCTGAGAAATTTGACCGCAATCAATGGACACGAAACGATCGAAATATGAGTCATTTCTTCATGAAAGCTTACACGGATTTCGCTCGATATGGTAATCCATCTTATACACAAATTTTGGGATTGCATTTCGAGGTATCCAAAAACGGACAATTGAAGTACTTGAATTTGAACACCACTTACAATTCTTCCATTATGTGGAATTTCCGACAAACTGAGACAGCCTTTTGGACACAATACTTGCCATCAGTGGTTGGCCATTTGGTACCCACTTATCCACCTAGCACAGAGGTAAGTTGTTTAGTTTGCAGAAATGGAATTTTATTCTAAATAACTTCTTTGTTCAGTTCTGGTGGGAACCTCGGGCTCCGCTACAAATCGCCTTTTGGAGCATGTCCGCATTTTGCCTCCTTCTGGTCGTCTTACTTGTGGTCTGCTGCATGCTGTGGCGAAATGCAAAGAGGTAAGAAGGTAAAGAAAACGTTTACAAATTTTGGGATTTGTTTAAGGTTTTCTTAATGTGTCTTAATACTAATGTAGCGCTTGTGAACTTTGCTTTTCAATTACTAAACATAACATTTCATTTAATGATAATGCAGATCGTCACATTTAAGGAAAATAGTGCTGTGAGTAATTTTTTCTACTGATTTCTCTATTTTTTTTGGAATACTCCTCATCTTAGAGTTAAAAAATAATCTGTTTCAATGCTCCAATCGGTTCCAAATAAATGTTGGTTGGTTGCCTTTAACAGTCGATTTTCTTCTTTTTAGAACGTCCGATATGTTCCCCTACTTGTACCCAGTTGACGGAGAAATGGATGAGGGTATAGAAAATAGTCGAGCAACCGAATTTGAAAACTACGAAAAATACCGTGCTCAGGTGATGCCAGCACGAACTGGCAGCGCTTCATCTTGTGTCTCTTTAAAAGAGATGCAGGGTTTCATGAGCACGCCAAATGGCGATCCACCACGTAAACCAACACCAGTAATGGCGAGCAAGAACAAAAGTAAATCACAGCCGCAAAATTTAAATGCCGTCCCACAAACCGATGTCTGAATTGACGCTCATTTTAATTGTGTTGTTTGTGTGATTTCGTTTTTTTTTATCCAAACGAATCCAAACGAAATTGCACTCCAATATGAATTTGCCATAAAGTATTCGTTGCAATATGAATGTTATAAATCGATCGAAGTACAAAACTTTTTTTTTATATACATATATTTATAAATTTTACAATTTGTACGCTACTTTGTTAATTAGAGATACGAGTAATTTACTTTATTCTAGTATTTTTTTGTTTTAGTTTTGTAAGTGCTATTTATACCAACGTGTTCTTAAAAAGACTCTAAATATAATCGTGTCCGTCCAATTTAAATGTTTTAGTTTATAATTTTATATAAAAATTGTTGTTTATATTTTTTATTAATATATGCTTGTGCCTTAATTATAGAAAATGTAAATATAGGATATACTATATATAATTCCATAAAAATATAATTATAATATAAAAATGCATTGTATTAAATACAAACAAGCCTTATTATGTTAAATAAAAAATACAGATCTCTCTCAACTTCGATTTATTTTATATCTTTGCTGCCTTGCAATTGAAATTCTTTGTAAACAGAATTGAATGAGTAAACGTAATGAAATGACTAATGATCATAAAATTGATAATATGTAGCTATTATCAACATCCGTCAATCAATTACACACTTAATTGTTTTGGTCCAAGAAGACGATGTCACTGAAGGACGTCTGGACGCTTCTCTTGATGACTAATGATCGAATAATACGGTATTAGATTTTTTGCAAAAGTAACATTATGTATAGTAACTTTACTTTTAAGGATTTTAGTATAAATTTTTAATAAACAACAGTTTAAATTTAAAAAAAGTGGATTTGCATAATAATTTTGCTTTTTCAAACTGGTTCGGAAAAATGAGATTGTAAAGCTGGTCACGTCTCACGAGGACAGGCCGACAGACGGAAATTAGTGAATATGATTTTCGTAATCGACGCATTCTATAAAGTAAAAATTTGGAAAACCCAAATCAAAATTTTCAGTTTTTTATTTGGTCGAGATCGGTTGGTTGGTTACAATTGGTTGGCATTTCTTCTTTGGAAAGCAAATTTTTATTATTTGTAACAAAAAAGGTGAAGTTCTCGGATAAGTTCACCAATATTGATTCTCGCAATCATCTGACCAATTTTATTTAAAAAAATTGTCCTGATGAGCCTAAAGAACTTAAGGTTTCCACGGTGAAATGGCTTGAAGCCAAATTGTCTTGGCAAATAAAATTCGAACTATGACATCTTCCTTTTTCCCAAGGTATTTGTGTGAGACCATCAGGACCCTTCCCATCAATCTTGATAATCTAACAGGTTCTAAAAAGTAAAGTGGCTGGTGTTGGTATATTTACGGTTTCAGATGCTCTGCAAATTATCTCATTAATTGATTGATGGCGAGACCATCTACCTCTACCAGCACTTCAGGAACAAGAAAGAACATAGAAGCCATTTGTATCAACTAAGTCTCCACAAGAATTGTATTGGTTTGAAATTGCCAAATTGACTCCAATTCAAAGACCACGATACGACTAGTTGATTATTATAATATTATTATTTTAGGTTGCATATATGTTTAAAATTATTGAAATTTTACTTTTTTATGACGTACGCAGTAGTAGAAGCTGTTGTTTGAGCAAATACTAAATTTCATAATTTCTGTCACGGTTGTCGAATATATTGTTGCATAGTTGAAAAAGAAGTTGCATATAAATTTTGTGCAGAAAAATAAATCATTTTGCTCAATCTTTAAATGTATTTAAGTTTTTTTTTTAATTAAATTCAAGAACTGCTATAATCTTGGATAAAATCCTTGGATAAGATCTTTGGGTTCGAAGAATTTAAAAATTTAATAAATTTTTAAATAATATTTTTTGAAGAAGAAGAAGAAGAAGAAGGAGTAAACAATACTTCTTGTTTTCTTACAAAATATCCTACTTGTGAAGAATATGATCATTTTAATCAGCTGAATAAAACAAAAAAACCATGCTGAGCATTTGTATACAAATACAGATTTTTTGGTGTTAACTATCTTATTGACAACTCTGACAGAAGGTTGAATTAAGTAGAAATTATTTGATTGATTCTTCTAAATCACTTTCTCAGTTGGTGTTTAAATTAAAATGAATGGTGTACATACAGCGAAGGTCAAAAGTCTTATTACTGCCTCTACTCCAAACTTTCCCTATGAATGACAAATGCCCTAAAACACATTTTTTTTTATAAACTGCCAAAAATTTTGAAGATGCTTTTTTTAATTGGTACTTTAATAAATTCTCATTCTGGTTTCTAGTTCCAACCAAAAACAAATAGTAACCTCAGCTCAGACAGCTCATAAAAGTTCTGCATCTCGGAATTACCCGCAAAAACCTTTAATTTGGGCAACCAATTGGTTTTCGGGTAGTTTTACCAATTTGTCATCTAAGTAAACATAGTTAGTGATGAGTAAGGTTGTAATAAGAAATCTATGAGTGGGTAGACTGATGGCTCTTCGATATTAAATAGCAAAAGTTGTAGGATGTCCACGGGCGATTGCACCCAGCAAGCGGTTGCCCCTTTCGTGTATTATGAAACTCATCGCAACATACCCATTAAATATTTGTTCAGTTCAATTCAACGTGTGTATCTACGCGGTGTGTGCTTTTCCGATTGCTTTTATTCGAACCACACGCGCGCTTTCATGTGCGCGCTTTTTCTCTGCATTTAAATATCGAGGCGGTTTTTTTTTGCAAAAATAACATTTCCATTTTCCTGTGCAATTTTGTTCGTTCTGTTATTTTTCGAGTGCCTTTTTTGTGATTATTCGTTGTCAAGTTCATCATGATTACCCTTTACAAAACGATTAAAGGAACCACCAAGAATAAGCGCAAACGCGAAAACAAGGGGTGAGTAACAAAAATTGCAAAATTTATTTTTTTGACCATTTTATGTAATTCTTAAATTGGAGCAATTAATTTTAACTTTCAATGGATTTCGGCAATAATTATTAAATAAAAAATGAATTTTAATATTTTAATTTTTGAAAATTATATTAAAAATGATGTAAGAATAAAATGAAAGTGTATTTACTTAAAACCAAATTCAGAAATACTTAGGCAATTTATTAATTAATTGCATCGCACTAATTCACATTATATACAAAAATTTGTTTAATAATTTGATTAACTGACCATGACTATAGATTTTTATTTGAGGAAGCCTGGAGGAGAAGGCAAACACAATAAAAGGCTTCTATACTGTCATATTTTGCTATTTGCACATCATGTGCCATACCTGTTCATTAAAATACCGTACCCGCGACATTTAAATGTGAAGGTAGACGATACTCATGAAGTTTAATGTTAGAAACATTTTTCTACTTTTGTTACGGTTCGCAGTAATCAAATCATTATTATCTCTCTTTCCATTTATGTATTATTCATTCTAAATACAGCAATCTCGATATTATTAACATATTGAATTGTTCTAATTATTTTTTAAAATACACAACTTTTAAAAAATGATTTTTTTTTATTTGGAAGGGGTTCTTTAGGAAATTGTGAACAATATGTTAGCCCTAAGGAATCAAGGAATCTATTAGAACACAAAATATTAATTCCAGCAATATATATTTAAAAATGGCGTTATAAAAATGACGGATAATCGAAAGATCTGGATTGGATTCCGGGTTGTGTCTAAATATTTTTGGTGAAAATTGTAATAATAAATTTTTTTACATGAAAAATGTGTGGTATACTTAAAAACACACTACAGGTCAAAAAATTGCCAAAAATGGCCAAATAGAATCCATTTAATCTTGATCAAATCCAACTGATCTCAACCAAATTTTTTGTTCATTTGTGAAGTTGACCTCAAGACTCCAAAATGCTCCAAAAAAACCTCAAGATTTTGATTAGAGTTAATTTTGATCAAAGAGTGAAGATTCTAAAACTTAAAAATCTAAAAAATTTGTAGTGAATATTTCTCGAATGCCAATATAGATACTAGATCCAAATTTTGCACACAGATTAAGAATATATTAGAGAACATCATATTGAAGGAGCAATCCTTAAAATTTACCCCGTGTACCCCAGTTGCCCTTTTATTTGTTAAAAATCAATTATTTAAACCAAAAGTAACAGATGTCATCTAAAAATATTAAGTGTCAATTGTCCAATAAAAATAACAACGGAAGAAGTATGCCATGGAATCTCATTTCTACGAAATTTTATTTATTTCTATTATTTATAGAGACATTGATATGTTCAATATATGTTTATGGTTACTAACCATAGTATACTATAAATTCATCATTATCAATATTTACAGTTTACGGCATTTTTTGAGCAATTGGAGCATAAAACGTCATTCTTAACTTCGTTTTAAACATAATTTAAGATATTCAAATTTGATTATTATATAGCGATGTAGGTCAGTATAAAATATAAACAAACTATAAAATCCCTCAACTGATGAAGAGATAACTGTTATTATTAACAATTAATAATTAGCAATTATGATACTAATTTGATTTAATTATAAGAATAATAATGCGTTTGTTTATGTTTATCAATACAGAAGAAGAAGAAAAAACAATAATATGTACATAATTTGCTTGCAACTGAAAAATATTTTTATCCTCGATTTTATCGAGTGTGGTGCAATAATCGAATATATCGGCTGATACAAAATAATGAAAGTGTTTCTGTCATTATTTCGCTCGTAATATCATAATTGCTTAAGCAAGAAAGGTGTGCTGATAGCTGCTGACTTTATGTGACGTGAATTATTAACGAAAAATTATCGACATTCGGCGAGAAGCTGTATATAAATCAGTTTATAGGTCAAGAACGTTCGAATTGCTACCAAAATCATCAAATTTCGTACGAAATAATATCACTCGTTTTCGATTTTGGGTCAAGTTTAAAAACGAATTCAATACAAATTAGTGGAAATATTTCCTAATGCTTTTTAGTGTGTCCTTGAAAATTCCAATTTTATATTTTGGGAATTGGGATAGGTCATCAAAAACTAATTTATCATCAATTTCCAACATATTTGCATTTTATTTCACATTTACAACAATGTCAAGGTTTTCTACAATTTTGCTAGTTTTTTTTTTCGAATCCTTGATGAATATTAAATCATTTTTAGGATGGGTCATTTCAATTCTATAACTCTAATGATGCTCGAATAAATAAATTTGCATGATATTAAGCAAATAGAATGACATTCAATTCAAATTCAGAAAGGTTTTTTTATTCCATGCGAATGACGAAAAAAAATTAATTTCTTTTTAAATTGTTCCAACCTTCAGTCGTTTGTGGTTCCATTTCGGTAGTGCTCTAATTAGAGTGTAGGCACTCAATGTTGGTCATTTACTTTAGGTCCCCCGGCAAGGTTGTTATTTAATTTTATACCGAAATTTTGGTATAAACATTTTTTTGACCAATTTTTTTTTCATGCCGAACGCATGGAAAATTTACAGAAATTGTCAATTAGGCGAATCTTCAATCCTGTCCTCCTCATCTTCAAAATGATAAATTGCAGTGACATTTAAAAATTCGTTAAATATTTCTTTTATTTATTTTGATCAAAAACTTGCACCAGTCCAGACTCCTTAATGACAAGTCATTTTAAAAATTGAACTGGTCTTTTGAAACGAGCCAAAATAGAAATGAAAAAGTAAATCTTCCAAAAATTTCATTACACAAAGAAATTGACTGAATCATCTAATTGATTTCAACATTTCTTCGTTTTTTTCTTCATTTCATTTTCAATTCAACCTTGATGTGTGTGTGTGAGTCCGTATGTGAAATGCAACAACGATCGGGTACCTTTTTGATACATATAGGAGTGATTCAATTTTCAGTAATGTCATTAAAGGAGCATTATGAAACAATTGATAATTTTCGACGTGATACTTGCCACGACATTACTCGATGGAATTTATATTCGATTTTAAAGGTCACATTTTGTGTAGCAATAGAATGTCAGTACAATTTTAATTTTCTTATATTCAATTGCTCCACGTCACTCAAAATGATGATATATACATGTGAGCATATTTCACTCTCTCTTTTCGATTTTCTTTTCATCACAATCGAGCTCCAAAAATTGATTGGCATAGTTCCATTTGGTGTTAGGTATAATTTCTAATTGAATAAATGTCTGATATAGTTCGGAAAAAATTACCTACGTTGGATGAGGGACATTGGTAGATAAGAAATAATCAAAATACTTGGTTGCAAGTTTTACTAGTTTTCACCAAGACCAGAATACCTACAAATTTTTTAGAAACTAAATTCAAAAATCTGGTGGACTTCTTCCTCGACTTCTTCAGAATATACCATACTCATTTTTTGAAAATTTTGTTTTTTGCATGATTCATAGAACTCATAATATCATTTATTTACATTCTATAAATGTTTATGTGCCATTGTATGCCCCATGCCTAAAGAAGTTCCTTGATCTTCAAAAGAGGAAAAAAAATGCACATAAGCAAACAATAAAATGCAATTTCGTTTGCTTTTTTTCCCCATTTATATTCCGGCTGTGTACATAAGCAAATAGTATTTTAAATTAAATAAAAACATTTTATACAATGACACTTAAACCAAACGTTGACCTGTTTATTGTACAAATAAAATGAAAAGTCCATCTAACGATTTAATGTACAAATATTTATTAATCATTCTGTGATTGCATTACATAAATTTATTTATTCAATTTTTAAATTTTTTAGAAAATATGGTCTATTATGTAAGCTCCTAAAACTAATTTACAATTAAAATTTCAAAATACTTTAATTGTCTACCTAGTTTTTATAATAATAATAATTTCTTAGTTTTATATTTCATACCTTTCAATTTTTTTTTCCAACCAATTTAAATGCCAATCAATTTCAACTTAAGTGTTGTTGTATTGTAATTTTAGAAACTTGTTAAACTTTTTATGGAATGTTATTGAATTTGAATAGAATAGCAAAAAATAATTAGTTGGATTAAAAACTGTCCAATTTGAAAATGTAAAATAGACATTTTTACTTTTCTCTTAGAGGGAGTAGCAATTGTAATAGCGATAAATTTGACACTCCCAAAATTTTGGCATTTTTAAATGTGTAGGTTACGAAAATCGGAAAATCATTGGTCTGTCAGAGGACATGCGTACTAGAGACTAAAGGTGCGTTTACTTATTTTCTAAACCTCCAAAGCCAAACCAATCGCGTCCTTAACCAAATTTTGTACGCTTCTGAGATTTATCTCCCAAAAACATTAAAACTGAAGATTTGAATGGAATTCAGTTTTATTAGGTGATGAAGGATGAAAATCGAATCAAACATACCAATTTGTAACAGATTGGAATCTTATTTCCAGTATTTTTTTGTAGCATTTCTACTTTTTATAAAAAAACTGAATTGTATTATTGATATAAAATAGATGAATTGAAGTAGATATCGCATGATTTAATAAATATGAAAAGCCTCTAATTCATATTTCGTGATGTGCATGAGTAACGAATGCATTTTCTGCAGGTTGAATTAATTCAATAAATAATTGATTGAATGCAATGTGACTTGAACAAACAATTGTCTGGGATGTGCATTGTCAAAATAAATAAATCACAAATTGAATTTTATGTTGAATAGCTTGAAAAGAATAATAAATGTATATAAAATGCAAGTGTGCAATGCAAATTTGAAAAATATCTTCAAAAGGATGGGCAATTTATGTATATTTATGTTATGCACTTTCAACAATTACATTTTGAAAATGCCAAACCAAAGCGAGAACTCTCCTCACATGCATATATTTCAATATTTGTATATGGCACTCGAAGAAAAAGGGCAATGCCTTTACGCCAAACACTCCTTCTCGAAATTTTACTCTGCACTCACTCCAAATATATAATCTGTAAGCGCACACGTCCAATCAATATGTGAATAACAAATTTCCTTTTAATATTTCAGTGAAATAACCAGAAAATCGTTTGCCTTTTGCTATGAATTCAAATTCATTATTATTGTTATAGTTTTGCAATCATTGATTTATTGTGGAATTATTAAATAAAAATTAAATGCATAATAATGCATCACGAACAATTTATTAAAGATGTGCAATCGAGATATTGTATATATTGTTGCACTGAAAGTAGCTCAGAATAAATTCAAGGACATAAAGAATATTACTGTTATACATACTAACATTTTAATATAAATCATTTTAATTACTAATATTTATCTTATTTGATACGACTTTGTAATTAAATCTTTATAAATATTTAAATCTAAGTGAATTTTGCATAAACTCCTATTGCACGATGGTACCTATAAAACATTCTTCTTCTATAGATCATCACGAATTTGGTTTTTTAGTGTTATTATTATTTGGGGTTTTTCTGAAGTCGTGATTGCAAGTATTTTTCGAGTTTCCGGACATTATATTTGAACAGCATATTTGTGAACGGTTCGTTATTTTTTAGACAATATTTTGGTTCATGGGCAAATACGCCAGAAATACATCCCAAAAATAAAGTCTAACTGTTAGGAAGTGCTTAGGGAACTTCTGGAAGAACCTATGAAGATCTAATAGGCCCTCCGGCTGATGATCTCGGAGCTGGTCAGATCTGTAACGACCAAAAAAATGGATATGATATATAGTTGGCGGTACGACCAAAGTGGTAGTTCTTCTACAAAGAGCCTAATTAGTAGTTCCTCATTGCGGAGGAAGGCTTAGATTGATTAGATCTCAATCCCTCACCTATGAGAGCAAAAATCCAAATTCCCAATCGAATGTTCTTATGATCATTGTTAGCCAAAACCACTGAACTTATACACCTCCAAAGTAGATACCTCCAAAGAAGTCTACTTTATGCACTTCCTTTCTGACCTTTAATGGGGTATTCCAGTATTAGTCTTCTTTATATTTTCTTCTTCTTCTCTGGTAGGAAGGCTAATTAGTGGAAGGAAGTGTTGTAAATAGTGGAAACGTATTTTTCTTAAGAGACACCAGAACCGAATGCTACTTCCAACCTCTACGCCTCAGGTATTGTATGGGGTGGATCTTGAACACTACATCCCTATCAATGAATTCAAGGCCGAGTGATAATGCAGAAACCTACTTAACTTGACATACTTTTCCAACCTAAGTTAACCCGACATAAGTATTACCATTATGGTTTATTGTAGCTTAATTGGTTAAATTGCTGGATGCATCTTTAGTGTTGGTGATATTTATTTGAAAAGTATAATAGCTACTAAAGAGTGTAATTTTAAATAAAAAAGAAAATAAGTGACTGGGTGTGTAATGGTCATTGAAAGAGAAGAGAATAATGAGATTGGGGATTGAGAAATATGACTAATATATTGCAGAGGTGCAAGTGGAGAGAATAATAAACGAAAGAAAAAAGGATGCCTTGCAAGCAGTAAGAAGTTTAATTATACAGCTATTAGTGCGTGTTTTTAATAGAGTCGTTAATTTGCGTCTACTAAAGCTGTCAGCCAGTCAAATAACATTGAGTCCTATTTGTAAAGAGTCTGCAGATTCATCTTGGTAGATTGATAAATAGACACGCACAATGTTGTTCGTCTGATTAGAATTTTCTGTGGAATGATCGAATTTGTGTAATCCATACAAAACGCGCTTCTATTGTTGAACATCAGTAATAGTAATAAGAAAATTAGTTCCACTACATATCCTTTTCTTAACTAAGCATATTCAGAAAGCGAATCACTGTACAATGATCGATATTGCATTCTTCGACTTGACTTTAACCATGCGAATTATTGCATATCTGGAGTAATATATTTACTTATTTTTCTATCACAACACAACGGTTCTTTATTGCACTACAAGGTCACCATACTAACTTATTTAGTTAGTTCCATTTATCTCCACACAACTGCATTCAGATGCATTGAGGATCTTAGTAATTAAAATTTGGATATTTCAGCAAATCCAAAATTCGATCTCATTTCGTTATTGTTCAACTAAAACAAATATTTAACAATCAGATTTGACTTTCACCTTTTTAAATGTTATAGATATTAGTTATTGTTCTACTTTATAATATTATAGTATTTATTAGAAATTAATGATAATTTGATTGTTACACCAATCTTGTTATGAAAATAACTTAATTAATGATCTTTAATTTGATAATTATAATTTAGAAATACTATTTTAATATTTTTCAACATTGTAAAATCAGTGATCTGTATAAAATATAGATTCCAAATAATAAAAGTTTCAAATTTACGAAAAATTTACGATTATTCACGCTTTTTTTATTTGTTTGTACTTCCTTTATATAGGAAGTATTTTGTAAAATACATTGAGGAATAGATTGAGGACAATGATGGTGAAAGTTTCATCCCTTAAAAATAAGCCCTTGTGACCCGTTACCGAATGTTAAACAAAATTGCTCTTGAAGCGCCAGAAGGTCTGAGATTGATAGACCGCTTAGCATCCTTCTCGGGGATGCTAAGCGGCCGGTCCATCCCTCTCAGACCATCGGAAAAACTTTGTGCCAAAATTGTCAGTATTCTTCTCTAGAATCCTATATCGGAAGCTTTCTAGGCCCAATTTGATACAAATTTTGGCTAATCATTTTTACTCTATATGATGGGCTACCCATCTCTTTGGATGTGCTGGCCCCACAGTGCATCCCTAAATTAAACATACAATATTACATATTAAGCCACGAAATCAGCTCCTTGTTCGTTGCATCGTCCCACTTGGCCTTCGGGACTGCTGTTTATCTTTACGTCCGGTACTTGAGTTTCTTATATTTTATCTAATTTAGTTATTTCTTTGGTTTATTTATCTTAGGTAACGTGCTTGTTCCCAATTTCCAGTGTCGGGTTACATTATAGCCTCTGGGATTTCGATCTTTATGTGGCCTGATTATTCAGATCGTTTTGTGCCTCTTATTGGTGTGGTTCTATTAATATTTCTAGTGACTTTCTTGTTTTTTTTTTGTGATTTCTTCGCGTTTTTTATTCAAGTAAGTACCACTTTATTTACTCATATTCGCTCTAGCACGCACCAACTTGCTTTTGTCCCTTCACTTTTTTCTCTTTTAACCGGCCTTTCCTTTCGCTGTGCAGGATGTCTTCTGCTTCCTCCTCCGAGGATAACCGCGAGGCGCTGGTGGCACGAGTCTGTCATGATCAGCGTCGGTTAACTCTTGAAGAGTTTCCGGACGCCACGTCGAGGCTTGTGGTGGCTTCTCCTAGCGACGTTGGGGTGGCCCCGACCCAGGAGGACGTGGTCCTGGAGACTGCGGCGCCATTTAGTGAATCGGCGTCACCTCATTCTGAGATGGAGCTAGCGGAGGCTCCTTCGACCGCAGCAACGTCGTCCCCTGCTGTTATGGGGCCATCGGAGGTTTCATTGACGACACCGCCCTCTGCTTAACTAAATAAACTTCATCTGTCAAAATTAACTTGTTAAAATTGATTTCTCATTTGAGTCATTTTTGTACTTTATTAAGAAATTATAAAGTTTAGCTACTTGATTTGAATAAACATTTGTACGAGTATTTTCCATGTTTAAAACAAGCTGAGCATTTTATCATGATTATAATGTTCAATATCAATTTGACTTGGAATTTTGAATTTGATTGAAGTCAAAACGAGTGAAAAGCAACAGGTGTTTATGGTTTATATCAATTGCATTTGCATAGACATAACCATCAGATATTTTCGTAGGTGTGATTGTTTAAATAATGGTTTCCAAAATTCATAAAATTATTATTTGAAGTTGTGCTTAAATCAATATATCAAAATTAGCAAGCTAATTTATTTCTAGGCCAACGGATAATTTATTCCTCAATTACAAAATAAAATTCATCGATTGACATAATAGTACAGCAATAGGTTTTCACTATTATACAGCAGCACACCTTACAAGGAAGATGTTGCAATTTGAATGTAATGATTACTGTGACTGTGTCATCCCACTTTGGCAAAGAGATTATTTGCAAATTAATATTAAAACCTGTTTTGTTTCCTAATTAACACATTCATGCATTTAATTCATTAGACTTTTAGTTTTATGTTAAAATGTGGTAGCATTCCTAATAGTGTAGAAAAAGAAAGTGAAGACGACCTCTTACAGCTCAAAGGCTATTATATTCATCAAAATCTCAAAATGTAGCAGCCGGAACAAATTATTATTAGTTAACGCATCTGCATCTGTACACAAATTCTAAATTGAATTCACATTTCGGATGAGATTCATCGATGATTATCCAAAGTGGTTCTAGTGAGATTGGTTTTCAACGAACTAATATTTAATGATTCTTATAATCAAATATAATAAAATCATAAATAGTATTTTTTTAAATTTTTAAAATTTGTCCAAAGTTTATTTTTCATTTTTGAAAATATTATTTTCGATTATTTTTAGAAAATATATTGAAAGTGTACTTAGTTCTTACACTAATGGGAACACTTACGGTTTACGAGTATTCTTATTTTTTGACCAGAAGCATCTAAACAGTTAATAGAAAACCATCATTTTTTTTTTGAGCACAAAAGATGGAAATTCTTGTTTATGTAGCTTACCTATTGGTAATTCGGTTTGCTAATATTTGTTTAGAAATTGCATATAAGTAGCTCTTATTAACCAACTGCAAATAAAACTTTTTTGCCGTTAGGAGTGGCAGATAAATATACACCAGAAATTCCTGACATTTTATTTAAAATTTTAATTTCACAGAAAATAGAAAATGAACTACTTGTCTAGTGTGTAGAAAATTCCAAAACAGGCAACTCGATAATTACGTAAATTAAACCAAGAATTTAAGCTGTTATTAAAGCTTAGAAAGGAGATCACAGTATTTTTTGTATAAACAAAAACAAACATAGCTCGACTGTGTTCCATTTGCATTTATACTTTATTTATCATAAATTATGTCTATTCGTTTTCTTTCCTATGTTTATAAGCAATTTTTGTTACTATTTTGAAATAGTTTAATAAATAGTTACGCGTGCATGAAACTTATTGTGGAATTTATCTAAATTAGTGCTTATTGCACTCTACTTAATAATGAATGAGAAATAGTTTAATACATAATTTATGCAATAATATACTACTCGTATCTACAGTTTTTTTATTTTAGTTTAGCATACATTTAAGAATGTGTTATCGATTGCTTTAACTAGTAATTTTCAATTAATTAAAAAAAATATCTAAAAATTAATTTCCGCGCTACTTCTCTCATTTATTGACACCTTTATTTTTATTTTTTTTGACATCTCTTACATTTAAGAGATGGCCATTTTGGCATGATTTTGACTCGTAGTGCGCAAGATGTTTTGAGTTCCAAACATTTTTCTTTGTTGTAGTTAAGGTAGTGAATTTATTACAAGAGCTCTTGATCAGATCTCACAAATCTTCTTTCAAAAATTGCGAGAAGGTGTATTTTTGGTACCAAAGACCCCCTTCTCCTAGTACTCCATAGAACAACGCTCTTGTTTACATGTCCCAAAATAGGGCCCTAGGTCTTGTCCTATAACACTTTAGTAAGACTATCATCAAACTCTCAAAAGTAGTCCGCCAAATTCGCTGAGGGTCAGGGAGTGTAGTTGGAACTTGGAACTGACCTAAGATTATCGTAGGATGAAGCTCGGGACGAAGCAGTTGGCTCATTGGCTGTCAATTTAATTATACAGAAATAACAGATTGAATAGATTTGCTTTTTCGTTCTTGTTGCTCAGATTTTAGATTAGAGTTTTAGCATAAAGCATCTACCCCATTATACACAAAAATCCCATTAATATATGCCAATAAAGTATTGTTACATATAGGTGTATATGTGGGCATTGTTTCGTAGTAATGGCGGCATTGAAAAACGACGTGTAATAAATTGACTTTTAATTGAACTCGGTAAGTTTTGAAGAGTTATGTTTTTGGAATTTGTTGGTTCGATTTTAATTGAGTTACTCAAGCCCTAGAGGAAAAATAAAGTAATGGTTCTGTTTATTTTTTTTCCATGTCCAAGTCAAAACCACTTTCACTTGCATAGTCCAGTGACCAACTTGAACAGAATACTACAAGTTTTTATGTTCATTACATACGTACACCGGCATGGCCGTGGGCCAAATCTTGTGCACTGAACATTAAAAAATACGCGCACTTTTGTTTATATTCCGAAAGATTTTGTAATTCAGCTCTAATACTCTTACTTTAGAAAAGACAGATTATCTTTCATAAAATGAGATAAGCTTTACTACTAACATTTCAAGTCCTAGAAAATAGAACATAAATTGGAGACACTGGAGTGGCTTCTATTCTTGCAACGTTTGTTGTTAGCTGTTCAGAGTAGAAAAGATTTGTCTGTTTTGGGGACTTAATATCGAACTAATGACGAACACATTTAATGGTTTTTTGTCACGGTTACCGTTAATTTTTGATAAATGACTGATGAGGAATCTTATGTACGTGATTTTTGACCAAAATACTTAAAGGGTAACTGGAGTAAGCAGGGTAAACATTAGGAGATGCTCCTTCAATATGAAGTTCTTCATTCTAGTCTTAATATGTGTACATAATTTCAAATAAATATCTTCAACCATGTCCGAGATATATGCTAATTTTTGTATGGTTCACGTCTTGTAGGTGAATCGTGAACCTCAGTTCTGATCAAGAAATTTGGTCGAGATCGGTTAATTGGTTAGATAATTTTTGGCCTATTTTTAGCTTCTAGAATTTGAGCATGCCAAATATATAACTATTACAATACTTCCTTTATTCGGAGAAAAAAAAATGAAAATAAATAATTAACGATCAGCCTGTATGGCATGATAATGAATTGGATATTTACTCGTTAGTTCGTTACTCGTTAGAACAGTTCTTCATTTTTGTAAGAACATTCATCTTGCTCTGTTGAGAGATGGTTATAAATGTAAATAATATCAAAGTGAATATGGCCTAAACGAAAACTTGTTTCGGATATTATGTATCACGATAAAAAAGAAAAGTAACTTCTTTTATGTAAGTTTGTGTTGTGCGTTGACCCGTTGGGTATTTTTAACAGCCGACCACTTGCACTTTTTCGAAAACCGAAAGGTGCTCGTAATAGGGACTCAATGACTCATAAAGTGCAGGAGTATTTCGAGTATTTGGTACGTCAAAAAATTTATGGCAGCATTCATTTGGTGCAGCGAAACGTAAATGCAGGCATCAAACTGTTCGGAAGTTGTTGATTTGTGGGGCCACACAATTTATGGTACTCTTTATGATCAAAAATTCCGGCATGTCGTTGTTATTTATCCATTTTTTCGCACACATGCGTTTTAATTATGTTATGCAATTTATTAACTGTTGCAAAACAAGTTTCATATGCGTGCCAGTTTTGCTCCTTTTTCGTCCAAACAAATAAATTAAAGGCCCAACTGATAAAACAAAAATCTACAGAGCACACAGTTAAGCGGTCATTACACTCTTAAAAATTTGACACCCCGCTGGGTGCCCTCAACGAGACTTGTTATATATTAAGATTCTCATTATTTGCAATTAACGGAATCATCGCTTTTGTTTCGCGCGGCGATTACGCGAAATAAATCTAAAAAGTGAAAGTAACTGTCTTGGTAAATGTTGTTTATTCCTTCTTACAACTATGCAACTAACTATACAAATTTATTACAGTTAATCAAAATGTGCAATTTCTCAAATTGTTTAAAATTATTTTTTTTAAGGGCGAGGTTAGAATTTGAAATTTCTACCCCTTCCGAGATTCCAAAAAAAGAAAAAAATCTTATGTGATTTTTTATACTTTGTCATAAAACTAAATAAAAAAAATTAGGTAGACAGCCCCATTTTACATACTTAGGGTACTTGTAAAAAGAGAAAGATTAGATTACTTAAAATTATAGATTGGGACAACTTGATGATCATCAGCTCCCTGAGCATTTAAGCTGTTTATCATATTTTTATGGCTCAGTGAACTCGCCCCCTCAATACTTGATATTCAGGTTATTTTATTTTGAAAAATAGAACGCCCAATTTTCTTATCTGCTTACGACAGTTTCCTAGGAAAAGCTTTATACATGAGGTCAATTAAAAAGAAATAATTATGGATTCAATTAATATGCATGTAAGAAAGAAAGTGCACATAATACATGAAAGCAATGTAATGTGCATTAAAAGTATCAATTTGGAAAATTTGCGTAATGACATCAAAAATATTCCAAAAATAATTTCTAAAAAAAGTTTAACGTATTTTTAGGGCACTTTTGTTAAAGTACTGGTTGGAATTTTCACAATTGGAAATGAATAGTTCAGCAGCTCCATTAAAAATAACGTGTAAAAGCAACGATACCATTTTCGGGTATTTTTAATTAAAAATCGCAGTTTATTGAAGAACTTTACAGCAAAAGTACGACAGGATGGGTTTATAGAATTGTTTTTTGTGTATATAGTGACTATATAAACAAGATTTTACGCATATTTTAGGTTGTTGCACCGGAGCACATTTTCAAAACTGCAGTCTCTTATTCAATTTCAGCTGTTTAATGTAGCCACTTAACATCTCAGAAGCGCGAGGAACAACTCGTTTTTGTTCTGGAAAAATGTACCCGTGTCGCCTGCTTGTCCTTTAGTCTAATTAACAAAAAAAAAGCGTAAAATCAAAATTCGTTTGAAATTGATTTCTAAATTTCGAGTCAAATGTCAAAGTTTCTCTAAAAGTCAAAATTAAATATGTCAGGAATAATTATCGTTTCTTATAGCTGCATTATACAATCTAGCAACAACTTTCTTATTGTCGTTAGCAGATTATAAATTGCAAGCTTCATCCATCAAACTATTATCATACAAACATTTTTTTATTTCGTTTGTGTTATTTATTAGCCTGAAAACCTTTTGGTTTGCCAACTACTTCAAGCAATTGTCAATTTACTCTAATGCGTCCATTTAAAAATCGGTAGATAAATAAATGCTCTTACAAAATAAATCTTTAAAAATCCATTAGCAACCAGTTAGTATGTGTAGACCCGAATTTAAGTCGGTTTTTTATAATTTTTTTATGGTAATTCAAATTAGCGAAGCACTCTTTTCCACCAATTAGTGGAGTTTCTGATGATAGCTAGAAAATTCCATTTTAACATGTTCACAGCTTTAAATGCAACATTAAAACATTTGTTGCATAGTATAAACACAATACCGTCTCACATCTGCCATTGTCAAAAGTAGGGCATAAAATGCTGCAATTAAAAACAACTGCCAATATACTGTAATTTGTACGCTTATTTTTAAAAAAACTAACTAATAAGACCTTATGGCAATTTTATAAGTTATAATTAATAAAGTAGAATGTATAGGTAACAGACGTTTTAAAATACTCAGGATTTCTATAAGATCAGTTTTTGTCCGGTTTTGGTCTGTGATAGTCCAACGAACCAAATTGGTACGTTGGATTTGAAGACCGAACTAGATTTTGAAGGGTTGCTAAAGAACGCCAAAAAATGCCCAGATCCAAAAGGTTTCAAGAATATTTTACTACGCGTCTTCCCTACATCTTGGGGAAAAAATCTTGCTCCGACTAATAAGAGCCAAGAAGTCCCACTTCAACTCCAAACCTAAACTTCCATTTTTAAGATTCAGGTCAAGACGCGGAGCATAATTTTTTTGGACTTTTCTTGGGATCACTTAGCCATCCTCAAAAAGTTGTCTTCCCATTCAATATCTTAGATAAAATGCTTATTCTGCTAATTTGACTGGAGCCGAGTAATCGAGTCTGGAACTTAAATATTCTGGAATCTAGACACGCGCCTTAGCCCATTAAGTGCATTATTATTACCAGTAAGTTTAAACTCTGAAAATAGACATAAGTCATTCATTCATACCATAGATACAGCAAAACAAAGGAAAAGTGGAACGTTAAATGTCATAGTCATACTCGTAGTAGTACTGTACCAACTATTTATACACTAATTTATTTTTCGAATGTCTTATATGTACACACATACATAATGCTTCCAAATTTTTGATAAAAATAGCAGCACATGACACATCCGAATTTGAAAATGAAAAACCATATAGGTACTATCGTATATTCAAATATCGGAAACAATTGAATTTCCAAATAAAGTACTCGGTTTGGTGTTGAAATATTATGCTAAAACTGCAGCATGAACTGAACCAGTTAGGGCAATAAATTGTCTTACGAATATTTTGTGGGTTTTTATTGACGGTGAAATGTTTCACTTTCATCCTTTGTCCTTTAAAATAGGTTAGTACCAAGTAGGAGTGCGATTGAGTTACAATAGCGTCAGACACGAAACCGCATAACTGCACAAGCCTCTATAACTTATATAGCAAACATTTGTTAACAACATTAAAAAACTTTTTTTGAGACTATACAAATATCAAGTAATAAACAGAGCGTTGCATAAACTCGGCAAGAGATTATCTATGTATATCAGTACGAAAAAGAAATATGAATAAGATACAGCCGAAATTTACATTATGCCAATACAAAGCAAATTGATTTTATCTAAAATTAAATTTACATTCAGTAAGTGAAAAACCGGTCCTAATTACTTGGTCTTGTAACCAAGATGTGGTTGGCTTAGGTTAGTGTAACGACCAAAACTGCTTTCTTCACAAACACCAACTGCCGAAAGTCAAAATTGGTACTCATAGTACTAGCTGCGCTGCGCAAGACTTTTATTTAAATTACTACGCAGATTTGAACTAGAATTGTTTGAAAAATTATATTGAAATAGAAACAATGTATTTAAACTGCAATCATTTTATTGTCATACAGACACGCAAGCTATATTATAATGGTTCCATAAGCCATTATAATATTATTTGCAAAGATAAAAAGTAGGTATACTGTATTTGCGAAGCAATTTTGTAAAATCCTTGAGAATAGTCGTAAGTAAAATATTTTAGCACCGGCGCTATTAAAACCGAATTTATAATAAACCAAAATTCTGACCGCCCTTTCGTTAGATGGGCATTATGTCCAGAACAAAATATCATATTGGATGGATGTTTTTAAGAAAATTTAGGAATTTTGAGATGACGAACTCCAAGACGACAACAAAATTTAACCCCATCAGTTAGCAAACGAAATTTTGAAGAGAATTAAAGAGTGATCAGACGACGAACCTTATCATTAAAAAATCATATCTCTGAAAGTAAGCGACCAAACGGTCTAAAATTTCAATTTGGATTTAAATAGCTCTAACAATTAGGTATGTGGTTAATTTTTTTCAAGAATATGAAAAAAAGTACGGTTTGTAAGAGGCCTGACTTAAGACTGACCACTATTTAGTGATTTCTAACCCTACTGATTTTAGACCAAACTGTTTCGTAATAAAAAAGTTGTTAAGAATTATGATCATTGAAATATATCTCCAAAACTCAGTATAAATCAAAATTTTATAGCATTTTTATATGGACTAAATAAAGTTTTGCAACAAATTCGTTTATAAAAATATTGTAGTTATGTAATTAAATTTTTGTATTAGTATCTATGTCAAAATTAACCATTAATCTTTATTGTCACAAAAAACAATCGGCTATGGACTTTCGGTTCATTTAAAATTCTACTAAAAGTTAAAACGTTTTTATCAACATTTTTGAATGTTTTTAAACTCGATCTGTATAAAACTTTAGCACCACTTAGGACAAAAAAAAATTTGGCATCAATTTTATTATTTAATCAAAGAATTCGGCTGAAATCTTATTGTAATAAATGAAAGTGAAAGATAATTAAGAAATCCGTCTAAAATGCATTTAAATTAGTAATTAGCACAATTCAAAAATTCATTAGTTTAAATCATTCACACATTCACCAAGAGGTGTCGGACACGTTATAGCCAATCAAAGGAAAGTATAAAACTGTAATTTGCTGAATTAAATTCGAAATAGAATTGAGTAATTAGCATTGCTCGTAAAATCCATATATTAGATTTTAGTTAGAATCTTTCACCACAAGATGTCGAGATCGAGACAATTTTCAAAGCAGCGAAAAGAAAGTAGTTCGATTGCCACTTACCTTGGGAACAGTTAGAACAGAAGAGACAGAGCACCTAACCCACTTACCTGCAACGTCATAATGAGCTTGACGTCACGTCAGAGTAAGGTAAGTTGCGCGCGCATGAGTCAAAAAACATGCTCCACGCTAAATGTTCAGTCACTCTTCTACGTGCAGGAAACGTCAAAGTACTGCACAGCGCCGCGGCGGTCTCTCAACCCAACGTCGTCGATCGCGTAGAAACCCGCGCTTAATTTTCAATTCAAAAAAGTTCGTCGACAAATTATTGGTGGCTAGTGCTGTGCTTGAAAATTACCTGCAGGAATACTTCGCAACTAAATTAATTAATTTACATACACACTTTTTTGGTAATTAGTTTTAAGTATTTTTTTTTTTTGCTAATCGTATATTTTGTGAGAGGGGAAAGTAAAGTATTTTTATAGCACTTTCTTAATATCAAAAATATTTTTGTTCCATTCGAAGCAATGCTGATGGTTTCTTTATTTCAAATGCAATGTACGAAGTTCAAAGAAATGTTATGTGCTGTGCTTATTGAATAATAATTTTATATGCAGTGCATGTGAACTTTTCAAACTGTTCTTTTGTACATTAATATATGTTTCGAACAAATCCACAATAAAATCGTCTGAAAACGGAAAATCGCGCTCAATCGAATTGAGCACTATATAATGTTGTGATTTCGCTCACTTTCTAATTGTATCGAAAAAAATCCAGCATCTGACTGACACTCTTCTGATTTGTTAAACAGTCGATTTATCAAACTGGAAATGCAGTAGTCGAGTCGGTGTAAAAGCCTTCATTTATTTTGAAGAATACAAGCGCGATGCATTTTAATGAGGCGCAACGATTGACACATAAAAATAAAGATAGGTGAGCAGCGAGCGCACTTTGTGGTCAAATTCGAACTTGGAATTCAATTATCGGAATTTCAGGTAGCTGCTTTCAAAAATCCGGAATTATTTTTATCGAGACAATGTAAATTTGTGATGAGAGAGTTGGTGGAACGAAACGTTTGAAACTTATTGCGCCTTGTTAGATGATGCACAGACTTTTAATTTTTGTGGATTTAGTCGAAAAAACGCGATTTTATTTGATGATCATTTACAATAAGTTGTGTGGTGTGCAATTTTTGTACGCAAAAAGTCCTCCGATTGTTATAAAAATACAAAACCGACGATCTTTTGAAACATCCGCAAATCTTTATCTTAACTACCTCACATTAAATTATTACGGAATAATAATAATATTCTGTATGTATAATTGAAAGATTCTATTAATATAATAAACAACAGAAGTTTTGTATAATTTAGTTTAAAATAATTGCTTTTTTTCCTTCGGTGTGGTAGTAGTAGTAGAAAGAGATCTTTCTTTTGATTTAAATCACGAAACACATGGTTGCTGGCTGGTAATTAAAAGCAAATTAAAATACTTTTCATATGTAATGAACTAATAACGTTAATTATTCTGACATTCACTATTTTCACTTTTATTATCTACCAATTCAATTAGCTTTTTTCGAATTTACTTACAAAATATTGCGTCTACACGGTGGTCCAGAATGTCTCATAAAAATATTACTTCAATATTAAATATTGAAGGCTAGACTAAATTTTTGAGTGTTGTTAAAAAAAAAAATCCTAAACCAAAAAGTTTCGACAATATTTGTTGCTAAGTTTGGATTGATCAGCTCCTAATGGTCGTAGGAACTATGACCAATAGCTGAACTGAGCGCGGAGCCAAGCGATCAATCTGACGATCAGATCAAACTCTAAATTCAAACCCCAGTTTCGAGATCGGAGTCAGACCTCGATGATGCAGAGCGAAATTTTGGTTAAACATTTTTGGTTTCGAGTTTTTCGAAAAGTTTTTCTTGACATTTTTTTTAGTAACTGTCAAAAATTTTGGCTTCCAAAAATTGCTTGGCAAAAAATGTTGCTTATTATGATAGCCGGTGCTGTTAATTACAACCAACCACACTAAATTTCAAATTTAGGAGCGTTTTAAGGCAAAAATAGGTGAGGCCGAATAATTCAAATCACATTTTAAGAGTTTTACCTTGATAAAAACAGTAGAGACAAATTCCTGTTCAAGTCTGATACATTTTATCGAGCATTTTATTAAACTAGTGTGTGTTTATTTTAAAACGAATCTTAGGTGTGCCTAATACCAATATTCACAGAGCAATAAATTAATGAATAGAACATGGTGAAAAAAACAAGGTGAGGAAGGACGAAATAATTTCATTCAATTAAACGCCAACAGTACAAAAACTATTATTCCTTATACAATAACCAATAATCATATATGATGAAATTGATATAATACTGCAGGATAATAAAATATTAGCAGTAATTTAGTTGATAATGACAAAGATCCTTATTAGTCAGGAAAAAAATAGTGGTCAAATTGTCTCCTTTTTTTATGACTCACATTATTATTTCCCTGTTGGTGATGCTGATGGTGTATAATCTTGTGTGGGAGTTTTTACATTACGGGTCAATACTCTGCGAATTTATATTAAATAATTTAATCATCGTCCAAATCGCTTTTTGTGGGCTACAATATCGCTAATTTTTTAAATCAACATTAACTGCTTTCCGGAATTACCATGATCGAGACCATGATGAATACAGCTTATTCGCCTAAGAAAATGGCTATACTTGAAAACCCACTCCCCAAATTATTGTAAATTATTCCCATACGAAAATAATTATGAAAAAGATTTAATGAGTGGTTTAAGGAAGTATCATAATCGAGACCATAATATTGGCTTTTTTATGCAAACACATGCAACCGTACCCACTTTATTTATACTGTGGTCAGTATGCGAGTATGTTGCGAAAGAATGGTTTATTTTTTCAGAAATGTTTTTTTCATTTCCTATTTTTCGATAATTAAAAATAAAATAATGAGCGCTGAGCAGTGCACCATGTCAAAAAAATCCAATGTGTACTCGGAGTGGTATATATACTCGAGAATTCCGAGTGACTGACTTTATGAGCTCATTTTTGAGTTCTCATTCTTACCATCTTTTTTTTTATTTGGTCTCAAAAATCGGTGTACGAGACATTTTAATATAAATATGATTCACCCTGTAGGGTCTAATCGATTGTAGAAATAAATTCCACATCAAGTTCCTTGCTTCTAAATACAAAATACATAAGAAAAAATTGTATCCTTGTTCTAGTCATGCGAAAGAGTCATACTTTGTATTGACTTATTAGCTATTTTTATTGACATATGTACTCAGTAGAATATTAGTTTTGTCAGAAGCACTTTTTCTACTCCACTACTTCATTGGAAATTATTGCAGAATAACAAGTAGAATACAAATACGAATTGAAAAATTATTCGACTTGTTTTACAATTACTTCTAAATGTGGCTTATTGACATTTTATACTTAAAAGGACGTTTTTGTATGGGTCATAATCGTATATGTATTGGGCAAAGAAAAATGGAACTAACTCACAATGGATATCTGAATTTATACTAATTCAGAATTTAGTTTGATGAAATTAACTCACGTCTTTGGCTTCCTGATAAATGTTCCAAATTTCCTGGACATTTAATATTCATTTTATTCTTGGTTTTTCCAACGCAAGTGCGTACGGAGTGTTTAACTGCATCCTGATCGAAAATATCCTGAAACCAAATAAAAATTGCAACGGTGAATAATATTCACATTTGATACCGAGTATGGTTGGTATTATAAGGTCTGTTCCAACTCAGGTTCCAACAAGGCTTGCGGATCGTCACCGAACGGTCAATAGCAGTCCGCCAGACCAATCATGACCAATTGAGTTTTCAATAAAATAGAATGAAGACTTTTGCCTTTCGGGATCTTGGGACTACGTTTTAACGTGGAACCCGAACCCCGATTCCCAACTATTTGGTATCTCTTTGCAAGTACTATCCCACAGTTGGTCAGCTAAATGCCTACCGGTTGGAACAAACCCAAAACACCCAACTTCTTGGTGGTAATTGAACCCACGACTCACTGAGTGCAAGTGCGGCACGTTAACCCACTGCTCCACCTAAGCCGGCCAATAATATTTTTGTACGGTTTTGAACTAATGTACACACCTTACATTACCATTTGTTTGTGATTGTGATCGAATTCGGCAGACCTTTCATGTTTGTCATGAAAGAAAAACGGAGCAGTAAGCAAGTGAATCGAAACGGCTATTTAAAAATAAACTAATGTCCATGTGTGAATAGTGTCGGAGGTATACATAATAGAATGGAAAAGCAACTATGGTGAAACGTTCCATACCTTGAACTCCATCCATACATAACAAACTATCATTTTTCATAAGAAACGTAGCATTTCTGTATTAGGAACTTGAAAATTACATTGTATTTCTTCAGGTATTTCTATACATAATATATAAATAAATATTGCGTGTAGGTTTTCGGTTTTACAGTAGTGGCTTACTTAAATTACAATGCATTATCATAGAACTGGTTAGCAGCTAAACTAAATTTATTGCCATTTTCAGATTTTAGAAATAAATTTGAATAAGCGCACTTTTCAAAACTTCCATTCGAAAACAAACCTATAAATCTCAACACCTTCTTCATCCGATCATTCTAAAAATAACTAAAAAAAATCTGAACTACGCAAAAACCACAAACAATTAAAGGATTAATAATTAATAATCATTCGTATTGTATCATCAATCGTTAAACCGTAAATATAAATTAAAGATTAAACAAAAAAATATCTAAATTGTAGATACATAACAATTAATTGCATCATCAATTACGAAATTCATAATATTTATTTATAAAAACGATTTTTTTTATTTTGCATATAGAATACCGTTGGAATTACAATTGCCATCCACTATTCCTTCCGAAATGGTTTCGCGTAGAAGAATCCTGTCACGATCAAGGGACGATCTCCATATGGACTCCACATTTCAACCACCAGAAGATGAGGAAGACGTTTGGTACCAAAAAGATAAACTGTACAAGGTAAGCTGATTCAAAATTTTTGTATTCTGTAAAATACTCTTTGCGAGACTCTTTATGAGACTCTTTACGAGACCAAAATCGAGGCCAAAATTGATAAAATAGATCTGACCACTAAGCAGACAGGTTTGGTCTTAATCCAATTTATCTTAGGAAAAATTAACTCTATACCAAACTTGCTACTTGATGAATATCGAGATACCAAAGATTCTAAAACTAGTTCTAAAATTTCCCAAAATTTTCGCTTATTGGACGTTATTTGATCTCAATTGATTTTCTCTTGGATTTTTTAAACTTAACTCTCTTGAATAAATATCCATCTGTTTGCAAAACATTGAACTTGAAGCAGTGTCAAAATTACTAACTATGAAAAAAATTTTACGCTCTTAAGTATCATCCGAGGTATCATCTATTTGAAGATTTAAAGGAATGGTGTAAAAGTGGATTCTGGATTCTTTTGCAAAGAGTGAAAATTTAACCAAAACTGGTCTTACATTAAAAAAGAAGTTTACATCAGCAGTTATTTTTGTAAATAGATGTAATAAAAAGGACCTTTATCATTTAACAAAATCAGATAGTGACAACAATTCGTTGTTTTAACGAGACACTGAAAAGGTCAGTCACAAATGGAATTTCAATTTTAAACTTGTTTGGCAGCTAAATTAAAATATAATTAATAAATTCATTAAAATAATATTTTAGATTTTGGTGCGATATGCTTTCGAATAACGAACTTTGAAATTAAATTATGAACTATCCTATAATTATTAATTTTAACAACAAAAAAATATTTTATAAAATATTCAAATTTGCACTTTACTGATAAATTAATATAAGTAATACCTAAAACACATTCACATGACTTTCTATCGTGGCCTTTGACATCCGATGGTTTTTATAACTGGTCGGCAAAAATAAAAATTCTCGTTACATAATTTAATAATATTTTTCAATTTAATTATGCAATTATTTATATTGATTTGAAGCTCACTGATCATTGTTACCTACTTTTCCAATAAATGCAATTAATATTCATGAACCATCTAACTCGGTGTAACGGAATGACAATTTTATATACCTTGGAATGTTTCAAAATTATTCGGCCAATTTCTCACAACCTCATTCATTTATCCAATCTATTGTAAATCCGTTAGGCTACATTGAATTAAGTGGGTAATTGTACGAATTATCTTTATTTATGTGTTTACTTTTTATACGTTGGAATTACTGATTAGATATAGATACTGAATTTCAATATATCTGATCTGTCAGGCAGTTTTTTCCGAAATTTTTTAAACTCGCTTATTTCGAAAACTACTGAACCGGTCCAAACCGAATTTGGATACTTTTTTCCTTGCCTTAGAAGTAGAACCGAACACCAACGTAATCTCATTTCCAGCATTTCTTATAAATCGGTTAGGAATTAAATCGTACATGATTTGATGAATACTTTTCAGATGTCTTTATTTGACGCCGACCGGACATCCTTTTATAGATTACACTTCCGTTTAAAAATCTTTCACATGTAGCATGGACGGCTTTCCTTCTAGGTCTGCTTTGGTCAAACAGTTTAACGTCCTCTGCCGGAGAACTACTCCTACTTTTTATGTTGATTCGAAAAAAAAGATCACTTAATATCTCTTTAAGTAATTATACATTCAATTTCTTGCGTAGCATTTACTTGAAAATAAAAATTCAATTTCAATAGTAATTTAGTGATTGGTAATTTTATTTTATCGCAACATAAAATCTAGTTTGAATTTGAATAGAGCCAATTTACATGGGGCTTACATTGGATTACAGAAAAAAATCATTTATTTAGAAGGTCGTTTCGATAAATAAAGCAAAGTTGTTGCAAGTTTTTGTTGTTCGTAATTGAAAAAAAATCACAACTAATAATGCAACCTTCGATAAAACCAATTTTATCTGAAATTCACAATTTGTTACGTTATTAAATCATTTACCACTCAATTCAAAAAATCTACAGGATGTTTGTTTAATGTCGCGTTCATTAATTCCACCTTTGCTTAGCAAGAGAAAGTTCGATCAATCTCGTACAAATTGCTTGTACTCTCAAAATTATGATTATATACAGTGTGTTGTATCCGAGAATGGTAGACGACTTCCTTATATACCATCTTTAATGTCTTCCTGAATCACTCCGTATATGCAAATTGCACATGCATCTTCTACACATTGTTAAGTTTCAAAGGGAGCTGTCATTTGGCTCATATGTTATATGGACGTATAAAATACTATTATAAACAATAACTCAAATCCTAATAAAGCGAATAATAAATGAACAATTAATTTCATTTAGCTGAATGCCATTTAGATTTTTTCTTTTTCGGCCTTTTATATGCAATGCATAAATGTTGTTGAGACATTTGTATATCCCCGTAATACAATTTAACATTGTACATGATGTTGTTGTAAAATATCTTATTTCAAATTTTATTGCATGTCACGAGAATTGTCATCCTTTTTTCCTCATCTCGTCGTTTGCGCACATTTTGATGCTGCATAAATCTACGAAACGCATTATTTATTTCGCTTTTTTCTAACGAAAGTCCGCTTTGTTAGTTTTAAATTTCACATGTAAATATTATTTTGAGATAGCTACAAGTTTTGAGTTTCTTGTTCGGCGGTTGCAGGAAACCTGGCATCGTCCCATGTGTGGTCGTTGGCAATTCCTGATTTCAATCAATGAAATATATTTGAACGCACACAATATAAGAATTAAAAATAAAAGAAAGTAAAATTCGAACCTTATCCGTACATGCTCTACTATTAAAAGAATCTAATTTCACTGATTTTCATAATCAAGAAACTTCTCTTGCATTCATTCCAAGTAAATGAACACACACACTTTTGAGAATCTGTTCTAAATACATAAGGAATGACTCGAAATGTTTACATTTAATTCTACGGCTTGTTTTTTATTATTATTGAATGAAATGTTCTTTATATTTATATAGCGTAAAAGTATTGCGATGTGATGTCAGGTGGATATTATATTCATTTTTGTTTGGCCTACCAGACGATCGCTTTCTCTCATTAATGATGCCGGTGCGGTTGTTATGCTCAACACTAATATCTTCTTCAATTAATACGATTCATACGACGACTACAAAACATTTTTTCTCATAACACATGAAAACACTTATCTCAAGTCTCTCTCATTTTCTCGAATTCCGAGAAGATTGAGATTGATTGGCTAGTTTATGTAATACAACGTTTTTTGATAACTTTGGAAGAGAAAATAATTCTAAATAGTAAATTTCAGCATAAAGCTCGTATCGACTTTAATTGACTTTAATAGTCATTTAATTGGTATAATGGTAGTTTAGATTATTGTCTGAGATAACTCAAATCGAGACTTACGTTAAATAACTGGAAATGATTTTCAACATGCAATAATTGTACGTAAAGTACAGGAAAGGTTACAAATTTTCTAATGATATATTGTTAATAACTTTTTGATTGCAAATGAAAATGTGCCAAAGCGGTTTAAAATCGCAAAAAATTGGAGATAATCAATTCATGAACTCACTGGGTTCTGGAGATCTTGGTAGGTAGGAGCATTCTCATACAACGTTCAAAAGTCATACAACGTTTGTTCAAATCAATATTTCCAAGTTTTTTCTTGGCATCCTTTAGCAACTGTTAAAAATTCGACTTGGCCTTCAATTTCGTAGAGATTTCATTTCTTCGCTAATGTGAGTGGACTAATACCTTCTTCAGACGTCAGAGAGAAAACGCTAGATCAAGGGAAGATCAGTTATAGAACATTTCCAAAAACGGAAGATCATGGTTTTCGGTATTTATTGATATCCATGCATTGGTATATGGCAATTTCGAAATCCTAGACAATAATCCAAATATTCCGGTGTTATGCGTTGAATTGCAACAGTTTAAAGGTTAATAAATTCTGAATAAAATTAGATATCCGATTATGTGTGCTTTAATGAAACACAAAAGTGTCTTCTTCAGTGCATCAAGTTAGGCGTACAAGCTTTCGTAAAGATTGTGTAATTTTATGAAAGCCACTAAGCCAGCAAGGCAAGAAGAAGAAGACGAAGCAGCACGTGTATAATGGAGGCAATTGTTTGTAATATGCATATGGCAATCTGGAAGCAGAAAATTTAGTGTTAAGACTAGAGTAGCCATATCTGTGGAATCAGTGGTTCTAGGCGGTAAAACAGAAGAACAAGGCCAAAGGTCGTTTTATAGTCTTTACATTCAGCTCGTGGATCATCATCATGATAAGTAAAGTCTTCTGAAAAATGTATGTGTGCATATATTTAAAGCACGATTCGTGTAATCTTATTTTTAAATTTATTGCTACAACTTACACCTCTTGTGCTTTGGTCACATCATTTTATAGCATTTTGGTGAAACAACATCAGAAACCAAATCGGAGAAAATGGATTCAACCGCAAACTGATTTTTTACCAAATCGATCGTTACTTTCAGTTCTCACTCTCAAAAAGAAGAAATGGAAAGTATTTATAAGGTATAGATAGAATTCTGCAGTTTTCCTTTTTATTTATTCAACACTTGTTTTTGATCTATTTTCTATTAGAAAACACTCGACGCGGTCCATAATTGGACAAACGACACAAATAAATAAATTATCCGGCACATACCAATACATAATAAATATTAGAGGTATTTACTGCATAAATCGTGACATTCTATTTAATATTTATTTCATTAGAAAGGTAATTATTAATTACAACTTTATGCACCATTATATAATTTGTATCTTTTTATTTTTCAAAATCGCATTGTAACTCATGCATTCATATTTGTATTCAGTGAAAAAAAAATTGCATAAACCAAATGAAAAAAAAAAAAAATAAAAACCTAAGTGTCATAATATGACCCAGATTGTTTCAATTGTTTTTTATATCTCACGCCTGCTTGTTTCTTGTGAATTTTGTTTCTTAAACATACACAAATAATCGTTATGATTATTATATCTAGTTAAAAAAAGATTTTTGGGACAAGTGATTCTACGAGTACATTAAATGAGAACTTTCACTGCATTTACCAAACCGCCCAAAAATGTTTCGTGCTGATAGCACACTTCTATAAATGCAATATTGCAGAAATATGATGAGAAAAGAACAGATTATTAATAGTTTTGATTAATTAACTTGTAAACAGACACGTTAAAATTAATAGCGATCGATTAAAATACCTTTTTTATGATGAGTTTTTTATTAATAAACAATTTTCTTACATAGCAGGAAGAACAGTTATGCTTTTAGAATTAATCTTCAATTCTCGCTTTAATCTATTTGACATTGAAAGCTATACTGCATGACCAAATATTTAGAGTATACCCATTATAGCACATAGAGTTGTCCTAATGAAAATAACTTCTTAATTATCTTATCCGCAGCCAAGAGATAATTCAATATTTGAAGACAAATTTATTTTGGGTCAATGAATATAGGTCGGAATTGACAATTTAAATATTTTTAACGCCCTCTACTTTGAACTATGTTGGTGAGAATTGACATTGTTTAGGAAACTGACGTAGTTAAATATTTCTCCGCATTGGCGCTTCTTAGAGGTGCGAAACGGTAATTTAAATTCGCTATAGTGAATCCACCAATCACCGCAATATCTAGAAGAAGAAAAAATATTTCAAATATACACTTAATGGTTCGATAAATCCAAAGTTTAGATAATTAATTAATGCATTTTAAAATTCTAAAATCAGGAGCAATAGGCCTGTTCCAACAATGCTCCTGGATGGTCGGCAAACTGCCAAAAATGGTCAGTCAGACTAAATGTTGGCGGACTGCTTCTGACTGTTTGCTGACGATCCGGAAGGAAGCCTTGTAAGAACAGACCTATTATATTTTTTGAACAAATAAATCGTTTTTAAATACATAAGACCTCTTGCATAATACAAATAAACGATATGAAGAAATTTTGTTAATATTATACTATGGATGTCAATTTCTAAGCCTTAAACGTAAAATAGTTTCGGTATAACAGTCTATTTTTTACGTGAATAAGCAAAGAATAATTTGCTCTAATTTCGTAATTTGTTCTAACCACTAAACTGTGGTCCAAATGTTGTGATGATGAATGAATTCTTATATCAAATATCTAATGCTATGCTATTGATGTTCTACGAAATTGTTAATTATCCAGCAATTCATTGCTTGCCACCTAAAATCAATTAGGAAAAAAACTATATTAATTATCAAAGTGTGGCAGTCCAAATATTGTTTATGAACAAAAAATGGAATATTTATTTAAAATGATACTGTAAGATATGTGAAAGTTGTTTGGTAGGTCGTCAGGGACTCCTGCAAATGTCAAGAACGCTGCTGGTCAGTCAGCAACTTCAAACATGATCATGTTTAATCAAAACCAGAACTTTGTCAAAAAATTTACCTAAATCTCCCAAAATTTAAAATATCCACCCACTTCTTCATCAAATCGAAGAAATTGAGTATGGCACCATTATTGGTGCTTTTTATATTATAATTACATATTATAAGAAAGTCACGAACTAGAATATAGTTTTTTCGAGATATTTTTAATTACTTTTATACGTTTCTAGTTCTAATCTAAAATTCTACAATAATTACATGTTAGCTTTATTTTTAATTACGAGAAGCATATAAATAGAAAATATTTCATATGCATTTTAATTGAGTTTTTGTAAAAATTAAGGTATTTATAGCATATAGAGAAGACAAGCCTGTAAATATTTGACATTATAAATGGAAAATCATTAGTGTGGGCACATAAAATCTTCTTTGCGTTATGCAATTCTACTATATATACTCCTGTTTACCTTCAATACTATGTGAAAACATATCAATAATAAATTTAATTAAATCTTAAGTTGATGATGAACTAGTTTCAAGAATGCTCATCGTTTATTGCTGTTGCTTAAGATCCAATTGAAGATGTTATAACATCATACCGCACTTTTTACGTCATATTCGCAAAGGAAACAATTTTGTTTTGCCAAGCAAGACTGGGATCTGTCATAAAGAATTGTCTGGAGAAATTATTAGTTTGTGATTCTCACTACCAAATTCTAAAGAAGTCTCTTGGTTCTTCTCAAAAAAGAGCAAGGAGATCTTGTTCGTATTCAAAAATAGGATTTTTTTATCTTGTGATCCAACTTTGCACAACCTTGTAATAGGAGCACTTTTTGGCAACCACTATGCTCTGGGTTGGAAATGTTAGTACTCATTGCTGAGAATAGAGCATCTCAGGGAGCAAACAGTTGTCTATTCTTACTGTGGTCCCATAGTTCCTTTATTCTTGAATCCACATCAAAAATGACTCTGAACTTTCTTTTCCATCCCAATCTATAATTATTTTAATTTTAATTAAAAAATGATTTTAAATTATGATGGCATTAAGTCAGGTGCACGGTCATGGTAATCGTGCCCACATTACATACGCAATTGACTGCAGTTACAGAAGTCAACCTTGCGGTTGATAATGTAAAACATACATTTTCATTAAAGATCGTCATCAAATTCACACGGAGAAAAGCATTAAACACATTAAAGCCTCTGGTTTCCATAGCAGTAAAATTTATGTGATGTGAACTGATGTTGTGAAAATATCGCACATACGGTTAATAAATTAAACTCTCTCTAATTTACAAAAAAGAAGCCTCGAAAAGAGCCCAATGTTGGTGTTAAATTTGGTTTTTGTCATTTTTTATGACTAGCTTTTTGTAATATGAAGACTTCGGTGGAGAGTGTGTCGCAAGGACGTTTTCTTGTAACGGAACGGCTTAAGATGCCGCTAGGTATAATTACACTGGTGCATTTAAGTGATGTGCAAACTGCAAAGTTGAACGCAAGCCAATCTAGCTGTTGTTGTTCTTTGCGGCTGATGCACACATTGAAGATCTCCAATAATTACTTCTTATAACTGTAACTTGCGTAAAAAGTATTTTTCAAACGGGTGATTCATGAAATCCTGATGATACAGTTTGCTCATCAACAGCGAAATTTGAAACGAATCTCAATGCCAAGGCAACCTTGGCATTTCTACTATTGTCAATAATGCACACCGGATATGTTATTTAAATACAATTTGTTACACTCTACACTAACTGGTTTAAATGGACATTTACTGTTTTTTTTCCGCAATAGTAATTGCATATCATTAATTTTTGCGCCAACCATAAGTACTTGGAAAAAAGAGTCACAATATTATTGTATTTTACAAATAGGTTTATATTTACAATAATACAAGTTATTAAAAATAGAAACGTAATAAAAATAATATCAGTAAATCTTGGAAGATCTTGGAAGGAGTTCATCTGGAGTTTCCTTCAGTAGGTATTTCCTAGATAGACCAGGAGATGCAATAGAAAAGAGTTCCAAAGTTGTTGGAAGTTCAAGCCTCGGTTGTTGGAAGGCCACACAACTAAAAGTTTGCTTGCTCCGTTCTCAATCTGTATTTGAAATATCGTATGCGTCATGTATATAAGAGTTGAATTTGGCAATGCCACTCTTTTAACTCCATCATCGCATTGATCAAAACTAGTGAGACTGAGATGGCAGAGGAGCTTTGGAGTGTTTGGAGTTAGGGAATGCCTAACTCAGTTAAGATAAAACATCTAGACCTTTGGGAGACACAACTTCCTCACAATTATTACTGTTCTGGAAATTTACTAAATTAGCTCTAAAGAAGCGATAGGTAATTGACTCCGATCTTCGAAAAAACCGAATCATCTCTTTGGTCATCTATCAGATCTATGAACCTTTTTAAATTTAAACCAAGAAATAATTATCGTATACATGTTAATTTTCTAACTGTTCTCCAATTTACTTTAGTTTTATATTATTCACAAATATTTGTTCTTCTATATCATCACTTGCAAATTAAGCGAGATTGATTCTGAAAATGTCTATTTAACTCTTACGTGGTTCTACTATTTTCGTACTTGTGTTTTATTTTTTATTGGGATATGTTGAATTATTAGTCATTAGTTTGTTGATATGAAATGGCTTAAGTGCAGCTGGGTTAGGTCAGGTCAGGTTAGATTGAGTAAGATAAAAGTAATTACAGTTTGAATCAGAATCTCAAGCGTAACCTTTTTTTCGTAAAACAATATTTTTGAGAGTGAAAGTTTGTGAAATAAATGCACTAAAACTGATCAACCTAAATAAAGTAGATTGATGGAGGTCATTGAATACACCTTGCTAACAAATAATTGCAGTGAGTTATGGTTATTTTTGATTGGTTCAAATTAAATTATGGAAAGATTCGAAAAGATGCTTGTAATAACAAAGAAATCAGCATATAAAAGAGCCGAAGGCTCAAAAATTAGAAAGTGCATAATAAAAATATTTATAAATTTTATGCACAAAATAAAGATAACTGTCAGTTATGTGTAAGTAATTAGTTTATAAACAATAAGCACATGTGATCAATAAATGCTATAAACACAGAAATTCAGCTGGAGGTGTGGTTTGACTTGAATGTTGGTAATTAACCCGACGTGACTCTTGCAGCTTCTTTTCGAAAGTGAATACGCATATTTAGCCTTAAAATTAAAAAAGAAAAAAAGCGAAAATAAGCTTGAGTAGTTGAGAGAAGCCACTTGACTGAAACTTTCCATTTTGCTTTTATCATACAAGAATGAAATTTATATTCAATGCATAAAATATATTATATTGCATAGAAATAAAGTGATTATTGTAGATATAAGCATATTTCTATTTACCTCGACCTTGTAACAGTATCAACAAGACAGCGCGTTCTCCTGCTGCGTTAAAAGTTGTATGGCATTATCTACTGTTATTTGTCTACAATTGCAGAAAACCCGTAAACTACACATGCATACAACACAATTCAATGCACAAAAACAAAATAAAAAAGTTTACAATTTTATAAGCTGAATAAATCAACCTGGAGCTGAAAAGTCTCTACATCATTCACAATTTTTCAGTTGATCACGACGAGGATGAGGTTTGGATTGTGCGACTCCTGGCCAAAGTTGACCAATATTTTTCGTGTTTTAAAAGACATTCGAAATTTTTTAGATATTTTTAGGTTTAGCAACCTTTTTATCCTT
Source organism: Cryptophagus acutangulus (assembly GCA_963556235.1). Taxonomy (NCBI): domain Eukaryota; kingdom Metazoa; phylum Arthropoda; class Insecta; order Coleoptera; family Cryptophagidae; genus Cryptophagus; species Cryptophagus acutangulus. The sequence continues at coordinate 4,592,059 of OY744558.1, read as the reverse complement.
AGCAACCTTCAAAAATTTGGCTTCTTCCGAGGCTTCTTCTTTAATCCTCCAGTGAGCGTTTTTGGACTAAGTTTGATCTTGCAACCGGCTTCCTTCTTGATAAGTTCAGAAACTCTTTCAATAGTAATGTTATCAAAAAGCTTTGTACCAATACACAAATTTTATCAGAAGTCCAGTCAGAAGATAAGTGTTAGATGGCCTAGTACCCAAAATATATATTTTCTGATTTGAACAACTTTAAACATTTTGGTTCACAATTAGCCGAGCAATTTGCAGACTACAGACTTCTTACATGCAGAAAATTTAATTTGCAAAATTACATCGAATTTTCCCAGAATGTGGAAACCAAAATTGATCTTGATCAGAATTAAATTTCAAGTCTACAATCGTATATTAAAACGTACATATTGGTAGTATTGAATAACTTGAATTATATATCTGGAGGATAACGTGTACCACGAAATACTTTCACAATAATGTCGACATTATTATATATTTTGCTCTGCATCTCGCATTAGAAATCCCGCAGATGCAAAAAGAAGCACAAAACCTAAACACAACATAAAAAATTATGTGATTTGCGATGCGAATTAGTTGCAGGAAGAAATAGAGTGTGCAATACAATGTTTTAAGGTACTCTTTGCCAAGAGAATGGTGGTACTTTGAGGTCACTTTTTCAAAATTTTGATAAATCTGAAAACCAATTAAAAAGTGATTTTACTTTTGTTCGGAAAGATTATACAGTGGCACAGGGCAGAATTCAAATGGAAAGGCAAAATGTATCGCTCCATGTATTTTGTCAAGTGTCAATTACAGTAAGTTGTATAGTTGTCTTGTCGAAGGTTACCATGTTCTGTTATTGTTACACATTCTCTGGCATTCTCTAACCATTTCAATAAATTCTTCTCTATAAATCTATACACACACAGAAGTCATTAATAATTTTATTTATAAAGCAAACCATGGCCGAAAAGTCAATTAAAATTTTATCACTTTATTAACGCTCATCTATCTATAGCCAATCAATAAGTAATTTTTAGGTAGAAGCTCTACCATTTTCTGGACAATAAAAGCGACCTCATTCAACCGCTAGAGATTTCGTGAGAACTTTTCATATTTTTTTTATACATTATTTAATATAACAAAAAATTTGCATGGTAATTATTTTAAACCATATAATAATATGCCTAATTTACACGATGTTATGAAATTCAATAATGTTCAAATTATGATTGACAAAACCGTCTCGAAATGTGAAAAAATCTAACACACCAATTTTCACATAATTACTCGCTTAATTAGCAAGTGGTTTGTACTTTCAAGGTATTTTTAGCTTTAGTTGTGATCTAGGATCGTGATTAAGCACGACTTGATATACTAAAATAATATTATTTGACTAGCTAAATGGTTGCTGATGATACTAAAATCTACTCTAATCCATTGAATGACATCCACTATTCACAGAATGACCTAAACAAGATTTCTAGCTGGAGTCGCCAGACTCGATAGATGGAACGTACACTCCAATTCCGCACCCTCGACAAAATTGGAGACGAGACTCGGATTAGTGCGGAATTTAGTGTAAAAGAACTGATTTCTCATTAATTATTTTTTTTATGAAATAATTATGAGGTGCTGAACACCCGTCACAGTCTGGCTTCTCTATTTGGAGTCTCGTCATTCAGTGCAAGCACATTTTTATTTATTTTTTCCAAAAATTATTTTTTGGTTTCCAAAAATAAAATTCTTGTGGCATTTTTTTCATGTAGAATGCTAAATTTCGCAAGGTTACAAATAAATCAAAATACTCCATTTTGCATTGATATCAGGGGCGTACGTAATTAAGGGCACATTACAAATTCACTATATTTTTTAAAAATTATTCTCACTTTGTACCAGTTTCATATTAAACAGGTATACAACCTGTCCTCGATTATTGCAGATGTCGAATAATTTAAACTGAAAATGTGGAGTCATGTTCTTACAACTAGTTATTTATATGGTAGATTTTGAAATTATAGCTTTTTTGTATTTATTAATTAGAATGCAAGTGCAACTGTTACAGTTCCATGACAGTATGTATACCAGCTTTAATAAATCACATTTAAATTTACAATGCGTACAATTTAAAACCAGTTACAATTTATTAAATAATGTCATAATATTGCAGTAGGTTTACATATATTTTTACAATAATACCTACTACCATATATGATTATATAATTTTCGTATTACCCGCGAGATATTGCATAATGATTAATTATTCTGTAATGTAATGCAGCTAATAGTGAATTAAGATATTTTCTTGCAATTACATTTACCGTTAATATTTATAAATGGAAACAAAAGAAATATAATTAAATATGTTATTACGACTTCAATATTCAATATAAACTTTTATCCTCCGCAGAAATTCTCATAACTTTTTTTGTGTGTTTTTTTATTTGTCAATATATTTATTAAATTAATATTCACACAGAAAATAGAACACTTTTTGAATAATTAATTTATTTATATAATAAGTTTAAACTTACATTTCAAACAAGTTGTTGTTAGGACAATCAAACCGAAACGCCACGCCACGCAACGACAGTTGGTAGTGCTAACTTATTTCCCTCCAAAAATGCAAGTTGCTTTATGGCTCAAGGAAACATGTCAATATGTATTAATTTATTTTAATTATTGCTTCATAGATCAACCGCTCTAATAAAATATAATTAATTTTCTAATTGGTTGCCTTTTATATTCTGGAACAATTAAAGCTAAGCCTAAAAGAAATAAAGCTATAAAAGTGCCATTAAAATGCAACATCCTGTGAATCTCTTCACTTCGCACATATAGCAGTGATAATAAAAAATCACAATAAAGAAAGGCAGATTTTTTATATGAATGATATTCATTGATATCTTTTATGTGTGGTAACATTTGCATAGGAAAAAGAAACGAATTGTGAGTGCTGTTATACCCTTTGACAGTTAAACGATTTGCACCCTGTAGTTAGGAAATAAAATTTCAAATAGCGTGTAATAGATTTTGAAATTTATTCTATTTATATAGCGTACTATTAGTTTGGATTATCAAACCGAAGTTAAACAGACATGTTTACGACGCTCGCACTTCAGGACCGAACAGACGGGCGAGCACAAAAATCGAGCTATAAAATCTCAACAAAATAAATACGAAAGAACCATACGGTGGTTGTACAGTTGCGAGCACAAAAATGGAAATGGCAAATTCACTTGATTTATAGTGAATTGTCCAATTGTGTAGTACCAAAAAGTACCCATAGACAAAATGACAACTAGCGCCACAACTCCTTGCTACAGTAGTCATGTAGCTGACAACTTATAAACCATGGATTAGAGAATCTCAAAATTTGCTATTTCCATTTTTGTGTTCGCAACTGTACATCGATGGCTGCCACACGAAGTCAAATATATTTATATGAAATAAAAATAATATATGCCCGTCAAGTATAAATAAAACGTTATTTACATTTTCATGACAAACTGCAAAAGATCATACAAAATGCTTCTTAAAACTGGCTTCCTCCTTTATATGGCATGATGTTATGCTTTACGAAAATTATTATAAATATTAATGACTCCTCTCTGCAAGCCGAACAAAAAGAATTCAGAAACTTGAAATTTTACAGTAAAAAAAGACACGTGCAAGGAAAACGAGAGCTTGGCTTTTACTTTTTCTTGTACTTGACAACATATTCCACATAATATAAATTATGAATCAATATTTCTGGATATTAGTTTCAAATTATATCCAACAGTTTTTTTTCACAATCTTCCATATTCAATTATACTATAGCATCTCCTACCACCAAAAGGTGGAATTTAACGTAACCAATAGTAGTTCCACTGTGTAGAAGAAATTATCATTGGATTTTTGTGAAACAACATTACATAGTGTCTTCGTTGGTCATTACCTCGGTCATTACATTAAAATTCAGTTTTACCTAACCTTCTATTTTATTCTCATCTTATAACATGAACTATAAAATTGAAACTAACAAGACTTGTAAAATTATTTAAATTTTATGGATTAAAAGAGTCCATGTGACTGGATTGATTTAAAGGTCATTTAAAATTCTATAATTTATATTTTATATGTAGTCGTATGTGTTTACAGATAAACACCTGTTATCAACGTTATGATTTACTGGTCGTTGGTATCAATATGGACCGTAATTTAATTAAATGTCACAATTTATTGCACAAATATTTATATCGGTGCATTTACAACTTCATCAGAAAGTTAGATCTATTTTTCAATTATTTCATTTGATAAAGAAGGTTCTCTGCTATAAGATGTTCCTTCTTAAATTTGAAGTTATGGTCACGAAGTATATAATCATTATTGAAAAATAAATGAATGATCCAAATTACAACTGAACATAGGTATTTATGAATCGAAAATTGAATTTAAGACACCGCAAAGCCGACCAAAGTTGGTCAATTTAATATTAATAATCTTTCTTCAAATGATACTTTTGTAAGGTACGTGAATCGTTAAACAGATTCAAGCACATTTTGACCAGTAATTTGGTCAGAAAACCACACGGTGTACAGAGACTTCTAAAATAGGTCTAACTAATTTACACTCCAGTTCCGCACCCCTGATTAAATTTGCACACATCTGACGAGATGTGAAATGAAGACGCTACATGAGACTGGCGTCTCCATTTGGAGTCTCTTTAGATCAGAGATCAGGGGTGAGAAATTGGAGTGTACGCTCCATCCTGGCGTCTCCATTTGAAGTCTCGTCAGATATGTGCAAATTTACTTAGGGTGCTTCATTGGAGTGTAAGCTCCATACTTGCGAGTTTGGCGTCTAAGGAACCTATTGAGGGCTAAACATAAGATCAAACGTAAAAGTCACAAAATTGATTTTGGGGGAGCACCAAGAGTTTGCGTCAAATTCGAAAGTGTTTTACTTCTATTAGACATGTTTGAATGTCAAAAGCTTTGGAAGACCTAAATTACCAATCTCAATTGACGTTGGTCATCAATTTCGAAAAATGGCTTAGCAAGCATGTTACTGACCTGACTTAACTGGAAAACACAAATTTACACCAGTTTTTATTTAATGGACAATGTTTTTCTATCAAGTATAGTATTCTAGACAAAAAAAGAGGTTACAAGGTTTCTGTAGTTGTTTTACATGTAACTGCGATAACATGCATGTAACAAACTTAAGTCGTATAGCATTTTCACTTTAAGGTTGGTGTCTTAAGTAACTTAATTCAGCCAAGTGTGTTGTGTATATTTTTTTTAAGTGGTAATAGCTTTTGACGCTCTCATTACTTATTCGCATCCACCCAATAAAAGACGTTGTCTTCAACTCAGAGAAAAAAAATTGAAATTTTTCATAAACAAAAAAAAAAGACTGAAATTTTTACTAATATGGTCTGAACATGAATGGAATATTGCACGAACTGCAATTTACAATGATTGCATAAAACAAGCTCTTCTTCCATAATAAATTATACAATCTATACATATATAAATGCACACACATACATACGAGGTCGAGAAATACATTCAAAAAAACGAAATATAACATTCAAATTAAATTTTACTTTTACTACCAGCACCATTTATTATTCTGATAGATACACATAATATATAAACACTATTTCAAACCATAAATTAATTATTAATTATTTGTTCCAATTAAACAGATATTGTAGAACTTGTTTCCTGAAACTGATTGCAACTCTATAGGCCAATAAATTATTTAATTTTGTTTCAATTCGATCATATATTGCATCATCGAATAATTAGTGACTTGTGGGTGATCTCAAAAAATATCTTTATCTGACTACTAGGTTGGAAATTCGATAAACGATTAATACGGGCAAGTAAGGCAGTAAAAATAATAACGAACACATGTGAAAATGTTTAGCAACCCCTAATAGAATTTGAATTAGAAGCAATTTAGTGAGCAAACTACGTCATAGTTAGAATCAGTCACAATTCTCCCTCCCACCCTTCTTTTGCTGCGATAGGTAGGTCGAATAGTGGCCCAAGGCGTTGTCAAATTGTGACGTCATTTCACTTTAAACTTGAAATTTAAACCCCTCCAAGACGAAACAAAAACCCAAAAAATTATATTTGTATGGGATTTTATTTCTCTATCTATATAACAATAAGTAAAAAAAAATAATAAAGTTTATTTTATGACGCTAATAAAGTAATAATGATTTATATCATAATTAATAATATTTAATATAACGTGCGCACGTGCCTTCGTCCCCTTTAGTGACTGCAAAACATAACTTCGAATTAACAAATTATTTCGTGCAAACCGTAAAGGTGATAAAACATATTTTGAATTGTCTAGAGGCATTTTAGAAAGGAAATGTATATGGTTTAATAATTTTAAAGTTATACAATAGTTGCTCCAGTTTCGACATTATATACACACTATATATCATATATATTATATATAGTTAATAATAATAATAATTGAATAGATTATTTATCGGCAATTTTGATCGATGTTTGGTTTCCTATTTATTTTAATGCCAAATCCTCGGTAAAAGCCAGAATTCAGACTAATTGGCGGTTTCGCATAATTAATTGCATAAAAGTTAAAAGCTTTTATTTATATAACTAAACCATCCGTAGCAAGATTTGTTTGTGTTGTATGAGAAAATATTGCATTGACGTAATGCAATCACAATAGATTGGTGCAATTTTCATTTTCAATAATTTTCTCACAGTACACCATAAAAAGTTGCATAATTTGAATCATCGCAGCTTGTAAAGTTATCATCATAAAAATACCTGTTGCATTTACCACTTTACAGGAATTCGTAATTGTAATACGAGGTAAAGGAAAAAAATATAGGAAATACTACTAACATACTTTGAAATAAACAGTTAACCATGATTGCCTAGTACGAGACCAGCAAAAGATATAAACCGGCTTTTGCTTATAATCCTGTCATACTTCACTGAGTAATGCATGTTAACTTTACTATGTGATCCAACATTTAATTCTTAATTGTTCTCTTACTGTATTATAAATAAAATAGATAAATATATGTATAATGCAACCTTCACTTTGGCTGTATTTTATTATTCTGCCCAACAAATTGTCCTTTGTTTATGGAACAATGTATTGATAAATTATTTTCCTTGTTTATTAGTTAAATTGTCTATTATTTTTCATTGGTGAACAATTAAAACAACTAATAATGACAAACAATTCTATACAAAATAGTACCCATATTTCATTAGTCAAGCAATCGTCAACAATAGCGACAAAGACTTCTAACTGATATCGTTACTCCGTTAATCTCGACATTACGTCGGCATTTGTTCATTTACGAACAATCGACAAACCAAAATAGTGTCAAGAAATCTGGTACCAAAATAATTGATTGCAAACAGTGACCAAAACTTGCTATAGAAACGTGATCGAATTCAGACACACTTTCTTGTATTAACAATAACTAAGAACGATTAGATTGATTTTCGTAATCATTCACGTTTAAGAGCAGCCGTGTATAGCACAGTTGGAAAAATTGTGGTCCTCCGTGCTTGTGGTCTTAGGGTGAATGGGTGTAATTTGTTACCGACACTTGTGGTTACGTGTATCAGAAACTCCGATAAATGGTAGGTCTACATATGAACCAAATCATCTGAAAGTTTGATGGAAAGGTTGCTAGCTAGACCATTTGGTATGAACTTGACTACTCCTACTTCACATTTAAACGCAGTACCCGCGGGAGTACCTTATTGAACGTTAGAAAAGGTTACATAAGCAAAATGTTTATGGTATTAACAATTTAGTTATCAAAAATGATATCTCAGTCAGTAATTGATAGATGTCAACATTGAACAATACTTTTGAAACACCAAAAACAATTCAACGCATTTTCCTAAAAACTGTTACTCAATCAAAAAGTTATGAACTAATTAGATTATCTCGGAAAGTCATGGTTGAATCAATTTAAAATTTGTGCCATATTGTATCACAATTAACTAACCAAATATTACCTAATCGGGTTGTCTCGTTCAAAATTGAAGAGTATTTTATAGACTTTGAAGCCTGTAATGTAGTTTCCTTGATATCAGTATTAACAAAATCCTTGTTGTGTTACTAGGACCACATACAAGAAGTCTTGGATAAATGGACCCAAATTGATGACGAAATCTGGGCGAAAGTAATTGTTTTAGAAAGGAACCGAAGGGTAGCCAAAGCGTATGCTCGTGCCCCTGTCCTGACAGTAAATGGTTCCGACGATGGCTTCGACGGTTTCCGGTAAGTTTTCATTCATTTGCATTCAATTGTATTAGAAGATAAACAAGAAAAAACGACAATATCTCATCGAATTCACTATCCATATCTCCTTTTACATATTGTTAACAATCACAACAAACACGTAGTTCTTTTTCGCCGACCCCCACCACCGCTGCAACATCGAATCAATTCAATAGTGAAATTTCCAAATAAGACAATGAAAATGATGACTGAGCTTAAATTTAATTTAAACGCACATTGTTTTCTGTACAACTCTATGTCATGATGTTATCTCCTGCAGAGGGATTTTAAATAATTACTTCAACGTGTATTAAATCAAAAAAGCCTAAAAAGTGTTTTAGAAAGTGAAAAATGTATATTGTAAATCGAATTGTAAGTCCCAAAAGCATGCCAAAAATCACGATTTGGTAATCCGCTTATCTTGTAAATCCAAACCAACCAACCGATATTCATCAAATAATTAAAGCTGCCAAATACATGATGGGCGTCTTCTATCTTCTCGTCCTGTGGAAGCTTCAATTTTTTGTTCATATTTCAGTAAATGTGATAACAAATCATTGAAGATAAAAGTTGCACATGCGCATTACTATAGTTGTCAAACAGGCTTAAAACGTTGCAAAAGATGAACGAAAAGATTGTTGCTGAAGAATAAATTGTCTTCAAGTTTTAGGAGAATGCCATTTATCCCATCAAAGATTACGTTATTTACATGTACGACGAAAGATCAAGATTAAGATTGATTCATTTATGCACATAATGAAACTCGTTTATGTCTAATTTGGTGTTCACTTAAAAATCTATTAAAACCACAAAAAAGTTGTAAAAGATAATTTTCTATGGTGCGAATTAAATTTGTTGAAATACATTATTAGAATATTGTACTACTTCTTTTCTCATTCAAAATGTAATAGTGCTTGACGAATTGATAAAAAGGAGTTTACTAGGTAATAGAAAAAGTCTGTGATAATAGGTGCGTGTACACGTGAGACTCGCGAGTGTGTTGTGTGCACTCCAATTCCGCACTTCTGATTTAAATTTGCACACATTTGATGACACTCAGTGTCAACGCAGAACTCGTGAGTTAAAAACATTATTTATTTGTATTTTTAAGTCTGGCGTCTCCATGTGGAGTCTCATCAATTGGAGGTTCAGAATTGAAGTTCGCGAGTCTTGCGTGTATGGGTGCTGCGTGTAAGTGTGAATCTATACTAGTGCGCAGTAGTACAAGAAATGTCAAAATAAATAACCCTTTGTGAGTTTATGTGAAGTACCCATGCATTTCCGTACAAATACCTAGCATTTACTTCATTGTGTATAAAAATCATTTTGGATCCAATTATTTTGCAGCTGTGCCCTATTATCTATGCATGTGCTGAAACTTGGTTTTGGAATTAAATCAGTTTTAATTTCAATTGAAACGTCGCTTAGTATTTGATTGTTGCTACAGCTTCATCAATTAACAAATTGAATAAGAAACAATTAGACCGAAAATGGTGTGTTATAATATCAGATGCTGGAGATAGCGAGTTGAAAGCGCAATAAATATTGCTATTTCTATTATATAAAATAAGTAAATTGTGTGCACGTGTATTATTGGAGAGGAAAATTGTCTAGTTCAGTAAATTGTAACACATAACGAGTTTTATAGCATAGGACAGCGATTAGAAAGGTAAAACGACGACGGTTTTGCAATAATTCCGCACCCACTGCATACTGCTTTGTACCCGCAGCTTTTGTTACCTTTTTTCTCATTTCAAGTCACCACATTTAATTTCTTGTATAAATATTTAGGCAATCGCAAAGACAATGCAAAATGCAACGCCAGTATTTATCAGCATCTGACCTTGCCGCATTATAGATTTATATTTTTTGGAAAATGAACATTTTGACCGGTTCGAGGAATTCTTTCTGCAACCTCCAAGCAAATCGAATAAAACAGAAGGCAGAATGTTATGCAACAGCCAGTAGTGCATTTATCACACAACACCCGGTTCAAACTGTCACTTTTAAAATGGTTTGTTAGGGGTCACTGAATGTTTTGAAAGCGCTCCACAATTATACTTGCCGTGCATTATGATTATGGTTCATATTAGGTTGTTCAAAAATTAATGCAGAAATTAATCACTTTTGAAATTAAACTCGGGCATAGTGCAGCACAAACGACTCCAGATATTAACCATTTTTGGGACTAAGAAAGCATCAACGAGTGTGGTACAACATTGGTACCAAAAATTCCGTCATGGGGAATTTAGTCCTTGAGATGGGAAAGGTGTCTGGTGTCCTTCCGCTATGAGGACGTCGAATTGAGGTTTTGGTTGGAGCAAATCTCCATGCAACTCATGTAATTAATTAAAAACTTGCAGTAGAGCTGAATCTAAATATTGGACCAATTTCCGATCACTATAGGAAAGTTCAAAAAGCTGAACAAATTGATTCCAAAAAAATCAACATTTTGGAGTGGATTCTGGGCAGCTTTTGCGTATCTATAAGAATTAGTTCCTCATTCAGCATCAGCATTTGAGATGAAAAGTAGATTCTGTATGACAACCGCTGACGTTCAGACCAGTGGTTGGATCGAAAAGAATCTCCAAAACATTTGTAGTCTGCCACTCATTATAATTCAATTTGGTTGATAACATTAGATGTCTTCTTCGAATTTTTTGCTTTAAAGCATTATTAAGAATTTTAGAAATAACTCGAGTAAATACATTTTCTTTTTCGTCTGCGAAGAGTATAATTAAAAAGAAATTATGGCATGCATGTGTACTGAAAAAATGCGTGTACTTATTGCTCAAACTTTTGGTGAAAGTTAATTAACAGTTAATGAAAATATTAATAAGAATGCCTTATGACAGTGTTACATCTCACTACTTCAATTACTCAGGGAAATTACCATCACCGACTTTCTTGAAGAGAATTTGGTTTATTGTTTTGCTCCTTCTTCAAACTTTACGGCTATACTAAAAGCCAAATCATTTACTGTATTTATTCAGATTGAATTGAGATTACCACCAACTTATTTTGACTGAGTATACAAATAATAACGCGACACACATTCATATAACACAGCATGGTTAAGGTACTTCTGGTTGAAAACTGTCCTCAAATTTTTGAATAAAAAATTCGAAACCACTCGTAAATTAACTTTTAGGCTACAAGATATTTGTTGTTTATAGGACTATAAAGTATAAATATATTGAATATGCAAAACCATCAACATAATTTATGTTATGATTGGACTATTTTTACCATTTATTTTGATTTGGGCGATAAATTTTGACCAAAATGTGTTTGAACCTCTATTGGGATTGTGGTTATCCTAGAATCTTGAAATTTTTTGGGTGTCCTTTTGGTTGTCTTAGAAGTGTTCCTGGAAAATTGAATCATCCCCTTTGGACTACCATGGTACTTCTTTTACACTATCACGATACTTCCTTCTCGGGAGATGTAATTAGCCAAGTAATTAGCTAATTAGTTCCCTTTTTGAATACTAAATCCATTGCTTTCTTTTCACTTTCTTTGGTAATCAAATTGAAGACAGGATGTTTCGGTTTAACAAATCAATGTTTTGGCAGTTTTAGGTTTTAATGAATTCCATTAGCGATGGCAAAACAATACAATAGAAAACAATTCAGCAGTAATTTTACAAAGTGCTTCAATGTAGTACAATCCAATTAACTACTTTAAATTACTGTTAAATTGGAGTAACATGGTACTTTTACACCATAATTGAACTTAAATTAAAACCAAAAAAAATAGAAATGTACGATTTACTATTACTTTACATTTGTATTCGACAATTATTACAACACTAGAAGGAAATAATTTTTGAGTAAATTGATCATAGAATTTGGTTCCAAAAAATGCTAACATAATGAAAACTGATAAAGTGAGATCTTAAATGGAAATTCCGAGTCAAAAATTGTGTAGGAGAAATTGTGGACGATTTGCATTCAAAGGTGTGCAATAAATAAATTTGAAAATGTCAATGTTCCTCTTGTGATTGAATTATTGTAACAAGTAATAAATATTATTGCTATGCATAAAAATGCGATAAAAATGCTATTATGGTATGAAACACAGAAACAGCGGAGTGTTAGAAACCTCTTCGTTGGAATATAACAAGTTGAAAATTAGCATAAAACTTTGGAGTTTGTGATAACCCTATTTAGGTAAAGATATTTTCCGAGCCGATTCTATCAATTGAAACAATTCTATCTGAACAGTTACTACTTAAAATCAATTCCCACACATCATAAAATGCAAATATTATTCATGATTAACCAAATTATTTTTTAAGCGTGAAAAAAAAAATCGGTTAGAATCTAAGTAGCATAATGGGGACTATCTAACAAGATCTGTGTTGAAGATCACGATTACACCTAAAGGGTATATAATATGTGTGTGATGCATCTAATTTCAAGCTATAGCGCCTGAAGCATATTGATTTATTTAAGCTGTCTAAATACTAGCCACCCGCTATTCTTTTAACACGCAACGTTAAATTATGAGCCTATTTTTATGCTACTGATTAATGTAAAATTTACTTTTAAGTATGCCGCCAAAAATAAAACATAATCATAGGCACACATAATAATACTCATCTAAGAATATGGATGGAAAGCTGAGAAAGCAAAATTGCTTTATAATTCAGATTACTCAAAGAATGTTGGAAATCTTCTTCCCTAATTTAGGAGTTTCTTGGACATCTAAACGGAGGTCTTTGAAAATACACTTTTTTAACAAAAATATAACTTTTTGGTACCATTTTTGGAAATTCTCGCGCAGATTATTGGAACTCCACTATTGGAACTTCTAATGTCTTATTCTAGTACCCACATCTTTCCAATAACTTCAAACCGAATTACGTGTACATCTTCCGAATTCCTTCAAACTCCCCTGGACATGCCGAAAGTTTTTTGAAAATTGGCGGGGCTTGTCCTTTTTACCCCGTTGAAAAATATCCGTTAAGCCACTTTAATTCCCGAAAAAAAAAACATTCTTTCCAAATAGAAATAAATGATATAAAGGTTTTTTGGTTGAAAACTTGAAGTTTTTAGAAGAACCCTTGATTAATTATGGTCAATTTTTGTTACATTGGCGGGCCGTCACATTCTTTGGCTGATATAAAAGCATTCTAATGTTTTGGCCAAAATCTTGATGAGGAGATTTGCATCGACCATCGCACAAGTTTCAGGTCTAATTAAAACGCACCTGGACCGTGGTTGATAAATACATTATGTGCTTAAAAAATCTTCGAAAATTGCTTTTGAAGAGACCTGATAGGTAATCAATTATTGGACCATTAACGTCAAGTCTGGAAACTAAAGAACTACTATATAAAACTTTGTAACGTATAATTTATGAAAAATATAATGAAGCCATTTTTATTCATTGGGGGAATTCACCAGGGTGCTTAAAAATACGAAAAAGGTAAAGTGTCAATAACAAAACCTGAAAACAACTTTATAAAATACAATGCTATATAATTTTGACTATTTTAATTAATAAACAACTTAATTTTATAACTCAGGGTATTCATTTTTATGATGTTGCACTATTAAAATCCCTGATCAAATAAAAACTAGTTTCTTTTTTCATTTTTTTTACAGTTTAAAATTACTGTCACATAAATTAGCACGCATATTAAAAGAAGCATGAAAATCGTTTATTAAGTATGCAATTAAATTATCTGCTTCACATTTTAACAGCTAATTAAATGCCTATTGCTAGTAATTTATTTTCACACAATTTTTGCAATCTATATATTTTTAAATCAAATCAATTGTTCCCCTTTCCATTTAATTATAATTCGGAAAAAATAAACTGACGTTATTTGGACTGAAACAAAACAATATTCTATATTGCATTCACAGCAAAGCGAACAACAATTAACAGAAGCTCAAGTCATGATGTTATAATTTATTTTGACATCTCGAGAAAACTGGTCGCGCGAGAATCTTCCAATAGCTTACAGATTATGATTAAAATTACCGAAAACCATGTCTCTCGTTTTCGTTTTATTAATCCATTCAGTTTAAATCCATAAATTTATTAAGCTGCAAAAATGCGATTTATGTAACAGATTATACGGGGTGGTATTAATTTGGAATTTCAGTGAATCATGCTGAGGATTTATGCATACTATTGTATTTGCCTTAATATATTTTGCATATTTGAAAGGAGGCGAATAATATTTGATGGCTGTTGCATTAGATGCATGCAACAGGTGGTGAGCATAAAGCGCGCATGAACGTATATAGTTTGGCGCTTGGATCTTGAGCTCTCCGCTCACACAGGACGCCTTGTAACCATCGAACGTTGCGAGAGCGTGCTTGCTCTAATTTTGAACATCATAAATTGATTTTATAACACTTCGTTTTGAGTGTAATTTATTCGAGTTGAATGTTGACATAATAGAGGTAGGAGGGCTGGCAGGCCCCCGGTTTTATTTTTGGAGCAAAAGTGCACCACCTTCCGTTGGTATTTTTATTGGTTGGGATTGCAAAGGGAGGAGGTCTGATTGAGTTTCATATCTCGTTGAGTTTTGATGTATGCGTTTTGGGTTATTATTAGAAAACGGTGATTGTTTTTCTCGCGATCTCTTGCGGTTTAGGGCTATAATAACAGTAATAAAAATCCCCTAAGATGTCAGGCGATGTTATTTAGGATATATACCGAGTTCGCTGGCCAAAGACGCCTTAGCAATTACACAAGGTCATCTAGTCTGGCTAACGCTTTTTTTAATGCTGTATGGTAAGTGTTTAACTACCGATATATCACAGTTTTTTTCTATAATGATGCAGGATGCACCAATCAATTCGCTACTTTTCACCCTCTATCACGAAAGCGCAAACCATAATTTACTCATGAAGAATAACGCTATTATTCTGCAGGAGGTCATAATATTCTTATGCAAATAAATAACACCGGGCCGGGATGTAGGAGAAGAAGAAAAAAAAATCGATTGTATACAAATAGAGTGAAAGAAAATGTTTTACCTACTGTTTAATCGTCTACATCGATTTTACTAGTACTAAATAAATGTGATACTATAAATTTAATTAGCGCAGAAAGCGAGGCAATGTACTTGATGTAAAATGCCGACTACTAGTGTACGGATAGTAATGGATAATATTTATTACGTTATTAGTTAACCAAATTTATTGTTTTTGTGACAGTGTACAAAATCAGATCCTTGTTTTCTCGTGATTGGGCGCGAGAGGCTATTAACAGCAATGTCGGCAGTTCAGGCAAGGTCGCCTAGATCGATTCTGAAATTATTTCCCAATGCAAATGTACCATATACGAGGTTACCTCAAAAAGTAACAACCCAATCATTCGCATTGAAAACCACAAGCAAAATTACTCACTTTTGAATTCTCTTAAATACAAGGTGTCCAAACGGTGTTTCTAAATCTGGAAGGTGTGCCAAAAATGAAACTCCAGATACTAAGGATCCAAATATGCATTTACTCAATTACACAGATTCCAGTTTTCCAATATTTCATTTGGTGAAAGATGTTCTCGACATCTAGGAGTTGGAAGATGCTTCAGTTTCAAGCTAAGAACACAAAGTCTGCTACTCATTTCTACTCAATCGATCTATTTTGGTCCATATGTGGATGCACTTCATTCTTCAGATTCACCAGCACCCTTGACCCTTGTGTCTACGGCTAATAAGAAGAACTTGAATATTATGTAGGGTAGCCACGAAAGCTACTGGTATTTAAACATAAAGGTCTTGACATACAGAACTTTAATTTTGGCGCATCAACACATTTAATAGTCGAAAGCGATTATAATTATTGTAGCAATATGCTTGCGTCAAACTTTTACCCGAACAAACTGAGGTGTATGCACAGAAGAAGAAAGTTATTAATTATTTTCACTTGTACTATATATGTAACAATACGATTTAGGCGGTTATAAGTGACCATAAAATGCAAGAAATTGTGCAAGTTATGTATCCCAAATAATTTATGGTGAAGGTCGTATGCGAAGCACTATAACTGTGGAATGGGTTCCTCTTTCCTCAAATCAATTTAACCAAATCTGTTCCGGTTCTAAAGGAAAAGTGAAATCAACGCAAAAAAGTCTTATTATTGAAACTTATATGGACTTTTTGACTTATAAATAATAATGGGTTCTTTTTTATTTTCTGGTTTATCATATAGCGAATCTAAAAAGGAATTGATTTAAAACCATTTTTAGATTTATTTTACTTATTTAGATAACTATTTTACAAATTTGTCACAATTTGCATTTACATAAAGAGAAACATAAAGCAAATCATTTAATAGAATCTAATATGTAAAATAATTCCAAACGATATAATAAAAGGCAACTGTTTTTTTCCATGTTTGACTATATGGCAAAATATAGATATAGATCAAAGCAGAAATATAAAATGTATACAATATTTATATCTCATATAATGTTGCTGGAAAAGCATTCAGCTTTCAATTAACAAAATTGCGATATGCATCTGTGCTTTAGTTTTTTCCTCCTCCTCTTCTACTTCGTCTTCTGCAAGAAGTCATCTTCTTTCATTGTATTTCAATTACACAAGATCACCGAGAGTCAACATTGTGGGCGTCAAGCCAAGAGACAACCTTGGAGTCTTTTAAAACGGATGCAGAACCACCACATTTGTGGAATACTTACGAAAAAAATAAGAAGAAAAAAACTGACCATATACTTACCTCAATTTTCAAGACCTACCAGAATCATGCGATTAAATTTAACGATTTATTAAATGTGGATATACTATTCAATTCAATTGATATAACTGTAACATAATAATAAGGATATGGAATAATTGTGCAATCATTTTCAATAATATTAATAATATATCGGATTATATTCTATATGCATCACCTATGCCTTTCAAATCCATTGTAATTTATCTTGTACGAACTGTTACTTTCATTAAAAACCTGATTTGTTTCATTGTATTTTTTTCAAATAACTCATATACATGGGAGCAATAGTTCTCAGCGTACAATATAACCAAATAAATAATGAGCATTGTTTTGGATTGTCTTTCGAATCCTGATTCTATGACAAATTATCAATTAATCTAACAATTTTTCTTGTTTTCCAGTATCGGATTGTGCGGTTTTGACAACCCAATGAGAGACCAGAAAACTGAAGAATTCAAAAGACACATTGGCCATGTAAGCACGAGTAGTACGCATAGTAATTTATTATATTTTAAGTGAATGTTGATCGCGTGTTAGTAATGTACATTAGTATTTCAGATAAATTGAACAGAAATGTAATTATATTTATTAAGTAGTCTTGTTTATAATACACAAAGGTATACGCATAACTGCTAACGTCTTGTGGGCAGCTTCAGTGTGAATGCCTGAAGGTCCATACCAATTATACGTTGCACCTATTCATTTAGAAACTACTAGTTATTTTCTTCAATATCCTTGCTTTTGCTAGCCATTAACATTATTCTTCATTAATTTTATTTGCAGGGTGTCAAAATTAAAATGGACGACGCTGGTAACATCCTAATTAAGCGAGTGTCCAAATGCAACGTCTACATCAAGAACACAGGTCAAGGGGATGAAAATGCTATAGGAAATGAAATTTTAAAACTACCCAATTGTGCTCTAGAACCAGAAAAACCTGTAAAAGTAAGTGGATCTATAAGTCGACTTGATTAGTCTCATCCTGAAAATAAAACCAATGAACCAAAAAGTACTGGAGGTCGTACCAATTTACTCCAATTCCCAGAACTAAAAATGTAATTGCTCTTCTTTCCAATTCACTTTATTACTTGAGAGCGAGCAAAATTGTCTTTGGTCTACTGACGTATGATTGCTTAGACTCCTAGGCTAGGAGTCTAAGCAAGGTTCCTCTGACGAGTTTCTTTTTTTTGTCCTTTCACTTGGAGGATGAATATTTTGGTTCCTCATTTTTGGTTTTTTAATGAAATACTCGAGAATGTAATTGTGTACATTTGTTGCAGTTATTCGATATGAAAAAATTCCAATCGAACGTGAATCGAGAATTACGTCGAGCTTACCCGGATCGAAGAAGATTAGAATGTCAGTGTCTGAGCGCCATAGCTTTTGTGAAATCCGAATCTGAATTGCTGGAATGTCCCATTTGGGTTTTGATCATAAACGTCGTCGCAATGGACATGCTCAAATCTAAACTACCACCAGGTTCGCCCACATTCACATTTTATATGCTCCTCATTATATTCTAACAGAAGGCCCCCATATCATAAATTGGCCATTTAATAACTTCATTTTAATCCTACATGTTTATGTGTTTGTCCTTTCAGTGCAACGTGTGATGGACATTAAAAATAGACCCAGGATTCCAATACCCGACGAGGATCCGTACAGTGTGGCGGGAAATGGTAGTGGCTCATCAGGCAGCTCTGGATTTGCGGGTGGAAGTGTGGCAGCAACAAGAGAACAACTCCTTTTGCAGAGTCAGCAACATGCTCAACGACGTAGCGAGAAACCACCCAAACTACCACCTCGTGAGAATATGTATCCCCATGACATACCCAAGGTTAGATCTATTTTATTTCTATAATGTAATAGCATTTTCTCCACATACGCCTACTATCATAATAAACACATACATTTTGTTGTTTTGCTCCTATATAGAAATCTACATGGACGTTTTTACCGAACTGATTTTATCACTCGATGTTAATTATTGCTCAGTTATATTCAAACGTAGCATACCTACAAGTAGGTACTGTTCATTCAATTCAATTCGAAAATATTGCATCTCATAAAAAAAAGTCTGGAGGAACGCACACAATGATGATGGGCGCACTTTAAACAATATGCGGCAATTTTTTCATTAATGCCCTCCATCTAGTTAAGAAATGAATCCTGACAGTTGTTTGTGAGTGTTGTGTCTGTTGCGCTGCATTATGATAAATGATTGGCCTCCCGTTTATTTGTTATATGAAAAGATTTTTTTTACCTCCACATTAAATTAATGACTTGCCTTTGTATCTACCTGTGTGCGGTACGAAAAAATAGCGATAGCAACAAAAAAATAACCACATTTTTGATATAAAGTAAATATTTCAGAATGATTGTGTTTGTTTAACACATATTATTTTATTTGCTCTTTCAACTCGTCCCTACTAAGTTACAATATGAGTACGCCGCGGTTGTTGCAGTTATTGTTTGTTGTTGTTGCGTGGAAGTGCAAACAACTATATGGGTTTCTAGAAAAATGCAACTACAAGCTTTGCAAAATAAATAAACAACTAGTAACATAAAACAGCTTTGCATATATTTCTGTGCAAACCAAATCATTTTGTAGATCAAAATCGATACCGTATTTGCTACACTTGCACAAGCAAGACCATTCTGCCCAAACAAAAATCATTTTCAATTCAATTCAGTCAATTATTGCTTATCGCATCCAAGCCTATCTCCAAAGACATCTAATTTGCAATGATTGATGTTAATTTTTTGACATTGCCACCTATGATTTCATCTACCGAAATATTTAGGAAGACCGATTCATCATTATTCGTCGGTTAAATTAAAAACTACACAATAGCAAATCCTTCTGTCAGCAATATGAATTAATTTGCTATGGGTTTATTCATTTTATATTGAATGTTTGATCTTCGATTAGACATCAGGTTGAATCCTTGATGTAAAATTGTCGAAATTTCTATTCGACTGTAGAAACTTTGCACACGGAATCAGATTTCAGGACGTATCAAAATCTAGTCGACCGTCTGTATACTAAATAAGGTGTTTCAAACTGGATTGTAATTTGATATTGTCCAGATTTAAATCTTTTTAATTAACGACTTGCTTTTTGAGTTATTCCTTAAAAGATAGTTGGTTGTCGCAATTTTGCGAAAACAAAGATTCTAATTAAATTACATGAGTGTTTTCACTTTTGGTTTAACATTTTGGTTTCAATCTGACTTATTGGTTTGATTTTCAGCCGGACTATGATGACCATGTTGATGAAACTAGACTTAAACCATTCGCTTCGTCTAGGGGCAAAGAGAAGTCTAAAGACAACAAGAAATACGGTAAGAATTTGAACCAACTAGTTTATCTAGAACCTGTAGAAGGTCCAGATGGTTTACTCCTTCCGCGATTTTCTATTGAAGCTTTTGGTCCATTGATTAGTTATTATTAGACTCATTGGGTCGTCGTTTGCGACAAGGTTCTGAAGACCAAAGAGATCTTTCTTCATGCAAGTAGTTCTTCAGAGAGGAAACGCTAAATGAGTTTTTGGGACATTTCTAAAGTTTTATGAACACGTTTTTTTGATGATAGATATTTATGTACAGTTTGTACTATACAATTTTAAATGCATTTTGCAGACGATCCATACTATTGTGGAATGCGCGCCCGAGTGCCAAATTTCGTTTCGAAGTCGAAGGCAACAAAAGAAGCACTGCCATCGAAACGTTTCTCCATTAGTCAGCAACAACAACAGCAAGTAATGCAACAGTCAATGATGCAAATGCAGCAACACCAACATCACATTAATCAACACCACGTTCATCCCCATGCTTTATGGCACACTCGTAGTTTCGAAAGTGGCATCGGTAAGTTATGGTTCTTCGAATAGAGTGCAATAATTTTAATTCGAATTGAATTCTCTTCAATTTCAAGATGCCGACGCAATAGAATCACCATATAATCAAATTTATGGACGACTTCCAATACCAACTAGAGCCTATATACCAAGTCAACCCCGTACGATGTACATCGGTGAATGGGATTAAAAGCACTTCTTTTATCGACATGACTATCTAGATCAAGTGTAATAGTTCTAATATTTTTTTCATAGATATTTAGTAGTAATTTTTTGTCTTCGTTGAATTAATTACTGCCACTATACTAAGTTGTAAGTAAATTTAGATGTTTAATTTTGTTCATATATACATAGATATTATTTTATTTTATTCTAAGTAAATTGTAATATTTTTATACTTCTTATATTATGTGTTGTAAATAATATTAAGGCTATTTTTGATAAGAATATATTTTTACAATAGCAATTTATACAAATACTCAATTAGTTTTTATATTATATGGTGCGTATAATAAGTGTGTATGTTATAGTAACATATTTCTGAATGAAAATGTGATTACAATATGATATAATAAATATTATGAATGTTTAAGCTATTATACCTAATATGTGGGGACCATGATTATAATATAATATTGATTTTTGTAATTTGTAAAATAATCTGTCAAATTCATGTTGTAATTTATGCAATATATGGTGATGGAAACTGAAATTAAAATTTTCATTTCTTTTTTTATTCCACTCTACCTTCCTTCCCAATAACCTAATAGCTAATTTTAAAATAATTAAACACGTCCAGCCCCCAATCACCTAAAATCAATAAATAAGTAGTAGTAGACTTTTTGCATCACGAATTTATTATGATCCGGCTGCTCTGCTTCTCATATATTATTTATTGTTGAATATAAATTTGATATTGGCTCTAATACCAATTCGTAGAATTCACTCTTAATTTAAAGTCGATTAAATTTATTACTACACCATCATACAGAAGTTTCTTCATCTGAATCCAGTTAATTACATACAAAAAGAGGCCGTACAATTTCAGTTCTCATATTCGCTGAATTGGTTATTTGCTATTGCTGGTTGGGGTGATTTAACAATTCAAAAATAATCATAAAAGAAATGAAATAAATATGTCGGAAGGGCGGTCTCGATAGTTGTGGTTCTGTTGTCCAAATCATCTTTCTTCAAGGACGGCTACTGACCAAAACTGCAATCTGTTCAGTACCGGACTTCATCAATATCTTCTCGATAATCGTGTATATTTATCGTCAAAATGTAAGTATATTGAAATAATTTGCCTACGAAAAATATTTCGGCCAATAAAAAAAATATCTGGAAATCCATTTACAAAAACCCGAAAATTCCTGGGCTCAGAACTATTATGCGCAGAATTTTTAATCAACCCAAGGTTGTTCTGCGCATATCCTATCCTATTCATTACTGTTCTAAAACGTGACGTGTTTGTTGCATACCGTACGCATCAATTCTGCGCATATGTCCTTTGAGTCTCATCATTGCGAAATTTGAATTACGGTTCTGTATCACTGCATGTTGAAATAAGATGAGCAAGAACCGCAATAATAAACAACCGCAAAAGTAATAAGGTGTTATGTATGCATAATGTTTTAGTAACACTACTTTCATCGCATCGCTACCCTACAAACGGTAGCAAATCATAAACTTGGTCATGATTATCTGCGAAAATAAAAATCTTAGTAAATAGTATGTGTGTGAATAAATAAAATTGATTCTTACACTCGTATGCAGTTTTGTTTCGTGAATTATTGAATCTTATTATTCAAAAATTAAAATAATATTGTATATCCCACTCCAACGCGTCAACAGTCAATAAATATTAAGAATAATAGTCAATATTATGGAGGTGTAATTTTATGTCGAAATATACATAAAATTATTATTTTTTGTGGTTTATTACAAAATAAATGTAGTAATAAATAATAATTACTTTTCTAAATTATAAACTGGTAATAAATATAATATTTCGATAATAAAGCTATTTCAAAAATTAATGTTATTACTTCATGCTCAAAATCGGTTAATATAATACAATAATAATTAATAATATTGTCTACTTACATGTTTAAATTTGTCATATTTTCCAAGATTTATGTATAAATATTTTCGTTCAGTTCGTGTATTTTTTTCAATACTTTATCTTTATCAATAATTCATTTTTTTTCGAATAAAAAAAATCTTGTGAAAAATAATGCATTTTCGACACATTTTTGAAATAAATAATATTAGCTCAAATTTTTCAATATTAGCTGTCCTTAACACATTTGGATTTATTTTTATTTTTTTTTATTATTCGCATATATGTATACGTTAATTTTTTATTTCAGATCATTAAAGAATCATCCAGTATAAATTTAAGATAATTTCTACGCTTGAGAAAAGTGGAAACTAGGCAAAAGAGTTATAAATTCCATTTTTTTGCCGTCAATAATAAATAGAAAATAATTAATAGAATAGAAAATAATATTAATTAAGCAATATGTAAATTAAAATTAATATAATATATATTCTCCTATAAAAAGATATTACTTAATCAAGTAAGTTTTATTTTATTCAAATAGGTTTTTTTTTCAAATTATATCCTGCCCAAAAATATTAAACATAACACGTTTTAAAAAAATATATAATTATATGATGTAGGGTATGCAACACACATTTCAATGCATCAGTATTGCTGGAGTTCAGCATTCATCTACTTAAGATGCTCGCATATTTGAGCGCATGAGACAGCCGGCTCAAACTTACCGGTACTGCCATCTATGACGTAATAGAAAATACATCCATTAACTGCGCAAACCCACATAAATGATCACAAGGTCAACTTAATTTCAATGCAAAGTTATAAAAGTGATTGTGGCGCTTTAATTAGATTTCTAAAAACAAACACTAGTACAATAAAAACAGAACATTTCTGTGATGCCGTTTTTCCGGTACAACTTAAATTACGTCAACTATTTCGCGCCATCATTGATTTGGTTGAAAATAGTTCAAAAAAGGTACACCGCATGGCGCATTCGTGAATCGTGAATTTAAATGCTCAATATCTATAAAACAAAAATATTGCGTTGGATGTGAGAGTACCTTAACATTTAATTACGGTAATACGTATCGTTGTTAAATACGAACTTGAACGAAGTCAATAAACAACCAACTTTTATTCCATAGATCTATGGTTGTTCTCTGCCCTTTAATCCAACATAACCTCAATTCATGTCACGTGTACAAACCATATGATTAAATCGATTATTTAATATATTCCGATGCAGGTAAAGTAAATAGCATAAATTGCGCGTTTAATTCGACTTTGTATTTATAGGTAAAACAAGATTGGCGTGATTTTTCTATTTCTACTTGGTACCCAACATTTGAACATATTGCGCTTAAAGCCATAATTATTGATATCCCCAAATGTGCACTAAAACAATATTTAGACGACCCGGACGATTATTGGAGTAGCGATGACGATGGTACCGCTGCTGACGTAAGACCACAGGTAAGACAATATGGTTTTATGCTTGAATAGTTTAAGCGATTAAAGTTAACTAATGCCAATGCGCTATTTCAATTTGTACTAATTTTTAAAATTTGGATGATTGCAAGTAAACTTATTTGGTCAACTGTATTGCTCTTTGATTATTCTTGTTTGATATGTTCGAGTTAAATGATTTCAAAACGCATGTCTTCGAGACAAATTACTGAGAAAAATAGCAGCTATTGTAAAGGAAATTTTAATTAACACATTAGTGATTTTATGTGCCATTTCAATAGTTTAAAAAAAAAATTCATTTTTCGTAATTCGCTTCGCATTATTGATTGTGCATGCAATAGAGATAGAAGATGTACAGTTATTTCAGTGGTGTGATACTGACTCCAAAGGTCCTCCAACCGCTGTCTCGAAGTTGTCTGCAACCAGCATTGCATCGTAGAGAAAAGAGCGCGAATGATTGGCGAGAGCTTAGGAGAGAGTGAGAAAAATATATAATAAACAGGCGTATTTATAATTAGTGTATAATTAGTGTATTAACAATGATTAATTAAAATTATTCAAATTTAGTGAGCTTCTTGCCCTAGAGAATTTTTTTCTGAATATTTTGACATGATTTTTATCAAAAACCATCAACGCATAACCGAAATACAGTAATTTTAAATACGCGTGTTTGTTATATATTTTTCTCACTCTCTCCTAAGCTCTCGCCAATCATTTGCGCTCTTTTCTCTATAATACAATGCTGGTTCCAGACAACTTCGAGACAGCCGGTGAAGGACCCTTAATAGGTACCCGTGCATCATATGAAAGCAAAAAAATTCCACAAATAAAATTAAACATAATTGATGAATGATTAATATTAAAATAATTTTAAACATTCTAGAAAGAAATTATCGTTGATTACCTAGAGAAAGTGGAAAATGCATTCGATACTTTAAACAACAATGTCTTCATCAAAAACAACTGGCATGCACCTGTTGTAAGTTTTCTCAATAAATGGAAATTTCGACCAAATTATTGAAACTATTTGAATTTAATCGTAGGATGCAAAAATGTTCAGTTGTGGTTACAACCTGAGAGCAACTCACTTCGAAGATGTACGCATGTTCTTCTCGTTTTCAAACATCATACAGGTCGATTTCTGTGTGACAAGAGAAGTGAAGTTCTGCTTGGTTCTCAAGAAGTACATCAACATACACCCTGCTGCTGAATTTCGTTGTATCGTCATCAATAAAGTGTTAAGAGGGATTACGCCCAGAGATTTTCCCACATACTACGCACATTTCAATGAAGAAGGTCAGGAGATCATCGAAAAACTGAGCAAGTTTTTTAATGACAACATCAAGGCCCAGTTTCCGAGAGAAAATTGTACGTAAAACAAGAATTGTTTTGTAAAACAAGAATTGGTACGTAAAACAAGAATTGGTAAAAGGTATTTGAAATTCGAGCTGCAATAGGCTTTATTGAGTTAAGATATGCAACCAAACATACGTGCGAAATATCCCCATAAGGATAGCATGTAACACTTTTAAACACTTTTTCTCGGTTATTATAGGGAGCATTTGTAAGATAAAAGTATCAGTAGATTCAGACAAAAAAATTCTTTGGGGTGCCGTTGTCAAAAAATTTGAATAATTGTGATTTACTATTGTGGTTTTATAATAATTAATTTTGGCTCATCAATTTTGACAAATTTTGACCACGGCACCCCAAAGAGATGATTTCTTTTTTGAATCTATTGATACTTTTAGCTTACAGTTGCTTCTAATAGTAACTCAGAAAACGTGTTTCAAAGTGTTACATGCAATTCTTCTGGGAATATTTATCTTGTATGTTTGGTTGCATTTTCTTCATACAAGCCTTAAGGGTCCTCCACCGGCTGTCTCGAAGTTGTCTGCAACCAGCATTGCATCACCGAGAAAAGAGCGCGAATGATTGGCGAGAGCTTAGGAGAGAGTGAGAAAAATATATAAGAAACACGCGTATTTATAATTAGTGTATTTCGGTTATGCGTTGATGGTTTTTGCTGAAAATCATGTCAAAATAGTCATAAAAAAATTCCCTAGGGCACGAAGCTCACTAAATTTGAATAATTTTAATTAATCATTGTTAACTATGTTAATTTATTTTGATTGTCAAATATGTCTTTAATTAATCCACTATTTAAAAAAAAAGCTTTGGGAAACTAATCTTTACAGAATATTTTGACATGATTTTCATCAAAAACCATCAACGCATAACCGAAATACATTAATTATAAATACGCGAGTTTATTATATATTTTTCTTACTCTCTCCTAAGCTCTCGCCAATCATTCGCGCTCTTTTCTCTATGATGCAATGCTGGTTGCACACAACTTCGAGACAGCCGTACGTAAAACATAACTTGGATACTCAAGGAACTCATGTTGAAAGTGCCCAATTTTCTAATAATAAGAGGATTTTCCTAAATATCTTGAATGATGAGAGGTACGAAAATTTTAACGACATTTTAAGGTTCACCTTTTTTCTTCCCAAAAGTAGATAGCATTAAATTACTTGTAGAGTGATTAAAAACAAAACGTCGAATTAAGCTCCCTGAGCTCTACTAATCAATTTTCCATTTATGAATTGTTATTTTATTATGTATGTTTGATTTCAGATGTATTCGACGTAGTACTATCTAAAGCAGATGAACCGTTCTTACTAGATTTTGGTCCCTTGAATAATAGAACTACTTTATATGCGTTTTTGTGGCAGGAGATTATGCCACTAATTAGCAAGGTTAATATTCTTAGAGTATAGTTCTGCTATCATCACGAAAATTTAACTTGTTAAGAGCCGTTTTAGACAATGGGAAATTCTAGCCAGCATTCTCATTAAAATAATTTATCTAATCCCTAGAAAAGTTCAACGCATCTTTAATTAGCCCCCCTTTAATTTTAAAATGATGGTAAAATAATTATATTGCTCAAGTTACAATTACCAGCTTTTAAAAATGGCCGATTGATTTTTATAATAATATTTTTAAATATTTTATATTTATTTTTAATATTTTTTCAAAGTTATTTACATTCAGAGATGAATTTATAATTCTGGCTTGAGTCCCACATTGCGTCTCTCACAGTAAAATTATTAATAATAAGCTAATTAATAATTGATTAGATTTTTCGTGATGATAGTAGTCAACCACTTATATTGTTTTTCCAAAATTTTGCTTATCTTGGTTCAAATTAGCGAATACAATTATTCCTTAGTCCGTCCAATTTCAACACAAACATTATTTAAATTTGCCGCCCGAAGGCAGCATTTCAGTTTGCACGCATGCGCATTTTAAAAGTTCCAATGCCCTAATTTTAATATAACTCGGTGCCTCACTGATCGTTGGGCGCGTTCGACACGACACTCAACACTGCTCACTTTAAGTGAAAGAATTGCGATCGAGCAACGTTGCTTCGAGTGAATAGGGTTTAATGAATGTGTCGAAAGTAATTAAATAATAATAATATCCGCTTATTCTAAAATCAAGTGATTATTTATACTTACAGCGCCATCTGCTAGTGTGCAATTAAACATTTCTGTTGTTTACGCATATCGTTGATAACAATATTTATGTTTTTTTAGGACTTGCCGATTTAAATTAATTTGTCATTATGAACCAATAATTAACAATATTAAACGCATGTCACAACGGGCGCCACTTTTATATCACAGAAAAGCATGTTATTTCAACGCCGCCTCTGGATAAATAAAATTTGCCTTAAAATGCCATAACTAATGGCACATTAATAATTACTGATTCCCCAAAGACGCTCATTAGCTTATTATTAGAATAAGTTAAAAACCCGTACACCCTGCATAAAATGTTTATATTTATAGGACACTCCGGAGGAAGTGGATGAAGTTAGTCCAGTTTTTCGTTATCTTGAGACCGACATTGGCATAGTGTCGAAAAGCGGTGCCTTGCAGAAATTGAGTATACAAACATGATAAGGTGATTTGTGAAAATAAAACAATAAATAAAATAAAAGAGGGGTACTTACATAAATGCGTTTGATTTTCCGTGCCGTGCCGTATTGTTCGGTCGACGTGCATCAGTCGGGAGGTCCATGTTCCGTCAGTAGTAGTTTGAATTTGGTGGTCGTTCTGTGCCGACATGCGCACCAGCGTGGCGTTTGCGTGCAGACAACTGATGTAAATATGGCGTCGCAGGAGGAAGATAACAAACTCGAGTGTAATTCAAATGTAAACAAAGATCAAGAAAGAAACTTCGTTAATGTTTATAAGGTGAACATAACTATTTACGTGCTTATAGTACATTAGATTATTTACTTTTCGCATGTTTATTGTGACAACAGTGTGTAGTTTGATTTTCGCATGGCGGCCATATTCCATCGTTAAATTGTTGAGAAAAGTTGAAGAACACCTCTAGCCGTAGTATTTGTCCAGTACGATAGTTAGTGGTTGCAGTACGGTTCGGTCTCGTGGAGCCGGCGATTTATGAACAAGTGCCTCGTTTCATCTGAGTTAGCTGCGATCGCTGCAAATCTGAGAAATTGTTTCGTTCGGTTTGAGTTGTTTGTTTAATTGCTCGAAACAATACTACGTACCATTCAAGATGAATACGGTTTATCCACGAATGTTCAATAATTTCAAAGCACGTATCCAATTTTCGATTATTATTTTAATTCGGGCAAGAGTGATTGCATCGAGTTTTTCGTTGATTTTTACATACATAGAGTACACAAACAGGCATCATATGTTTTAATGTCCGAATGGATATTATTTATTTCGGATCATGTATTTTGTCTTTATGCATGGTACATAAGAGGCTTTATTATTTTGGTGGTTTTGATTTTGTACTTTCACGTCAATCGCATTTCGTTTTCATTTTAACTCGACGGGGTGATCGTTGGTAAGTTGTGAACAATTTCTACATATTTTGAGCACGATGTTTCGAACGAAAATGAATTTGCGATTTTAGTTGTTACAAAAACCAATTGTTTTTCTTGTGTGTGTTTTCTGTGTCAACCGAAATCGTACGAATTTGTTGGTGCATTTTCATTAAGCCACCTTCGTTCCAAATAATGTGCTGAAGACATGCACAAATTGTTTCGACCTCATCCACACATCGCCTCGCTCTAACTTGTAACATATTATTCAGATCGCAGTGGTTTTGGGTAATTTTTAATTGAGCTTTATGGAATCACTCTTGCTTTTATATTTTCATTTTGCATAAATGCTATTAATTATCAACTCATTTTATTTTATTGCACAATTATTATTATTAGGTGATAATTAACATTTTTTTTGGGACGATTCTTAATATGGTTGTAGTTTATTGTTGAATTTGTTTTGCAGAAATATGAACGTACACTTAGAAATAAATATGAGACTTTTGATAGGAAGATCGCTTCGCTTATTGAAGTTTGGAAGAATTTGAGCGAGATCAATCTCTCTCAACTAGATATAACCTATGTTTTGCAAATTATGAATTGGGCGAAATTACATGCACTCAACATTGTACTCACGGCCGAATGGAAAGACTATAAAGGTAAAACTTTACTCATTTACGTTCGTAATTCTATTTTGTGTGAAAACATTGAAACATCCGAATCTAGCGAATTTAATAATTTATGATTTCATGGGGTTAATATTTAAATAATAATTTTTTATCAATCAATAATAATTTACCAATTTAATCCAGGTTGGGATTTTATGACCAAACGTAAATGTCATTTTAATTGCTTTCTAATTGGACTCCTAAATGTCATCCAATTTTAGAACATCATATTTTGGACCAATATTCAGTAATACGTAGGTCGAGATTTTCTAAAAAAGTTTCATCGCAATATTTCTTTGGAAATTAATAATAATTTCACTTGTTGCCTTCCTTTAAATATTTGTTAATTTTGAAACAATATTCAACAGGCTTTCGCAACTTTTACAGACATCACAATACGTTTTTCCAATAATACTTGCATTTTAATAATTCAAACCAGAACTGATCAAGCATTATTAATCTGAGCCGAAGAGCTTGGGCTCGACGGCTTTTCTTTGATTTTCTTAATTCTTGATAAGTTTGAGTTAAATTATTTAAATAGTATGCATTTGTTGTTGGAGATAAATGACTAAATAAACACCCAGGAAATAAATAATGAAACTTTATTTAATGTTGTGGTACTAAACATGGATTAATTTTATTAATCATTGTTAATATGCATAATTGTGCATTGATAATGTTTGTATTAAACAATAGTGACATAAATAACATTTATAGCAATTTTTAAATTTTTTATGTTAAAAAAATGTCGATATTATTTAATAATCATGAAATTTAATTGGTCCATTGTTCTTGAAGTGGAATAAAGCAATAAAAGTTTATCAATGAGGTGCACCATCGAATATACCTCAGTGGATTGGACTTTTGACTAATTATGCGACTATAAAAAAATAATTTGTACATTTTTATTTTATCTAAATGTGAAAATAAAGTGCAATAGATATCACGAAAATAGAAAAGCTAATAAAATCGCACCATTAATTGTAATTTTTACTCATTTAATTAAAATAATCAATAATTACGAATAATAATTATTAACAGTTCGAGTGCACTGTTTTAATTTAAATTTTCAGCTTGACTTCAAATTGATAATTGACACATAAATTTAAATTAAGAATTATAAAATAGCAGGTATCGGGCCAAATAAAAATGATGTTATTAATTATTATTATTATTTGGTCTTATTACAAAAAAATAAATTTAAATGTCAATTTTTAATTTAAAGTAAAGCTTAATAGTTATTTGTAAACTTAGTGCTATTTTAGTGCACGCGAGGGGAATTTTATTGACGACGCCAAGCGGAGTCAAATAATCACTCGAAAGCACTAAAGTACTTCGCACACAAGGTGCATACAATATTTGTTTCTTCGATTGTATTACTATACAAATTAAATCCTTGTTGTTAGTAAAAACAATCGGCTATGTACTTTCGTCTTTCTGCCGAATTGTATTATTGTTAATAAAATCACAAAAAATATAGTAAAAAATTAAAAAATATAATACATCAGCTTTTTGATGCGGTAACTAGTCACAGTAAAAAACTACTTGTTTTCACTCCGTTAAAAAAATCACTTCGCGCGTTAAAAATCACTTCGCGCATGTTGAACCTCTTTTTTAAATAAATCATGGTTATCGCCATTTTTTTTAACTGCGTGAGAAAATCACGTTTTTGTTTTGTTTTAATAATAATTAAAAAATGATATGATTTTTTTACTGTTGTGGAAAAATTAATTCAAAAGTTAACGCAATTAAAAAAAACTTAAGTCTACGCTCTAAAAACTTAAGTCTACTCTCAAATATTCTCGTCTAGATGTTGAAAGATGTTGACGAATTTTTTATGAATCACTTAATCAACGAAATTTATCTTTGATAGTGTGGAGGTTTTCCGGAGTGAGTAAATTTTGTTCGAACTGAGAAAAGTTGCGGCATCGAAAAGGAGGTAGGCGATTTTTGATTTGAAAACGAAAAAACAAATTTTTAAGAAACGAGAATTTAAGAAAACGAAGATTTTGTTGAAATGTTGTGTTGAAGAACTAATTGGTCGCTTACGGCTGCGTTAAAATAGGGCTTAGCTGAGAGCTGAGCTTTATAGTAAATAACACGAATACCAGTAAGATTTTTGTTTCGTTTTTTGAAGATTCTGATAAATTATTTTGTTTTTATTTTGTACGGTGAACTTTTATGTTATATACAGCAACATTAATAAGTTATTAACATTTAACAGTGTTTTGACTTAACTTTAGCCATCTTTGATCAGATGATAGAACTAAAATAAATACTGTTAAATCTTAATAACTAATTAACGCTGTCATCTACTAGATTGAATTTTGCTCTATAAAATCAGCTATACGAATCTTTTAAAAACAAAACGTAGATATGTATGGTATTCGTGTAATTCTCATTTTGCTCAGCTCTTTGCTAAACCCATTTTCAACGCCGCCTTAAAAGCTGTCAATTTATACACAAGTAAGAAGTATATTTGCAGTTAGTGGAGAACGTTTGTAAAATTCGAGGTAACCTTATAGTATTAAATAATTATATGGTTATTTAAACAAACATCGGCATCCGAAAAGTACATGAATGCATAACAGGATTTGCGATATTTATACTTTACTGATTAACATTTCATTATCTATCGCAGGAATGTTGTGAACAATCGTTATTAATTTTGTTCGAATAGTTTCAAATTAAAACAATTATGTTTACATCACTGACGCTAGATAGGTTTATTACGAAAAATAAATATTCTTATCAAACTATTGATGATGTATAGTTTTCTAATCGTAGTATTTATTCACACGTTGGAATATTTATATTAGCAATAATCGCAGTATATTATTTATAGTTAGATATGGAAAATAATAACGAGAAATTCCGCAGTCAAATCAAAATTCTATTTAAAACTCTCGATAATATTTGTCATAATCACAATACTAGGTATTGAAAAATAACTGTTAAAATTTATTGCTGTTGATATAGGTATTGCTTCATCGATAGCGATACAGGAACATATTAACGAAACTATTTCGAACAATGAGTGTTACTGATTGTATTTGCTTATAATATTTTTCTTATTATTCATACGAATGTTTTAAAAATAGTTATAATGCATATTGTGACTTAACTCATAGAAAGAGACAGAAGGTGAAATGGAAACATATTTTTAATTTGACGCTTATTCGCTAAAAGTGCGCCATCTAGTGGTAATTCTTTGTATCATTTGTATTGAGCAAACATTCCGTGATACAGTCCAAGCTAGCGCCATCTGTTGGTAATTCTAATGAAGCTCATCACGCACGTTGGCAGCACCTTTAGTACATTTTTAAGGCATTGCTGTTTCTTTTCTTGAAAAAATATGATACAGAATGTTAAGCAATTGCATCCCCCAAAACATGTACAGAATGTTAAACAATTATCAAATTTGTTCAACAAAAAAAATTAGCTAAGTAAACTTTGAAAAAGATTAAAATTGAACAGTTTTTTTTTAAATTTTTTTTTTTTTTTTTGATATTATTTTTGTGGACTAAATCAATATGAATTAAACACTCTATAAGCAGATTATGTCTCATTCAAACTTCGTTGCATAAAATCATCAATTCACATTTAATTTGGTAGCTTTAAAGCGATGGAATTAAAACTGAACATCAATCAAAATTAATATTCTAAATGTACCATATTGATTTTTTTTATGCAAATTTAGTTGGCCGCATACTCTTTCAATTTTATTGAAAAAAACTCGGATTTTTTTAATTATAATTAATATTTTTAACCGACTTTCGCAGGAATCTATGAAGCCAACCTGTTGACTGAAATCGAAAAGGCACAAATTCAACTAAAGAAGCTGAATGTTGAACTGTCGACACGGTGCGAAAAACTCGCTAAAGTCGTACGCAATCCCTGGGAAGATGAAATCTTAACTCGATTGCTTTCTTCAAAAAATTGTGAAATTGGCCCTGAAGGTAAACGCTACTCACTATTTTCCAAACCGATCTTATGGTTGTTTTGTTGTTGTTTCAGAAATCGAGTTTTTTTGTGTCGAAACCGCGTATTTGGTGTCGGTCCGTTTAAAGAAGCTGTGCGAGTCACAATGCGAGGACTTAGCATTGAATTTAGTCACGGCGTTCATGAGTTGCAATAAACTATCCAAAACCCAAAACTTTAGCCTGAATGCTGCTGAAACACAAATTTGGTTTATTTTTGATACCTACATAGCACTGCTGTATAAATTTAATGATAATCAGCAAATCCTACAACTGGTAAATATAAACGCAAACTCCAATTAAATTGCCAACTTAACTCGATTTACTTGCAGCTTAAAGATCTGTCGCTCGATGAAGGCTTACAACTGATTCGTCGATTCGCGAAGAAACGTGTGAAGATCTCGAAAATTTGGAAACATTGTCATCGCATTGCGATCTTGGCATCGCAAGTTTTCGTGTCGTGCGCTGCAATGAAATTCGCCGAACAACATCGTGGCGTTTTAGAGAATCTGCTGGACTGTTTTCTATCGTTATGCACCACGGATCCGATGATCGAGAACTTCACCAAATCTTTGCGACGCATTAGTCAACTGGCTGACGCTGCTGGATTGTACGTTTTCTGTGAAGTTGTACATCGAAAAGCTGGTTTAAAGTTGAAACCGTTCACCATTGAGATGTACATCCGAGCGTTAACCACTGACATGAACAACTTGGAGCGCCAGAAAAATGATAATGAAACGGAAAAGGTGGCGGAAACCAGTAAACGATTAGCGGACGCCTTTTGCAAACTGTCCGAGGTGCTGAACGAGTACGTGGAAGTATCGCGAGAATGTACATTGACAGCATTCAGCTTGGTGCCGACCAAGGAGCGTTTGAAGCGGATCGAAGAGCTGGCGCGACGAAGTGGCTTCGAAGTGCTTGATACCGGACAGGAATGGAAGTGCAAATACCATCCACCAGTATTACCATCGGACGATGTCGTTTGGATTTGCCCGGAGTGCAATGATTGGATGTGCAAGCCGCAAGTGAACTATCTGAAATCGAACACCGCATTACTTGAAGCGTTAACCAACCACGATTTGGGCATTTCGCCGCAACTGTGCGACGATCTAGTCGTCTGCCTTTCCAATCCGCGATATCAAGTATTAAGTTGGCTGCTCGGCTGGGACGATCTCCATCGATTTTGCATCATGTATTTGAATGACCCGGAACGCACCAAGAACATCATCACTGATCTGAAGTTTGTGGACATTGACTATTCGATCTTTAAAAGTATTAAGCGCGAACCGGTCGACGAGTTGGCGGGCATCGAGCGCGGTTACGAACAATATTTGGATCACGATTTCTTCTCGGAAGATCAAAATAGCGCAATGAGCGAGGACTCGGAGTCCCAAGATTCGCGACCGTACAGTCTCGGTAGTGATGGTGCTGGCGATGCCGGCTTAGCGGCGGCCCAAAATAAATCGAATCCGACTACGTTGAAGAGTTTGCGAATGTTCCGGCCGACATTGAAGCGACCACGAAACGGCTCCGATCAGGCTCCGCCTGCCAAAGTTTTCAAAAACGATAAAACCGAAGCGTGCGGATCGAATAGCGATTTTTATATAAATAGTCGTGTTCCTAATAGTATTATAGAGTTAAATAACTCGATGCGAGTTGGTAATAATTGTACTAATGGTAATAATAGTTTCAATTATTCGGGAGGATATTCGGATAATCGTCCGATCAAAGTGGACGGAAATGTCGCATACAACTTCAATCAAGAAACTGCTTCAAAAAACGGCTTGGTTGCCACCTTGCCTCCACATGGTGGGCAAGTGGCAACAACCGAATCATGCAACAACCACGGCACAAAGAGCCGTCAACATCAACCGGAATTTACCATGAGACCAGCTCCCAATACACCAAACGCGTATTGGCCGAATGGTACGCCCGAAAGCAACACGAAATGTTCTTCGCCCGAAATTCGGGTGTGCTTGGAAAAGTTGACAATCCGACCTATCCGTCAACTTCTCGAGCAACCGAGCAACAGCATCCGCAATTCTACCAACAACACTATTCCAAGTAATCTAGCTGTCGATGAGTTCAGTGTGCCGTGCAATACTTTTAAAGGGGTCAGTGTGCAAGATGTGATTAAATGTGATGAGAAAAAGTCGGGCGCCGTTCAGCCGGACGATGATGATCTGTCGCTGCGCAATTTGTTTGATGGTAAAAATTGTCAGCTGAAGGAGCAGATGGATGTGGATGATTATGTAGTACCAAAGCAATCTTTCTCCGAAACAATATCGTTGGCCGAACTTAGTTTTATACTTAATAACCCAGACTGTGAAGCTGCGCGCGCTTTGCGTGCTCGCGCAACCATGTTGGACTCGACTGCAACATCCACCTTCAAACCACTTCGTATCGATAAACATTCCACTACTATGCTGAAAGAACTGCGAGTCGTTCTAACTCGAGTAAGTACGCATAATCATGATTATAAAACACCGAAACGTAGTCAACAAATTAACAAATCGTTGAACAAATTGCGAATCAGTTTGAATAAGAGCAAAACGAGTACCAGACGATATCGACGAAGGAAAAATGTGACCGACAAGTCCGAGAATAAGTTGCATGGGAAAGCACCAAAACGAGTACAAAAATACAAAAACACAAAATCTCCTTTACAAGATATTAATCCACGCGTCCCGTCAATAAAGAAGGAGTACCACATTAATTCTAAAACAACCAATGACTGTGATCTAAGCAAGCCCAAATCGCAAGTCCCCATTGATATGAATCCGCGTGTGATGCTCGAACGCTTACCGGATCGCAAATACTACAGCGCCAAATCGATATTGGCCAACGTGCCGGGCTTGAACGACTACGAAATGTTGCGACCAGGCAATGTCGAGCAGATCGTCAATGTGGTTCAAATATCGGGTGGTCGCACGTCGACGACTGTGCCTGCTCAAAACACCCAAACCAGCACTCAAGTGACTCCGCATATTCAGAGGATTGGACAGCCGAGGAATGACAAACCGGAGCAGACCACCAACACCGAAACTTCCACAACCACCTCGACCCCCACCACCACTACGGTCAAACCCACCACTTCGCAGCCCTCTACGTTGATCAACATTCTCTCGCAACAAATCATCCGACCTGGACAGAGCAATTGCGTCCGCACTAGGCCATCACCGTTGATCAACATTCTCTCGCAACAAATCATTCGACCCACCACTACTCAAGTTGCCCAGAAAATTATCACCAATTCCACTACCGAGCAATGTGTTGTGAATAATGTCTCGAAGACCACCGAAACAACGGTCATCAATTCGATCAAGAATTCGACCACTACTACAATAAAGAACGTCGCTACTCCAACTTCCGGTCAAGGAACGATACTGCAATTCATTTGCAAATCGAGTTTGCCGAAATTTCAGCAAGCGTTTGGCAAGTCGGTTTACAACAGCACGGATGCAACTACTACGGAAGGGGCGACAACGAACACCACCGATGTGGTGGTCGATTCCAGTAAGAAGGCACCACCCAAGAATATTCCGGTCAATGTGCAACCGATTCCAGGAGGCGTCATCTACACCCGACAAATGCCCGTAGGTCAAACGATCAATTTGATCCCGCCTGGTGGTAGAGGACAGGTGTTCCGAATAGCTACTTCAAATGCCGACCAAATCTCCCTGGTTAAGGACACGGTGATTCACAGTAAGATGAGTGCATTATTGGCGGCTGCTTTGCAAGGCAAACAGAAGACCGAGCAAGATGGTGAGACGAATGATGAGGCCGCGTCTGGTGGTGCTAGGGTGACGGTGACTCGACCGACGCTTGTGCAGAATGCCCGTATTGTCAAGCCGGTGCAAATACCCTCGAATGTGATCCGCACCAGCCCGCAATCGAACTTGAGCTCGACCACTCTGGAGCAGTTACGCGAATTCGACATGGTGTACAAGCAGATCAAGGAGCGAAGCAGCACGAGCACACCCGCTGAAGCCACTAACGCTCAGCCGGAGAATAACGAGCCCACTTCCCAAAGAATCAGCGTGACGTATGTGAATCAAGGCCAGAAGTTTACACAACTGTCGCCGGTCGTCGTGGTCAGTAGCTATTGCAACTTGCAACCAGCAGCATCCCCCGCTTTAAGTGTCACGTCGCAGGGAAGTTCCAGTCCCTGTGTTACGCCAGCTCCGACACCAACTATGCCTAAAGTCGCTTCGAAGAGTTCGAAAGGGAAAACGTTGAAGAACACAACCACCCATACATCCAAGTCTTCACCGATCCCAAAACCGCAACAGAAGCCACAAGAAGACGAACATACCACTCAGAGGATTTTCGATATTTTGGCGGAGTATGCGGAACAGTTGCGCAACTCGCCCGACTTGAATAACAAACCCGCACCGAGACGACGATCGAATCCGCCTACGAATCCCAATCAGAACTCGAAGAGGAAGAAGAGTTCCGGTTCGAAGAAGTCGGGGCAATGCAGTAGTATGTCGGAAGCGGATACGGAGGATCAGCGAACGATGGGTAGTGAAGATAGCTCTTGCGGCGTTGTTCAGTTGTCGGTGCAGGATGATGACCAACCGCAGATCCAGTCGTCGATTGCTACCACCGAATCGAATGATTCATCCACTAGTAATTCCAGACAATTGATCCTGACCGAAACCGGGACCGGTAACACCCAGACGCGCAATTTGATTATTGCGGATTCGAGTGTGGGTGAAGCTTTGAAGATGCCAAACACTGCGGTTTTGGTGCCTGGCAACTACATAATGCCAGTTTCCATGGTTAAGGGAGGTCAACAGATCGCGGTCGTTTCGGGTGGGAGCAAAATATTAGCCACTGTGCCGGCGCGATCCGGTCCGAATATGCTGTTGTTCCAAAGCTTTCTGAACCAGACGCGCAAGACGGGTGTGTCCACCGTGAAGTATTCGACCATTCAACCGTTGTCCGGCATTTCGTCCCAGAGTTTGGCTGGTGTCAGCGCCCAACCACCAGTCATTCTCCCTTCCAACTCGCATAACTTGACGGCCGTCACTCTTGGTCAACCGTTGACGATTAAGAAAGTGGAAGATGCGGAAAGAGGCAATACCGAATTGCTGTTGACTATCTCGCAGCCGGCGGAGAATGCAACCAAAGTGATTGAGACAGTGCCGCAACCTGATAGTAGTACGAGTCTGATCAGTGATATCAAAATTGAAGAAACTGTTATACAAGATTGTGCCACGGAGAAAGTTTTTCATACTTATCAGAAGTCCATTATTGCTACGCCGATTGCAACCCCTGTAATCGCACAAACCACATGCATCAAAGAGGAGGTGGAGGAATCGGTTTCGCAGAATCTGATTACCATGAACATTACTTCCGAAAATATTAAAGGTATTTATTTTTTATTTTCATCTTCTTTGTAGTGTATTCGTCAGTGGTGGACAAACAAACACAATGCATGAGTTTTCAGATAACAACATTTTTCTTTGCACATTCATTGAAGGACAACGATAACAGTTGATGACTTATTAATTGATTGAATTTGTTTATCAAAGTGTTAATAATTTTTTGTGCTAGGTACGTGAGGTACTGCATATTAGTCACTTTAGATCAAACATTCCGAATAAATTTTTTGATGATGAGTAGTCATGATGAGTCCAAATTGTTTTTCAGATAAATTTTATTTTATTATTTTAATTGTTCAAAACATAGCGGTAAAATTTAAAATTATTTTATTTTGAATTCTACCGCCTTTTCAATTTGTTGCGCGTGACACTGGCCGTTGCGTACAACGAACTGCGCAACTCTTAATTTTTTGGGCGTGGTCTAACTACATATCTTGGTTACATGCAGTGTAATATTATGACAGTCTCACGTAGGGCCAAATTAATTCAAAATCAAGTCGCATTGACTCCTTTAAAAAAAATTAGATTAGTAAAGTTTTTTTCTTCTATCATTTATAAATGATAAGTAACAACATAACTCACTAATCTGATAAATAACTATAATTTATTCCACACATTTAAGAAGTTACGTCATCAATCGCCATGACGTCACGTCACCTTGCTTAAGATTTCAGCCGTGACGTAACTGCTTAAATATTTTGAATAAACTATATTGTGCATGCATTTTTAGTAACATGGAGGAGGGTGATATAAAACTTAATTTTGATATTTTTATTATTATTTATTTATTTTTTTTATTTTAAGAGTTTTCGATCGTTTAAAAAGTAGCACTCAGCCATCCATGGATAAACCACCTTTTATTGCAATTTTGTTTTGTTTTTATAATTTGCACTAAAGGTTTTCTCTTTCAAGGACATCTTCTATAATGAATGTAATTATTTAAAGCAATTGCGATGATTTGCTTGTAGCCAAATTGGTAATGATGAATGATTTTTCTAGATCATCATGTAAAAACTGCGGAAAGAGTCCAGTCTGTCCTAGTCACTGCTTGCACCTCGAATGGTCCAATGCTGTCGCATACACCGCCACGGTACCGCAAACCTTCGGACTCTTCGAGCACAAATAACGACGTGGCAAACAAGGACTTTCTACATAACGGTGACAAAGTAAGTACCATTTGAAAAATATTTGAGCAAATGGTTACATTTTGTTTTTCCGCAGAACTCCTCTGAAACCAAACATTTCCAAGGAACAACGACAGTTTACTATACGAACAAAACCAAAAAGGTTGTGTCGACCCCGCCACAAAGACTAGACCGCGAAATCCATCAGTTGTGTCTGCAACGGAAACAACAAGCCCTCGAACGCGAATTACGCTTACAAAAAACGCTGTCTGAAGAATGCGAGGATTTGGGCGTGGACGAGCCAAGCACGAGCGACTTGTTTCCCGAGGCCGATCTGCTATTCGATTCGAACCATTCGCCGTCGTTCGATCAAACATCGCAAGACATCATCAAACGACCGCCAATGATTCACCATCATCATCCGGAAATCAAGGACGACGGCAAAGCAACGATGACCACTCTCTTTAGCGATGACGACAACTCCAGCTCCTTGCGCACCGACTTATTCGAATACGTCGAATACCAAACGACGGAGACCGAACTCGAATTCGAGCAAAATCAACAACTGACGAATGGACAGAGTAGTACGAGTAACGAGTCGGGATCGTCCTGTGAGGACAACACACTACTGCAAAACTGCGCATCCATGTCCGACGTGACACTAAACTCTCCGATCTCGCCCGATTTGTACACCGACAACACGCCCCCGTCTCTGAATAAGTACAAGTTCAAATATAGCAATAGAAAGAAGGGGGAGCGGCACAAACCGAACGAGAATTGGACGGCGGAAGTGTCGAGTTCCGAGGACACGACCGGCAGCACCGAACTGGTGAAGAGTGGCAGCCACAGTCCGGAGCCGTGCACTAATAAACTGAGCCACAGTATTAGTTGTGAGGATGAACTTAGTGATGGTGGCAGCTACAAAGTGGTGCGGGTGGCCATATCAAAAACAGACTTGTTAAAGGACGAGGAAAGTTGTGAGGAATTACACTGTGATGATGATTTAGATTGTTCGCCGAGCGGCCGTGGCGCTCGGCGAAGCGTTAAGAAAATGTGCTCATGTTGCAATGGTTCGCAGGATGGAGGCGCTTCACGTAAAAGACCGCACACCCCGTCTCCGCACAAAAAGGCCTTCCTCAACAAGAAGAGATAATAGTGCACCAGTAGTAGTTAAATGATTGATTGGAATTTCTGTTTTATTTTCGATTTTCGGATTTGAATTGTTTTAGTTTCTATTTTACGTTCTTCTTTTGATTTTGTAATAATGTTAGTTGTTTTTGTTTGTTGACTAGTGGACAGCGTGGGTTGCACTTTAGTACAAATTATTATTGTGTATGACAGCGATTAATGGGACTTGATACAATATTGTACTTGTATAATAGCAATTGCTACGTTTGCAATCTTTTAGTACCTCTAATTGTAAATTTTCCTCGTATATGTAACATATTTAAATTCTATGTGCAGTTTGTCGTTGTATATAATTAATAATTTAATAGATCTAACAATTTAGCTAGAATTATTATAGTCAGATGTTAAACAAGAAAAAAATACTTACGTTTGTTTTTTGCGATACTGTTGTTCAGTTGCATGTAATTTGGTGCGCGCATTGATATTACATTGTTCAAGCGAAATCTGAACCAGTTTATTTTGATTGAAAACATAATATTCTGTCATCGCTATTTTTTCTATTGTGATTCAAGTTTGCTTCAAGAATGTGGTATCTCTGGAGCCTCTATTATTATGACTCATAACGATTATTCATATATTTTTTTTCGGATATGCGCAGTAGTTGAATTTAATTTTCTACGCATGCGCATCAGTTAACGATTGTATTGTGATTCGATTAACATTGTGTATGGTCATCGATGGTTTTTTGGGGTTTACGCTTGACGGAAAATTTTGACAAGTGACTTAGTAACAATGGCTTATACTTAAATTAGTATATCTATATAAATAAGTCTCAAATTAGCTTTAGAGATTAATGATTTGATTTGTCATTTTTGAGTTTCAAGCGTATTGTAAGCTAAAAAACTGTCGCCGCGACCGGCTATTAATAACTCATGCATTTCGTATGGATTTTTGCTTTTGGTAGTTTACTCGTTTATTGTTTAAAAGTTTCTTAGTGTATAAACATTTTCTTTTGTTCTTTACTTACTAGTCACTAATTCGATTAGAAAAATTATGAAAATGTAGAATATATTTTTACTGTTAAGAATTATTAGTAAAATAAAGTTACTTTTGCATTACTTTGACTTTTGTGAGAATTTTGATTAAATCCATACAAAAATACATGATGTTGAATCCTAATTATTTTTAGTTATTTATAAGAAGGGGTAATTTAGGTGTGTGACATGAATTACATTAGCACAGTGGATTACTCTTCTTAAATCGTGAAAAGTTATCATTAAACAGTATATTTTACCATGTTGGGTATTTTTCCCAAGCAGTACGGAGTTTATTTTTTAATGCCCCTTTTTTAGAAGAAATTTTTATTTTTTTTTGGTGAAATAACCTGTTTATAGTATCGTGTGTTTAGCATTTGCATTTTAATTGATAAAGTTGTGTATGATGAGCACTTGGCACAAATTGCGTTCTAATTTCAGTTTACTGAACATATCATTGTGCTTAAATAGAAGACGATTTATTTATTTTGATTTTTTTTATACTCGGTTTGTAATAATAAGCGAATGATTTTATGTAAATGAAAATTTGTATGTTCATTATTGATTTATTGTTCAAGCCAATAAATGTATTTTAACAAAAATCATAATTTTTTAAATTGTGCCAAATAAATTCAGCTTGATATCTATGAATGTCAATTTCATACGATTGTATTAATAATATTATACAACGTTAAATATATGCAATTTTATAAATATTATTGACAAACATTGAAGATGCAATCGTTCAACGTGCGCGTCAATAATATTTGAATGTATTGAAGAAAAAAAATTTATGACATGTATAAAAGCAACTTTTTTATAAATACAAATTATAATAAATGCTTTTAATTCGATGTTAGATTTTGATAAATATTTTGCAATTTATATAATTATTTTTTTGGAAATAAATCGTATTGTTTTCCTTTTGTTTTTTGCGGGCACCATCATATTGGTGTAAAGATATTATTTGTCACTTCTACACAGAGTTGCAAATTTTCATGAAGTTATACAAAATGTGATTGATTAATGATTGTTGACTTCAAGAATATTTTCAGACGATCTCTGTAAAATGCTATTTTTACACCAAATAAGTCAGTATTAAGAAGAATGTGCAACACTTGGGTAGGATAATTTTTAAAATAAATATTTATTACTGAAAAGATATTTATAAATATTGTAACATATTGAAAATGTATTTTTATTTTCAATGTTAATTTCCCGACCTCACTGAAATCGAAATGTGTATATATTATGTTGTGAAATCATATTTGATAAATTGATCCAATAGAAACACCAAATATTACGTTTTGGAAAGATATA
Source organism: Cryptophagus acutangulus (assembly GCA_963556235.1). Lineage (NCBI taxonomy): Eukaryota > Metazoa > Arthropoda > Insecta > Coleoptera > Cryptophagidae > Cryptophagus > Cryptophagus acutangulus. The sequence continues at coordinate 4,548,163 of OY744558.1, read as the reverse complement.
AAAATATATTAAAAAAAAAAAAAACGGTGAGTAAATAGAAATAAATATTTGAAAGAGAAAACGTTATTTTATTAAAATTGTCTAGAAACATCAACATTTTTCAACGAGTATTTCTGGTAGTGAGTATTATCACAAATTTATTTCACATTAAATTTTTGGTGCATTACTGGTTGCAAACCAGTAATTTTTCGTTGTCTCGAAGTTGTCTGCAACCAGCACTGCATCATTGAGAAAAGAGCGCGAATGATTGGCGAGAGCTTAGGAGAGAGTGAGAAAAATATATAATAAACACGCGTATTTATAATTAGTGTATTTCGGTTATGCGTTGATGGTTTTTGATAAAAATCATCTCAAAATATTCTGAAAAGATTAATCTGTTTCCTAAAGTTTTTTTTTTAAAAATAGTGGATAATTAAAGACATATTTGACAAACAAAAATAAATTAACATAATTAACAATGATTAATTAAAATTATTCAAATTTAGTGAGCTTCTTACCCTAGAGAATTTTTTTCTGAACATTTTGACATGATTTTCATCAAAAACCATGAACGCATAATCGAAATACAGTAATTATAAATACGCGTGTTTATTATATATTCTTCTCACTCTCTCTTAAGCTCTCGCCAATCATTCGCGCTCTTTTCTCTATGATGCAATGCTGATTGCAGATAACTTCGAGACAGCCGGTGGGGAAATACTAATTCGTAGAATTAGTATGCAACTAAACATACACATTTTACTATTTTCTGAAGGTAGTATGTAAATTAATCGTCATGCATTTTAATAAATAATAATTATAGGCAACATTTCTTTGATATACGTTATTTACCTATATCAACGAAATCGCCGGAAACCAATTTTTCCTACGACCATTGTCAAAGTAATTGTATGATGATCGATGAATTAATGAATAATTCTACATTTTCAAAATATTTAGAATATTAATTTCCTTCAGCGCAAGGGCGTATCCACATTTATTTCGTGGTCGATTGCAAAAAATGACGAAGTCAAACGCAAGACCTATTTTGTTTGTACAGTTATCTCCAAGTCCAATTTATGACTGTTGTTATTTATTTATAAAATTAAAGAGATATTAGTATGTTTGTATTCGTATCGAGGTTTTGTTTATACACTAAATATCCATGAACATTTGCATGACCTTATATGACCATAAAAGCAAACCTACTTATGGCATCATTTGATGTCATTGGATTTTAAAAAGGAAATTAAGTTTAATTAGTGCTTTAGAAATTATATTCACATCAGCCAGCCATAAACAGATTTTCTGTGCTTATCTGATAAGACCTGTATCGGACCAAATAATTCTATCCAATTACAAGCGCGATGTGCCAATCCAATTTTTCAGGTGTCACGATTATGGGTGGAATCGAAAGTTAATAAATTACAAAAGGCAAATCGTTCACTTTGAGATGACCCGACATGCGAGAAGGTGAAAGTCTAGTAAAGTAAAAAAAATAATTTATTATAACACTTGTAGTATACATTCTAGAAAATAATTTACAAAATATCTGATTTTTACAATAAGGTAATTATTAAACTATATACAATAGCCAACTGAAATCGCTATAAAAAAAAAACCAATTAACACTTAATATACACAATTACTATAAGATCAGTTTAAATAAATTTGAAAAGTTCTAAGCCAACAAATAGAGCCGTTCCAACCACACGACCGGACAATCACCACTCAGTCAAACGTAGTCCGCCAAACCCGCAGGATTCGTCTAACTACCTTTGACCACTTGTGAGCCCTCCAGGCGTATGACCGGAGCAGACCTACCATTTTCACATTTAGTCGCAAATAAAAGGATAAAGTTATTCATTGAATTCTACCACGCTTTTGTACTAAAACGCACAAACGACATCCCCAAAAAACTGAACGTGCCCCCTTTCATCGTCCTGTCCGACTTGCTGCCTGCATCCACCCCCCAACTCTAGTTCGGCAGCGTGTCGTACAAAATATCCCTGGCAGATTGCGACAGTTCCTCGGGAAACTGAATATTAAAGTTGATGATGAGGTCACCACGGCGCGAAGGCTCCTTCGGCAGCGGCAAACCCTGACCTGGCATACGTTTGATTGTCGTCGGCTTGATCACTTCGGAGGTGAAGTGAATCGGTCGAGACTTGCCAGACATTGTCGGCACTTCAACGGTACAACCACACAAAGCCTGCAAAAAGCAAGAGAAAAAAAAACATCATTTACTATTTCGCTTAAAATAACCCACAAGGCGAACGTCACACTCGCTAAATTTAGACCGATTGCTAAAGGGGGGCCAGGGTGACTTCATTTCGAATTAATTTTGTCCTACGTGAGATTTTATTACTAACTCAACAAATTGGATTTTTGCTTTTTTTACGCGATGTGAGAAATTTAATGAATTTCAATCTGGGTCAATATTTGGTCTTAAAATTTCGGCGTAAACGAACAAAATTGATGGACTGTGATTTTTATCAATTTGTTTGTAATGATTTTTCGAGATCGTTATATATCGTGATAACAATTCTAGAATTGCGACTAGAAAAGTCGAGATTAAAAACGAATCTAATGAGATAAAACTTAATCTCTCTTAGATTCGCTGGTAGCAAACTTTTCCGTTCTACTTGTTCAAACTGCATTCGTACCTGCAGAATTGCCATCACCGTTATAAAATTGAAATTACTAAAAAGTTACCGATTGATTTCTAATATTTTTTTGCCGTTTACGCTCCAAAAAGTTTATAAAGTGGAATGATCATTTGAAAGCGACTAATATGCAATTTAAAACTAACGATGTAAACGTTTTCGGACTCATTCGCCTAAAAGTCCCAAAAAGTTTACTACTAACGATCAAGTTCCACATTTTGTGAGACCATTACCATCAATTTTTCCCACATTGCTAAACTTTGGACCAACCAAATTTGCTATGACGTCGGAAAATTTCTGTGAATAAGTGTCATCAATGACTTACTTCTTTAAGCGTGACTTTCGCAGTAAATCGCAAATCACTGCCTTCCCGTTTAAACTGGGGATGTGGCCGATCGCGAATAATGAACACAATATCCGCCGGAATTTTGTTCCTGCCTTGGTCACCTTCCCGTTGGAATGTTATTTTCGTGCCAGCTTTCCAACCAGGCTTCACATTGATCGTCAACACCTTCTCCTCCTTCTTGGTGGTGCCATCCGGCTGCAACACCTTGCGAACGATCCGCATCTTCTTGGTGCACCCATTCGTGATATCCTCCAACGTCACATACAGATCGTGCTCGATCGGCGGATCCTGCATCTTGTCTTTGTTCCGATTGGGACTGTTGTGGAAGTTGAAGGACTGACTGCGAAACGCGCCGCCCGGACCGCCCGGTCGCGGGCCCACGCCAAGCGATGCGAACGGATCGTCCACGTCCATATCGTCATCGTGCATGCCAAACATGCGATTGCTATTGCCAAAGTCGAAGAACGCCTGGAATGGACTCGCATTGCCGAAGAACTGCGCGAAGGTCGCACGCGGATCTCCATGGAAGCTGTAGGAAAAGTTGTTCGGATTGCCATTCGCATGGTGGCCGGATGTGCCCCCTTTCAAGCCCTCCTCGCCATACGCGTCGTAGATGTCGCGCTTCTTCTTGTCGGACAGCACCTCGTAGGCCTCCGCCACCTCTTTGAACTTCTCCTCGGCGCCCGCGGCTTTGTTTTTGTCGGGATGGTATTTGAGGGCGAGTTTTCGATAGGCCTTCTTGATGTCGTCGTCGGTGGCCCCTTTCGCCAGGCCGAGCGTTTTGTAGTAATCCTTGCCCATATTTGCACAACGCCACACGAATTACACTCGAATTGTACGCACAGATGTTCGTAATGAATTAATGTCACTTTGCAAACGTATACACGTCCTTGCGATTGCACGGCGATTCGCTCACTCCCCGTTTTTCGGTACAAGTTGCCTTATATATTTAAAGGTTATAGTTCTAGAACAGACGCGACTCCTTCTGGAATATGCTGGAAGCTCAGCGGCGGCACACTGGTGCACGCACAAATTCACCCAACGAATTGATGGCAATTGACGATTGTTTTTCGTGGTAGTACGATGCATTTGCCGTAAATTCGTTGTCAGCAGCCGTGAAAAATAGAGCAGGCTATTTTCGTGGTCGCAATAGATGGAAATAGGCGTGCGGTAATTGCGATCGCACGACACCACTGGAATTTTTCTAGAGGCAAAGCGCGCGAAATTTGAAATCGTACGGCTGGGCTAATTGCACTAACAAAAGCGGCGATGATTTTTGTGCATTATTCGCTAATTTATAATTAGTGGTGGTGTGACCTTAATTTGAATGGGGCCATAATATAGTAATATGTTGAAAATAGATTTTGCTGTGAATTGTTCAATTAAACGCGACGCGAATTTCCGTCCGTTCGCTCGGTTATTTGAGTTATTTGAATTATTTGGCAATGAGGTGAGAGACAACATGACCATTTAAGACATGGCTTGTGATCTGGTCTGTGCCTTATGCGTGTAGTATGATGCAAATAAAACGTCTACCCATGCAAAAATACACAAGGACATCGATTATATTAGGACACAACAAAAGCATGCATTTATTATTATTAATTCGTCTTCTATATAATGATGATATTAATACGGCAAGTTGGTCGGTGGTGTTCCATTCAGCCAGCTTATATTTTGCTAATTTGTTTGATTCGAAAAAAGTACCAGGTATTAATAGATACCTACACATATTGAGCGCGATTTTCTGTCCATGTATATTTATAATTTATTTGTAAAAATTATACATTTTGCACACGTTCGACGACGTCATCACTAATACAACATCGTTTTGCTTTTTGCAATTGTGTACATTTACTTCTATTGCTTTTTAATTGTATTGAAAATTAATTCATTTTAATTCTAATCTCAAATTGCGGCTTATGACAATTTATTAGTTTTGCTTATCTAAATTCACTGCAAATTTCGCCACATCTGATAAAGAATAGATGGACCAAGATTTCACGCATAAATTTGCAAATTTATGCGTGAAACGTTGCCTAGCAGCTAAGGGAATTTAACCCGGAAAAGCAGTTTCAGACACTATGAATTATTCTAGAACATATCTAATGGTAGATTTAGAGAGAGAACAGATGTAGCAATACATGAACGGATTTTTTTTTTATATTTTTCCGCTAATTAGCAAGCGAGTGATTAATATTTGATCGAGGTTATTTTATTCATATTTTACTTAATTAATGGCTATTCAAACAAATCTTTTGTCAAAATATAAGTATTTTTTCTCTCTAATTTTCGATAGCTTTGGAAATTTTCTAGGTGTTATAACAAAGCCGCAAACTGCTTTACCAGTTTTTAAGAATTTTCCACACCTCTCGATCTTTCCTAATGTTTTCGGCTAAGCACGTGGCAAATAAGTCAGATCTTGGTCCATCTATTCTTTATCAGATATCGCGAAATTTGCAGTGAATTTAGATAAGCAAAACTTTGTAGATTCGCTAGCGACCAGATCCTGCTATATATAGCGGTATCGCCCCCTTAAAGTTTAATGTTATTGTTGATAAAATACGACATTTTCATATTATGGTTAATTAATTTCCAAAATCTTTATTATTAAGAGGAGTACTTCGACTGAGCTCCCATTTCAGCGCGTCTAACTGGAACGCATGCTATTCTCATGGAAAAATCACTGTCACTCGGTGTCAGGCCCACAGGAAAACTACTGAATCAATTTTATATATTTAAAGTGATATACATTCTAAAATTATTAATCTATGCTTTTGATGGGACAAAGTTTTTATAGTTCATTGTAAACAAAAGATACAGCTACTCAAAGTTAATATAGTTGATATTTCAAATACAAAATAACATAAATAACACTTTGTCCATTGCAATCGCAGATAAATCAATTCAGATTATATATCAGTTTAAATATTGCAAATTGATTCTTTAGTTTTTAAAATTGTTGTACACCCGATTTGAATTTGTTAACATATTTTGAACGAAAATCATTGTTAGAGTGCCTGTACTAGTGCTCGGTAGTCTACCGAGCACTACCGACGGTAGATGACTATACGGACGCTCAAACGCAAGATAGCTTCGAAGATGGCTGGTTGCGTCTCATTTCAACACATGCAAATATGTCTCATGCTAATATTTGTGTCCTAACTCTAATAAAAGAGATGAAGGGTGTCGTTTGTCGCTTCCACAATTTGCGGTTACCGTTAGCTTTAAAAAGTCCTCCTCTTATACTCAAAATTGATTGATAAGCCCGTTGCTTATATCCCGTTATTGAAGCCATATAGACTTAAAAAATTTATTTTTGTTATATTAGCAACTCCGTGTTTTTCATACACGGAGTTTGAAAAGGTTGCTGAAAACCTTAGATCTTTGCTAAGCCTTGCTTTAAAGCAACCTTATTGGAAATGAGGAATCCATTCCTAACGGCCACTTCCTTTTCATTGAAGTGACCGTGGTTGTGATTGATATTTCAGATTGTCTGTTTCTATTTGTATAAAGAAAAAGTTTTTGCAGCAGCAACATGTAATCTATCAGGCACCCTCTAACAATCCATATATGAACTTTGACTACATTTTTAACGATAGTACATTTTTAGGTACGGTATTTATATAAATTTAATGTTAATTTGGTATAGGATTATAGAAAACCAATATGTATTACAAATAAGAGATATTTATTACCAATAGTAGAAACTTAACACAAAATATATTTTTAAATAAATAATATTTACTAATAAAAATGAATATTAATGGAATTATGTGCCCTGTCGCCCAAGCAACGTCTTCGGCCGCCACGGCCACGTCTTCGACCCCGCCGTCCACGGGAAGGTGGGCCGTGCACGAATATATGCCAACCGCCATTTCTCCACTCAAATTCCAAGCTGCTCTGAATTTGTGGTCTGAAACACAATACTAAAATCAATATATAAGTAAAAATTAAAATATTTCTAGCTCTCGAGGCTATTAACTTTCGTCATTCTGCCTCTTGGGCCTACTGTTTAACGTCGGACCCAAACCACGATCTTCAGCTATTTGGTAGCTCAAATTCTCCTGCGAGTATTACCCCGCAGTTTGTCAGCCAAATGCCTACTGATTGTCACAATAAAGATTCAGAACTTAGTGGGAATTGAACCCACGAGTCTCGGATTGCAAGTGGGTACTTGACTCGCTGCGCCAGAAGAGCCGGCTATTATTTAAATTATCATTTTTTTTTTTGGATTAGCAGATTCACAGAAAGCATTTTGGTTTATGGCAAACATCAATAGTTTATTTAATTACCTGATATAATTTGGCATCGGCCCCACTGCAGGAGTTGGAGGTCGTACAACTGCGGATGGTGGTATTGCGGCTGGCGCTACTGCAGGTGGCGGTAAAGTGCGGGGCGGTACTTCGGGTGGCGGTAGTGCGGGTGGTGGTAGTTCAGGTGGTGGTAGTGCGCGTGGCGGTAGTGCCGGTGGGGCATGTGGTATTGGTGCTGCGGCTGCGGGAGCAGTAATTTCCATTTTATGATATATAAATAAGCAGTCAGCTATAAAATGTATTAGTTAAGTTGGAATTACATTAAACTAATTAATATTTCAATTATTATTTATTCTTACAATTTGTATAAACTACCTATAAGGATGTACACGAATCTTCTATAGCTAGAGTGTAGAGCGAAGTGTTTGTAAAGTACAAATAGGGCCAGCATAACACACGCGCACCAATGGTGGATGTGTATTTCGCTCACAAAAAAAGCCTACGAATTTTTTCGCAAAACTAAACAAAAAACAAAATATTCTTGGATATGTTATGGTAATGTATTAAATAAGCTTTTAACCATTGTTGAAGTCAAATATATGTAATAAATATTTATTTTAATTCGTTTTGATTTATACTTTATAGCAAGATTTAAATATTTATTAGAATTCGGATTTCGTCATTTTTTTGGTCAATTTGAAGAAGCGCTATTAATACAAAGTTCTAGTGGAAGAACATTCGCATGTCGCGCCTACACCCGGATTCGACAAGATTCAATTTTTTTAAAAAATTAATCAAACAAAAAAATTATTAACCTCTCATTAATTATTTTATATAATTATGTACTTACGCAATCTTTTGAATAAACTAACCTCGAATTACTTACTTCGATTCAAGAGGAGGACTTTTTAAAGCTAACGGTAAACGCAAATTGTGGAAGCAACAAACGATACCCTTCATCTTTTTTATTAGAGTTAGGACACAAATATTAGCATGAGACTAGAATTGGAGTATATTTGCATGTGTTGAAATGAGACGCAACCAGCCATCTTCGAAGCTATCTTGCGTTTGAGCGTCCGTATAGCCATCTACCGAGCACTAGAACAGACACTCTAACGATGATTTTCGTTCAAAATATGATAAAAAAGTTCAAATCGGGTGTTCCATAATCTTAAATACTAAAGAATCAATTTTCAATATTTAAACCGATATATAATCTGACTTGATTTATCTGCGATTGCAATGGACAAAGTCTCAATTCTGTTATTTTGTATTTGAAATATCAACTATATTAATTTTGAGTAGCTGTATCTTTTTTTTACAATAAACTATAAAAATTTTGTTCCATCAAAAGCATAGATTAATATTTCTAGAATGTATATCACTTTAAGTGGGGCGGTCGGAAAGCAACGCTAACTAGATGTCGCTACATTACAATTTTATTTCATACTTTTTAGCTAAAACACGTAAAAAGTTATGAATTACAATATATTTTTCAAAAAACAATTAACAACCCAAGCTCATGTATTATTATGTTTATCAAATTGTGCCTTGGTTAATTATTTATTGAACTTTGAAGTTTAAAATTTTTTCTATTGATTTTTCACAACTCGTGTTAACAGAAGCCCAAACAAGTATGTCAAAATCTATCTCTAAAAGTTCAAAGCTTATTTTGCAGTAATTTGACTAAAAAGTATGAATCAAATGTGAAATGGTGCAAACTGTAAAAATTTTAAATGACATTTAGTGCCATGTTAAATGCCGTTTAGTTCGGTAAGCTAATCACAGATGGCTCCTAATCAATATAATACCGTACAATATTGTGTTTGTGCACCTAGGCACACTGAGTGACGAGTGTAACTCTATCCTTTTTCGATTAGGTATAAAACAAAGAATAGAGATGTACTATTATTATGCAGAAGCATATATGTATTTTTGTTGCGATTGTAATATGCTGAAAATGTTAGAAGGCAGATTTCTTTGGGTTAATTAATTTTCCTCAACAGAAACCGCTTTTATAAAAATAAATGTGTACACAGCGCATTCTAGAAGAAATAGTTTGAAGTAGCTCCGGACAACCATCTTCTTTACCCACTTGTTCTAAATGGGCGTAACCCAACGCTCGTCTTAAATATTTAAAATTGATTCAGTAGTTTTCCTGTGGGCCTGACACCGAGTGGCAGTTGTTTTTCCATAAGAATAGCATGCGTTCCAGTTAGACGCGCTGAAATGGGAGCTCAGCCGAAGTACTCCTCTTAATTCTGTACGACCCTGTATATGTCGAATGCTAGAGAAATTCAGTCGTGGACCGTGGTGTAAATCACCGGAGGTATCACGTACGGTTTATTGCCAACTTCAACTTGCTAGTGCGGTCAAAAATGACGTCTACAATGTACCTAACCTAATAATTGTTATTAATCTTTAATTTTAATGTAATTAATTACTATATAATGGCTTGGCTGCAAAACTTGGCCGGACGAGCTGAGGATTTATTGAATAAAATTGATCAAAATGCTGCCACTGTTTTGAACGAACCAAATCCGAACGTTGATGAAAATGGGTAAGTGTTTACGTTATTGACATTACTCAAGTCCATGTTTTGTGTTGTAAATACGAAACGTATACGTTTTCAGCGATGTGCAATTGAGTATCGCCGAAGAGGCGCCTAGCGAAGTTACTGCAAGTTTTGTGGACATACCGGACGATTGCGATTCGGCTAGAATCGCAAGTACGCCGTCTCCAGCAACAAGCATCACAATGGACGTAGTAAAAAGTGTGGAAGCTAGTGAGGATAATGTTAGTTTAAAAGTGGAGTCAGTACTCTCATCTAATGGTATGTTGTGGTAAAAATTCACCTGTGGAAATTGTATTTAAAAATCGAATTTTTAGAGAGTGTCAGCATAAAGGACGAAAGGCCATTGCGGAGTAATTTATCGTCAACGAGCTCGATGCGGAATAGGTAAATGAACAAAGAACCAGCATATTTAACTTAGTTAGGCACAGTTTAGTTGATAAGGTTTGCTTGACCAATTGCGTACAAATGGTCTCTTTCTCTGCAGCCTCAAAATTTTTTGGTGTATTACTGGTTGCATATTCTCAAATAAGGGAGCCTTAATAATTTAATTACCAATTTTATAATTTCAAAAACAAAAAGATGGTACAACTGTCCTGGTCGGTCCACCCTAGTGCGCTTCTGGCAATTTACAGACTATTAAAAATAATGTACTAAAAAAATGTGAACATTTTATGAAACTTAGTCAAGCAAACCCAATATTCAATTAAACCGTGCTTAGTTTAATCAACTATTTGAAGGGGTGAGATTATTTACTAACCGATGGAACGCATAGTTTTATTTTAGCAGAAGAAACGCAAATACTAAATGAGAAAATTGCGAAGCTAGTGTTTGAAAATCAAGATTTAAATAAGCAATTGTTAAATATGCAGCATTTATATTTGCAGTTGCGCAATGATAATGGAAATATGCAATTTCAAATTGAACGGTTGAACGAGCAAGTGCTATCCGCGCAAAGTGAGAAAGACCAATACATTGCTAGAGCGCAAAGGATTTTACAAGAAAAGGAGAAATTAATTTCTCTCAAACAGGAAAATGCTACTGTGGAAGAGACGGAAAATGTTTATGCGGTTTATAATGAAGAATTAAAGTATGTATTTGGTCGACAGGTTAATCACCACCTAGAATTTAAGTTAAGATGGAAAGCTTTTTATATTTTCAACTTGTATTCCAAAAACGCATTTAAGTTAGACGTTTTTTAGGCGCGAATTGGAATTTCAGCAACGCAAAAATGAAGAGTTAAGCGACAAAAACAAAAAGCTTTCCACTGACATACAAAGTCTACAAATGCAGCATCAAATCATACAGAATGGCTTAAACCAGACAAATCAATCGCTGGAGAATAATTTATTGAATGAGAAACGGTTGAAAAGAAGCGCCGAAGAGGAATGTCAACAAAAAATCCAAGTACTTCAATCTAAATTGAAGCCGAATATTTTTTAAACCGGTCAATTTGTAGGAGTTGTACATGAAAAGTCACGAAATCCAACAACTGCAAGAAATTATCAATGCGAGAAACGAGGAAAATCTGCAACTTAAGGAATTATTTAAACAAAAAACGAACTTATCGACAAATCCGAATTCGGAGTCGCGTATCCAGGATTTAACGCAAACTCTAATGTTGAAGCAAAACCATCTGGAAACAGTCACGACTGAACGAAATGCGTTGAGACTTCAAATGGAGAAACTAGATGTAATTTATTAATATTATAAATTTAATTCATCTTTGATTTAATTGATTATTATTTCAGACTGAGTACAAGAAAAATATACTCCAATTGCAAAGGTCGCAGGTGAAAGTAGTCAACGTGACGGAATCAAATAATAGTAAACCAAATCACTGCAATCTTTACCAAATAAATTGAATTTGGAATTTTTAGCGCGCTCGCATGTTCCTCAATTTATGCGGGTGTCTCCGCTGGACGCAGGAGTGACGCGAAGAGTGAAGCATGCTTATTCGACAGTGGATGCGATCAGCGTGCGGACGGGGACATTTTTAAGGCGATACCCCTTTGCCAGGGTTTTGGTGTTCTGTTACATGGTATGTATTTGAATGCATTATTTGGCTATGACAAACGACACTATGTTCTAAAAATATTTTTTTGCAGGTGCTGTTACATATATGGGTGCTAGTAATTTTGTTGCTTTACGCTCCCAGCAATCGTTAAATTAATTAATTGTTTTTGTGTTTTCTTTGAATATATTGTATAAAATCAATGATGATTAGTATGTAAATAAGCATTTTATATTGTAATTAATTAAATTTTATTGTTGTACAGATTTGTAATTTGTTTTCAATGAAATCAATTCCTTTAAAATCGATGCAACGTTAAATCGCAATTTGTGAAACTGCCGTGCGTCGACTTCCATCGTATATGTTTGTCCATCTTTCAGCTTCACGGTAATTATCACACTCAATGGCACTTTCTTCATTAAATCGCTACCGAAAGAATTTTAATTGATTAACTAATAAAGTAATTAAATCAAGGAGCATTACCTGTTGTTGCACAAACTAATATCAATGCGCCATTTCAGCAATGCTAATTTGCCATAATCGACATTTGCTTTTGAGAAATTGTTTTCTATTTCTTGTCTATTGGTAATTAACGGTAAACTTTCAATAAAATTATTCGAAAATCCGATGTCCATTAATCGCTCATTAAATTCCTTATCTTTTACTTCAAGGAACAGCTTCACGATGTTGATATATACACCCAATACTTCGTACAAATGATCTTTTGGGATGCCACTATCAAGCGAAAATTTATCGATTATTTTTGCACCATTGGTATTTAAGTATGAAGATTGATTTGCAGCCAGAGCAACTATAATTCATAAATCGGTATCAATTTATCAAATATTAACACAAGCTGGGCCATAAGTCACGAAGCAGTGATTCCCGATTGGCGCCGACCCGCGGCTGTTTTTGAAACTCACTTCTTCCACTCACGTGCGCGCGCTTACGGTTTATTATAACAATGAGCTCGCTACTACCGGGCATGCTCGGACATCAGTGTCCATGACCATTTCCCCTCCACCAACATAAAAAAGGTGGCCACAAAAGTAACTAACTGTAGAATAGTTTGACACCACTAGATGTCGCTTCGTGACTTATCGCCCACCCTGTACATAATAGATTTCCATTTTAATTAGCACTAAAAATATATGAATGATATACATATGGTATAAAAATTAAAAACGATTAACAAAACGAAATAAACCAAAAACAATAATATTTAGAAAAATAATTACGCTTTAACAGTCGACCTCTAAATTCACTTGGAAATTCGGACACCGAATTAATCACCGGCCTAGGAACTTCATTCAAATTCATTTCGCTTAATCTATTATCGTATTTATGGCACAGGATTTAAAGCATTGTTGTTATTAAAGTGACAACTGTCACTGCCGAGTGTTGACATTTGAGTTGACGCAAGGCGGTTTTTGTTGACAGCACTTTTAACACTTAATTTACATTAAATGTAAAATGCACTAAAATCGACTTGACTAATCCATTGTAAAACGCGATTAAGTTGGAATAGCAGCTCGTATAAATGATGTTCGAATTAAAAGTGGTGTCAAAGTGACAACGACCAAGTGATGGTTGTATCGCGAAAACGAGCTGTCATAACAATGAGTTGTGTCAATTAACGATGATAACCAATGTGTAACTTGGAATAACTTTGAATGTTAAGTGTCTATTTTATAGGGAATCCAATGCAATAATGTAATCTTAAGCGGAGAATGTAGCATTTAGTTGAACGATGGTCGAGCTCAGCCACTAATCCACTGAATCCACCATATTTACATTTTGGTTTGTTCACGTGACGTGATATGCATGGCGGACATTCCAACATTCATCTGTTTACACAAATTTCATTTCAAACTTCCAATAAAGAGCAATAAACTGACGGAATTGACACGAATTCAAATCTTCCAATAAACAATAAATCGAATCGTTAAAAGTGAGTAGAAGCGTGTGGAAAGGATTTGAAAAATAGCGCGCGCGCTTCCTTTCTGCACCAATATAACCTCAATCTGTAGCTGGATTGTTTATTATTAACGGAGTTAAACCTTTTTCCAGTGTGGTAGGAACGCTATCATTCGACTTGTAATGAATGAAGATCAATAACATGGAAGAGGTTGTTTCTATGAAAAAAGATGTGAAAGTACCTGACAACAATGAAACGCCAACAAAAGACAAATTATTTGATCCCTCGGTGGATATGCTTGTGAATGATTTTGATGACGAACGAACCTTAGAAGAAGAGGAAGCCTTAGCCGCCGGTGAATCTGACGATCCGAACGCAGAACTGTCCAGCTTACAAAAGGTGCATTTTTGCTTTATTAAGGTGTCGTGTCGATTGCGATTTAATAGTCCGGGCCAATTATTTTTACTTCTGACGTAGAAGAAGTAAAGGCCCATTTATAGTTCGTCGTTAACGCGTATCCGTAATCGTATCGTTAGCCGTATAAAAAGTGAGCTATTTTAGTTCCGTGTCAATTACGACAATGTTGCCATCTACCGGATACACCCGCCTCCGATTCAATAAATTCTCTTCCTACGTACATTAGGAAGTTTTAAGGGCCCAGGTTTTTGCAACCAGTAATGCACCATACAATTTAATGTGAAATAAATTTGTGATAGCGTTTATCGATCTGTTGTTACCAAAACAGGTTGAAAAAAATAAAGATATACGTAGTGCGCACTAGAGCAACCTATTGAAAATCTCCATTATAGTTTATCGCGTGCAGGAGCGAGGAATTTTCATTTCGCTAGAAATTCATCAGTTTTGCTTCTATTTAATTTTTATTATTTATCCGATTTGGATGTGTGATACATCAATAGGTTCAAAAAACATGTGCCTTTAACAACAGAGAAAGAAAAAGTCCTTTAAAATGATATATATTTAATAAGAAATAGTTGAAGTTTAATAGATGAAGTTCATTATGTTGTTAAAATTTCAACCATTTCTTATTAAATATATATTATGTTAAAGGACTTTTTCTTTTTTTATTCTTAAAGGCACATGTTTTCCGAACCCATTGATGTATCACACATCAAAATCGGATAAAAAATAAAAGTAAAATAGCAGCAAAACTGATGAATTTGTAGCGAAATAAAAATTTCTCGCTCCTGCACGCGATAAACTATAATGGGAGATTTTCAATAGGTTGCACTAGTGCGCCCTAAGTATATCTTTATTTTTTTCAACATGTTTTGATAACAAAAGATCGACAAACCTTAACATAAATTTATTTCACATTAAATTTTTGGTGCATTATTGGTTGCAAACCTTCGATTAAGAAAGCTTTAACTATTGATTTATAGTCTATTGATCACTCGGTACTCCACGTAGTATTAAAAAGCAGGATCGGCTTTAAAAGTAATTTTCAATTCTACCAGAAACGGGAATTAATCTACCGATTTTTAAACAAAAAAATTGCTTGGAGTTGTGACGTCATGCTTCCAATTAATTTTGAATGAATTTATTTTCATTGAAAAGTAATTTTTTTTGCCAAATCGCTTCATAATATCCACAGAACGAATACCGATTTTTTTTTGCATTTTGTACAATACTCCTTGCATAGTAGAATATTTCCTCTCAAAACTTTGAACTTTGATAAATCCCGCGTTCGGCTTCAACGCACCCCACTGCGTCGAACATTTCAAAAAATATAAAAGCATTTCCGGTATTTTCTCTCTCTTTCTGTCAATTTTTTCACTTACCTTAGATTTTGTATGACCTTCATATTATTAAAGTGGTTCCTTAAAAAAGTTTTGTCACTTTTTGGCACAATTTGAACTTTTAAATTGTCTAACGATCGCACTCGAAACATTACTGCATTAATATTATTGGTCATGTCTAACAATAGACTGGGCTTCTGCGTACAATTGGCCACGGCTAAACATAGACTGGGCTTTTGCGTTTTCTGTTGTATATGGTCAGGTAAAATACTAGACGAACGGGAAACCGACGTCTTTTTTTGGAAAAAAATTGGAGAATTTTTAACATCTTACTATTTAGGCAACGATACCTTAATTAAACTAGGGTTCGACACTTTCTTCATTTTCAGCGATTGCTGATAATACTTGAACGGTATCATCGAACACGTCGATTGAATCTTCGACATTAACAATTATGCTCATCGTCTTATCTACGACCATACTTTTTTCCAACAGTGTTGTTAAAATAGACTCCGTAAAATTCGGCTTTCTCAGAGTGTTTAAAGCTTTCACGCATTTACCCAGGACCAAAAGAGAGGAATTAATGTGTCGATGCCTGACTGTTTTATATTAAGGCTTCTTTAGTAGTCGAGTGTTTTCAACCAGTAATGCACCAAAAATGTAATGTGAAATAAATTTATGTTAGCGTTTGTCGATGTTTTGTTATCAAAACATGTTGAAAAAAATAAAGATATACTTAGTGCGCACTAGTGCAACTTATTAAAAATCTACATTACAGTTTATCGCGTGTAGGAGCGAGGAAATTTTATTTCGCTAGTAGTTTATCAGTTTTTCTTCTATTTCATGTTTATTTTTTATTCGATTTTGATGTGTGATACATCAATGGGTTCAGAAAACATGTGCCTTTAAGAATAGAGAAAAAAATCTTTTAACTTAATATATATTTAATAAGAAATGGTTGAAATTTTAGTAACATAATGAACTTATTAAATTTCTATTATTTTTTATTAAATATATATTATTTTAAAGGACTTTTTCTTTCTCTATTCTTAAAGGCACATGTTTTCTGAACCCATTGATATATCACACCACAAAATCGGATAAATAATAAAAGTGAAATAGAAGCAAAACTAATGAATTTCTAGCGAAATGAAAATTCCTCGCTCCTGCATGCGATAAACTATAATGGAGGTTTTCAATAGGTTGCACTGGTGCGCGCTAAGTATATCTTTATTTTTTTCAACAAGTTTTGATAACAAAAGATCGACAAACGCTAACATAAATTTGTTTCACATTACTTATTATGGTGCATTACTGGTTGCAAACACCCGATTAAAGGAGATTTAACATATATTGGCAGTTGTTAAGGCAGGCAACTAACAATACAAGTTAATATAGTCCTCTATTTCAAATTCCTGCTAACCAACTAGCTCCCTCTATGAGGAACAATGCCAATGATATTCCAGATTTTTTTACTTACCAATGATATTCCAGAATCATGCATTCAAATTTGCAATCCAGTTATCATGTTAACTATAATTTTAAAATTGTTTTATATGAAAAGGCTTTTTTAGACTAAATTGTTAATTTTCAGGAGAGTAATATGCCTTTGGAGGAGCTGCTGGCACTGTATAATTATCGAGGTGAAAATCAAGAAAACGAAAGTCCTGTTGAAGATCCAGAGCAATCCGAACCAATGGAAGAACAGGAAAGTGAACCTGACCCACCAGGGCCCACATCGAAACTCAAGGACCTCTATGAACCCATACCGGAAAATGACCAAGAAGCTTCCAGATTATTACGCTGTAGGTTTTCGGTCAGCAGTTCTTGATTCATTCAATCTAATCGACGTATGTTTCTAGCGGTTTCCCGAGTGAGCGAAGAAGATGAAGAAGATTACGAGAACTACAGTTCGGAAGATGACGAGTGGCGAAAGGTTAATAAGGTTATATACTTTATTTTCATATTTTTTTTACATTCTAACGGAAACATTAGAATTTGCCGTGCAAATTAGCGTAAAACTTAGCTTAGCTTATAGCTTAGCACATTGGCATATCAACGTGAAAATAAGTTAATTGTCGATATTAAATACACTAGGTAATATCTAATAGTACCATTTGAAAAAGAAAATATGTAGCAACAAATACACGTTTTTAAAAATTTTAATTCGGTTATCGTTAATTAAAAAATGACTGGTGAAAAACTGGGGAAAAAACTGGATGATTTATTATGTAAATGTTGCTGTGCGACAAGAGACAAATTCGTTTGTGTACCAGCGCCTGCATTTTTTCAAATTGTTTCGAATGCGTGCACTTTTCCCCTAGTAGGACGTTGCGATCCGTTGGGCGCAGATCTAAGGCTCGTAATGGAGCTCAATCGGTTGGTTTTATTATCATTCCGTTCGGACTTACGGTGCCCCGGTCTGCTTGCTCGACGGTATATGGATGGTGCAGGGCCGCTTAAATTTTATTAATTTTTTTACTACAAAAAAAAAATCAAAATCCGTAAACGGGAAGGCGGTTAAAAACTCCGCACAACAAGCAGCGCCTTCTATTTTAAATATATTGATGATAATGTCATTATTAATAATCAATGTCCTTTGTCTTATAATCTATCTTATCTATCTGTTCGGATGAATCATCTAAATAATGTTTGTAAATGGAAATTAATAATAAGTGGCGATTAATAGACAAATAATGAATAACTAAATAAATTTTGCTTGTAATTAAAATTGCAATCTGTAAATTAAAACTTTTATCGCAGTTATGGCTCTAGTAAGTGAAACAATACAAGTTAAGTTTAAACAATGCTTTAGTTTTGTTTACAAAAATCTTATAATCTATAAATAATATCGAGTGTAATCTATGCTGTACTGATTTAATTAATAAGAAAAGAAACACGGGGAATTGTGTTAGTGTTATGCAATTTATTTCTGTGGGTGTAAGCACAATCTTGATAAAGACGTATTTATTTTGCATCTACTATGGATTTTTAATTTTAACTTTAACAGAAATTTTAAGAAATGAAACAAATGGCACACCCTGTATATCAAACTGCAGCGAACAATTATTGTTTTTAAAATAAAGCATTGTATTTTTTAGTCAAGTCATAACAATTTAATCAAAAAAGATAAATAGTTTTATTGTAAATTAACTAATAATTTTGTTGAATCGAAAGAATAATAATGCAGTGTAATTTCGTTCATTTTTAAGATAAGATAACAATTCAACTTCCAAGAATAATGCTTTAATTTGTTTGAGTTAACCCTGTATGTACACATATTCATTCGATAAAATATATATTTACTAATTTTAAACTTGACGAAGATAATTAAATTGATGTTGTTTTAGACGATAATGGTAGGTAGCGATTACCAAGCACAAATACCAGATGGTTTATGTCATTATGACGATGCCTTGCCTTACGAGAACGAAGATAAGTTGTTATGGGATCCGGCGTTGACCGTATCAGATACTGTTAAGGATTTTTTGAAAAAAGCGGCGCAAATCACCAAGCCCGCCATTCCGATGGGGATCCATTTACGCGATGATGAACAAGCCTTATATCTGTTACATCAATGCGGATATAATATTGAAGAAGCCTTACGACGCTTACGGATGACGGTCCCCTCCAGTTCGGAGAGTATGTCGTTGTGGTCGGAGGAGGAATGTCGAAATTTTGAAGCGGGCGTACGAACGTATGGGAAAAACTTTCATCTGATACAGCAGAACAAGGTAGGTTCAAAGTGACAACTTTTTCGACAAGTCGATTTATAATTCCGAAAATTTAAAATATCGCAAATTTCTAAAATTTGTATTACAAAATCTACGAAATAATTTTCAAAAAAACTTTCACACATCTTTTAAGGCTCCCTTAGTCGAGACTTTGCACCAGTAATGCACCAACAAATTTAATGTGAAATAAAATTATGTTAGCGTTTGTCGATCTTTTGTTATCAAAACATGTTGAAAAAAAATAAAGATATACTTAGTGCGCACTAGTGCAACCTATTGAAAATCTCCATTATAGTGTATCGCGGGCAGGAGCGAAGAATTTTCATTTTGCTAGAAATTCATCAGTTTTGCTTCTATTTCACTTTTATTTTTTATCCGATCTTGATGTGTGATACATCAATGGGTCCAGAAAACATGTGCCTTTAAGAATAAAGAAAGAAAAAGTCCTTTAAAATAAAATATATTTAATAAGAAGTAGTTGAAGTTTAATAGATGAAGTTCATTATGTTATTAAAATTTCAACCATTTCTTATTAAAGATATATTATGTTAAAGGATTTTTTCTTTCTCTTTTCTTAAAGGCACATGTTTCCTGAACCCATTGATGTATCACACATCAAAATCGAATAAAAAATAAAAGTGAAATAGAACCAAAACTGATGAATTTCTAGCGAAATGAAAATTCCTCGCTCTTGCACCCAATAAACTATAATGAAGATTTTCAATAGGTTGCACTAGTGCGCACTAAGTATATCTTTATTTTTTTCAACATGTTTTGATAACAAAAGATCGACAAACGCTAACATAAATTTATTTCACATTAAATTACTGGTTGCAAAGTTTTTTGTCCATGATTGTATGGATTTTTGTAATCTGCAGGTGCGAACACGGTGTGTTGGTGAATTAGTACAATTTTATTATCTTTGGAAAAAATCGGAGCGGCACGATTTGTTTGCGAACAAAACGCGCCTCGAAAAAAAGAAGTATTCACTCCATCCGGGTTTAACCGATTTTATGGATCGGTTTCTTGAAGACCAAGAAAGTCGAGATCGTAGTTCGTCGCCGAATGTACAATGTGCGGTTACGGACAAAAAAAGTGCAACAACAGAAACTTTTACACAAAAGTCGTCTCAGGATGTATAGTTTTATTATTTTTGTTTTAGTTTCTTCGGATTTCTTGTTTAAGTTGTAGCAATTTTGTTACAGGTGTGCTTCCCACTTAGAGGAAGCATTGTTATAAAGTGAGTCTAAAAAAACGGGTCATCGAAATCGCAATTTCTATGCGATTTTTAATTATATTATTTATTATATTCATTCAAGTTTAATTTGTGCACGTTTGCAAAGCCTCTTTTGATGACGTGGTTTTTTTAGACCCATTATGTGCGAATTATTGAGAATTTCAATTCTCTAAAGTAAAAACAAAACAAAATAAGTTATATTTTATTACGTTAAATTATATTACTACATAGTGATTTTGCAAAACAGTATATTATTACAGTTAAAGTTTTTAGTTCATTTTTTATTTATTTTAACGCCGACTCGAAAGTCGATAGGTCGTTGTACAATTTACCTGAATAATATCTATTAATTTACACGAATTATTTTTTATTTGCATTATTGATCTTTGTTATTAGCTTTTTAATGTTTGATTAATTTTATTCTTGATGGAAATTTGAACAGGCCTCCGATTTTCTTTTTCTAATAATGCACATTACTTTTGTGAGATACATGTTTAGAGTTTTGAATGCAGTTGTGATATTTAGTATATTATATTTATATACATTTAAGCAATTAATATTAATGACAATTTAATAATAATAATATAATGCCAGTGAAATAATTACAAAAACGTTGTGTACCGTTGCTGAAATTACATTGCATAATTTACAATTTTTACGTGTCCTTACCGGCTGTTTTGAAGTTGTCTGCAACCAGCATTGCATCATAGAGAAAAGAGCGCGAATGATTGGCGAGAGCTTAGGAGAGAGTGAGAAAAATATATAACAAACACGCGTATTTAAAATTACTGTATTTCGGTTATGCGTTGATGGTTTTTGATGAAAATCACGTCAAAATATTCAGAAACAAATTCTCTAGGGCAAGAAGCTCACTAAATTTGAATAATTTTAATTAATCATTGTTAATTATGTTAATTTATTTTTGTTTGTCAAATATGTCTTTAATTATCCACTATTTTAAAAAAAAATAAGCTTTAGGAAACAAATTAATCTTTTCAGAATATTTCGACATCATTTTCTTCAAAAACCATCAACGCATAACTGAAGTACAGTAATTATAAATACGCGTGTTTATTATATGTTTTTCTCACTCTCTTTTAAGCTCTCGCCAATCATTCGCGCTCTTTTCTCTATAATGCAATGCTGGTTGCAGACAGCTTCGAAACAGTCGGTGAAGGACCCTTAAGGTTGAAGTTTACCCCCGCAAATAAATTGTTTTAAAAAAAATTATTATTTTGTTGAAATTTAGTCCCTAAAAATCAATAATTATTTTTACAGATCGTAAAAATTAGACAGACCGACGGAAATTAGTGAATAAAACTTTACGCGTTCTAAATAGTCAAAAAAAAAAAACAACTGAAATTTAATTTACACTTAAATAAAATAAATAAAATCAAAGAATATTATAAAGATTTTAAATAGGACTAAACGGTGGTAGACTTCAACCTTACCGATATTGATAGAAATTGACTTTTTGTAAATATAATTGCCGAAATTCAGAAAAGATTTTATCATAATTTTGATTATCCGCAATATGATGTTGTCCATTAGTGGTCAACTTGAAAAGTACAACGATGTTTTATGATGTATTTTTCTGTCACATATAAACAGTAGCACCATTATTGGTTGAATGGTTCAAAATTTAAAATGAGCAATAATTGTAGTTCACACCACAATAATAGTATGTTATCTTTTCTTATTACTGAATTGAATTTTATAGCAATCGCACTTTTCTAGAAGTGATGATTAACTTCAAACATACTATTATGTAACTTTTTTCTGAATATCTGCCTTACTTTTTCTGTATTCCAATTCCTAGTCAATAGGAAATGCTGCTTTTCGTTTTCTACCAAGACCAACAATCGCAGTATTTTACAAAATTCTAATGCTGGAACTTATATTGTACGAGCCAGGCATCCCTAAAGACTAAAGTGGCCCAAACACTATTTCGAACTATTTATGTTTTGTAAATATACAGGGTGAGTCAAAAGGTCATGTTCATGGAACAACACTACATTACTTTTTTAAAATTAAGTAAACTTTTGCATTTCACTTGTTGGTAATTTGTTTCAAAAAGCTACATGTAGTCAAAGTTCATATATAAATTGTTAGAGGGCGCCTCTAATTACGTGTTGCTGCTCAACAAAAATTGGTTTATATAAATAGAACCAGACAATCTCAATTATTAATCCCAACCACGGTCACTTCAACGAAAACGAAGTGACCGTTAGAAATGGATTCCTCACTCCCAATAAGGGTGTTTTAAAGGAAGGCTTAGCAAAGATCTAAGGTTTTCAGCAACATTTTCTAACTCTGTGTACGAAAAACACGGAGTTTAAGAGCGCGCCGCAATTCAAAACTTGCAAGAATTGTATTTGCAATAATTAACAATTCTTGAAATTTTTAAACTCCGTGTACAAAAAACACGGAGTTGCTAATATAACAAAAATAAAAAAAATTAAGAGCGCGCCGCCATTCAAAACTCAATAGTCTTACAAAAACAAGTTTCCAAAAAATGCTATTAAAAAGTTTACTTCATTTTAAACTCCAGGGGACAATTTCACTTGACTTACCCCGTATAAATAATTTTGAATGTATTTATTTTGAGGGATATCATGGGCCTTCTTTGCAGTCACTTGAATTCAGACGAATTGTAGTTTATTTCGATTTTGATGGTGCAAATTAATAAACAAAGCCAGATCCAATTATGAAAAATCAGTTAAAAAATGTATAAAATAATTTATTAAAATTTAGTGGTAAAAGTATATTATATATATATTTTAAATTTTGTTATTTATATCGAAATAATGTATTTTTGTATTGTGGTATGAAATGTAGTAAAGTAAAACTGAAAGGATTTGTTCTAGCAATTAATTAGAAGTAACATAAAATATAATTAGAAAGTCTGTTTGTTGTGTATGTAACACGCAGAGTTCTATTTGCAGGCATTGCTTGAACAAGTTTATAATGTTTATTTTTATTTGATTGATTTATTGAATAAAAATACTCCACTAGATTATATAAAGAGCGTCTCCAAACATTGTAACTAACAGTTCAAATTTGTATTTAATCTAGAAGGTCTCACACATATTTTTATTTACAACAGTGCTAACAAACAGAACAACCTAAATATTTGAAAACTGCCTTTACATTAATTCAATCAGGGAATATAGACGTTGTGAATATATGTAAATAAATTATTATTATTGATAATTTTCTAATATGATATTCCTAAGGCCATAATCCAAAATTGTTAGTTGTGCTTAAATTTGGAGATTTTAATATTACCAGAGACAATCAAAATGTAGTTACAATTTTATGGAATTCAACAATCCTCGCACTTAAAAAAGTATTAATTGATTATTTGACTTTTAAAACAAGAATTGTTTGAGTTCAAAAAATGTGTAGTTCAATTTTTTCACACCAAAATTTGTCCCAATTTATTGGAACCAATAATACATCAGTAAAGCCAAAATTAGAAGACTGACTGACTGGAGCCAAACTAAAATTATTAATTATTTTGATTAAGTAACAATTTTTGTTAACATTAGTATACAGTATCTTATCCGTCAAATGTAGTTGAATTTAGGTCACTTTGATTCAATATATGTCACTTTTAGTTGAAATACGAATTATTAAGTTTGGTCCAATTTTTACCCTTAAACCCCCAATGAAAAGGGGGGTTTAAGGGTCTTTAAACCCCTAATCAAAATTTTCAGTTTACATTTACAGCGCTCGCGTTTTTGGGGTGAACCTCACAAGTGTACATAGTTTAGTTGAGATCGGTTTGTAACTTGAGAAGATTAACTGGATTCACCAATTTGGCATGTTTTTGGCACTTAGTGCGCAGGTCTTTAAGAATTCAAAATATTTTTCTTCTGCAATACGTGAAAAAAGGCTCTTAACATTCTGGTTCGCGCGACAAAGTATCACTTTGCGCTCTAAATACACAAATAGCTATTTATTCTAAAAAATTGCTTACGTAAAATTTTTTACTATTACAACTTTTACCATTACTTTATCGAAATTCAGTTTCAATTATTTTTGGTTTTACTCTACCCCTAAATATGGCTTATGGTTTTGCACATTGAAGTAATTATCTATTTCTCAATAGTTTCTGTTAGCGCTTGTGTAATTTGTTTATAAGAAATTTGAAGAGATCTCCAATTTTAGAGTTAATTGAATCAGTTTGTAATTTATATTGTTCAACATTGATTTGTATATTTCAATAGATGTAGTTGGAACGCTCTGCATTACTAATTGATTACTGCCTTGTAAAAAAGTCTTAGAATAAATTTTTACAAAATATTTCATATTTTCCTAGTTTTAATTTTGAAGCACCTATATTCAGAATGTGGGTAGGAAATGAAGAAGCATCTGACCTCCCACCACATACGTCCGATCCTTGTGGTCAGACGCAACTACATCTATGGGAACCATTCCCGGAACCTGAAGATGTATCAAGTGGATCCATTGACTTTATTCTCAGTGTCTTAGAGAATATTTGGGAATTTTTCTTATTTTTCAAAATTGTATAAAAAAAAAAATATTGAGCAAGTGTTGGTTGGGATATTGCAAATTGTATGGACTGGGATTGGGTAGAATAGAATCTCAGAGCTTCGCCTGAAAATTCGGAGCGTGATTAGATGTGTATTTCATTATAATATGGAAATATTGATTCGATACATACCAAATTAAGTTGAACGAGATTTGCGGGTCACATTCAAAACAAAAGCTGATAATGGAAGTGGGTCAAACTATGGGACCAAAAATGGTTTTTGTTTTGAATATAGAGATTAATAGTAGATTGAGGGTTGATAAGATAAGAAAACGTGTTGCAATAATAATAAAGTTTTGATTGACGAGTAAAAAGAAAGAAAAAACACTTTGCTGGAACTAAACAAAATTTATTTGATCATTTTTTCGTAAAATACTAATACTGTTTTAAAGTACAAAAATTGAAGATAGAGTTTCTTAATAACGAGAAACTATATAGTACGAGTATTAAATATAACATTAGATATAAAAAAATTCACATCTTGTAATAACACATTGAATAGGTTTAATTGAATATTATTAAATAAATATCAGTTCTGTTACTATAAAAGTAGTTTTTTCAATTTTTTTTGTTTTGCGAGAAACCACTTACAATGTATTTTTTGTGGTAGACCCATCTCAATGCAATGTGATATGTGGGATAACGGGGATTTGTTTTTGTTTTGAAAACAACATGTTTGTTTGTTAGGGGGACAAGAAAATACGACCTGAAGAGCTATAACAAATGTTTATTTGAAATGAATGACATGGGCTACAGCTATAACGATGAACCACACACTCAGATTAACACGCACACTCGACTGAGATCTGAATGTAGAATAATGCACAAAACCCTTGGCCTATCTAACATTCAAAGTTTAGAGAAAAATATTTATGACAAAAAAATATCACCATTTACCCTGTGCAAGTCTCTTGTTGTCAAAATGCAAGTGACCAACTGTACTCAAGCGGACAGACTTGCTAGGTACTAGCTGAACATATGGTACAGGTACACAACATGAATACACAGTGACGGAAACCAATCAGAAGCCGCCCAAGTACGGGGGATAGCCAGGTGGATGCGTAGGCGTGGGTTGGGGGTAACTGTAATACGGGTAATTGGGACTGGGGACATGCAAACCTGGACCATAGCTTTGAGCGTATGGTATCTGTGGATAGCCCAGAGGCATCGGTTCGTAGTGACCGCTCCAGGTCGGTGTGGGATAGAGGGGATACCCTGTGGATGGGGGATAATTGTACGGTACAGGACTGGCTCTTGAAGACGACACGTTGTAGTTATTGAACTGGCCGGAATACTGGTCGGGTGTTTCACCACCAATTGGGGCATCACCTTCTGTAATACTTGGAATTTGATCTACCAGCGATTCCAGTCCGGACAAACTCTTGGAAGCGATATCTTGGGTATGTCTTGGTGACGGATATTGCGGCTCTTGGGGGGGATCCATGTTATAGGAGTGATAGGGATAGTGAGGCTGCTCACTATTAGTCGATGGAGCGGGACTGCCAAGACGACACTCAGCTTCATCCGCCATACTAGTTGGCGGCTCGAAATCGGGTGGCCCAATGGGCGATGCAGGCGACCCAAGCTGCTCCGAACTGATGGCTGCACTGATTTCCGAACTGAGATCTGAATGGGTGAAGGGTTGCGAATGGGGCCGCGGTGATTGACTGTACGGCGGTCTGGGAGACTGACTGTATGGTGGCCGCGGTGACTGACTATATGGTGGCCGAGGAGACTGTGAATATGAAGGAGGCTGTGGACCGTACATATTACTCGCACTATTCGGAGGTGTCAACGATGGCCCCATTTGATAAAAGTTATTAGGTGATTGAATAGGTGACGGATTGGAATAACATTGAGACATGTTGGTCGATGTATTATTTTCAACTGGATTTAGATCCATATTATCTACTTTAATTTTTTTAGGCCGGCCTCTTTTCTTTTTAGGGAAATCACAGTTTGTATTTTGAGTAGACGGCGGTTTTCGAACCACCGCCTTCGGGGCTGGCTCCTCGCCATCTACCTTAATTTTTTTAGGTCGACCTCGTTTCTTTTTACAAGGTACAATAGTACCGTCTTCATTTTTAATCACAGCATTACTTATGTCAGTTAGTTCTGTGGAATATGGATCCGGTTTTGGTTCTGCTTCATAGCATGATTTCACTCTTGGCTCACTGAAAACCATTTCAGACTCGTCAATTTCCGTAATCACACCATTCAAGTAGTCACGAAACTTTTTCAATGCGGCATAAAATGGCACTTTGTCGGCAGCCCTCGGAAGCTGAGCGCATCTAGCGCTTGATGATGGCATCACCCACATATGCTGCAACCAAACAATGACAAAATATTTTAAATTCAATTCTTTCTTTATAACCATTTATTACTTTTTTTTGAGTTATTAATAACATTTACAAAAAAGTCTGCAATTAATATACTACTCAAACTAAAAGTATGTTAACAAAGTTCAATAAATTATGAAAAAATAGGCATATTCAACATTTGGTCAAATTGATCACTTTTTTCCAAATGTTTCAAAGCAATAATTTTGTGTTTTCAAAAAATGTTATTATTCTAAAACTCTTCTAGACCAAATGTCCTTTCTAAATGTTACAGTTCATTATTTATTCACATATTTTAAAAATATCTGAGAATTTATTTTGGAGTTTGGTTGACATAGGCACAGTAGTTTCCGAGATATAGTGGTTTAGGTAAGTCAACGGACCGACAGACAGCGATCAACGGACATACTGACGGAAATTACTAAATATTATTCTTGAAATTTACGCGTTCTGAAATGTTTTGAAAAAATAAATTTTGAGAAGGGTTTCTCTATTACAATACTTGCTTTTTTATCAAAAATCAAATTTATTTAAAAAGAAAATTTTGTTTTGGACCAAATTCGCGGGCAAACTGTATAAGACTGAACCGTTGAATGTTTGTTATTTCATCACACGGAGACAGTTCAACTGAATGACTTGAAAATCGGCTATGACGAATGAAGTATCGGCTATGTTTTTTCCTGTCCATAATTGCAAAAATATTTTGTAATCTTATCTATTCATATTCCGCACCAATGTCGCCCGGTACTGTATCAAGGTACTATAGTACTATGGTACTAGGTACTGTAGTACCCATTATTTTATATTCAAAGAAGGGTGGTTTTACGCGACGTGAAAGAACGAACATTTATTTCGAGCCACTGAAACTCCGTTAACTAGCACAAATGATTCCCAAAAACTTTAGTCTCAGCCAAGAATGGACTCAAACTATTTATACTATAACTTTATTAAATGCGTCAACAGCAACAAGTTTGTATGTCAATAGTTTGTACAACTTAATAAATAGTTTGTCAATATGCTGTTAATAAGAATAAATGTTTCTTACCGTGTTCGTTCCTTCGACCAAATCTGGCTGCCTTCCAAATTTGAAGTCCTTTTTCCCCGAGAACACTTCATATATAAGTTTACCATTGAATACAGCTATCTTAGGTCTAAATTTACGCAATTTTTCTAGTAAAATTTGACTACCCTCTTTAATTTCTTTACGAGTTAGATCAGCACTACCCTTGGTAGCCCGTTGAACCATGTTAGTGAAGCCAATGCCGACTTGAAGTAGTTTATAATCTTCATCCGCAGACATTTGTTGCGGTGTTAAACCTGATAGATATAAACACTTCCAAAAATGGTTTCCAGGACCTGCATAGTGGTGACCTTTGTAGGCCGCAAATAATCCTGGATTGATTCCAATCTGTAAAAATAGGTAAATGTTTACGAACAAGCGCCATGGTATGAACCGCAACCGTTCCGTTGAACGTGTTATTCGTGTTCGCAACTCACTATTATAATGTCTAAATTTTCGTTCAGATGATCTGGTAATGTTCGTTTGGACACCTCTTCCTCTGGCATCCCATTAAATCGATCATGTTTTTTTCGTTCTTTTATAGGCCGTGGAATTCCTCCATTCATATCTTGATTAAATTCAGGCCTAGCAAAATTATTCACAGTTTAGAAATCAGTGCAAATGCTGTAAAGGCAAAACACAAAACGACACCGATTATTATTATTCAAATGAAATTCAATCTGTTACGTTGGATGATGATCAACTAGACATACAACTACTACCAAAAAATTTCACTAGATACTAACATGTAATACATCTTAATGTGCCTTCGTACAACGTAATAAAAGTCAAGTTTGTATACTACAAAGCATGTGATTGTTAAAATAACTTTATCTACAATAAGTGATTTTTATCTCGAAACTGGAAAAACCTAGTATTATGTGTATGTTGTTTCATAGACCTTGTTAAATTGACACAGATATAAAACATTTCTCAAGTAGAGGTACGACGGGAATTATATTATCACGTAATCGAAAACTTTAAGCAAACAAACATGTAAGATGTCAAAAAAATGCACATTACACAAATACAATGCCAATGCGTAACAAAGTGCCTTTCTTTTCACCAAAACTTATCTCGGCGAATTATTCAATAATCCAATTGAATCATATCGCATCGGTGTCGTCTATTTGTTGCGAATAATCGAAAATAAATATCAATAATAGAATTAGGAAAAAACGAGATGATATCCGACCAGATTCCTTCTTCCCCCTTGTTGTTCATGGAAGGGTGTGCATTTCATTGTAGTTTTTTTTATATTTGAAAATTGATTAGTGTTAACAACCCAATCGCATTTGCTAATCGCACCCATGTGTACCGATCGATGCAATCAACTACTAAATAATTACAAATTTTAATTAGATTTTTTTAATAGAATTGCTAAACCAACGTATACATATTGGATTCGAGTTATTGCCGCCGTATTCATTAAAATATGTAACACTGGGATGCAGTTATTTCGGGATACTTAGTTGGATGTTTCGATCATTAGATGCCGATACGGTTCGGAGAAATAATAATTGCGTACGCAGAAAACTCTTGTAAAATTGTGCACAGATTTCCGATTTCTTTACAATTTTCCACTTTCCGTGTATTCAATTATATCAATAATAGTTTTCTCTTTAACGCTTGGAAATTGAGTTAAAAAGTGAAAACAGGGACGAATAACTGCAGAAACCGGTGTTGGTTAGACAAAGACTGGGCATGAAGATTCTACCTGATCGAACCAACAACCATTTTCATTTCTGAACTGATTGTGATTGAAAAATGAAAAGGTATCGCATTGTTTGAAGAAGAGTGGCTGCGGGGGTGAAAGGGGTGAGGTGTGTTGAATTGAAAGAAAACTTGTCCCAATTGACAGGTGAGTGGCGAACGAAGAAGACAAGACGACAAGAAGAAGAAGATGAAGAGAAGAGACGCGAATGAATATAAGAAAATGAAAAGAAGTAATGCGGCTGAAGTAATTAGTGAAAAGAAACGCACCTTGTGTATTATGAAAAGTTACTTACTGTTCGGGTTTAATTTTCTTTTTCCGTCCCCGTTTTTTGGGACCGGGCATGAGTTGGTTGTTGATAGGTGGCATCGGATGCATGAGGTGCGGAGGTGGCCCTTGAGCCACAGGAAGCATTGGAATAGGATCATCATCAATGAAACTATAAGGATCTTCCAGTTTTTCACATTTTACGTCATGATTATGGTTAACACTGGCAGTGTTTAACAGTAAATCAGCACTAGTTTCATAACCATCATCGTGTGGCTCAAGTTTCATGTTTCTACAGAAGAAAATGCACTCTTAATTAAATTTTATCACTAGGCAAAACACTTGATTTTAGTGATAGAACTTACGTACATTTGAAGGCGTGTTTCAAACTATTGTGCAAAACATGCAGGATGGAGCATTCAAGGCCTAGAGGGATGTTCTATTATGTTATAAAACTTTTTTTTTCTTTTCAAAATTAGGCAACACGTAAACAGTGAAGGTAAACTGGTGTTGTGTAAATATTACAGCAGTGGTCATCAAACAGTACAATGAGCAATTCGTGAAAGTAGCACGAAATTGAAATGAGAAAAAAAAATGTTTCAGCAATACTAATCATTCAATGCAAAAGTGACCAGACATACAGCGTTCTACTCTATTGTACAGGATTTTCATCTCATGTTTATAGATCTCATAAACTGATTATCGACCACACTGACCACAGAGAAAATTTCTGCTCATAAAGGAAGCATTATTCATTATTGTAAAAACTAATTTTCAACCAGTAGAAAAAATATCAAGGAACAACGATTTTAATTTCGTAATCGATAATAGTAATAGTTTCGATACAATAACAAAAAAGTAAGATCTGCTCTTCTAGGATCTGATATGTTCATCTGATCTTCGCATTAATTCAATTGAAAATATATTTCAGCAACACAAATGCAAAGGGACCAGACATACAGCTCGGTGTTGTACAGAATTTTGATCGCATGTTTATTGAGTAAACTAATTATCGAGACCAGACAAAAATAGCGGAAGCTGTTATTGTGAAAACTAATTTTCAATTAGTAGAAAAAACATCAACAAACAATGATTTTTGAATAGATCAGAAAAAATTTCATAAAATTGATCAAAAATATTTTTAAAAAACATAGTAACTTTAATCAAATTTTTCAAAAATTGAAGATACATCAACTACAAAAAAGCAGCTAGCAATATCGGCGCACCAATATGTTTTACACAGTATTGCGCGTTTAGGATCTTCCGATCCTAGATCTCTTCATTGATCTTCTAGGATCTGGTTGCAATCACTTAATTGAAATGACAAAATATTTCAGCTATACTAATTATTATGGGCAAAATGACCGGACATACGGATTTTGATCTCATGTTTAAATTTGATATCTCATTATGAACAACTGCTAATAGCGGAAGCTGGCTAGTTTTCAATTAGTAGAAAAACATCAACAAACAATGATTTATAAATAAATTAAAAGAATTTAATTTTGATGTTGAGTGAATTTCACAAAATTGATATAAATTGCGATACCTACATTAGCACAAAAAAAACAGCACTTTGACCAATATTGGGTTCATCGCCAATAATCTTTTTGGTTGATTAATGGTTAATCAAAAAATTGATAAAAATGTTATTTTTTTTTCAAAAATTGACGATACATTATCTGAGAAGCAGCACTTTGACCACACTCGACGCACCATGGCCTATTTAATTTTTGCCCATCTTTGGACTTCTGGTCAGTTGAATTGAAACAAAAAAAAAATGTCTCACCGCAATCGTAATGGTGATAAATTGAATCGAGAAAATAGGCCTTTTGCAATATTGCATTTATTGGAACCTTGAGAGAAGATTGTGTATCGTTTTTGTTGACGAATGATGCAAATGTAAATAAATCATATATAATATAAATGTTTACATGGTGAGGTGGCGCGTGCGAGGAAATATTTATAGATAAAGGCATTAAAGCATCGTCCACATAGCTAGCCCGGACATAATCGCGATGTACTTACAACTTGTACTTATTTGAGAAGGTCACCGGATGGTTGTACGACTCGTAGGACAACTGACCGGGGCCAAGGCTGGAGACACCTGAGTCCGAAGCACCTCCGCCGCCGCCCGCTTCCATTGTCGCTCCCAATAATGTGGTGGACTCTCGAAAAAGAGTTGCCACCTGCATCGGCAATTCGAACGAGCTCGCGCTCGTATTAAAAAACAGAATCCACACGCACTTTACATTTAGACCCGCACTAGCTTAGAAAAACTCAACAACAACCTCACCCTTTAAAAATAGTCCTAACTCTGTGATTGGTTCAACGAACGTTTTGAAAAATCAATAGAATGTTATCGGCCTGTATTTTTGTGGAGGCTATGCTTCGGAGCTCATTGTCGATGTCTCCGTCGGCGTCGCTTACTCCGACGCCCGACGTCGTTTTTCTCGCAGCGCATTCTATGCAAAAAATTGTCAAACTAGGAAAAAATTCGATAATGTATGCATTTTCGGGCGAATTGCAGTGGTCTATTCGAGTTCGAAGCGATTTATTGAAGATATTTTGGTCGAATACCAACAAATCGCTTCTAATTTGACTTATTTTTGGTTTTATTGCTTTGTAACTATTCGAATTTGTTTAAGACCGATGCGGGTGCAGTTATCTGTACTAAAGTTGAGTGTTGGATTTATTAATTCCGATAGATGGCGCTTTGAAAATATGATTATTGCTTATTATTTTATTCAAAATTCAAATTGATTACGTTGGCGGTGAATTTTTTTGAATTTTTTTATTTCGTTTTGTTTAATTTTTTATAATTTCACCACAAAGTTATGCAATTTAAAAGTGATTTGAGTTGAACATTTGCTATTTCGTCCATTTTGGAATCCTCCACTATTACAATAAAAGAAAAGCAATTACTTTAAAATTTTGTGCATTTTTTGCCATTTCTTCAAATTCGGGTTTAGGATTGTTTTTGCATTGTGGAATTGTAGAATTTTTTGAATTATGGAATTGCAGAATTTTTGTTAATTTCCTTGTTTCCATGCTTTTGCAGTTATTGATTAGTTTACTGTACTCTTCCCATATGAATTGAAACACCCCTATGTTATGCAGGTTGCTAGGAGAGAAAATAACTTGTATTCTCAAAATTTTTTCTCGTATTGTTATTTATTTTTTTATTTTTTATTTATGATTTTTTTTATGTCTTTTAAATAGTATATGGTTTGTTTGATATTTCATCGCGCTACTTAAACTTTCATATATACAATTGTATTTCTAATTAACTAATTAATTAATTAATGAAAAGTGTTGTGTTGAGATATCTGCGAATTTTACAGCAAATTATATGTTTTAACATTTAATTAAAACAAAATTGTAATATAATATATAGTAATGGATTACATATCAAATTATTAAAACAATCATTAACGATATCAAATGGCATATATAATTAAGTATTGACCATTCCAATGCCCGGTTCTATAGAGTATTGATGACTACCAAATGAATTAGTGGCGAATTTGTGAAATATATTTATTTTTAACATTGTATTTGAGATATTTATTATTTATCAAAGAATAATAAATATATCAAATTGGGCAGATAGACGAAAGTCCATAGCCGATTGTTTTTATGATAATAAAGATTTAATATATTTCAAATTAAATAATATTCCTGTCAAATATAAATGTAGCGTGTAAAACTGGTTGTTGCGCAGAATGAATTGCGCATACATATATTTTGGGGTGTGGCCTAGGTACATTTGTTCAACAAATTGAGCGTATTCTGCACTAGCACTATTCAATTTATTTAGAAATTGATAATTATATCTTGAAGTTTACTCCAAATGCATGCAAAAATGAATATTTTAAATAAAAAAGTATTTGGCACGACTGGTTTTGACTTTTGGTACTCGAATTTTCAAATCATTGTTTGAAAATTTTATTGAAATTATGCAACCCACGTTACTAAAGTTTAGAAATTTATTTGAGTCTATTTTTTTTTAAAAAAAATGAGTTAAAAAACATCAAAATATTAAAATAAGATTTTTATTTCATATAGTACTTCGACTGTATGATTGTGAACTATTGAAATAAAAATAAGTTTTTCATTTAATTAGGTTTTCATTTAATATGTGATAAAAAACAAGAAAATAAACCGTTGTTTATTGAATGGATGATTAGATTTCACCTTTTTTGATATTAATGTTATTAATTTTGTACAAATGTTTGCCAGCTTTGTGATAAGGTTGTGCGTATACAAAACGATGTTGAAACAATAAATATTGTACACGCGTAGTGCCATCTATAATTAGTATAGTAAAGTAAATGCTGTGGTGTGTTAGTGGGGGTCACAGTAGCGACACTCAGGCTAATCTGCGAAGACGCATTTGTACCGTATGATTCAAGCATAGCCGTAGCGCAGTTGGGCACTTACAGGGTACTTATAGTGATATTGATGTCGAATTAATTAATTTCAACAAAAATAATTTATAACACAAGTAAATATAAACCAGCCACAAATGCATTGTTCTGCAAATTAGAAGTATTTTGTCAAAAAAGTACATAATAGGAAACATGCATCAATTTTTTTTGATTTTTTAAGGGTCCTTCACCGACTGTCTCGAAGTTGTCTGCAACCAGCATTGCATCATAGAGAAAAAAAGCGCAAACGATTGGCGAGAGCTTAGGAGAGAGTGAGAAAAATATATAATAAAGACCGTAAAGACGCGTATTTATAATTAGTGTATTTCGGTTATGCGTTGATGGTTTTTGATAAAACTCATGTCAAAATATTCTGAAAAAATTAATCTGTTTCCAAAGCTTTTTTTTAAATAGTGGATAATTAAAGACATATTTGACAAACAAAAAAAAAATAACATAATTAACAATGATTAATTAATATTATTCAAATTTAGAGACCTTCTTGCCCTAGAGATTTTTTTTCTGAATATTTTGACATGCTTTTTATCAAAAACCATTAACGCATAACCGAAATAGAGTAATTATAAATACGCGTGTTTATTATATATTTTTCTCACTCTCTTTTAAGCTCTCGCCAATCATTTGCGCTCTTTTCTCAATGATGCCATGCTGGTTGCAGACCACTTCGAGACAGCCGATGACGGACCCTTAATAGATGTGTGAAAGTACATATCTAGCGCCATCTGTTATATTTTTGTTTAGTTCAATCCGGTTCAAGTCTAAGGTAAATATTTATTAAATTTATTATTTATTTATTTTTTATATTTCTTAATTACTTATTAATTTAAATTATATTTTAAATGTACGCCAATGGTCCCGACATAAAAAGCGGCGCACCGCCGCACCGCACTGGTACGCAAAGATCAAATAAATTGATTGTGCGAAGTGACACTACTGTGTCGGCAGTGTATGCTGTATCTCAGTCGCTGTTGCTTTGACAGCTACCAAATTTAGAAAGAAGAATACAAAATGGTAATTGTGAGCTCCATTGTTAATTTTTATATGTCAATATATTTTCGATTCTTGTGATTTTTCATTTTCAATGCGAATATACGTGTACGAAATTTGTGGCGGCTGTAGTTAATGAACTATTTTTCATGTTTGAAACTTTGTCTTGTTGTTATGAGAAGTGTGATGGTGCTAGGTCGTTTTCCAATCATAATTTAAATGCATGACAAGCGTAGACATAATGGGTAATTGCTTGAAACGATCGACTACAGATGATATTTCTTTGTTGAGAGGCAGTGACAGTGTACGAGAATCATCGTCCGATCAGCTTGGTCCGCCACATTATCAGGTACAGTGTATAGACAAAACCATAACATTAAGCAATCAGCTGTTCTTGCAAAAACAAACTCGCATTTGTCATCCGATAACAATATTCCACCTGTATTGTTGTTGGGTCGAATTTGATATTGTTGGACTTCAAGGATACTACTCAGCGATAATTTGCAATTAAATCTGAATCGTAATATATGCAAGTAAATCGCGTATTATCTGCCCGTTACGGCACTGAGTTGTACTCCTTTTTTGAAATAGTGTGGGTTTGTTCGGATATTCGGTTCGGGTAATCCTTTGGGCTCTTCTAATTCTACCATCTTTCTTTTACACATTTGAAACAATGAGTGCGAGAGAGATGACAGATAGTCGGAAGGGTTACTCAAATCCGATCGGATACGAGAATATTCGAACGCACCTATTGGTACGTATAATGAACGATGGTGGCGCTACGAACAACTGCTTTTGCTTAGTTCCAAGCATACCACCAGGGGGCAACTGTTCTAATATTCAAGCTAGGCATCTAGAAAGTTGCAAAAAGTACCACTAGGAGGCCACCCTTCTGTCGTAGGGCCGAATTGATAGTTTTCATTAATTCGTGCTTTTGTTTACTATTGTTAAGGGTAGAGTTTTATTGTTTATATATAACCGTGAAACCTTGTATTAAATGTTCAGTGAGCTATTCTAACTTTTGCAATATCTTTATTATTAAGCAATGTACAAGCAATCTAATGGTATTTTTAGGAAGCCGATTGAACTCTATGACGATTTTTTTAATTTTTTTATAAATTTGTTAAACATTAAATCTTTAAGGGGGCGAAACTGCTACATATATAGCCGCTCTGGTCGCTAGCGAATCTACATAGTTTTGCTTATTTAAATTCACTGCAAATTTTGCGACATCTGATAAAGAATAGATGGACCAAGATTTCACGCATACATTTGCAAATTTATGCGTGAAACGTTGCCTAGGAGCTCAGGGAATTTGACGCAGAAAAACAGTTTCAGACACTATTAATTATCCTACAAAATATCTAATGGTAGATTTAGAGAGAGAACAGATGTAGCAAAAAATGGACAGAAAGTTTTTTTTAAATCTTTTTTCGCTAATTAGCAAGCGAGTGGTTAATATTTGATCCAGGTTTTTTTATTCATATTTTACTTAATTATTGGCTATTCGAACAAATCTTTCGTCAAAATATAAGTATTTTTTTTTCTCTAATTTTCGGTAGCTTTGAAAATTTTCTAGGGGTTATAACAAAGCCGCAAACTGCTTTACCAGTTTTTGAGAATTTTCCACACCTCTCGATCTTTCCTAATGTTTTTGGCTAAAGCACGTGGCAAATAAGTCAGATCTTGGTCCATCTATTCTTTATCAGATGCCGCGAAAGTTGCAGTGAATTTAGATAAGCAAAACTATGTAGATTCGCTAGCGACCAGAACGGCTATATATGTAGCGGTTTCGCCCCCTAGACAAATTAATATAAATAAATTAAAAAAAAAATGTCATATAATAGTTCAATCGGTTCAAAATTTGGTAGGCTTTCTAAAATTACCATTAGATTGCTTGTACATTGCTTAATAATACAGATTTTGACCAAGTTAGAATAGCTCACTGAGCATTTAATACATGTTTCACGCAAATCCACGCGGTTTCACGGCTATATATCAACAGTAAAACTGCCTCCATAACTGAAACTAACATTACCAATTTTTGTTTCTAGGAAACGCTTCCAATTCAAGCGGCATCGCCCGTTTATCATCCATCGCCCAGCGTAACCCGTTCAGTCACTCAACTCACCGAAGAGGAACAGATCAAAATCGCGAAGCGAATTGGTTTAATTCAGCATCTTCCCACTGGAGCTTATGACGGTTGCAAGAAAGCGCGCGAATGCGTGATTTGTATGGGTGAATTTATGGTCGGTGACGCATTGCGCTACCTGCCATGCATGCATACTTATCACATGACTTGCATTGACGACTGGCTGATGAGAAGTCTCACCTGTCCCAGCTGCATGGAACCTGTGGACGCCGCTCTACTCACCAGTTATGAGACCAATTGACGGCCAGTGCCTTGCAATTGATTAGTGAAACACCTGTGATCTGAACTGTTTTTTATATGAACGGGGCGTGAATGAACTTTTTGTGTGGCTGTGACCCTCATCCAGCAAGGAAACTAATTTTTGGCAACACACTTGAGAAGATTATTTCTGAGCTCGATGAGAAAGGCTGTTATGTATATAGATAGATTGATAGACATGTAGTCTTCTTTGTTTTATTATCATTATGTGCAATGGAGTTCAAATATTTGGAACGTTATTCAAATTGTCAATATTTTGATCAACATTTTCGCACAGTTTTAGTCCAACCAAACAAGTTCAGCATTCTGCGTTACTCAGGTTGTAAAGCATTCCTGTTTTCTAATAACATACGGGAAATTTAATTGAAATGCTCAGGAGCTCAGGCAACTCGTACTCTCATCGAATATCTTCTTCCCAAATTGGAAGAAACTCAGTTAATTTAAAAATTGATCTTCAATGTCTTTGACCATTTATAAGCGTGTTCTACTTAAATTCGTATATGTGAATGTTTTGGTGATTGATGTTGTAAAAATGCCACTCACTCATACTTTGATAAGCTGCTATTGTTGTTTGGAGCTTGGCGAATTCCTGTAAAAATGTGTTCATCATGCATCAATTGTTCGTTGTTATCACGACCACATTCTTTTCATAAACAAGCTGCCAGTTTCTAACGGAATAGTTCCAACTTCCACAAAGCAATACAAATTTGCCTTATCACCAAATACAAGTACAATTTGAAATCAATGAAACAATGGAATTGCACTTGTTTGTATAAAATACAATTTAGTTTAGTTCGTCTTGGTACTCGATATTCTACTCGCAATGACTGGAGAGGAAGAAATAGATCTAAAGACATTTAGTCGCAGTTTCCAAAAACATCACAATTCGAATGAAATGGTGCCAAAATTGTATTGGACTAAATTTCGTGGTGCAAAAGGTGATTGGTTGCAAATGTTTGAACGACCTTGTACATATAGTCAATATATATATTTTTCTTTTCGTTTTATTTTTTAAGTGGTGACTTTCTGATTAGAGTAGAGATTAAGAGACAACATTATAGAGCAGACATATTAAATTCATCACATTCCTTCCCAATATATTCAGATTTTCATTACTTAAGAAGATGAAGAAGAAGTGTGGTAGACGTCCAGGTTAATGTTTTGGTATATATGTTTTCTCATTTGTTTGTAATGTCGCTGAAATGTCGAGTCGAGTTGATATGAGTTCATTAGCTTTTTGCGATGTTACATATTTTTGCAAACATATTTTCAAATCCAGTGATATATAAGAATAATATGATATATAAATAGCTTTTTAATATGCAACATATTTTATACATAGAAGTTTCAAAATATTATACATACAAATATATACTCAAGTATATATGATGGTGGTTTTCCTTCACGTTTGGTTGAACGAAAAAAATACTTATTTTTATGTTACAATATATTTGAACAATATGGTGTCGAGAACTTTGTAATATATTTATTATTTATATATTATTCAGTTCGTGGTTGATGTGCGCTTTACATTTACATATTATTATTTCAAGGTGATATATTGTCGAAGTTTGAACAGACTGCGAAATTTTTCACCAAAAAAAAACCATTTAAAAAAAGTTTGTTTGGATCTCGATTTTTCTTATTATCCCGCTTATCCGCGTTTACAATAAACGTTGCATACCCAAAATTTAGTTCAAAATTCGCTAATTAGAAATTTGTCTTTAGCAGCGCTTATTAACGAACTTAAATATCTTGAGGCAAATACCAAATAGTTTTGGTCTCCAAGAAAGATTATAATATGAATTTGAAATAATAATTGCATTCAAATCAATTAGATTGTTTGGAGGCAGGTGTCATATGATGGCGAAATATTTGGGAAGAAATTTGTAATCAACTGTTGAGTGCTCTTTTGAAAGTCTTTCAAACTTTGTCATATATTTAACCTGCTGTTGTGTTTATTATAAAAATATATATATATATACAAATATTTATTTTATCGAAAAATACAGGCGTAGTTATGCTAGCAAAAATAATTGAGAAGAAATGCAAATTGTAATAATACATTCAAATGTGATATTTATGCTTTTCTAATATAGAGATTTTATAGGAAACCAATTGTTTATATAATCACATTCACACGAAATATCTCAAAACATAGTACTTTGGTTTATTCTTAACAATAAATAGTGCATTATTTCTAATAAACTTTATGACAATAATGTGCTTTCTTATGCTTTAACCACTCTCAATTCAATGGATTTTCGATATTTATGG
The DNA here is from genome assembly GCA_963556235.1 of Cryptophagus acutangulus. Classification (NCBI taxonomy): domain Eukaryota; kingdom Metazoa; phylum Arthropoda; class Insecta; order Coleoptera; family Cryptophagidae; genus Cryptophagus; species Cryptophagus acutangulus. The sequence continues at coordinate 4,507,621 of OY744558.1, read as the reverse complement.
AATAGTACGTATTCTCTTCTTATTCTTCGCTTCTATTGCTTAGGTGCGCTATACCTATTCGTAAAATGTAGTGAATGAAATAGTGGGAATTGAACCCACGAGTCGCGAATCGCAAGTCGGTACTTGGACCACTGCGCCACCCGAGCCGGCTCTTTGGGTACAATAAACAGTGGAGATCCTACATATTTGCATTATATTATGAATTAAATTATATTTAAAAAATATATATATTTAGAACAAACTTACAGGTTTTAAAAAAATGAGACTTTGAATATACAACACCCCAACAGAACAATGTAGTTTGGCCGAAGCAGTTTCCATAAAAAAAGTTACTTAATAGAGCGGTTCCCACAATGTGTATTAATTTTTAATAATTAAAGATTTCGTTAATATTATAGTGAGCTGAGAAAAAAAAAACAAAAATATATAGTGAGCTGAGAAAAAAACAAAAGCTATAACCAATGGCCACAAGGCCATAACCAATTTTGGTAACAGCAACAGGTAAGTTTAATGTTTGTCCGCTATTTTTTTAGTCAAATATTGGTAAAATTATAGAAATATCGCAGCTGACCCTATACATCAGCAACATTTGGGTGACCATCACCCTGCAAGATTGAATAACTTGTAAGTATCAATATTTTTTAGATTTTTTGACATAAAAAGTGTAATTTTATAAAATTGCAATTTGGCAATAATCAACTGTTTGCAATATCTTTGCAGGGGTATAGTGTGTTCAAATCTAATGGTTTGATTGCGCTCACTGCTGCAGCATTAGCCGTAGCATTGGATTTATGCCGACTAATGACATTTACTTATTATTAAACGTGACATATGTAATTGACCAATGAAAACATTCACAATTAAATCTAGTGCTACGGCTAATGCAAAAATCAAAGCCATCTACAACGACCAACATAAAAATGTTACAATGTGGTTTGTTTAATTAAATATTGACTTAAAAATGACAACTTCTAATTTCTCAAATTAGAAGTAGCCATTTTCAACACCTAAAATTTTGTTCTTAATTATAAATTTTACCCTTTCAAAGATTTCTAGTATTTAAACTCGGATTTAAAGAACTAAACAATGTTTTCACGTTAAATATTCCTATACTGTAATAATGCCCTACAAAAATTCTCAGTATTAATATCCCTAGGACATTGACAATTACGAAATAATTTAGGACAGTTTCCGAAAGCTGATAACAGCCCGACGCCGCAGGCGGAGGGCTCTTATGCAGCAATGTGCTTGAGGAAACTGTCTTAAATTATAAGTATTTATCAAGGTTCGAGGGGTATTCGCTTAGAATTTTTTTTTTTTTGAATTTCAAGTGACAGAATGTCAAAGCTTATTTGATTTTATTGAACTATATTGTGTGTCCAATGAAATGATTCCATTTGAGGTCATGTGCTTTGAATTGACCAATCAAAACATCCAGTTAATTATCAATTCGATAACAAGCCATCAAAGATAGTTTTCAGTTCAAGTTTGTTTTAACCGGCACACATGACCAAAAATATAGCGATTTTAATGGCATTTTGTGTCAAAAAAAATTTTTCACATGTAATACCATAAGTGCACAAATTATTTCCAGAAAATTTTTTTAAGCTCACGAATGCATTAGTTGGCGTGGAAATCTGCCCGAGTCGCAGACGAGGGCAGATTTCCTCACGCTAACTAATGCATGAGTGTAAGCGATAAAAAAATTTCGGAATTAATTTTTGTACGAATGGTATTCGGTAAGAAAATCGCACAACTCTTAATTGATGTTATATTTTCTAAAATATTTAATAAATTATAATGACATGTTACTACTAGATATTTCCATTCTACATCTATCTTAGTTTTTCATCTATCTTACTCGACTTCCACTTCTGCTTCCGTTGGAAACCAACAACAAACTACTTACAATCACTGTGTTTTTAATTTTAATTAGTTTTTGTGATATATTTGTTGGATTCATTTAATGTTACCAATTTTTCCAATAAATTAATTTTGACAACACCTTTCATTGTGACATCGGAAATATTTTAAATATTTTCAAAATATTTCCAAAAAATATTGATGTTGATCAATTGTAACTATAGCAACAAGCTTAAATGCGGCCATTCTATTGGTTGCTTAAATAGTTGTGCGATTTTCACTGATATTATTTATTTATTTCCAGCTTCAAGCTATCAAATTACCAAAAAAAACGAACACCGTAAAATGGACAAACAAGTAAGTATCTATTAGTACACAGTTTTCATGATGTTATTTGACCAAAAAATGAGATTAAAATTAAACTATATAATTTAAATCTTGGACCAACTACTAGTGCATGTCAATATGCCAACATGTTCATGTAAAACAAGCACAATAGTAAGTGAGAACTGAATTTGAATGTGAAAGGGGTGTATGAACAATGCTGAAAAAGTTTTTGTGCTTTTTATTTATTTTTATGTACATAACATATCGAGTAACATATTATATTTTTTATAAACTAATATTTCGGTTTCGGCCTCAAACTCGAGCCAACCAAATAATGGCAACGAATTAATATCCTATTCTGGTCCAAATAAGGATGAAAATTGTGTGAATTTGGATTTGGGCAATTTAGATCACCCCCAGCCCGAAGATAATAATGAGCCTTTTCCTAACGATGAACTTGTAGTTGGAAAAAAGAAAGACCTGTTCACGTCATTAAAACGACAATTCGAAGACGGCCTGTAAGTAAACCTGCACCGATTATAAGTGAATATTTACGAAGTTTCTTTCATAGGTATGCAAATCTTGTGGTGAAACTTGGCGACGCAGAGTTTCCTTGCCACTCCGAGGTAATTCGATTATATTCAGAAAAATTTAGTGACTTGAACGGTATTCGAAAAATAGAAATCGACATGGTATTCAACTAGTATTCAACTAGTAAAATTTGTAATAACAATAATCTATTTAAATTTCAGGAAAAGTGCAGTTATGATTCGTTTCTTTTCATATATGACTGGATGATAACAAGTGATATCAGCTCATCATTAGAATATGTAACCAGAAAAAATGTTTTGGACATTCTTCGAGCCGCTGAATATCTGCAAATAAATGGCAAGTTTTTAAAACATATAAAATTTATACTACTTGCATTTTCTTCAATTAATCTATTCTACTAGGTTAATAACTTTAAAGATTATCAAAACTGTTTGTATTTTAGAATTGATTGAGCAATGTATGTACTTTATCCAAAACGAGAATAATTTCAACGAACTTTCCGCGTGCAAACTATTCGTTAAAGCAAAAGCCGAAAAGTTAAATGAAATCAGTGATCTAATGCTGCCGAGGATTCGCGTAGTTTTTCTCTTACTAGTCAGTTCCAAAGATTGGTTGAATCTTGACGTGGAGGTTGTTACTGATTTACTTCAATCAAATGATATTTATGTGAACTGGTAAATAATTCGGATACGTGTATGAACTTTTATAAAACCAATAGTTTGCAGTGAAATTGAAGTTTTCATGGCTGCTATCCGATGGCTAACATACGACTGGACTGATCGTCGAGCTAATGCCTACGAAGTATTGCAAACGATTCGTTGGAAACATATGACACTATGGGAACTACGCGAGTTGCACTCCCCTAGAAGTGAATTCTATACTGAAACACGATGTGATTCAAAAATCACCGAATCAATCAGCGCCGCTTATGAGTAAGCTAGAAAAATTTTAAATTGAAAAAGTTAATAAATGTTTATATTCAGCTGGGTCGTGTACATCTACGCTACAAATCCATCGAACCCAGATCGTCCGGCAGCTCGAAACTGGTCAGGAGCTGGAGCCCACAATCACGAAACATTAACATATCTTGGCTTTCTTACTTTTTTAACCAATCTGATGAAACAATATATATACAATCTTCTAGAATACAAAACCTCAAACGATATGTTTGAATTTTTGAAAAAAATAATCAAGGGAAAGGGAGTTTTAAAAGAACAAGAAATTTAAACATGTGGCTACATGTCATTCATTCTTTTTTATGTATTTAGGCCATTTAGGCAAACCTATATTTGAATAAACTTACTTTAAATTACTTACTAAACTTAGTTACTTACTTACTTCGAATAACACTTATTATCATCATGAATAATACTTATTATGATATTTACAAGAAAATATTTCTTTGTCAGTTACAATTTCAGGCATTTGCCAACTTCAGACTTGACCAAGTGCGCTTTATGACATGGAGCATTGGCTACTATTGGCTAGCCTTGCTGCCATTAAAAAAATGTATTTCTGGTTGTATATGCGTTGTGCCACAATGATTTAGTTTCCATTAAATCTCCATTTGTTGCATTGTTTGGTGGAGCAAATGCAAATGGTGTATGTTATTGAAATTAATTTCTAACCCGAAAACATTTTTTGAAATTTTTTTCATCAATTTCAAACCGTCTTTAGATGACGGTAAAGCTTTTAGTCTATTTGTAACATTTTTGAATCGGTCTTTCTACCTTCGATTAAAGTGTCAAAAATATTTTGGAAGAATGAAATGTTACCAAAAATACACGCAAAGGCTTTTACAAAAAAATTTGAAAATGATTAATTAATTAACATATGTTATAAGTACATGATATCAAGTTTAAATTATCAAATTCCAATAATGCATCAAGAATCTAATATATTACATCATTCATTTCTATGCATATTGAATACAGCAGTTCTAAATATTGCAGCTTAAAATACGATACGTTAAGTGCTTTTTGGAGATTATTTTTATTTTTTATTTATGGCATTTAAAAAATTGTTTGAATCTCGAGTGACTAATGTTAAAAATATTTTCTTCTGATATTGAATGTTTGGCAAAAGATATTAAAATTGCATCTTTTAAACAACAAACTTAATCAAATTCCATATTTACGAAATTCCGAAAAACAACAACACTTTATTTTTCAACAAACAAGCAAACAATTGTTTTTCAATAAATAATTGAAAACAATATAATTTATTTTAAATGATTGGATTTATAAGAAAAAGGCCGACTTTTCGCAAAACGTTTTGCATATTTCATCAGCAATCAAATTGAATTTATAGTTTGCCAGATAATATTTAAATTTATCATCTAAACTGGCTATCAGCAGCATTTTCTCAGTAAACGATTAAAAATGGGAAAATCCCATTAATAACCTTTTACTCAAATCCAATATTTAAATTAAACTGTATAAAAAAATATAAAATTTTTAAATCAAATAAAAACATTCACGACGTTATTATTCAACATACCAGCTAATAATGTCATCATCTTATTTGTGTGTAAATAAAAATAACTAAATAATATCTCATCAAAATTACAGAAAAAAAAAAACATTTCATTAGGTCATTAGATAAAAATTAGATACACGTTTCCGCAATTAAAAAATAAAAAAAACGCCTCAGAATTTTCACCAAATCCTCATGCGGATATTAATTTGATTTCAAATTAAAAATAATGGTATCTATAAACAAATGAGCTGTCAAGTCAAATAGATAACACGGAATAGCTGACATGGAATATACGCATCCTGAACACTCCTTGACATTTGACCTGAAACTGTTAGATTACCGTTCTTACACGAGACTTTGCTACTTACCATGCAGAAATTGAAATTGAAAAAATGCATAGAATCTGTACAAGTTTTTTATGTTTTTTTATTCCATTTTTCATAAAGTACGTCTAATTAATGAATTCGATAAAATGTATTTTTAGTTGTTCGATTAAACGTTTGGCTCTTGTTTAGCAAGGTTATCTAACTACAGAAAGAAAATTAATTATGTGATATGTATAAAGTTAAATGGATGCAGGTCATTTAAGATGAATTATTTTAATGGCAAAATTTCCTGAACCCCAAAAGTAAACCAAAAACATTGCGAGTATTATCATTTGATATAATTTCCAAGTAGGTTTGAATTATTTATGACCGCGAGAAGATGACATAAATGGGAAGATTTGCTTCAAATTGAAACTGAACCATATTTATTGAGTTTCTAAATCAATAAAAAAAACGTAAATTAGTAGTTAAGATATTTGTAGAATTTCTAACGAACCTACAAGTGGTTTGGCTTTGGAATCCCAAAACTACGTTCTGGACCAAAAACGATGAACTCATGAAAGTAGTCATAGTTGACAAATAGATTTTCTCCCAAGTCAATAAGTATGTGTCTTTTTTTGTAAATTTGTTTTGCCAATCTAAAGCTTTTTTTTTTATTCTTCGAACATTGATATTGTCATCCTGGCCATCAGCAAGTTTCCGAATGTACCAAAACTGTTACAGTTACCGTGTCGTTCACAAATAAATGGAAGATCTTTCTTAAAGAGCCAATACTCTCGGAGTCAGTCAAATATCTTGGAATCATCCTAGATAAAAGAATGCTCCCTGCCAAACATGTTGAGATGCAAACCAAAAGAGCCAGCGCTTCTTTACGGGTGTGCAGCAGGATCTTCCGTCCCTCATGAAGAATCAAACCAAAAATCATTTACTGGATTTTTAGCATTGTTATAAAAATCTTCGTACACTCCTCAACTCAATGTTCTTCCATTCTTTCAAGTACTCAATGTCATATCATCCGATCTTTTACCATCATCTCGACATAATCCAGTTGGTCCAAGCACAGAAGGAATCTAAGCTGTGTTTTGGGGCATTTTGCTTTAGGGTTATTACAATATCCTTTTACGGGAGTGGTAATGTTGATTTAAAATATTAATTTCAACAATTTTAATTTGTGCATATGTAGATAAGAAAACAACTTACGAATATAAGAATTTATGCTTGAATTCTATAATAATGTTTTAATATTATCGGAAAACGGAAGGTTAGGTCAGGTTAGGAGCAAGGTGCAGAAAAAATAAAATAAGTGTACTTGTTTACAATTTCAGGTTCATTTCGAACAATTCAAATATCATAAATACAATATGTATTTATTATTTATTATGTAAAACTTAGTTAGACTTTGTGACAACAGTGACACATGCATTTTATACTAATTAATCAAATTTTGTAACATAATTAAATGATTTGAAGGAATTTCAAAACGAAATTCGTTAATTAATTTAATGATAATATATCATGAAGTACATTTTATGGTAATGAGTCATTCGGATGCAATTAATAAATCTTGTTTTACGAATACTGGCACAAACAAATTTGTGCAAAAAATCTTATTTGTGTAAATTGCGTATTATAAGAATTGTTTTCAGTATTTATTTTAAGAATTAGTATAGAGTTCACTTTCTATATCGTTTTAAAAATTAATTGCAATTTTATTTACTGTTTATTTTATCTATATTTATAATAATATTCAAAACAGTAAACAGGAATATAGATTATATGTACGATTTGTTTAACCTAATACATATTTGAAACCGAAATTTCTCTAATTTTGATGATAAATACTTCACTGATTAAGATTGTATCTTTAATTGCATGTTTAAGGTCCAATTTTTACATATATATTATCATTAAATATTTGTTAAGTTTTTGAACTAGTAAAAAACGAATTGTGAAAGATATTTTTATTATCAGTGCATTAATGTTACACGGTATCGGTATAGTTGAAGGCATGCTGCAAAATGGTGGAGGTTACGGTTCAATTTCACTGTTATCTAAATATTTACATTTTTTTTTAATTTGATTTCAATAAAATGTCCAAATTAATTGATATCTACATAAAGCTAATTGATGTTTAACTATTATTGGTCAATTATAAATAGTTGGCGAATCAATTACTTTATTAATAATATCGCCTTGCCTTGACCATCCAGGTGGTACAACAACATTATTTTTTTTTGGTCAAATAAAAGCTGAACGTGGATGTTCTAGCATTGCACTGGGTTTACCCGATAAGAAATAATGTGTATTGACTCATAAGTCAGAATATAAGGCCATAGTACAAGTCCGGGATCGTCACCCAACATCTGAAGATACGAACTGTTGAAAAAACACAAAGAACAACAAATACAACCACCCGCACATAATGGTATAATCCGTCAAATTTGTGGATCAAGTGAGATATTTGATACATTGTCGAAAATGAAAGACGTTTGATAAAAATAAATTAAAAACGCCAAAGTTACCGCGTATTGATGTTGATATTTGTTATCAGTGAATAGGAAATAGGATTCATTAAAAATATTTAAACTACATCGTAATTACAAAAGTTAATCTTTTGAACCACGTATCGTAAACACACAGTTGCGTACTGGCGTATGCAAAACCTGTTGGGAAGTTTAGGACTAGTGCTTTTGAAGATTTGGTGAAAATATCCTTATAAATAGTACTTATAGGAGTTCAGCGCCTGCAGTCAATGTATGAGGCGAGACATCGATCCCTTTAATTCTATCCAAATTCAAATTTGAAGTAACACAGTTCTGAACTCAAGGGTTCGCGTGGAGATTTTTATTGGTTTTTATAATATCTTTCACCAAAATAATACACTTTTGATTTTGTTCAAACCAATTGGTATTACATGGTATAGCAGGCAGGCTACATGGTATAGCTACATTGGTACTACATGGTATAGCATTATTCCAGTCTTCAGTTGGTCAAAATCTTCGTTTTCAAAGCAAAGATTTTTCCGGCGACTGGAACCACTATGTGAACTGTGGGAAACTTACTTTCTTTTACATCGAGATCTTTAAAATGTCTAAAGATATCTCAATTTTGCTATCTGGCACATGTCGATATTCCTTGGCATCAACTGGCGCAAAGCATCAATGTTTTCCTGGGTGAGTGCTGTTTGGTGGACCTATCCTGAGATCGTCTGATGGCGATATTTCTTAAATTACCAATAGATCAACCGCAACATCAAAATTACACATAAATAACTGTATTATTTATTATATTTTATTCAATATTTACTATAATTTTTATCAATTAATTTAACATTGGCGTATAGATGATGTAACATACATCATATATTCAAATCCTTTGAAATGATAGCATAAAATTTACAATTTAGATTCATATACTAAAAAGTATTTGCATCACTTTTTAGTTTTTAGTTCATTTCTTTCACACGTCCACAGTCCAGTGACCCAAAAATGAGTCACTTTACTCTTTAATCTCAAGTCCTGACCCATATATGGATGGATTCTAAAAAGTCTTTTATTAAATGAATTTGGACTGATGATCAATAACATCAGATTTACTATTAACAAAAAAGCATTTTATTTCTTGCTTTTTCTAAGAGAACAATATAACGCGACAATTGTAACCATTTAGCATTTGGATCGTGAAAGTGTGAAAAATTGTAATAAGTTTTTATCTTTTATATCTAAATTGCGAATTTTGACTTAAAAGGATTTGAATGTATTATGGATATTAATTACATCATCCTTGCCGCTATGCTAAATTAATTGATAAAACTTAGTAAATATAGTAAATATTTTAATAGAATAGTAAATATTAAATATCAACAATACAGCATGAACTATGAGCAATTTTGATCATGCATCTCAACTTACTGTTTATTCTGTAAGTTGAAACTGCATTTATTTTAATACGAGTAGATCAATTTTTGAAAAACTAGAAAATTTCCGACACCTATAACGTTCATCTTTCCAAAAGTACCATTAGATAATTCATGCGTACTGTAATAGGTATTGTCTCCCAGAGTATAAGCCAGTTTTCGAGGACATCATGGCGCACCCGTCAAATCGGGTAACCTACTTGGTAAAGAACCCGTAACGCGTAACAAGTTCTTGCAACTGGTGGCCATGATTGCCAATTATTGTTGCCTTAAAATAGGGGATGAAGAAATTTGCGAAATTTGCGAAATTTGCCACACCAATTGTAGGAAGCAACATGCCACAGGAAAAACTACTCAACCCAACCAGTTGAAAGTGATACTCAATCTCTATTTAGTTCCCATTTTCCCGTTCCCGTTTTCTCTTGTTAACGCAATAAATACGAGTATTATTAAATCATATATTACATAGATTCAAATAAAGTACAAAATATTTAATAAATACATTATGAATTATGCCCATTGGCAGGAGTAAAAACTCCAGAATTAATGTTACCTTCCAAATCTTCCATAATAGAATTATCACAAACAGTCTTTATGTTCTGCAGTTTCTTCTTCAGAATTTCATTTTCAGCCAGTACTTCCTTATAACATTCAACTAGTTCCAATACTGACGATTTAAGATGCTCAATAGCAGACTCAATAGGGACAAATGTTTCTGAATTAGTGCAATATGATTCTATGCACAACATTCTGCATTTGACATCAATTTTAGACTCTTCCAAATCTATTGTGGTATTATTTTCAGATATACCCTCGCTTTTAGGGCAGACATTTTCCAGTTTCAGATCTTGAAGATTATTATCATCTTCCTCTTTCCCCTCCTCGTTCTCTTCCTTTATAGAATTAAGTGGAAATACCGGGAATATGTTGCTGTGTGGTTCCATAGACAGAATTTCAGATAAATCTCTTTTTACTTTGCTATTTGTTTGAAGTAAATTTGAACAAAAGTCAAATTATTATTTTTGACAGAAACAATATTGATCCTTTATCAGTGCGGTTCGTTTGATTCATAAATTGATGTTTTTATGCAATTCTTATCAGAAACCCGGTTATTGGTATTCATTTTATAATAACCGAATTAGCGGAAGCATATGATGTAGTACTCGTAAATTTTATATTTTTTAGTGGACTTCAAATTGATATTTGTTTGATCTGTATATAGCTACTTGACTCCATCTCACATTTAGATTTTGGCCTCGGCACAGGGTAATGAATGTCTTATGTGATCAAGCTCGTGCTTTGACTAATATACCCTTAGCTTTCGAACCACTAGGCTTATTTAGACAAGATGAGAAAAGAGTAGAGATGACTTTAACTCTTTGGTCACATGGGAAGCATCAATTTTAATTCGACCAATTTATTTTAATATTAAATTGTGATGAAATTCCAACGAATTTTAATTTATCCGCTTAGATTTAATTCATGTCAGATCAGCGAATAAATTCATGATTATAAAAATATGGAACAAAAAATACTATCGGGTCAATTTATTAATGAAAAATAGTTAAACTTTTATTCAAACTTCATATTAACCTCGCAAAGGAAAATATTTGTGGTCAAAGATCATTGGCTCCTAAAACAAAAACCAATAAATTTAGTAAGTGATAGTAAAAAAGTTTTTTACGCAAATTGAGCCTATGTGGAGCACGTGTTTAATAATGATTTCCATTAATATTTAACAAAAACAAATTATCTAATTTTGATATAACGACTACTCTAGTTCCGATAGAGATACAGGTTCAAGGTTCACATCTATCATTCGATACAGAAATGCCATGTATAAGAAAAAGGAGTGGGGCAAAGAAACTTTATGTTTTAAGAGTGCAGTTTCTTAGCATCATAATTAAATCAATTTATAAACAAGCAAGTGTGTCATTTGTTTCATAAAAAGTTCCGATTTTTCTGTGGTTTGCCAATTTTAACGAAAATGAAATTCCGGTATTTGTTACTGGCGCTAGTTATATTCGCGGTGAATGAAGTATGGGCTGAAGAGCGCAGATCGGTATTTCGAGCACTTTTCGACTACAAATTGCCATCGTTTGCCGTTGATAATCCTGAAATTGAAGAGTCTGAAAACAGTGTTGATGATGAAGCAATTCATGTTCATCCTGCGTTAGCATATTCAGTTACCGAGAAGGAGTTTACCGCCTTACGGATTGAATATATCAAAAATCAGATACTGAAGAAGTTGCGATTGAAGGAAAAGCCTACAATTGCTCCTTTGGCTGATTTACCAAACCCGGTCAAAGAATACGATAATCTACTACCAGAAGCTGACGATAATTTAATGAGTTCCTATTCCGATGACTTTTATGGAAAAACAACGCAGGCCATCATTTTTCCATACGCAGGTAAGCGACTTAAGTTTTATGGAAAAGTAAATGGCGCAATTTTTGACCACTTATTATTATACAGAACTCAACTCAATGGAATAGTACATAAGAGCCAATATTTTAAGATGTATAATTACACAACATTAAATTGTACAATTAAATTTTAAATTGGATTTTATTTATTTGATATACAACCATAAAAAAATATTCCATTATTTGTAATGATGATAATTTATCAATTTATCCCTTGTAGATATGGCCTCGTTTCAATTTCAATCTAAACTTTGCTCATCATAATATTTTTGTACTAAAGTCAGTAATAAAACTCATGACAAGGCACTGACTGAATTTCTCTGGTTTATACTGATCATACTTTATTTTTATATCAGATGCAGCACGCTGTTTGCGGAAAAACCGATTTCCTTCAGCTTGCTTACCATTTCAAATGCCATTCGATCTGCACACGACGGATGTGAGTACTGCCGAAATCTGGTTTCACAAGGAACGAGACGTACTCGACGCGCACAACCAAACTTTTGTCCTTTCGGAAATTGCCCACTGGGACACCAACAAAAGTTTTCAGAAAACCAAACCAATAGCCATACAAGAAACTAGTTTAACAGGTAAAACATTTCGTCGCTAGTATATGTCTAGAAAAGATTCTAATGAATTTTTCATTGATTTCGCAGCTGGTTGGTTAAAAGTGGATGTAACTTATGTGGTAAAGAATTGGTTGGATTTCCAAGACTCTCCAACCCATGCAATTAATGTTGCATGCAAAACATGCGGAATGGACAAGTCGCAATCGCCAATTTCCTTCTCATCGGAACTGAAACCGTTTTTAGTGATTTACACACATTCGCAAAGGCGGCCAAAACAACATCGCCGACCAAAACGTTCAGCGAATTGCTACCCTGGTGTAAACGAATGTTGCAGGGAAAGTCTGTACATTTCATTCGCTGAAATTGGATGGGATGATTGGATCATCAAACCGGAGGGATACAATGCGTATTTTTGCAAGGGATCTTGCATGACGGCGTCATCGCTTACCTTAAGTGCTACGCAACACAACAGTATTCTTCAAGTAAGTAATAATTCAAAAAACATTGTGTGAAACTATACAACTTAATATTATATATCAACTTACAAATGGTGTGATTTTTTACAGAAAGTTATGTATGGTCAAAACAAGAATCAGGGAGTACGGCCTGAGTTAACCTTCTGCTGTGCAGCAACACAATTTCAACCGTTACAATTAGTTTATATGGACAATAATAAGACACTGACAACCAAAGTTTTATCGAATATGATAGTGGAAGCATGTGGATGTATGTAGTAATTTTGGAAAATAGTTAGTGCGTGTGATCCAAACAGTATTTTTATGTTCAATTTTAGTGATTTAGCCAAAACTCTTTGGTTTACCCAGGTATTACCTTATTGTGGGCATTCTGAAGAAATTTGTTTAAATATTATTATTGTTATTATATTATGAATACTTTTCCGTTTTTTGGGAAAGTGGTATACAGTTGGATTTTAATTTATGTTTAAATGCGAAATGACCACTGAATATTATTGATGTAGTTTGATGGTTTTCAGTGTACGAATGATAATAGCGAGTGTGATAATTGTACCTGTTGTGTTGCTTTGTATGCCTGTTTAGTTATTTATTTTTGTTTATTGTACACGTTATATTTATTTAATATTGTAATTTAACTACGTAATTTAATTTTATTAATGTTAATAAAAATTATCAATTTTTATCACTTTGGTTTAACTAAGTACTCCGAAAATATCTCCATATCAAAATATCGAGCAAAATATTGCACGCATTATTTCATCATAACATTACTCATTTTTGGTAAATGCATACTTGAATTCGCAGCACAATTCAGAGGTCAAATTCGTAATTATTTCTATTTTTCAACATTTATGGTGACTTGACTATGTATTGGCATAAATATGGAATTCGAATTGGTGGCGACAAGGTCCACACCTATCGCTCCTCGTGGTCGAGGAGATCTGCTGTGTACCACCCCTCTTATCAAGAGTTTACCCGGGATAGCAAACAAATAAAGCAATTTTATATAAAATTTGGAATAATTGTTTTATTTTTTAAATGTTCGTTATTACACATCATAAATAATTTCAAGCTTAAGCAGCGCAGGATTTTGGAATTTGCATTTGTACAGTCATAGTTTCAGATTTGTGACTGAAATCTGGACTGGCACCTTTGTCGATTTGGTTCTTCCACATCAAGGAAATATCATTGGTCTTAACACAATGTACTGGTACTGATTCTCTAATCCAACCAGTTTGTTTGCATTGGCAGGTTGGCACTGGACGAGTGGTGAAGCAAATATGACCGTTTTGTTCGACGTAGCGAGTTTCATATTTGGTGCACCTATCAACCAAGGTTTGCTTTTGGTGATATCCAGCATCTCTGTTGGAAATAACATTGGCATAAGTTACTTGCTTTTGACGGCATTCTTGTTGTTGGTTTTTGATCAGGGTTTGTTTCACTTCATTGACAGTGTAACTGTTGACAAAGTCTTCGGCATCGCGAACAATGCAATTTTGAGAGTTAAGGAAATCAGTGGTTTGGTCTCCATTAAATTGACCACAAAGACCACGAGCGGAATCTCTGAATTTTCCATTAACAGCTGTGAATTTCACGCGTTGTCCATCGAAGATCAAGTAGAAAGCATTGTTTAATTCAACTTTCACTTCACCATTTGGCAAAGCATAGACTTGAAGGAAGCCGCGTTTCATATCGTGACTTTCTTGGTCGTTAATATGTACGTTTTCCCCATCAACAATCACTTTTACCTTTGGATGTTTGCCGGAGTGTTCAGCGGATTTAGTGGCAGCTTCTAGGTTGATTTCATGCACTTTTCCTTCGGTCTGTGGAGCACTGAAGGTGATTTTAACTTCTTTTTGATCTTGGTGGCTGGGACTTCTGCGAACCAAAACAACATAGTTTTCAATCGCGTGTTTCAATTGATTTTCAACAGATTGTTGATGATCATGTTGGTTATCACGAGCTTGTTTTTGCAAATATTGGAACATTACAGTCCAGGAAGTCTCCAAAGCAAGTGGATAAGTTTTGTTATTTAAAGTAGTAGCATATTCTTGGTCAACAACGCAGATTGCTGTAATCAAAACGAAAATTTAATGACCATTAATAAATAATTTTGATTTAAAGATACTTACGTCTGTATGATTTAAGGGCAAGAGCTTTGGCAACAAGACGTTCACGAACGTTGAAAAGTGGATGTACAACTACAAATCTTCTAGTCCAATCGTTTACCTGAAGGTTTTTGATTTCAGATTTTTGGTTTCCTACTTTCAGAGAAACGTTCACGGATTTTAAATCGGGATTGTAGCGAGCTTGCATGTTAATTTCATTAGTGTTTAAGCTATCATAGTTTTCTTGGATTTCAAAATATGGCAAGAAAGTGGCACGAATAGTTCCATAGATAAGTTCAGCAATTCTTTTTTCTTCTTGTTGTACATTTTCGTGTTTAATATCAATGTTGACGCGGTCCAAAAGGTTAGCGTTGGCAGTCATATTCGCACAAACTGGAACAAGGTAGTTTCCTTGAAGAATTTCTTGTTCGCACTGTTTGTACAATGGATGTTGTTCCAAGAATGCTTTGCGCTCAGTGCTTCGTTGCATGTTGACGTCTAATTGAATTTTACTCATATCTTCATTTTGGGGATTTCCGTAAATGATTTGTACTTTCGAGTTTAAAGTTGGTTCCATTTTCATAGAATCAGTCAAACTGATTTCGTTGGTATTTGGAATGTTGCTGTTAGCACGAAGTGCAATTCTGTATGGTTTGCTATTTTGTTTGTTAGATTTCTTGGTAAACTCAAGCAAAAGAATGCTTTTTGGATCAACATTGCTTTTACCAGCGACACCAGAAATTCTGTATTCTACAGTGTTTTCACCTACAAATTGAAGGGAAGCTTGAATGGCTCTCATGGCTTCGTTGTGGAAATGTAAAGTTTCTTCTCCCATGGCAAGGGTAGAATCTTTGAATAATTTGCCATCGCTGTTTGGTGCAGCAAACTCAGAAAAGTATCTCTTAGGGGTCAAATCCAATTTCATAACAATTTTATCAGCAGTAGATTCTTCAGCAAGTTGGTAAATATTGATATTTCTTTGTTGAATGTTAGCACCATACAACCAACTAATAACACTGCTAGGCAAGTTGTTTTCACGTAAGTGTTGCATGATCCAAACCATATCTACACCAATTGGTTGTTCTTGGGTCATTTGCACACGGAATGCCATTCCAGTTTCTTGTTTACCCAAAATTTGGTCATAAGAGTATTGCAATTGTTGTTGGATATTTTTGGTTTGTTCTCTTTGTTGAATTGGTTGCATGTTCAAAATGTTGGAAACAGAAGTGTATGGCCATGAGCTTAAATGCATGATTGGAGCGTCACTTTTTTGTCTTGGTTCGATTTCCATTTTCAATTCACTGTTTTTAAGGTTAAGTTCAACATTCATGCGAATTGGAATGTTCATTTGTAATACTTTATCGTAACCAGCAGAGTATTCTTGATGGTCGAATGGAGTTACAAAAGCAAGCTTGCCTTGAACTTTGGTAGATGCTACCAAACGGACTTCCAATTTACCATGAGCGGAATCAATACCTTTAAGTTGTTTGCCAGTAGATAATTGTGGTTTAGCTTCCATTTGAAGTTTTCCTTCAAGATTAAATAATGTGGGTGTATCGTAAGTATAAAGGAATGGGAAACCAAGTTCAGTTGGAAAAGCTAAAGCAATTTCTTCGCGATTTATAAGTTTACTGATTTGGAATTGTTTACCAGATCTTAACTGTTCTTCAATTTCACGAATAACTGTAAATAAAATTTTTAATTATATACATAATTAGTTGCTAAATTCTTCTAATTACCTTGTGGTAAGCGATTCATGGTATTGTTGTCAAAAGAAATCATTTGTTGGAAGTTGTCCAAATTGAAGTTTAATAAACCTTCTAATTGTTCACGTTCTTCAGATTGCAAGTTCAACATGCGAGCAATATTTTCGCTGGACCATTTGTTTTGATGACCATGTTGGGATTGTTGTTTTTTCGCATCTTTATAATGTTTGGTTTGTTCTTGAGCAACAAGCAACAAATCTTCGATGCTTGATACCATAGCTTGAACGTTCATTAATTGTTGTCTGTATCCACCCAAGCTGCTGCGCAAAGCATACTTAATGCCTTTTGGTACAATAGAGTCATCACTTCCGATAGTTTGGAGAGTTTGTTTGAAGAAAATATGCATTTCGTTGTCAAGGTAAGTGCGAAGATAATTGCGAGATTGTTCAATACCATACTCTCTCTTGTTCAACAATGGCAAAGCAGCCTTAGCTGATGAACGCCTAAAAAAAATAAGCATTTAGAAACAATCAAATACAAAATCTTTAGAAATAACATACAAATTGGCGAATTCATCTCCTTCGAGTCTTGAAGCATGTTCAATGGTAGATTTTACGGCAGAATTTACTTGTTCGTTAACATCAATGTTGGTATAGTCAGCCATACGTTGGAGCATTTCAGTTGATGGCATGGTACGCAATAATTGGTATACAGCAGCAACTCTCAGTTCTTGAGACTCACCAGCGTTTTGGTACAATTTGAATAAAACAGATCGAGCAGTTTCTGGATGAGCTTTTACAAGCTTATCCATGCAGACGACCATCCACATACGTTGGAATTGAGAAATTTGTTTCTTGCCTTCCAAGAATGGTTCAAAAACAGCCAAAATTTGTTTATCGGCAACATTACCAAGAGCACGGATGTACAAATGAATGTTTTTAGTTACGGACTTGATGATGGCGTTGTTTAATTGTTGATCGAGATATGGAATCACAATGTTCTTTAAAAATACCTTTCCGGACTCAGTGTTGAATTTACCAAAACTGTGGACTGGGTATTGGTTGTGAGAAACGCGGTTATCTACTAATACTTTACGGACAAGGTTGGTGTAAGCCAAAATACAGGTTTCATTCAAGTAAGCTTGAGATTTGACTTCGGTGTGCTTCATCAAAGCGAAGAAAGAACGCATATATTCTTCGGTTGGTTGACGGACAGAAGATGCCATTGTAGAAACAATGAAAGCAGCTTCTTCATTCATGATTTTCTTGGTTTCAATCAATTCTTGAATGGTAAGGAAAGCTGGACCAGTTCCGCATTGAGCAAGAGCATCACGGAAAGCTACCCAAGTAGCACGTTGTTGAGTGAGTTTGTTTTGAGTGTATAATTGTTTAGCAACTTGTTGTAATTCTTCAGCATTCATGATGCGAGTAAGAGCAGTCAACAATGTAAATTTTCCTAATGTATCTTCAGTGGTAATTTCAGTAGATTCATGCATTTGTTGTCCAATTTCTTTCGATAATTTTTGAACAGTTTTCTTGATATCAAAATTTGATTCCATTTTGATGGAGTTGCCTTTGTATCCCATGGTAAATGGTAAAAGTGGTGATTCTGGTTCAACGCTCATCCTTGGTTGTTCTTGTTGTTGATTATATTCTTCGGAGTTAGCAAGGAATTTCGAGTCATCGTAAATGTTTTGACTTCTATGATTTCTGATATCTTGGTCAATGTGACGACGAATTCTGGTTTGGTAAGTTTCTTCGCTTGAGTTTGAGTCTTCGCTCATACTTTGTTTTTGTTGCATTTCACGTACTAAGTTAGACGAGTATGGGTGGTTGTAAGCGTAGACAAGACTGCCAAGTTTCACTGGACGAGATAATTCCACATATTGGTTGGTTTGTTGACGAATTTCTTCAAGAGTTACATTGAGTACACTGACAACTGATCCTTTTTGTTGTTCATTTAAAGTTGGGCTCATGATAATTTCATTAACGGTGTAAGAGTTCTGTACGGTGTAACGTTCTAACTTTCCGGTAACTACAGCACGGCTCACAGAGTTTCTGATAAAGAATTGTCCCATGGTATTGGTAGCTGGTTCAGATTGTTTTATTCCAGAGAAACCGTAATAGTATGAAGGAAGGTTTTCGCTGCGACTGAAGTTCTTGTGCTTTACAATTTCAATGATGTTGCCTTCAGTTCTCAAACTTGGCTGTGGAACCAACCATGGTTTGCTTTCAAGAACATGTTCAGGTAATAAATGAATATCGTACATGGTTTCGGCAGTTCCGGTAACAGAATCTTCCATAGTTTTGTAGGTTGCTGAGGTAGCATCTTCTTCAGGTAAAAGGTTATATCTACATTGGACGACATTTTGAGCCTTGGTGTCTAATTGGAATTGGCTGACAATACTTTTGATGATGTTAGCTTCCCAGTTAGAAACTTCTTGTTCGACGATTAAATCGCGAACAACTCCTGCTCTCATGACAATTTGGAAAGGCTTGTCGCTCAAAGGTAATTCTTTGTACGAAACTTCAGATTCTGGAATTTCGGACATCGAACCTTCGGAGAGATGAGTATGAATTGGTGCATATTGAGCATAGCTGAGCCTTGCAGACAAAATTCCATCAGACCTTGTGCGAAGATTTAACTTGGCTTTCAAAAGAATACCAGCATATTGGTTGGAAACGTCATGTAGACTAGCGAGAGTACGACCACGGATTTGGTATACATATTCAGTATTGTCTTTCCATCCAGGATTGTTGGATGCGAAAGCAACGCCAACTACCACCAAAAAAAAATTTCGTTATTTATTTCAAAAAATTTATAAATATAAATGACATACCTATTACGCAGAATAATAGTTTAGTCCACATGTTGAGACACTGTGTTCACTAGTAAATGAGAAGTGTGAAGTGGTTTCAAAATTTCAAAGCTTAAATACTAAAATTCAATTTTTGCAGTCAGCATTTTCAGCAGGTCATTTGTTATCACTAGAATTTAGCATTTAGTAACCTTTTTAATATCATTGTATATTAATGAATGATTGTAAAATAGCGCGTGGATTTGTTTCTAAGTAAATTGATTAATTTATGCATTTAGTAAAATTATTATATCGAAATTTGCACACTTTTTGTAGATTCACATTCATTCTTGCTTATATATGCTTCCGTGTTATCTCATATAGAAATTTGACGATAAATAATAATTATAATTGAATAAAGTTTATAATTTTACCTAGTAATTTGAACATAATGAATATAAAATAATCTTTAAACTAAAAAAATATTTGTATTTCTTAAATATGTAGATGTTAATTGATATTTATTTATTCGCACACATCAATGAGCAAACATTTAAATTAGTCTACAATTAGAACAAAAGTGCTAAATCTTGCTACTTTTGACCAGATGAGGTTATAAGTAATAGGTACCATGAATAAATAATTATCATACAAAATGTGTCCGTGAAAGGTGTGCAAAAAATTAATGATTCAAATTAGAGAAGATCAAAAATTAATGGCGCTTTTATGATAGAACTATGGTCCTATATCTTAAACTGTTTGAATTGAATGTTTGTTTGAAGTCAGAGGTTTGATGTTTAGGTTGGTTTTTTTAGTTGTTTTAATTAGATTAAGAAATTGTAACATAACCACGAAAGAAGTAGTTCGAGAGAAGTACCGTGGAATCTCATTTCCACCAAATTTATTTTCTATAATAAGAATCATACATTATAAATTAAATTTATACATTCTCTATGACCCAATCACGAATGGTGCTGACGTCAGTGTAGACTCCTGGATAATCGACTTCCGCACATCCCATACCCCAAGACACAATACCAACAAGAGTTCCATCTTTAGTTAATGGACCACCAGAATCTCCCTTTGTTAATTAAAATAAAAGTAGTCAAAAAAACCTGAAACAACAATCTCATTGGCTTACTTGACAAGCATCTTTTCCTCCTTCTGGAACGCCTGCGCAAATCATTCTATCGGAAACCACTTGCATTTGTGCATAATCTTTTACACATTCTTCATGGTCCACAACGTTAACAGAAACGCTACGAAGGATTACTGGTGTAAAAATATTACCGGTCTAAGAAAGTTAAATAATTAAAGTTTGTGTAATATTTATAATGTATGCATACAGATGTGACACCCCATCCAGTAACGTTCACTTCAGCACCAGCAGTTGGTGCTACGGCGGCCAATTCTATTGGTTGAATTTGGTCGGAATAAGTCAGGTTTTCAGCCAGCTAAAGATACAAAGTACTATTAGTTTAATTATTATGTAAATTATGTCTGCATACTTTAATAATTCCTACGTCATAATCAGCATTGTTATCATATTGAGGATGGATGAAGGCATCTTTAATGGATACCACCGTAGCGTTAGGACTTGATAAATCAGTCGTACCAACTACAATTCGATATAAAACCGACATGAATCTAAAAAAAAATGTGTTAATATGTAATGCAAAAATGTATACAAAATTCATTACGCATCAACGCAATGGGCTGCAGTAACAATAGTATCTGGAGCGATGATAGATCCTCCACAACTGTGAAGACCTAGAAGCTGAATGGAAACTTGCCATGGATTTAGTTCAATAGTGGTTTCATTGCCACCCACTATTCTGCCATTAATGCGGCTGTTTTGTAGCGACCGAAGTGGAGTTGGACTAGCTGTGAAGAGCACATTAAATTTATTTTAAATATTAAATGAAGATTGCTTCTTACCAATCACTAGAGAAACTGCACAACAAAATAACACAATAATTCGCAGCATTTTTGTAGCAATTAATTAAATCAATTAGTTCAAATTCGATTTATATACTACTGCACGAATAGACTGCCTAAATTAGTCTTATCACAAGTGCTATTGTTATATATTTTTATCAATTTTAAACTTTAAAAAATTAATCCGTAATGCCTTTATTTTGTAAACTAATCATTTGATAATTTTATTATGTGCGTCCGATCAAGTATTATGATTTAAGATTTAATAATTCAACTTCAGTATGTTATCTTAAAAAGTGAACAATTAGTGCAAATTAAATTTTAAAGGGACGCAACAGGACGTACATGACCGTCCTGTTGCTACGTTAGCAGCATGACATTTTTAGTCACCTCCATGTTGTTCAGTCCGACATGTTGGATTTAGAACGATTTAGATATGCTATATGGTATTATCATCAAAACGAACGTTTTGATGACAATGCGTAAAAATTGCGCCTGATTGGATAACGGAGAGCAAGTCATTTCACTAATCAGTAATTTTGACTTATGCATCAGGCAAAAAACCAAACTCAATAAATACATTGAAAAACTATTTCTATTCTTATATGTCACTATGGATCCGTACGGCACCAATTTTGGATTTTGATAAAAAGATAAGAACAGCACATGAAAAAATCTTAAATGTTCAACTTATTGGTGATGCATGGGATCAGGCTTCTATGCCAATTAAATTTGGTGACTTGACATGACATTCGTAATTTTTTTGAGAGGGGGAAATTCTCATAGGACACCCAGCTCTTGATGTTCCGGTGAGCTGGGTAGTGCCAGACTCTTACCGGCTAAAACCCTATCTCTCCCTAGCAGCAGCCGAACCGCCTCTCCGCATTACTTCACTACTACTAGTCACTTCAACCAACCCATATTCGTAAATTATCTGATCTTAGTGTACCTACATTGGGGCGTAAAAAAAAGACGCAATCTTTAAAAGTTATTTATTTTTTTAATATTAAATAAAAGGTTCACATAAAGCTAACGTATGGTCGATTCCACAAAATGCATCTTTAACATATCCACCCAATGCCACCTAAAAAAGATCTACATTACACCCGGTCTACAAATCAACTACTCGAAATTCTAGAGTCTAGATTCATTTGCATCACGCGACCATACTGCAGTTATACTCACTTTAATTGGAAAATATTGATCTTTATCGTGTCCAATTCCAAGACAACAGTATTTATTGCGTCCCCAAATAAATAAGTCTCCCATATTAGTAATAGCACCAGCGTAACTAACACCACACACCACTTTTTCGACTTTTGAATTCGGTTGAAAATCGTTTCGTCCGAATAATGTACTGGGTATATTAATTGGTTTCCTTGATTCTTGAACGTTCGGTCCGGCGCCTAATAAACCGTATCCCCAAGAAAACACTTCTCCTTGATCTAAAATGGAATATACACAAGTAGAATGATTAAATAATTGCAAAAAATAAATACCATTTGACACCACGCAGAATGAGCCTCCACTAGCAAGACTCCTAATTTTTCCTAAAGGTTTAAGCATACTCAAATAAGTCGGGTTGCTTAATTGCTGTTGGCCATTTGGTAGCGTCATTTGCGCGTATTCAGTGTTTCCCCATCCAAAAACATCGCCTTTATCTTCAAATAGAAATAGAAAAAGTTCTAGCAAACTTTTGATAAAAATTTTCCCCTTAAAACATACCATTCAATGCCAAAACAAAATCAGCTCGACAAGCCAGTTGCACAATTTTCTCCGTCAACAAATCGCCCCCGAGTCGCGTAAACGATGCCTCATTCTTGAAATGTCCAAGTCCAGTTTGTCCATCTGCGCCCCAACCGCAACCATAAACAGCTCCATCTTCAGTTACAGCTAAACTAAAATTGAATTATTAATTCATCTTTCAAATTATCCCCTTCCATTGTCTTGCCTATGATCCTGACCACACTCAATGTCAACAATCTTCTTCCCATGCAATTTATCAATTTTATTGATAAAATTACTCATGGCGTAATTTTCATCTGGCACCACAGATCGTCCGCATTGTCCGTACGCATTGTTTCCCAGCAAAAACAATCCTTCATCGGTGAGAACTAGAAGATGTGCGCGACCGGCTGATAATTTAAGAATCTTTGAGGTTTCTGGTCGGGCGAATGGAAGTGAGATTGGTTGCGGATACAATATTAACTCTAGTGGATGGTCTTTACGTACTTCGTGATAGCCGATTTGCGAATCGGTGTTGATGCCGGTGCCGTATAATTTCACATCCGTGTCGCTATTCACAGCGAACACTGAGAAACCGAAACCGCAACAAGCGGTTGTTATCTGGAATAAATTATAATTTATCTCGGGGAATCTTTAAAGAATTTTAGTGCAGCCCGAACGGCTCGAAATATTAGCCGACCACGGTGGACGAGCGGTAGCTAACACCCGTTCGCAGCCGAAGGTCACTGGTTCGAATCTTGCTGCGCGACAAAGAAGCGCAAAGCCTCACAGCAAATCTCTTTTGGTTCTTTCAAATTATATTACTTATTGGCTTTATCTACAAGATTTTATTTTATAATTTCTCGGTATAATTCAAGAAACTATTCTACAAGAAATAAATACACTGTTTAAATTGAAACGACGTATATTAACACGTTTCTTGTAATTACGAATATTAAGTACTATAATTACAATTGAGTATGATTCACAAAATAATTTATTTAAAATTATTGCTTCAGCTCCAGACTCCAGCATCCACAATACCCGATCAGTTCCCATCCATATCAATCAACTATATCGATCATATCCTTCATCACCCGTAGTTTAATTTTTTTCGCCACGGATAGAATATTCTTCAGTTGTTCGTTATCAGCTTGTAACTGCTTGTTTAACTCGATATTGCATTGAAGCAGTTTTTCTACATTACCCCGTTCCTCTTTCATCAATTTTACCTGTTCCTTCATGGCGGCAATTTCCAATTCAAGCTTCCTATTCTCTGAATCCAGTTTCCAGCATGTGAAAAACCCGTTAATTGGGATGTCCATAACATTAACGTCACCACTTTCGGGATCTTGCGGCGGTGGTGGATTCATATCGGGCTGCGCAAATATTTCTTTAATGTTTTTCATTTTCGCTTCTAGACTTGTATCACTGGCCATTTGAATTTTTAACGCCGGAACAATCGTTGAATATTTCCCGTTCGCGTCCTTTTCGACGAAACGACTTTGCACTAGCCGATTTAAACAGGAAATAATTTGGCTAACGACATCACCACCCAATTTATTAACGGGAACCATGTAATTAACCAAATCCTGCAAACGTACACCTTTCGAATGTGGTTGACTAATTTCCAAGTCCTTTAAAGAGGTTAAAATCTTTGAAGAAAAGCATGTGCATTGCGGAGGACCATCTGGCAACGGAATCACGATCGGATTTGTATCCATACTTTTGGATTTATTTTCACCTTTTCTATATGTCTGACGTCTGAGACGTATATTTAATTAAATAATACCCTTCAATTCGAATTAGTTTACCCTATTGTTTATTCGTTTCTATAGTGATCAAAAAACTGGTACATTTCTCAAGTAAGCGAACAAAGCGAGCGAGCAATGGTTCAAATTCAAAATAAAAACGTTTTTTCATGTAAACGTATATCGCAAAGTTTCCCGATTAAAATTGAGATCACCCTGTAGATTGTACTTAATTTAATCACGTTTGAAAAACAAACGCCTATAATAATTAGTTGTTTCTAACTAAGGACGCACCGCATCGCAAATCGGCACAGGCCGCTACGGAATGAAGATTCGGTATTCGGCCGAATCTCTCAAGTTCGGGCAAATTTTTAAAAATTGACCGGATACCGGATTATTAGCTACATATTTTCTATAGCGTTTTGAGCTTGTTGAGACAAACTACAAACACCCAGCACTTACTTCATGCTTTTCCCCGATGCTGTTCCGCTTCGGATATTGTATGAACTGCAGCCTATTCAAAGCGCCGCCTTTCTTCACGTACTGTATACCCAAAGCTCCAGTTTGTATGTTTCCCCACGTGAACACTCGCTTGTACGATTTCTTACTGGTAGCGTATTCAAAAACTAGAACGAAGTATTTTCGATTAGAAAGCTCGATTGTAAAATACTAAAATTAAATACCTGGCAACTTTTTGGCATCGTCTGGATTAATAGGATATTTCCGTTTAACACCACTATTGAAACGTTGATAAATCTTTGTTAAATCTTTTGTAATATTTAGGAGATTTTTTGGTGTATTCATTTTAAATAATATGTGAGGTTAGGTGTGGACTTGTGCTTGTCAAAACTGGGGGCGCTTTCGACTGGTACAACCGGGACAAATTATAATTGGAATTTTTTTTTTAAATTATATGGTTTATTTAAAAAATAATAATTATACTTATGAAATTGCTACAATTTACTTAGTTTCTTGTTGTAAATTTTATTAATAAAAAGCTGAAGAAAAAAAATAATTCAAAAAAATGCAACAATTCCACCACGGAATTTGTTTTTTTAAAAAATGTATGTTTGGTTGCATACTCAATTTAAAATTTTATTAATACTTTTATTTAAAATTAATAAATAAATTTAAAACTATTAAATAATTTTATTTAAAATTATTAAATAATTTTATTTAAAATTAAATTAATAAATAATTTTATTTAAAACTTAGTTTTAACATTTTTTTTTTGAGAGAGTAATCATCCACCTTAAGGGTCTTCCACCGACTGTCTCGCCAATCATTTGCGCTCTTTTCTATATGATGCAATGCTGGTTGCAGACAACTTGGCGACAGCAGTTGGAGGACCCTTAACTCTTAGTCTTTAACCAATCAGAAAGCACAGCGCATATTATACAAAATTCTTTATTTAAATTATATATCACAAACAATTAAATTTGACTACCATTTTCATAACTTGCAATTATTGCCTCAGCTTGCTCCAGTTTCCGCATGTACTTGTTGACTTCCTTTCGTTTAGCCTTATAAGCCATGGATACTTGTTGCAATGATATTTCGCTATCCATTGACATTCTTTTAGCTCTATTAGTCTCGTTCAATTTCTCAATCATCTCCTTCTTCAACCGCAGATTAAGGTTCTGAGTTTCTGATATGATCGTCTTCAGTTCTTCCTTATCATCCTGGTACTGCTTGCTTAACTTGATATGATGATCAAGTGTTTCTTCAGTCTGAGCCCTTTCCTCCTTTGCTGCCACTAGCTCTTCCTTCATATCCCCACTTTCCAATTCAAGCTTCGCATTTTCTAATTGCAATTCACTGATTATGTGTCTTAGATCGTTAATTTGGTCGCGTAAACCATAAACTTCATCATTTTCGCGATATTTTCGCAACAAATTCTCCATATCCCCTAGTTTTCGTTCTTGGAATTCGATTTTTTTGGTGAGTTCAGCAATAAGACCGTTCTTCACATTGGTCGGTTGCGGTGTTGGTGTGACTTGCATTTTTGGCGGTTGATTTTTAAGATCTCGAATCAGGGTAGATAATGATGTGAAAGATTGATCCAAGTTGAATTTCTCCTTAAAATGTGATGCCAAATCTGATAATTCTATAATACTAACTTTAGGTGTAAGAATTTTGCAGTCTTCTATTAATTCTTCATCTTGGTTTTCTTGGCTTCTGAAATGTGTCTGCTTTACCACATTAATAAGATCATTTAATTCATACAGTTCGGATTTGGAATTAATAGTTTCGTCGTGCGAATCAGTTTTATTTTCCAACCGTTGCTTGATGTGCAAAGCTGATAGAGTTGCGTCCATTTTATCACTCTTAATATTTATTTTGTCTTCCATTTTATTTCTATACTTGCATAATTTAAGAACGCACAGGTTTTACAATACAATTTTGATAGATTTACAAATCAAAAGTCAAAAATTTCGATTGTGGTTTGTTTTTTGATCTCGCTAACATAAATTTATTTCACATCAAATTTTTTGGTGCATTAACGGTTGCAAAGTCTTGACTAAAGGAACCTTAATTATTTTTTTTTTGCTTTTAGTAATGCACAGATCACAAAAAATCACGTGAAAAAAATTCCCGACATAAATATCACCCTGTATAGTGCAAACACCCTGTATTACAGCAACTACACCGGTCATGCGCTTTAAAAAACCGTCCGTGCAAATTGGCTTGAGTGTCGCCTCTGCGCCCGGAGCGCCGTCGGTCTAATCTCGATGTCGCAATGATACCAACATTAGAAATTCCACATCTCACTATCCGTCTCTTTTTAGTTAAAGTATACAAGTCAATGTGTATGTTGTGCGAAAAAGTTTGATAATTTCTGACTAAAACAGCGAAGAGAATTTGCAACGATGACAAGTTTTCATAAAGTCGAAGTGAACAAGACCGTCTGGGAAGTGCCGGAAAGGTATCAAATGCTTTCGGCAGTCGGTTCAGGGGCATACGGACAAGTCTGGTATGTATGACACCTACATACTTTTGGAGTTACTTTTTTAAAAATGTATATAAATACATATATTGTGCAAATACGCTAATTATAGACACAAATATGCCTGTCTCCAAAGTCGCTACGGGAATATCAAAAGCGCATTCGTTGCGAGAATGAGATTCATTTCAAATAACTGTCACCCAGCTTTTTTGAGGCTAGAATTTTAAAATGCGATTTTTTCTATGGAAACGAGACTGAATAAGTGATTGCGATGTGGCGATTGCCGAGACGCTGGAATTGTAACACGATTATTGACTATTGTTGTTTGCAGCTCGGCGCTGGATACACAGACCGACAAAAAAGTGGCAATCAAGAAACTAGCCCGTCCATTTCAATCAGCTGTACATGCGAAACGGACCTATCGTGAGCTGAAATTGCTGAAACACATGCGACATGAAAATGTTATCGGATTGTTGAACGTTTTTTATCCCAGCCATGATAACAGTCAGGTTGGTTCAATACAAATATATTTAGATATATTACGATTAAATTTATGACATCGACATTATCATATATTGCAAAGTAAACAAAGTAGCTAGAAGTTTTTTTATGATTAATTTTTTTCCTGTTTTCTAATTTTTTTTTAAACTAAACTTCTAGAATTACTGACGGGATATAGTTTCAGCTACTTTAATACAAATTATACATTCAAGTAATACTCTAAAATGCTTTTCATCAAATACAATACTTCGTTTTTTAAAGGCATTGGCCATTAGGGGGTAAACGAAACCTATGCGCAAAATTTGGTCAAATTTGGCCATTTTCGACTTTTAGTCCGTACTGCGCAGGTCTTTAAGGGTTATGAAAATTTTTGGTACGATGGTACTTAAAAGGCCAAATCGATGCAGAAGTTTTTGAGATTTAATGCTCTAAGGGGCCATGATCCGAAATTTTGCTGTAATTTCATTGTGGTAGTTTAGAGTGTTTGCCACTGCTATACCATAATTAGATTTCCGTGGATGTTTTGCTTTAAAACGCTGTTATCTTCGATTTTTTCGAGAAAAGTACCACTTGAAGAGTTATTTGTAATCAACTTTCTCGCCGAATTGTAATAGAAAATTTTTGAATTTTTCAAATTCATTAATTCAAAAATCAAACAAAACAAAATTTAAATTTTTTTATTTTACACTTCAATGTAAAATATTAAAATAATAATAATTAAAACAAAAACTAGGTCAATATCTTGAAAAACATGGCCAATACAAAATTTGGATTTTTCAACACGTATCATAGTCCCTGAAAGAAATTAACTGATCGACAGACCGGCTAGTGCCGGCTCTTGTGGTGCAGTGGGTTAACAGACTGTGTGGTGCTGACTGGCTATCTTTGAGTCTACGTTTACATTATATTTTAAAAAAATTTTAATTGTTCAATAAGTTGACTTTTTCTCTTGTTTCAGATCTATTTGGTGACCCATTTAATGGGCGCTGATTTGAACAACATCATCCGCACACAAAAATTAACGGATGAACATGTGCAGTTCTTAGTTTATCAAATATTACGTGGATTAAAATATATACATTCCGCTGGAATTATACACAGGGTAAGGTTGTTTTTGTTACTTAAGTACAGATCGGTTTTCATAGACTAAACAAATGCAAAGTGCAACGCTTGGCTAAATTAATTAACGTTTGCATCTTGTTGACACTTCAATTAGCAGCAGTTTAATGCAGCCTTGTCTTTTTAATTATTATATTAATGATAATCGAATGGTCTTTTGAAACTGTTATCGTTTAGCACATCATTAAGTAGTAAGTTAGCTACATTAAGCAATAATCTAGATGATCAATTATGTTGCGCACTAGCCGCTTATATAGAACGGTAGCGCCATCTAGTGTTTGTAATTTACAAGAATGTGAATGACAAAGAAGTTACATGGTCGTATATTTTGTCGCTTTATCGCGGTTCAGTGGCGTCACTCGAATATATGTTTTTAGCGGGTTGTTGCTTTAAAAATACGATACGCCACTGGTAAAAATTTTACATGGCCTTGAATTGATTTGATTCAGCCACATTTGCTCATACCTACAAGGCCGTAAAATAATTCGAATTATTTGAATTGCCCGCAGGATCTGAAGCCGTCCAACATAGCAGTGAATGAAGATTGTGAATTGAAAATCTTAGATTTTGGATTAGCTAGACCAACCGAAACCGAAATGACTGGATATGTGGCAACCAGGTGGTATCGAGCTCCTGAAATCATGTTGAACTGGATGCATTATAATCAAACCGTCGATATTTGGTCGGTTGGCTGTATAATGGCTGAATTGCTTACAGGGCGCACTTTGTTCCCCGGTACTGATCGTATCCTTATCATTTTATTGTTACGTTTTATTGTTCAGTGACGTTTTGATTAATTTATTTCCTTAATTAGACATGCAAAGATATTCATCAATTGAATTTAATAATGGAAATTCTTGGCACTCCCAACAAGGATTTTATGCAAAAAATTACTTCCGATAGTGTAAGTATATGCGTACCGGATTTTTTAACGATGTTTTTAGTTTTATATGTAACTTGGCGTTTGGATCTTGGGCTCTACGTCATGAACTTAGTAAACTTAATCAATTCAAAGTTGAGAAAAGCTGCAAAAATTTGCAATGTCACCGTCGTGACGTAGAGGCCAAGATCCAATCGACACACTATAGCTGGCTATTAAGGGTCTTCCACTGGCTGTCACGAAGTTGTCTGCAACCAACATTGCATTCTAGAGAAAAGGGCGCGAATGATTGGCGAGAGCTCAGGAGAGAGTGAGAAAAATATATAATAAATACGCTTATTTATAATTAGTGTATTTCGGTTATGTGTTGATAGTTTTTGATGAAAATCATGTCAAAATATTATGAAAAGATTAATCTGTTTCCCAAAGCTTTTTTTTAAAAAAAAAAAACGATAATTAAAAACATATTTGACAATCATAAATAAATTAACATAATTAACAATGATTAATTACACTTATACAAATTTAGTGAGCTTCTTACCTTAGAGAATTTTTTTCTGGATATTTTTACATGATTTTCATCAAAAACCACCAACGCATAACCGAAATACACTAATTAGAAATACGCGTGTTTATTATATATTTTTCTCACTCTCCTAAGCTCTCGCCAATCAATCGCGCTCTTTTCTCTATGATGCAATGCTGGTTGCAGACAACTTCGAGACAGCCGGTGCGTGTAGTTACTAACTAACGTTTTTTTGTAGGCAAAGAGTTACATTAATTCGTTACCACCATTGCCTAAAAAAGATTTAAACCAATACTTCCTTGGTGCTAATCATTTAGCAATCGATTTGCTATCGCTAATGTTAGAATTGGACAGTGAAAAACGTATTACGGCTGATAAGGCTTTAGCTCACGAATATTTAGCGGCCTATTCCGATCCCAATGATGAACCGGTTTCCGAACCGTACGATCAGAGCATTGAGGACATGAATTTGCCGGTGGAAAAATGGAGAGGTAAATATTCATTTTTATTGTTGCAGCATTTTTTAAATTTTTTTGTTTAGATTTGGTGCTGCAAGAAGTGAGTTCTTTCGTATACATCCCACCACAAAACGAGGAGAATTGAGGTTAGTCAAGCTACGTTTGCAATCATTACGATACGAAAAAATTTGCCGCTCATTATAGAAACTAGAAATTAGTTGAATTAAGTTGTACAAAGCAAATACATTTCCGAAGTATTTACTAGGAGTTTATATTAAATTGGATTTTATGATAAAGTAGATTCAAATTTTGTTTCTGCAAAACATCCCGAACCGTAGCGTAGAAACAAACTTTGCACAAATGTATAATTGTTTTCAATCAAATTATTTTATTTGTTATGTTGTAGTTTAAAACAAGTTAGAGCCGGTTTATTTTATGTTTATTATTATATTATTATTATTATATAAAATTTATTCATAAGTTCTTTAATTGTGAAACAAATTAATTAATTTGTGATGATTTTTTTATTAATTTATTTAATGTAGACTTTTATTTCTAACGCAATTAATAATTATCTTCATTTTTTTAATTAGAAAGAAAGTGAAAAAGTATGCAATAAATTATTTTAAATAACGAATTAATAATTATGTATCGATTTTGTCAAAGGGATATTGAATATTTCACGTAGTTGAACAATTCGCAAACTACCTCAATAACGAAAGTGACCTTTTTAATTTAAAATCAGACATCGAAGTAAATTTAGTATCGAATTTTCGTTTTCGAATTTCTATTCGAAACTTATGGTGATAAATCGCTATGTCGATTATGTTGAACACCATATTTACCCACATGTAATATATTATTAGAATCGCAATTAAATGCACTGTTTACCACGTTGTTTAATTTTTTTTTGTCAATTTATTCATGGCCTTTGTTTTTTTCAGTTCTTATATACAATAGATATCAGTCGTGTGATAACAGATCGCAGAACACAAATCGTATTGCAAACAAAAAAAAATTAACAAGCATTTTATTTCATTGTTTTTTGAAAAATAATAACAGATTAATAATTTGCAGCTGAAAGTTATAAAATAAAATTGTATTGTGGGCCATCTACATTGTGAACGCCCGTCTTAATACCTTCAAATACAAATAACTAATAGTAGCGACATCTGTCGAGCACCCTTCAAATGGTGTACAGTATTCTGCACGATTCACTAGAAAATATTAAATTAATTAGTTTAATATACAATATAACTGGTAAAAATAAAATAAAACTTAGTTAAAACAATACTGCTAAATTAGTTTATAATATAATTTTTATAGTTTATACACATTTTTGATATTAATATTTTTGCAGATTCCTATTTTGCTGTCAAACTTTCAAAGTCGCTTATTCAAAATATTTTGGTGAACATAACCTCATTTTGCAGCACAAAGTTTTATCAACCAGCAAATAATTAAAGATGATGAAAAACGAGGACGAATTTTGGAATACAAGCTCATCGTCAGGTTTTAATTTCGATGACGAGGAAGAAGAGGTGAATTGCAATTAATTCTGTCGAAAATCACGTTGACGTTTTGTTTTTGTATTCAGACTTTCACCGACACTTTTAGTGATCTGGTTTTCAATTCGAAAACCGAGAGGACAACCAACTTACCGATCCATTCAATTATATCGAAGACTGGCTTGGATTTAGGTAAATATTATGTTATTCTACTTTTAAAACTAAATGCTGAGCAATTCGTAACCAAATTTTAGTATTGGACGATGTAAAATCAACTGTCGATTATGTGGCGCCTTCGGTTGAAGATACTGTCAAAAAAATGGTAAATGGTCACAAATATATGTTAGAAATCTATCGAACTTTGGATGAGAAGCTCAAATTGTTAGACAGTGCCTTGCAGACTTTGGATGGGAACATTATCACGGAGGTGAATACATTATTCCTTTTTTTAAAGCCACTTTTAAGATTTGTGTGCGATCGTAAGAAACGACTTGCAATTAGATTAATTAATCGTATGAGAATCTTATTGGAACATATAATGAACGATGGTGGCGCCACGAACAGCTGCTTTTGCGTAGTTCGAAGCGTACCACCAGGGGGCAATCATTCTAATATTTAAGGTAGCTTATTCAAAATATGCTTCTAGAAAGTTGTAAAATATACTACCCTTCGGTTATAAAGCCAAATTGTGTCGAGATTTGATTGATTTTTGAATAGATCCCGATTACAGAGAATTTTTTGAATTTTGTTGTTATAATTAAACGTACCGGTCAGCGGCTTCGTCCGCTTTTGTATGATTGATGTATTGTTGGTTGCATTTTTATCGACGAGTTTTTAATATTGATAATTCCAACCGTTAGATAATTCCTTGCTTAGTATTTGGGTGAATTGAGGATACGCCTATTTTATTTGCCGACCCCTGAATTAACTAAACTCGTAACAAAATTTATAACAATTCGTCTTTAGGTCGTTTTATTTCTTAAACATTCCTTGAACACCAATATCTTCTATCATCAATTGTCGAAAAGGAAACTAGCTATAAAACATTATGCTAATTATTTGATTATAAACAACAACTTCCAGGAATTATTAGATACTTACATGTGCGTATTATTAATTATAATTGTAATCAGATTTTATTTAATTGTTTGTTGTTAAATTTAGGGCTACTGGCAACACCTCGAACATGGTAAGTAATAAATTGAAAAATTATTCTTAAAATTGGTTAAACATAATTTAATTTCATTCGAAATTTAGAAGTATATTTCATACTTGATTGCAAATGACACTCACAATAAGTCATCCCTGACAAAAAGATTAAACCAATTTGTAATTGAACATCTACAAAATAATACGGAGGATAAAATGGAATTACAAGAATATATTGATTTGCTTCGTAAGTATTATAGTTTTGTGTGAAAATGCAAATGTACTAAAATGTGTTCAAAATATTCAAACTGCTTCTTAAAATTTATAATTTGTAGTCCGCGATCGCGCCAGATTTTTTTCGTTAATTTTTCTGACTTTTACAAAAGGCCAGAAATTGATCTATGAGAGGATATTATTATAAATTATTCTATTTAATATAAACGGAATTGATAAATCCTGCCAATATTGGCGGCGGGGGTCTAACAGACCTAAACGATTTTCTATTAGTATGACATCTAACGCGGATTTTATCTTCGGAAACAAAACTTTACCTTTAGTTAGCAATGTGGAAAATTTATTTTCGACTTTCTAGAATGGCAAAGTGTAAATAGTGAAAAATCAAATTCGATGATAGAACAGTTAGCCTCATTATGCAAAAAGGAATGGACAAAAAATCAAAATTCCACCGAATCCATTTTACAATTTAAAAAGCAGTTTAAAATCGATGACTTTTCGTTCGAATGGACTGTTTTAAATGTGATGGCTTCGCTGCAAATGTGGCCACAATTGACTAGTTATTTCTTTAAACCCGTAAGTATTCGTAGATCGTAGAGCAAAAAAATGTACATATGGTCTTTGGGGGTAATCTGTTTTCGAATTTTTGATATCATGGTTTTTTTGATTTTGTATAGAACTGGCTTACCAAGAACAATACCTTTAAAACTGTTATCGATCCCGAATTGTTCGTTACTGGTTTGAATAAACACAAACCACCGTCCGATGTTTTAGAAGCATTTTTAAGCTGCATCACTGATGGTGATCGAAGTTTATATCTTGCCGAAAAATTCAAGTGCCATAAATATGTAATACGTCATTTTATTAATCAGAAAGATCGTTTGGCACTTTTGGATTACAAGATAAAGGTTCCATCACAATCACAAGAATACTCATTATTAGAAAGTGCCCTTATTTCTTATGTGAGTAATTTTAATAATATGCGTAAGGGTTTTGCTTATGGTAATTCTTATTTTTAGGGTAAGAAGTGGAAAAATTGAATGTTATGCAACTTTCACTGTGATAAAATTAAATGTATTAATAAATATTTAAAGTCAAAATGATTTTTTTTTAATTTTGACATGTAAAACGAGGCTTTTTAAAATCCAGTGTAGTTGTCAAACGACACTTTACACAACTAGGTGTGAAATGAAAATATTGAACAACTGCTGAAGAAGCGTTCATAAAAGTGCTTTCTTAATTTTTGGAGAGAGGGAGAAGTGAAAAAGGTTGTGACGTCACTTGTCTTGACGTTGGTAATACCAACAAGTTGATAACATTATTGGGAAATAGAACATTCTCTGCTCGAGAGAAGTAATAAAACGCATGTGAAAAATTATATATTTTTTATTTTTATACAATAATTGATAGAATTTTTGGTACGGCTTGGCAAAAAGCGATAATGCATTTTTTATGAAAACTGAAACATAATGAACAACGTTGGCATTCTTTTTTTAATGAAAAGATGGCTTAAGCACTTTCACACAAAAAATAAATTTTCTTTTCATACCGTAAAACATATATGTCGGCAATGCTCCTTTTTCGCAAACGAAATAAATTAATAAATAAATAAATACAATGAAATGAATTATAAATAATGAATAATAGTAGGCGTCGCCAAAGCTCGATCTAGTTCACGAAGTGATCGAAGTTAAGGATGTGCAACGGTGTCATCTGCACGGTATAAGATGGTAAGAGTTGAGGATGCTGCAGATAACACCAGCAGAGATACTTAATCTTGTCACTTCCAGAGAGACGCCTATTTGATATAAAACACTTACAAATAGAATATTTTATACATATTTCCATATATGATACAATAAGATTTGTTGGAGCAAGTCGTTCGTTTAAAATAAATAATTAGCGTTTTGTAAGTCAGAACTAGTTTTCGCCAGGGGGTACAACATTTAGTGAGAAGGCCGCAAATGTTTCGCCCTTCTTTCCAATGGCCTTCGCTTGATATTGTCCAACATC
Organism: Cryptophagus acutangulus; assembly: GCA_963556235.1. Taxonomy (NCBI): domain Eukaryota; kingdom Metazoa; phylum Arthropoda; class Insecta; order Coleoptera; family Cryptophagidae; genus Cryptophagus; species Cryptophagus acutangulus. The sequence continues at coordinate 4,471,328 of OY744558.1, read as the reverse complement.
GTTTGAGTCGCAGGAGACGATTTGTAACGTGTAACGTTTACCGTCTGCGGTGAATTTGTATTTAGCACTGTTTTCTTTAATTGGCTTGCTGTCTTTCAACCAGTTGATCTGCAAGGGTTCATCTTCCGTTTCTGCTTCAAATGTAGCAGATTCCCCTTGTGATAGAGTTGCGGAAATCGGGAATGTTTTGAACACAGGGCTCTTGGGCTGTTCGCCGGAAACGAGAACGTTCAAAGTGCAACTACTGAAGCTCTCACCGGCGTCATTGAATGCTTCGCATGTGTATGCTCCTGAGTCTTCTGGGAAGATTTCGGCAATGATTAATTTATAAATGTTTGCTTCGTTTGTGTATTGGAAATCTTTGCTTGGCTTGATCTCCTTGTTGTTGTGTAACCAGACAACGTCGAATTTGTCTGATCCAATGATGCGACACGACAATGTCACCGGTTCGCCATCTTTGACAAATGCGGATTCCAAGTGACTTACTATTCTGGGAGGCTTATCTTCTGATCCCTTCTTTTTGCCATTTGTACCATTGGTCATTGCTAAATAAAAATACAGCAGTGAAAAACAAAAGTTTCAACAAAAATTAAAATTCTTACGCTTAATGCTAAGGCGGCATTTAGTTTCTTCACTTCCTACAGAGTTACTGGCTTTGCAAACGTACTCTCCTTCATCTTCGGGATAAACTTCATTGATATGCAATTTGGCGATTCCGTTTTTGTATTTTAAATCGATTACTTCAGACGAGCTCACTACTTTATTGTTCTTGGTCCATACGATTTGTGGATCCGGATCTCCTTTAACATGTGCGGTTAAAGTTAGACTGTCGCCATCATTTACGGTTAAATCGGAAAGTTTCTTTGTGAATTTTGGTGGGCACATGGTGGAATCATCTGGAGGAACTGTAACAAAATTAATGTCGCAATGAATTACTTATGAATTTTATGAAGTCTCATCGCGATAACTTACGTGCAAGTTCTTTAGTGGCGCTTCTGGATCTGTTAGGACTTCCAGTTGAGTCTAATCTACCATATTTTCTTGGTGAGCGTTTATCAGAATCCACACTGAGATTTGATCCAGAATGAGCCAAAGTGGTTGGTCTGACCGCGGGATTATTTGGGGTTCTTATTGCTGGTGGATTTGTAGTCACTTGTTTCTTAATCGTGACAGGTACTGGTGCTGGTTTGATTGGATGTTCAATATATTTCCTATCGCCAGAGTACATGAGTTTCTGGGCCATTTGCGTTTGTTCAGCGGTGCTCGATTCGCCTTCTACAATCACAACACAGGACGTCTCGTCTTGACCGTGAGGATTTGTAGCCACGCAGCTGTATTTGCCGGAATCTGATGGACGGCATCCAACAATTTCCATTGTAACAACTCCATCTGAGTGCGACATGGAATATTCGTATTTGCTGAGCTCGCGTTTATCTTTGTACCATTTTACTGTTGGGAATGGTCTGCCACTTAAGCAACATAACAATTTGCAAGTGTCACGTTCCTGCATGACACGAGGACGGAGTAAGAAGGTGAAGCTTGGTGCGCATTCTTGTTCTTCTTGCCAGAAGGTGTAAGGTAAAGGTTCACGTCTGCGAACAATTTGCGCTTCGGGTTTGTATTCTGGTACAACGGTTGGTAATGCTGAAATGTAAAATAGCATAATATAGCACTTGAATGCGAGTGACCCGAAAATACTTACGTTGGACATTCAGGAACACCACTTCTTCCCGAGAGCCGTAATGATTTTCAGCGCGAATAATATATTCGCCACGGTCTTGCAATCTTGCTCGATTAATGACAAAGTAGTAATCATCATTAGCATATCGCTTCATGAATTTCACGCTTTGCCTTAATTCTACATTGTTATGATACCAGCTGACGGTTGGTGTAGCAACACCGATAACTCTGCAATAGAATTTAACACTTTGGCCTTCATAACAGAAAGCACTTTGTGGTTTAATGACAAATCTCGGTGCAGCTTGTCTACGATCTGAAAACAATTCGATTATGTTAATATGCCTTACTCCACATTTTCAAAATAAGTAGTTACCGAAGTATGTGTCATGTATTTTGTATTTTTCAAGTAATAATTTACGGAGCGAAGAATATTCGGATAATCTACCAATGGGAAGAGAATAGGAATCCCAGTTGTCATATTTAGCACGGATTTTATCACGGATGCGGAGATATCTTGATTGCTCAATAACTTGAGTTCTATCACTGTGATCACCACTGAGCCAAGAATGAACTAAACATTCTTGTGCAGTCATACGTTTTCTAAAATTGTAATGAAGATTATGTTGTTACACTATCATAAATAAACCAATTATCTTACTCTTTGTTCTTGAGCAATAATCTACGAATAAAGTCTTTTCCTTCTTCAGAAACATTAGAGAAAGCTTCTTCATCAAAGTCCCAATCACAGGCCTTTACGTTTTTAAGTGTATCAATGTCGTTTTCTCCAGCGAATGGCGATAATCCGCTTAATCTAAACATTAATATAAAAAACAGATTAGCTAATAAGTTATAAGATGTTTCTTTTGCTACTTACAACACATAGCCAAGAACACCGACAGCCCACATGTCAGTGTAAAAACCAACGGGTTCTCGTTCAACAATTTCAGGTGCTGCAAATTCAGCTGTTCCAGTGGAAATCTTCACAACCTCATTAGGATCTAACTTAGTGGCTAATCCAAAATCGATTAACTTTACGTCAGTGCCTTTACGTGTTTGGCACATGATATTCTCCGGTTTGATATCGAGATGAATAATATTTCTTTCGTGCATATGCTTGATGCCCTCACAAATCTGTCTCATATAATTTATAACTTCAGCTTCAGACATTTGATAGCCCTCAGCTGTAATGCGTTCAAACAGTTCTCCTCCAGAGAGGAATTCATAGATCAGAACCATTTCATCGTCGTCTTCAAAAGCATCGTGCAAGTTAATTAATTTGGGATGGTGTAGTTGATTCATGATATCAATCTCCTTGCGAATCAGTTCTTTTTCCATTGCATGTGATACTGGAATAAATTTAGCGGCAAATATGTTACCAGATTTACGTTCACGGCAACGATGTACAACGCCAAATGCACCAGTGCCAATCTCTTCGAGAATATCATAATCATCATAAACGCTGCGCGTTTTAATCTCGACTGGTTGTGGCACGAATTTCGAATAGATGTCAAATACGTATTGATCGTAATCTTTAACTGGTTCTTTGTGCGATTCACGGATCTTCTTTCCGTTTTCATCCACTTCGTATTTACGTTTTGGCACGACCTTCTTGGTGGTGTCTTTCGTGGTGATAAGAGTGCTAGTTTCAGATGCATCAGAACGTCCGTAAATATTTTCGGCATAGACACGGAATTCATATTGATGTCCTGGTGTCAATCCACTAACTGCCATTGTAGTCAAGCGAGTATTGCCAGCTCGAATCCAAGTAGATAATGGATGTTCGCGTCGTTCGACCAAGTAGTTGGTGATGTTACTACCGCCATCCCAAACAGGTGCTTTCCATGAAAGTGCAAGGGAATCGGTGCCAATATTTTCAACCAATGGGAATCTTGGTGGATCTGGCCTATCGGCAATTTGAATTTTAATGATAGCTGAATCTTGACCCAAATCATTTTCGGCGGTAATTCTATATGGACCACTGTCCAGTTTACTAGCATCACGAATGGTGAGAATAGCGTGTCTGTCTTTTACTTCAACATGGTAGTGGCCACCGGATTCAATCAGTTCACCTTCTCGAACCCAAGTAATCTTTGGTCGTGGGAAGCCAGTGAATGGAATCTTAATTACGACATTTTCTCCTTTGTCGAAGTATGCAGAATCGCGGAATCGTGGTGGAATGTTCAATTTTGGTGCAGCTAGAAAAATAAAACAATTATTAAGTTATGTATTTTTCAATATTAAGTCTACTAAAAGTTAAAAATAACATAATATTGATATACTTACTCATAATTAAAAGTTCTGCACGGGTTGACTTAACACCGCCTTTATTGATAGCTCTGCAAACATATTCATCGGCATCTTCACCAAATACATCGTGGATTACCAAATTGTGTACTTCGCCCTCGCTATAAATATGGTACCTTGATCCGTTACCAATTTCTCTAGCACCTTTGTACCATGTAATTACCGGTGATGGATTACCGGTAATAGTACATTGGAATTGTGCATTATGATTTTGAATGCATTGTGCGTTCTTCAATGGTTTTACAATTTCTGGTGGTGTTGCTGCCATTGGATCCTTGATCTCAACTGAAGTAGAGGCCGAGGATGGTTCGGAAATGCCTGCAATGTTCTGAGCAAATACTCTAAATTCATATTGGCGTCCTTCAATGAGGTTCGATATATTAATTTGCGTGGATGGACATAATGAAACATTAACGCGCTGCCAGGCGATGCCATTCACTTCGCGTTTGTCTATCCAGTAACCTTGGACACGAGAACCTCCATCTTTCTCAGGTTTGGTCCATTCAAGATTGACAAAGTCTCCACCAACTTGCGTAACCTTTGGTATTCCAGGTGCGGATGGAGGATCGAATGGAGCTTTAGCTCTAATTGGATTAGTTCCTTCCAATGGAGGTCCCATTCCGTTGTCATTGACTGCCATGATTCTAAACAAATATTCTTGACCTTCGGTAAGTCCTTGTACGGTGAACGAAGTGTCTCTGCACGAGCTTGAAACTGTTATCCAGTGAGTTAAAGATACATCCTTGCGTTCTACTACATAGTGAGTTACGCGCAGGCCACCATCGTAACTTGGTGGCCTCCATGAAAGTGTACAGGTATGCTTCGTAATATCTGTAGTTTCCAGTGGTCCATTTGGTGGTCCTGGTAAGCCAGTCACGTATACATTGAAGCTACCAGAAGCGCTGCCACTGTCATTCTTTACGGTTAAGTTGTAAGAGCCGGCATCGTTTTTATTAATGTCCTTGATAAAAATGATAATATAGTCATCGAATACTGTATATCTAATATGAGTTGAATCGTCAATCTTTTGGCCATTTCTTGTGAGAGTAACATCCAGTGGTTGATCACCAGAGTAATGGATTTTGATTTTGGTATTGTCGTTTTCGGCAAGGTATAAATCTCCAGGTAAGCGTTCAATTTTAGGAGGAGCTGAAAATTACAAATGTGTTATAATTCAATAAGAAAACTATAAAGCAGGAAACTTACATCCTATCTTTAGACGTGCTGTGGTGGTAATGGCACCAAGAGTATTGCTTGCTTCACAAGTATAATCTCCATCATCAATATCAAGCAAATCTGTGATGTGCAACCAAGCAGTACCTTTCTTTGATTCTGTCTTAAATCGTCCACCCAATTTGATTTCACGGCCATTCTTGATCCATCTGAATGTTGGTTCTGGCTTACCATAAGCCTCACACTCTAAGCTTACACTCTTTCCAAGTGGTGCAGATGTATTGTTAAGCGGTCTCAACCATTCCGGTTTTTCGCCGCCCAACACTTCGCATACTTTAACTGGAGCAGTGCATGCGCTAGGCTCACTCTTACCAGCAGAGTTAACTGCATAAATTCTAAATTCATAATCAGATCGTTCGATAAGATTAAGAACGGTGTAGTTGGTGTCAGTAACATTGTAATCATTACACTTGTTCCAGATCGGACTACCAATCTCACGCTTTTCAATAATGTACCCAGTAATTCTTGAACCACCATCATTAGTTGGTGGTTCCCAGGTAAGGTCCACATAGCTTTTTCCAACATTAACAACTTTTGGATTTTGCGGTGCAGATGGTACATTAAATTTACCCTTGAGTTTGAATTTGGATGAAGACGCTGATGGTTTGCTGAAACCGGCAGCGTTCTTTGCACGTACACGGAATTCGTATTCGTGACCGCTGGTCATGTTAAACAAGTCAAAGTTTGTGTTTTTGATTAGGTAATCACTAGCGCTCTGCCAATGTGTATCATGGGCAACGTCCCGGTATTCAAGTTTATATCCTTGAATCCTTGAGCCACCATCATTGTTTGGTCTTTCCCAGGCCAAGTATATTGTGGTGGAATCCCAGTCGGTAACTCGAGGTGCACCTGGGGCATCAGGAATTGTGAATGGATATTTTGCGGTAACAGGATCTGTACTCTCCAGCGGTTCACTAATACCGTACTGGTTCTCAGCGCGGATCCTAAAGCTGTACTTTTTATTCGGTTCTAAGCTCATCACATCATAGTGCGTGTTACGCACAAAGCTGCTTACTTTTACCCAAATGCCACTGGGGTCCAGTTTCTCGACAATGTAATTGGTAATTGGTGAACCACCATCGTCCAATGGTGCTCTCCATGCAAGTGAACAATTATCCGGTGTCACATCGGAAATGTCAAGTGGACCTTGAGGTGCTTGAGGTTTGTCCACCACCAGAACTCTGCATGAAGCTGAATCAGATCCCACTGTGTTGGTCAATTTAATAGTGTAGCTGCCACTATCAGCACGCTTAGCAGATTTGTTCAAGAAAATTGAAGCAATGTCAGTAGTATCAAACTTGATACGATTGTCGGATAAAACTTCATCTCCATTAATAGTCCAGGATGCTTTGGGTTTCGGGGTTGCTACATACGGTACTGTTATCTTGAATTCTTCACCAGCTATTACAATCATATCCCGAATGCTCAAGTCAGATGTTATTCGTGGAGCGCATGGGGCTGCTCTAGCTGCAATTGCGTCAGATGAGGAACTCCATGGACCTTGGCCTGCTGCATTAATAGCCGCAACACGGAACTCATATTCATGATTCTCAAGCAAATTAATTACTTTGTGCGTAAGGTCTGGTATGACAGCATGCGATGCTTTGGTCCATTTGTCTTCAGTGATAAGACGTTTTTCGATCACATATCCCGTGATAGGCGAGCCGCCATCGTGACGTGGTTTGGTCCATTGCAAGGTGATAGAATCTTCACTGGTTTCAATGCCGCGTGGTGCACCAGGAGCGCCTGGAGGATCAAATGGATGTCTTGCTCGGATTGGTTCTGAAGTCATTGCTGGTTCGGATTGGCCATATAGATTCTCAGCAATCACTCTGAATTCGTAATCTCTTCCTAGAGTCAAGTTGCGAATGCGTACAAATGGACACGTAACATAACTGCTGACTTTTGACCATGTTGCCGATTTTGCTTCCCTTTTTTCGATAATATAGTTTGTGATATCAGCACCACCGTTGTCTTTTGGTGGTTGCCAATATAAGGTAAGCGCATCACCAGCAAATTCATCAGCACGAAGATTTTCTGGTTTTCCAGGTCTATCTAGCACTCTAACGTTGATTGTTGCAGTATCAAATCCTGATGGATTCTTTAATTGTAATCGATACTGTCCACTATCTGTACGTTTCGAATTCTTCACAATGATACTAGCATAGTCATCTGCAAGTTGTGGGAAGATGCGGTTATCGCCATCGCTAAGTAACTTATCGTTGGCAAACCAAGAAGCAGTTGGTTTCGGGAAACCAACGTATGGTACATGAATGCTAAAATCTTCACCTGCTCTTACAGTAATATCGCGAACCCCACCCAAATCCATGCATGGTTTATTCGGTTGCTCTTCAATGAGAATATTGTTACTAGGTCTGCTTGGATCAGATCGCCCGACATCATTTACAGCAATGACTCGGAATTGATACTCTCCACCTTCTTTTAATTTAGGCACAGTATACACGGTTTCAGTGACTGGAACCGCATTAACATCGCTCCAGTCATCTGCACCCTTTGGTCGTTTTTGTAGAATGTACCCCTTCAATTTAGAACCGCCATCGCTTCGTGGTGGTCGCCAAGACAGAGTGACACTATCCTTTGTAATGCGATCTGGTTTTGGTGGTTCAGGTGCATCTGGTTTAAATCTTTGATGTCCTGCGATAATTGGTTCGGTTGGTTTACTAGGTGTGCCTGGTCCAGCTTCGTTCACAGCTATTACACGAAATTCGTATTTATTTCCTTCGCGCAAATCTTGTACTGTGTATTGGGTATTAGGTGTTGGATAATTGTTTACTTTTACCCAATCACCACCACGTTCGCGTTTTTCAATGTAGTAACCAGTGATTGGTTTGCCACCTGTTGAACTTGGTGGATTCCATTTAAGCGAACAAGAAGATGGCGTGTAACCGACGACGTCGGGTTGACTTGGTGCGCCTGGTGGGTCAAATGGACTCTTAGCGATTACTGGTTTGCCTTCTAGCGGTTCAGATACGCCGTAAATGTTTTCGGCGCGCACACGGAACACATATTTCTTGCCTTCGGTTAAACCTCGAGCAGTGAAAGATGGCCGTGGGCAGAATCCGGGACACGGACGCCAGGAATCTGTACCAAATTCGCTTATTTCAACGATGTAACCACTAATATCACCACCGCCATCATCACTGGGTGGATTCCAAGATAAGGAAACTGTATCTTGAGTAGTGGCGGTGTATTGCAGTGGACCTTTCGGTATGCCGGGTTTGTCCACGACAGTTACTTCGATATCTGCTTCATCCAATCCATATTCGTTCTTTGCACGTACAGTGTATGTGCCAGAGTCATCCCTGTTTGATGCCTCTACACGTAAACGTGTATGCTCACTTGTGGTATCAGTGTAAACTCTGTTTGATTCAGGGATATTGACTTTGTTTTTGCTCCATTCCACTTTCGGAGTTGGTGCGCCAGATAATGGAATATCGATATTGATTGGTTCGCCTGCACGGACCTTGATTTTCCGTCCAATGATTCCATCAAGCCATAATTTTGGTTTTTCTATTTAGAAGATGTTAAACAATAAATATGCTAGTATATTTTACAATTAAGAAAAATAATGATGTACCTTTCATTGGTTTAGCAATAAATACATTAGATGTGTCACTTGGTTTTCCTGGCCCAGCAGCGTTCACCGCCGATACTCTGTATTCATATTGGTGTCCCTCTTGTACACGATCATCAAAGTATTCAAGGTGTCTTGTAGGTTCCTTGTTGAGTTTCACCCATCTTCCAGTAGCACGATCCCGCCGTTCAACATCATAACCAATAATTGGTGAACCTCCATTACTAATTGGAGCAGACCATTTGATTTTAATATGATCTTTGTCACTATCAACCAATTCGGGTTTGCTAGGTTTGCCAGGAACATCTAAAATTGCTTCAGTAGAACAAACCACCTTACTTCAAATTATATTATATTTACCGTATTGATTCTTGGCAACAACTGGTTTTTCAGTATCCAATGGATCAGATCTTCCTTGTAAATTTTCAGCGAATACTCTAAACTCATATTTAGTACCTTCAATTAATCGAGGTACAACGGAGTGATTGTATTTTGGATTGACATAGTTTACGGCTGGAACCCAACCACCTCCATGTGTGATATCGCGCTTTTCAATAACATAGCCACTGTAATAAATAAATTGTTAGTTCACCTGCAAATTAAATTAAAAGAAAACCATTATAGTACGTGATTTCACTGCCACCGTTATCCTTCGGTGGTTTCCAGGAAAGGGTAACACTTTGAGCCGTTACTTCCTCGTACTCCAAAGGTCCAGTTGGTGGTCCAGGACGATCTAAATTTTATAGTGAATTTTAATAAATTTAAATTTTAACATCAAGTGATAAATAAGTAACAATGTTTGAACAAATACCTAAAACAATAACTTGGAATGATCCTTCATCAATTCCAGAGTTATTTTTAATTAAAAGATGGTACAATCCGCTGTCAGACCGTTTAGCATTAACTGTATGGATTGTAGTGTGATATCCAATAGATGTTACTGTGGTACGTTCATCTGCGGTCAATGGTTTACTTCCAACTGTCCAAGTTGCTTCAGGTGTTGGCTCCCCAATGAAATCAATATCAATATGCAGAATAAGTCCTGCTTTAATTCTAACATCATTAAGTGGTGTTTTGATTTTAGGAGCCACTATACATAAAGAAAATGGGTTTTATTATGTGAATTAAATTAACTAAAATTATTAAATATTTACAGAAGCGAGCCTTGGCAGTGACAAGATCGGAAGGTTCAGATGGTTCACTTTGACCTGCTGTATTGGTTGCAATAATTCTGAATTCGTATTCTTGTCCCTCGGTTAAATCAGGTACTGTAGCAGCATTTTTACTTGCAGGTACATGAACAGCATTGGTCCAGTAAGGGCTACCCTTTTCTTTCTTCTGAATAATGTATCCAGTTACTGGCGAACCACCATCATTCTTTGGTGGAGTCCATTGCAAATCAACATGGTCCCTATCCCAATCAGTGACAGCTGGTTTACCAGGTGCACTTGGTTCATCAAATTCATTCTTTGCAATAATACTTCTGGTCGTTTCCAGTGGTTCAGATTCACCAACTGCATTAACAGCCTTCACGCGGAAGTAGTACTCCTTGCGATGGATAAGTCTGTTGATTTCATGGGAAGTAATAGTTGACATTCCGGCATCGGACCAAGTACCACGTGATACGTCCATCTTCTCAACAATATAATGCAAAATTGGAGAGCCTCCGTCATCGCGTGGTGGTTTCCAAGCGATTCTTGCACTCTCCTTAGTTACACAGCTAACATCTAGTGGTGGTTGTGGTGGGCTTGGTCTGTCCAATACCGTTACTTGAGCAGATGCAGTGAAACTTCCCAAATTATTGGTAAGTGTTAAAGTATATCTGCCTGCATCAGTACGCAGCGATGATGAAATATCAAATGACACTTTGTTGTTGTAAACTGCCATGTCAATTCTGTCGCTCTGAGTAACATCTTTACCATTAAGAGTCCATTTAGCGGTTGGTTTCGGTGATGCTTCAATTGGTATGGTCCAACCAAAGCGGTTACCTGCTTTGACAGTAATATCATCAAGAAGATTTTTATTAAAGGTAGGTGCTTGGAATCTCGGTTTAGCTATCACTGGTACAGATGCTTCACTAGGGTCACTTGGACCACCTTTGTTAACTGCAATAATTCTGAACTCGTACTCTTCACCTTCTACCAGGTTTGGTACAGTTCCTTTGGTTTTGTCACCGGATACTTCAGCTGCTTTTTCCCATATACTATTAATAGTGAAACAAATAAATCAATGTTACAATTATTATAGGACCAATTATATAATAATATAAAATAGCAACGTAAAACGTGTAACTTACCCATGTCTTGGGCGCTTTTCAATAATATAACTAGTAATTGGAGTTCCTCCATCTCTCTTGGGTGGAGTCCATTCAAGATCAACATGATCTTTATCCCAGTCAGTTGGTACTGGCGCGCTAGGTTTGTCTGGTTTGGTGAACGGATCTTTGGCTGTGATGCTTTCAGTTGTCGTAAGTGGAGTAGAATCACCTTGTTTGTTGCATGCTCTAACTCGGAATTGATAATCATGGCCTTCAGCTAGATGATCAACTCGCATGCTAGTTCCAATTGCATCACCCACTGGCACCCATCTCATGTTTTCAGTGTCTAATTTCTCAACAGCGTAATGCGTAATCTCAGAACCACCATCATCTTTTGGTGGTTTCCATTGCAATGTCAAGGAATTCTTTGTAACATTTTCTGCTTTAAGTGGACCTTCAGGTGGTGTAGGTACATCAAGGACGGTAACTTTTACTGTGGCAACATCTTTACCATTAATATTCTTAGCCGTTAAAGTGTAGACACCACTATCGAAACGCTTAGCATCAATAAGTTTAATGTTGGTTTTATAATCTTCATTGACAATTTTAAGACGATCGTTGTTGAACAACACGTTGTCTTTGTGTGCCCATTCTTTGGTTGGTGGAGGTTCACCAATAACGGGTACGTTGAACTCGAAAGATTGGCCTGCTTTAACTTTAATATCCATAAGAGCATTGCGGTCAATTTTAGGTGCAACTATAAAAAAAAAGATTTCTCAATTAGGTTTATCCCAAGCACCCGAGTATAAACTACTTACGATTTTTAGGCCTAGCAACATGAATCTTGGAGGCATCGCTTGGTTCACCAGGTCCGGCTTTATTAACAGCACGGATACGGAACTCATATGGAGTACCCTCAATCAAATCGTTCACTTTTCCTTTAGTGACATCACCGTCAACTTCGGCACACTTTTCCCAATTCGGATTAAACTTGTCACGTTTCTCAATAACGTAACCAGTAATTGGTGAGCCACCATCAGATTCGGGTCGGTCCCATTTAAGTTCAACAAAGTCCTTATCGTAATCGATAATTTCAGGTGTACCGGTTTTACCAGGTTCATCAAATGGATTTTTAGCTTCAACAGCTTGCGAAGTTTGCAAGGGTTCAGATTTGCCTTGTCGGTTCACAGCCCGAACTCTGAACTTGTATTTCTTGCCAGGTACTAGACCATCAATTGCAAGATTAGTTTCTGGACCGTCCGTCTCACCAGCGGGTACCCAACGACCAGTAGCTTCATCCATTTTTTCAACCACATATCTCTCAACAGGTTGACCACCATCATCAGCTGGTGGTCGCCAACTAAGCTTAGCACCGTTGGCATGAACATCGGATACTTTAAGTGGTCCACCGGGTGGACTTGGCACATCCAAAACAATGACTTCCACTTCAGCAATGTCTTTACCATTTGCATTCTCAGCTGTTACAGTATATGTACCGGATTCTGCTCTGGTAGCATTTCGAACAGCGATCTTTGTATTATAGTCACCATGTTGGACTTTGGTTCTTTCTCCTGACTTTATTTCTTTACCCTTCATTAACCATTTAGTAGTTGGCATTGGTTCACCGGTTACCTTAACGTCAAAGTTGAAATTTTGACCGGCACGTATGCGAATTTCGTTAAGGTTGGTACGGTCAATCTTTGGTGCAAGATTTCGTGCCTTAGCAATAATTGTTGGTGTTTCATTACTTGGATCACCAGGACCCGCGGCGTTTACCGCACGTACACGAAATTCGTAGGGTTGTCCTTCAATAAGGTCAGGTACCGTAGCTTTAAGTTGGCCTGCTGGTACTTCAAGAGCTTTCTCCCAATCGCCAAATTTGTCCTTCTTTTCGACGATATAACCTGTAATTGGTGAACCACCATCGTCCTTTGGTGGAGTCCACGCCAAATCAACATGGTCTTTGTCCCAATCTGTTGCTTTAAGATGACCTGGTGCACCGGGTTCATCAAATGGATTTTTGGCAATAATTGTTTGATCAGCTTCAAGCGGTTTAGATTCACCTTCAGAATTTACAGCAGCCACGCGGAATTTGTATTCGTGACCTGGAGTAAGACCAGTTACCTCAAAGTCTAAAAATAATAATAGATTAGATCAATCAGACAATTTAGAATTAAGAACACCAAACTTACTAGGATCAGTAGAGCGACCACATGGTACCCAACATCCTGTTTCTGGATCCATTTTATCAACTTGATAATATTCAATAGGGGTACCACCATCATCCTTTGGTCGCTTCCACTTCAATTTGCAGCCATTCTTGTTAACATCAGAAACAGCTAATGGACCTTCAGGTGCTGTAGGCTTGTCTGTCACAGTTACATTAATAGTATGGACATCTTTGCCTGAACTATTTGAGGCGGTTACAGTAAATTCACCAGTGTCATCGCGATTAACTGGGCGTACAACCAATTTGGTGCTATAGTCAGGATTATCAATATGAACTCGTTTGTCTTCTCGTAACGTAACTCCATTGTAGCGCCATTCAACAGTAGGTGCAGGTTCACCAATAATATTAGCATCAAACTTGAGTGCAGATCCAGCCGATAACGTTACATCGTGAAGATGACGTCTGTCAATTTTAGGAGCCAAAAATCTTGGTTTGGCCGTAAACGTTTTGCTTGAATCTGATGGTGCACTTTGTCCCGCTTTGTTCAGAGCAATAACACGGAACTGGTATTCATTTCCTTCAATTAAGCCATGAACAACAGCAGTTGGAGTTGGCGTAGAGGTTTCAATTGCTTTTTCCCATAAGGGACTATATTTGTCTTTCATTTCAATGATGTAGCCGGTGATTGGTGAACCGCCATCTGATGGTGGTTCAGACCATTTCAGTTCAACGTGATTTGCACTCCAATCGGTAGGTTCCGGTGCGCCTGGCTTGCTTGGAGTAGCTGTAATTGGTTCAATAAATTATCAATTATTATAAGAAAATAAGTTAACTTACTGAAAGGATCCTTGGCTGTAATTGTTCCAGCAGTTTCAAGTGGCTCGGATTCACCCTCTTTGTTTACCGCTTTAACTCTAAATTTGTAGTCGTGGCCCGGAATTAATCCGTCGACTTTCATTTCTGGTACGGCACCAGTGGTTTTTCCAACTGGCAACCAAATACCTGTTTCAGGATCTAATTTCTCTACAACATAATTTTCAATTGGTTCACCGCCATCGTCTTTAGGTCGCTTCCATTTCAAGGTGCATCCGTCCTTGTGAATATCAGATACCTCCAATGGACCTTCGGGCTGTCCTGGTTTAGCTATATTTAATTTCAATACATATTAGAATACATGCCAATGAAAGAAATAGTTAAGCACTTACAAACTACGGTAATTTCAATCTCCGCGGTATCTTGACCATATTTGTTTGTCGCAACAATCTTATATACTCCAGTATCCTTTCTTTCGGGTTTGTCGTTAAAGAATTTGGAATTATAAGGAATGTCATCAATTCTCTTGTGAGCTGTCTGGCTGAGAGTTTTTCCATCTTGGTACCATGTTACGTCAGGAGCTGGCTCACCAGTTACTTTAACGTCGATGTAAATAGGTTCGCCTTCTTTCACAGTCAAGTTAAACAAGTTCTTACGATCAATCTTAGGTGCCACTGAAAGAACAATACGCATTTAAAATCATAAATATTACAAAATAAAAGCTTACATTTTCTTGGCTTGGTAACAACAGATTTAGAAGCTTGGCTAGCTTCACCGGGACCTGCTGCATTGACTGCACGAACTCTAAATTCATATTCGACACCCTCATCCAAACTATCAGCAGTGCCTTTCGTTTCATATGGACCAGTTTCACCGGCTTTTGTCCATTTTGGCGAGCCTTTCTCCCTCTTTTCAATAATGTAGCCTGTGATTGGAGATCCACCATCGTTAGCTGGTGGAGTCCATCTTAAATCAACATGGTCTTTATCCCAGTCGGTCACTTCTGGAGTTCCAGGTGCGCCAGGTTCATCGAATGGATTTTTAGCAACGATCGTCTGTTCTGCTTGAAGTGGTTCGGATTCACCTTCAGCATTTACGGCAGACACACGGAATTTATATTCTTGACCCGGTTCTAAGTTATTCAAATCAATCTTGGGTTCTTTTGCACGCCCAGCCGGAACCCATCGACCGGTAGCAGTATCAAGTTTTTCTACTTGATAGTATTCAATAGGAACACCGCCATCATCTTGTGGAGGATTCCATTTAAGCGAACATCCCTCTTTGTGAACATCGCTGATTTTAAGTGGTCCTTCTGGTTTACTGGGTTTATCTAAGACTTTAATCTCAATACTTGCTTCATCTTTTCCTGAGCTGTTTTCAGCTTTAATTACCAGCGTTCCAGTGTGGCTTCGAGCGGCAACAGAAATAACTAACTTTGTTCTGTAATCTTCAAGATCCACAGTGATATCATCACGATTTTCAATTCTAGCTTTGTTGAGGAACCAAGTTTTTGTTGGTGGTGGTTCACCGGAGATTTTCACATCCAAACGAATATGCTGACCAGCTTTAACAGTAAAATCTTTAAGAGTGCTACGGTCAATCTTTGGTGGTACAAATCGATCCTTAGCTGTGATAGTATCAGATGGAGGGGATGGTTTACTGTCACCGCCTTTGTTAACTGCTTTTACACGGAATTGATATTTTTGTCCTTCTTGTAAATCTGGTACTCTGGCTTCAGTTTTATTACCAGGAACTTCAACAGCCTTCTGCCATTTGCCAGTAACTGGATCCTTCTTTTCAATGATGTATTTTTCCACTGGTGCTCCACCGTCTTCTTTTGGTGGCGTCCATTTGAGATCAGCATGATCTTTCGACCAATCCTTAACATCAGGCTTACCAGGAGTGTCTGGTTCAGTGTACGGATTCTTGGCTGTTGTGGGTGCTTCAGTAACCAAAGGTTCAGATTCCCCTTCGGAATTTACAGCTTTCACTCTGAACTGATAGTCTTTGCCCTCGTTTAGGCCAGTTACATCAGCTTCCGGTGTTTTTGTAGTTGTAACAGGTACCCATCTGCCTGATTCTACATCCATACGTTCTACAACATAACCAGTAATTGGTTCCCCACCATCATCTTCAGGAGCTTCCCATTTTAGTTTGCATCCTTCAGCAGATACGTCGGATACCTTCAATGGACCCTTTGGTTTCGATGGTTTACCAATGACTTGAATTTCAACATCAACACTATCTACACCAGAATCGTTTTTAGCAGTAACTGTGTAGATTCCAGTATCACTTCTTTGCACTTTCTGTAATACAAAGCTTGTGTGATACTCTTCGTTTTCGATCTTAAGTCTATCAGTGTTTCTTAGTGTTTGCTCTTTTAATGTCCATGTTACAGTTGGTGCCGGTTCACCCTTAACGTCAGCTTCAAGGCGTAATAATTGACCAGTACGCATAACTTTTTTAAGGAGATTCTTTCTGTCAATGTGAGGCGCCACTAAAATACAAATATAAACATTACAATAAGTATCATTGATGGTTTAAATAAAACTTACGGAATCTGGGTTTAGCAATAACAGATTTAGATGCATCACTAGGTTCACTAGGGCCAGCTTTATTTACGGCTACAATACGGAATTCATATTCATGTCCTTCTTCAACATTTTCCACACGACCAGTGGTTCTGTCTCCGGGCACAGAGCAGGCGTCAACCCACCCTCGACCAGCCTTGTCATGCATTTGAATGATATATTTTTCAATTGGAGCGCCACCATCACTAATTGGTGGTTTCCACGCCAATTCGACAAAATCTTTGTCCCAATTCTTAAGATCGGGTCTACCAGGCTTGCCAGGTTCGTCGAATGGATTCTTCGCAATAATAGTCTTTTCTGTTTCTAGGGGTTCTGATTCACCTTCTTTATTTACAGCTTTTACTCTGAACTTGTATGGTTTGCCTTCTTGAAGGCCAGTAATGTTTGCTTCTGGCTCAGTGCTTCTACCACACGGAATCCATTGACCAGTTAGTGGATCAAGTTTTTCAATTTCATAATGATCAATTGGAGAACCACCATCATCTTCTGGTTTTTTCCATTTAAGTTTGCAGCCATGTTTCGTAACATCGGAAACATCCAATGGTCCTTTTGGCGAAGTAGGTTTGCCGAGCACAGAAATTTCAATGTCAGCTTTATCTTCACCAACGGAATTTTTAGCCACAATCGTATATTTGCCTGACTGTGCACGCTTAGCCCGAAGCACAAACAGTTTAGTATTATAGTCAATGTTATCGATGCGTAAGATATCATCCGAAGCCAATTCCTTGTCGTTAAAGAACCATGTAATGGTCGGTGGAGGTTCACCAGCTACGTTCACATCCAAACTGATTGAAAGTCCCACTTTGATAGAGAGTGGTTTTAAATTTGTGCGGTCAATAAGCGGTTTAACTATAAAAAAAAATATTATATAAAGAAAGTGAAATTCTTACAATATCCAAAGCACGTTATTGTTATTTTTCACGCTACTATAATTACAGTAATAATAGTACTTACGGAATCTAGCTTTAGCTGTATGCCAGTTGGTTTGTTCAGAAGGTTCTGATTGACCAGCTTTGTTCAATGCACGTACACGGAACTTGTACTGGTTACCTTCCTCTAATTTTGGTACACTACCATTGCATTGCGGTCCAACTTCAGCAACTTTGACAAATTGTCCGCCAAATTTATCCATAGCTTCAATCACGTATCCGGTAATTGGGGTGCCGCCATCTCTAACTGGGGCATCCCATTTCAATTTCACTGAATGTTCATCGTAATCGACAATTTCTGGTAAGCCAGGTGGTGCTGAAATGTCGTATGGATTCTTTGCAAGAATACCAGTATCTGATTCCAAAGGTTCAGATTCGCCTTCTTCGTTGACTGCTTTAACTCTAAAGTTATATTTTTTATTTGGTTCAAGGCCAGTAACTTCTAGATCAGTTTTATCAGGATCTACAAAACCGGCTGGTACCCATCGGCCTGAGGTTGCGTCTTGTTTCTCAACTACATAACCAGTAATTGGTAGACCACCATCGTCTTTTGGTTTGTCCCATTTCAGTTTGCAACCTTCTTTATGAACATCACTTACTTCTAATGGTCCTTCAGGTTTACCTGGCTTATCAAGGATAATAACTTCTACAGGAGCCTCATCAACACCGGATTCATTTACGGCTTTGATTATGTATGTTCCAGTATGCTTCCTTACAGTATCACTCAAGGTTAGTTTAGTATTGTAATCTTCATTCTCAATCTTCACGTTTCCATTGTTTTCCAACGGCTTGTGAGCGAAGCTCCAGGTGATCGTCGGTGGTGGTTCACCCTTAACATCAACATCAAACTTGACTAGTTGACCTGCACGTACTTTAACTGTGTGTAGTTTTTCACGATTGATCAAAGGTCTCACTGAAAATTGTATTATCATTAGTTATAATCATAATCAAAAATCGTAAGAAATTTATTTAACTTACAATGTCTTGGTTTAGCAACATGTGGATTAGTAGCGTCAGATGGTTCTCCGGGACCAGCTTTATTCACTGCTCTAACACGGAATTGGTAAGTGTTTCCTTCTTTGAGTCCGGGAACACGGGCATCACAATCGGGAGACTAAATAGTGAATAATTGTGAATTTCAAAATGAAATGTATTTTAATGTACTCACATCCGTTGTAAGTAATTCGTCCCAAGAAGTAGAGAATTTCTCCTTCTTTTCAATAACATATCCCGTAATAGGTGCTCCGCCGCTGCTCTTTGGTGCAGTCCATTTTAAATCTACACGATCAGCATCCCAATCAACAATTTCAGGTGTTCCAGGTTTTCCAGGAATATCATAAGGATTCTTCGCAATGATTGACTTATCAGTTTCCAAAGGTTCAGATTCGCCTTCATCATTTACTGCTTTAACTCTGAAATCGTACTCATGTCCTTCTTGTAAACCTTTCACATCCAGTTCAGTATCACTTGTTCTTCCAACTGGTACCCAACGACCGGTTGCTTTATCAAGTTTCTCTACAACGTATCCAGTAACTGGTTTACCACCATCATCTTCAGGTTTATCCCACTTAAGTTTGCAACCACCTTTAGTAACATCAGTTACTTTCAGTGGTCCTTTTGGTTTCGATGGAGATGATAAAACGGTAATTTCAACTTCAGCCTCATCAAAACCATGCTCATTAACAGCCTTGATTTTATAAAGACCAGTGTTCTTGCGGATGGAATTAGTAATGCTAATTTTAGTATTGTATTCCACATTAACAATTTCAATATTGCCTTCACTTTTAAGTTCTTTGTCAATTTGATACCAAGTGCAAGTTGGTGCTGGTTCTCCTTTCACATCCACATCATATTTGATGATTTTACCAGCGCGAACAATTATTGGTTTCAAATTAGTTCTGTCGATTCTCGGTTTAACTTAAGAGAAATAAATATTACTATGATGTATTTTTTCACCATTATATAAAACTTACGAGCCCTATGCTTAATAATTTGCATTTGAGAAGCATCTGATGGAGTACCTGGTCCTGCCTTGTTTACAGCAATTACCCTGAATTGGTATTCACCACGTTCTTTCAAATCTTCTACGCGCGCTTCAAGAGCATTACCAGGTACTTCAGTAGCTTTTTCCCAATCTGGCTTATAACGATCTTTCTTTTCGATTATATATTTTTCGATTGGTGCTCCACCATCGTTGGCAGGTGGAGTCCATTTAAGGTTGACCCCCTTATTATCGTAGTCAGTAATTTCTGGAGTGCCTGGTTTGCCAGGCTCATCTACACAAAGTCAGTTACAATTAAATTTCAGATTTTTGGCGACCAGAATAAATCGAAATTAATTATTTGCAATAGTTTACTTATATTTTCATTATTAGTAATAAATTAGTGGATAGTTTCGATTTATACTGATTACCTTACAAATACGAATACATGTGATACGAGTACTTAAAGAATTACAACACTAATATTTTTTTCAGAACTTTAACCTCTGACAGAAGAATGAAAAATATTAAATATGGAATTACCAA
This sequence comes from Cryptophagus acutangulus, assembly GCA_963556235.1. NCBI lineage: Eukaryota > Metazoa > Arthropoda > Insecta > Coleoptera > Cryptophagidae > Cryptophagus > Cryptophagus acutangulus. The sequence continues at coordinate 4,451,229 of OY744558.1, read as the reverse complement.
ATGGATTCTTTGCAACAATTGGTGTTTCGGAAGTAAGTGGCTCGGAATCTCCTTCATTATTAACAGCTGTTACACGGAATTTGTATTGTGATCCTGGATTGAGCCCTGTGACCTCATAGTCACATTTGTTACCTGGACCCATTTTATCGGCAGGTACGCGACCAACGCGTACCCATTTACCAGTAGCCATATCCATTTTCTCAATTTCGTATTCTTTAATTGGACTACCTCCATCATCTTCTGGTTTCTTCCAGCTGACTTTCGCTTTAGTGGCAGTAACATCGCTTACTTCTAGTGGTCCCTCAGGTGAGCCAGGTTTGCTAAGTACGGTTAGTTCCACGGTTTCCGTATCTTTGCCGTTAATATTCTCGGCAATTAAAGTATATTTGCCAGTATCTTTGCGTACTGCATTAACAAGAGTGAAATCTGTATGATAATCAATATTTTCGATTTTAATGCGTTCAGTGTTGGTTAACGGCACATTATCTCTCCAGATCCATTTAATATCCGGTGGAGGTTCGCCAGTAATGTCAACCGACCATTTATGTGTTCGGCCTGCTTTAATTGTTACTGACTTAAATGTTTCTCGATCGATACGTGGTTTCACTAAAAATAAAACATTGCTATTTAATAAAAAGACGAAAGATTGTGCACGATGTTGGTCTAATATATACAAATATCTGTACATGTTGGAAACGTCACAATTCCAAAAGAAAATATATATAATAAATATATACAATAAATAAAATAACATAATAAACAATAAACAAAGTAGCATAACAAACTAAACGGATACCTGTAGACAAACACAATCAAAAAACATTATACTTTTAGACACCTAGATATGTTAAGGTGTTAAAAATATATGATAAAGTGTTTTCGTGATATGCTTGTAAAAGAAAAATAAAAAATATTAGTACAACAGTCTACTCTAAATAAATAGGAAAATATATTAATCTCATTCAAATCAAACAGTAAATCCTTACAGTTCCTATGCTTGCAGAGGTGATTATCTGTGGCTTCAGATGGTGCACTAGGTCCAGCTTTGTTATGTGCACGTACGCGGAATTGATAAATCATATTTTCTTTTAAGCCCTCTACCTTTCCTTCTGGTGTATTCCCTTCCACTTTAACCACTTCCTTCCAATCTACAGCAAACTTATCTTTTATTTCAATGGTGTAATGCGTAATTGGACGACCTCCGTCATTCTCTGGTTTAGCCCACTTTAATGTTACACTCTTATTATCGTAATCGGCAATTTCTGGTTTTCCTGGTGCGTCTGGTTCATCATATGGGTTCTTAGCAGTAATAAAATCATCCGTTTCCAATGGCTCAGATTCGCCTTCCTTATTCTTTGCGCGAACTCTAAACTTGTATTTTTTCTTTGGTGTCAGATTTTTAAACGTGAATGAGTCTTCTTCTGGGCCTACTTCGCCAGCTGGAATCCATCGACCAGTGTCCATGTCCATTTTTTCAAGTACATACCCAGTAAGCTCAGTACCACCCAAGTCTTCTGGTCTTTGCCATTTAACTTTAACATGATCGGCACGAATTTCTTCAGCTTTAAGAGGACCTTTTGGTGGTGTTGGTTTATCCAAAACAATGACTTCCGCGACACCTTCACAAGTGCCAGAACTATTTGTCAATACAAGACGATATTTACCACTGTCAATTCTGGTGCATCTGCGAACCGTAATAATGGTATTTTTATCGTATTTGTCGATCGTAATTCTCTCTTCGAGATCAGGTTTAATTTCTTTTTTGTCCAGGAACCATTGCACTGTTGGTTCTGGCTCACCACCGAATTTAATATCGTATTTTACAACTTGTCCTTTCTTGACAATAATACTGTTCAAGTCATTTCCAACAATGAATGGTTTGACAAATCGACATTTAGCGATAATCGGTTTGGTTGTATCGCTTGGTTCACCAGGTCCAGCTTTGTTAATAGCTCTTACTCTAAACTCATATTGTGAGTTTTCTTTCAATCCAGGTACGGTAGCGGCAAGTTTATCATGTGCTACTTCCACGCCCTTTGCCCAATCTTTACCGAACTTCTCTTTGTATTCGACAACATAGCCTGTAATCGGTGCACCACCATCACTATCTGGTGGCATCCACTTCAAATCGGCGTGATCTTTATCCCAATCGACAACTTGTACATTATTGGGTTTGCTTGGCTCATCTGAAAATATTATTAAACAATTGTTCTTTATTTTAGATCAAGTGCAATCTTACCCCAAGGATCTTTAGCTAAAACTGGTTTACCAAAGAGTGCAGCTTCACTAGAACCCAATTTGTTAACGGCACGAATTCGGAATTTGTATTCTTTTTTAGGTATTAGTCCCTCAACTTTGTAGTTGGTTGGTTCACCTGCTTTTACTTGACCCACATTATCCCATCCAGCTGGTTTACAAAATGACAAAATTATTTTAATAATTATTAAGATAATGAACAAATATTTTCAATTGAACCGACCGAAAGTATTTGCATCACAAAACTTTGTGTGCTAAATCCTTTCATAATTTTTATGACAAATATGACTAAACTGAAGTTTTCTGGAAATTTTTGCTTTCTGTGATATTTTTGCGATAAAATTACGTACCTTTAAGACTTAAATCTTGTCTTTCAACAACGTAGTGTAAAAGAGGAGCACCTCCATCATCCTTCGGTGCTTTCCAAGATACTTTACAGTTAGTTTGAAATACTTCAGCCACATCAACATCTTGTGGTGGAGATGGTACATCTTGCATGGTTATATTTACATCTTTAACATCTTCACCTTGTGCATTTGACAATTTTATTTGGTAAGGGCCTGATAATTCGCGGGCTGGTTTCTTGATTTTAAATGTAACTTTATCTTCTCCTACAATCACATCAACGTCCTTAAGAGGAAGCACTTTACCATCTTTGATAAGCTTTGCTTCCAATGGCGTTTGTCTAGTTCCATCAACTAAAACACAAAATTAATTTTATGCAAAACAACTCGTTATTGGAGCTAGGAACATACTTTTATATGGTACTTCTAGTACTATGGGCTTGCTGATTGGAGCTTCAAATGTCGATGGGAAGTCAATTTTCGGGACACTTTCTCCTTTTTTAACCGAAAGCATCATGGAAGATTCAAGCTGACCAGATTCACATTTGATTTCACCATCATCTTCTAATTCCAATTTATGGAATATCAACTGATGTTTACCACCACCAAGATTCTTCAATTCAATTCTATCGGATGGTACAATGGGTTTACCATTGAAAGTCCATTCAGGAACAGCGGTTTGATCTTGTAACTCAATATCCAGAACTAACTTTTCGCGTTCAATGCCAACAGTATCCTTTAGTTTTTTGTTAAATCTATTCAAGTAGTTGACAACTAACTCTGCTTCAGTTTTGTCGGCATTACTGACGCAATAATACATTCCTGCATCCGTAACTTTTGCATCTTTGATAACAAGTTTACGTTTGCGACCATCCTTTGAAATAACCAATCTCTTGTCGGGTTTAATTTCTTGTTCACCTTTGAACCATTGCACGTCACCACCAGCATCGTTAAGTTCGCAAACAAAAGTGATATTCTCCTTTTCTACATGCTGTTGATGTTTTAACACTTTAACGAATTTGTATGGATATTCCACAATAGTTAATTTGGTGACCGTCTTTTCCGCTTGCTTCTCCAATTTACAGGAAAATTCAGTAGAGTCATCAAATTCAGCGGATTTAATTGTCAACCGACAAACACCACTAATATCTTTCGAAATTCCAAAACGATCGTTGTCTTCGAGTTTAATAGCACCTTTGTACCAACCAACAATAGCCAAACTATTGCTGACGGTACATTCTAATTGTACTTCGTGTTTATAGTAACCATCATATTTCTTTTTCAACATTTTCGTAAAAGTATATGAGGGGTCTGGTTCATCAACATTGAGGAATGCCGTGCAAGACACTCCACCAATTTCAATAGTATACTTTCCAGTATCTTCCACTTTTGGGTTAGCAATGATAAGTTGGTACATATCATTTTCGTTTTTAAACTTGTATTTTGCACCTTGGAATAGTTCCTAAAAATACACATATTGAATTGGATAATGTATGAATATATAAATGTATTTACTTTTCTATTCAGAACTGTTTAAATTTAGTAGCACAAAATGTAATTTATTACAACCCTTATATCTTAAAGAATTACTCGTATAGTGAAATACAAATTTTTTAATATTGATAATAAACATACATGCCATAATTTTAAACTCGTTGCTGAATATGAACAAGCGTTATCTTACGTCTTTTCTAAACAGCCACTTAGGTTTGCAGTTCGGTTTGGTAAATCCAGCTTCAAAAACTACCTTTTTATCTTTACCCTCTTTAGCATATTGATCAATCAGCGGTTTCAAGAAAGATTCTTGTTTCTAAAAACAATAAACAAAACCCGCATTAATTTAATGATATAAATTACTGTTGGAGATTAAATCACAACACATAGATCAAAAATATAATACATGTTGACCAGCTTTCAAAAAACTGAAAAAAAATATCAAAATATTTCAAAAAGTTTGTAAAAAATATGTACAATTTTTCCCATAATGCAGACAACATCAATTGTGGACTATTAGATGTGGTACAACGGTTATGTTTATTTAATAAACAAGGAACATTCTACATAGGATGGATATATTTGGTAATAGGTACCGTGCAGACATAACAGACAAAACATCGAAACTTTAGATGATGTTTTAAGACATCCAACCTCCTTTTTTTCAAAGTGATGTAAAATCGGCCAATCTGGTATTAATTCAGCCAACGAAGGCCGTCTTGGGGATACTGGATTCTATAAATAAAAACTATTACTCAGGATTATGCCTACATCCTAGAGACAATCAAGACCATCATTCATACAGTTTTTGTTCATACCAAGAGAATCATGCCAATCTAAAAAATATTGAAAAAGAAAAAAATAGATTTAATAGCCACACTAAGAATAGAAAATGCAAAGTGCTTGTAATGTTAGTTTCTTAATTAGAAAAGTATGCTCAAAAAAGGCAAAGACCAAAATATAGCGCAACATCGAACACAAATACATACTAACAGGTGGGTTCGTTCTAACACCAAAAATGAACGATCTATTTTACTGACATACGAGTATCGAACTTAAACTCATTTGTAGTATGGATTCAAGTATGATGAATTTAAATACTAAAGAAAAAACTACATGATGCGAACCTTAAGTTTCTCTCGAGCAAGAAGCGTGGGCCAATCGTCAATAATTTCTACTAGCGACGGTCGCCGCTGAATTAGAAAAACATCCTAAAAGCAGTACAATCTAAGGCACCAAGCGTATATCTACAGCTTATTTATATGATTATTTATAAGAAGATAAGAGAAGAATACTTGCAAGTGCCAATTAATTAACTAATGAAAGAAATTTTGAATTTAGTAAACTAAGTGATATATTAATACTAGATGTTCATAGAGTTAGTTGTTAATTTAGAGGAAGAGATTAAGAAGAATATAGGAAAGACATATAATAGAGTGCGTTTCTACAAAATTAATTACTAATGTTTTAAATTTCTACAAGCTTATAATGATGCGTCTCCAAAACGATGCAAAGCAGCTAAAGAAAGAAATAAGACACAAACATTGATCATAAAAAAATAATAATATCATGCCAATTGAAAAAAACATCTATTTTCTTGAGTTGTGGCCAATCGGCAATAATGTCGGCCAAAAAAAACCTTGCAGTATTATAGTTTCTTAAAATAGCACAGTATGAAAAATATAAACACTTAATATAGTTTAGTAACATAACCCAGAAAAAGTGTCACAAATATTTTTAACGTCTAAATCAATTACGAAAATAAACCGTAACGAGATCAACGAGTCATTACTTTCGTTATATAAATAAAATAGCCGACCGAAAATATTCAAAACAACATTTCTTAGTTACGTTTTAATTATTATTATCATTAGCAGTTGGCAAGAAAATCTTTTGGTATGTATCGTTTTCTTTTATCCAAATCAAAAAGCCCATTTACTCACACTTCATGAACACATAAAGGTACAATCACAAAAAGGACGAATACAAATGGGGATTAAATAACTCCTCTGGCTGGCCAAAACTGAAAAGTAGCCTTAAGACAAAATACAATGGAGACACATCTTTATAAGAATCAAAGTCAACGTTGGCTTGTTTTTGGTAAATATTCATCCACATTGGAAGGAATTATTAGAATAGGTTTTGGTAAATGGTAGGGTGTATTTTTATTTTTTTTTGGTTTTTGAAATGGTGTGGCAAAAATATTCCAACCTTTAACCAACTCCAATTCAAACTTCCTCTTTTATCAGCTGGTATCTCTGCTACAATTTTTCCATCGACTAATACGACTATTAGACCTTCATCTTCGTACCACCCCGATATAGTTGTATGTTCTAAAGGCTATAAACGGCAAAAAATATCAACACAAAAATGCCGTATATAAAAAAACTTAAGTAATTAAACCAAAAACGTTGGGAGCCACTTCGAGGAGTTTCAAAAACATATTAAGTTATGGTAGAACATTGAACTAGAAACGAATCTGACCTTTTCAACTTTCTTGAGTGATGGCATTGGCTTTTCAGTTTCCTTCAAGTCTCCCCAATCTGGATCTCCCTTATCTTTGTCCCATTTGGCGTACTTCCTCTTAATAAGCATAGAACGGAAGTCCAAACCGCCAGCACCTTAATAAATTAATTCAATTATTAGTATCAAATTAACAATAATTTTAATTCAGAAGCCTACCAGCCACATATAGCATCATCTCGGCCGAATCATCTCCATGAACATTATGAACAACAATTTTGAATTGACCTTCATCGTTAGGCTTGACTTTACGGATGCAAAGTGTAATTAAGTTGTTGTCACCATCAGTTAAAAACTTAAATCTACCACCCTCAATGATCTCAGTCATACCCTGTATATTTTAGAACTATTAGAATACTGGTCAGAATTTTTCACAAACCATATGAACCTTGTAGAATTTGAATGTTGGTGGAGGATTGCCTTCCACTTGAACTGTGATATAAGCGGTTTGATCTTCAACACCGGAGTAATTTTCTTGCACATCCACAATACTTGGTGGACCTCCAGATCCTGTCGGTTTTAATGGTGTTGATGGTTTATTAATCAAATCTTCCATATCCGCCACACTTGGCCTACGCACATCAGAGCTTGGACGTCGACGCTATTTGAAAATCATTTTTTAAATTTGACGGCATATTGATTGAATTAAGTAAATGTTATTATATTACAACAATGTTTAATAGTAAGCATGTTAAATTTAATTTTGGCTTGATAGCGTTATTTGTAGTAGTTTTATTAGCGAGTATGTACACTAATTATTCATAATAAGTACAACTATTTGGTTTATCAATTCAACGCAAAATTAGTTTATAATTATTTCCTTACTATGGAAATAATTTTTAATTTCAAAAGAAAACAATTATGTTTTAAGGTCCGAGTTTGTGAGACTGGAACTAAATACGCAATCAGATTTTTTTCTGATTTTGTTTGAATTTAGGTTCCAGATGACCTTTTAACAACATACAAAAAGAAAAACTAAAAACAAAAGAAATAATAATTAAAAACAAAATGATAACGGTTTTTACCACAGGTGATTAGATACTTTCTAAAATTATACTATACATAGAAATTAATTATTTGTTGAAAATCCGACACGTAAAAATACATAAAAAGTTGGTCAAACAGATTTATCTATTCTATAATCTGAAAAATAGTTAGACACAAACATAGATACGTGTTTTGTTTCTAAGATAAATGTCTAATAATCTACCCGCGCTAACCTGTTTATCGGACGTATCTTGCAATACTCCCGGACGTTTTCCCGCTTTCGGCTTTAATGAAAGAAAAGAAATAAAAAATGAAAAAAATTAAATCAAAACAAAAACAGAAGCAGAATTAAATTCAATCAAAATCAATCTGTTAAGAAATCTTGTTTGGCTATTCTTTGCTATTTAGCCAAACCCAAGGTCAGTTTTGTGTTCATCAGACACAAATCTCACCTTTGGATCAAGAACTTCTCCAGGTCGCAATTTTCCTCCCTGCAGAAATAATTTACATTTAAAAACAATATTTCTAATAATTGAATGTAATGGTAGGACAAATATAGTAAATTGTAGTGTAATACTCGACGCCTGCTAAAATAGTGGATGCTGCTTTGCTGGTGCTAATTTAATCGACGGTAAATTAATCAATGCAAATTCGATTTGATTAATTTCACATGCATAATTTATTTTGTTTCAGAATTCACCAAACAAAACTTGATTTGTTTAATGCATTTGAAAATAGATGCGTTCAGATTAAGGACACGGTACGAACTGATTGAACATGAGGCTGAAAGCGCGCTTGTCGATTCACTGAATGCATCTAATAAAAGCAGTTTTCAGCTGAAAGTGAATAAGAAATTAGACTGGCAGGCGAACGGTGCATATCATTTTGCAAAAAATGTTTTACCTTTTTCTCTTCTAACACCTCACCAGGTCGTAGACGTCTATGTTCCTATACATATGAGACATAAATGTTATTAACAATACAAATTCGAAATAAACAGAATATCACAAAACAGGATCACTGGACGCTAGATGTAGAAAATAAATTTGTACGCAATATTACAATTGTTAAAACAGTGACATTTATTTACCTCATCGGTGATGATAAGACTGGCTCTACGTCCCATTGCCTCTGGTGGGATAAGGGAGCCACGTCTGCTGGTTTGTCCAGAACCAGGCTCTAAAGATTTTTTTCTTGGTTCTGGAGTGCTCTCCTTAATCACCTCAATTTTAGGTGCCTCGGGAGTTTTAATTTGTGGCAAACTTGGACGCCCTGCTCTTTCCACAGTTGGTTTCTCCTAATGAGAATGAAATATTTCGTAATAGTTTGAAATGCATAGAATGTTGATTAAATAATGAGCGGAAAGCTTGCCATATTTACCATATTGATAATTAATATTGATACATCAGAACACTAAGCTAGCCAGATTTAAACTAAAGAATCGTTGTAGTTTAAAGATATATCAGCAGATGAATCTATAGATTGCCAAGAATATACATTAAGGTGACTAGATGTATCTTTATCATTTATTAAACCAGGTGCATATTTGAAATTTGCAAAAGCGAATAAAGTTTTGAAAGCGCAAACTTTTAGTTACCTTTGTGAATTTTGTTTTTTCTCTGCCCGCAAATTCTGGGGGAGCATTCGCTTCATATTTCTCCAAAACTGGTCTATCGTAGTCTGGAATATTTTCCCACTCATTATACGTAGCTTTATCCTCCTTTTTGCCTTTCTTTAAAGTAGCTTTTTCTTTTTCTCCTACATCCGTTTTCTATTAAATTAGAAGTAATGAATTCCAATACGATCATATAGCAAATTTAAAAAGCAGCGAAATAGTTCAGTTATTAAGTAGAGAAATTCAGATAATAAGTAACAGCGAAGTAATGTTAGTTATAGAAATAGAAATACATATAAAAGAGGAACATATACAGTTTGTAAAGTAGTTGAAGAATAGAAGTTGTTTTGTTTTATTTACAAAAAAGTAGAAGACTGATAGCAATAGCCAGAAAAGACAGAAGAATTCACAGAGATTTTTGAGGCTTTGACTTTGCGTTACCTTCAACTCAAGATCTAATTTGGCTTGGTCAGATTCTTTAGCTTCTTTAACTACAGGTTTCAATTGAATATTCATAAACGTAGAACTTTTAGCTTCTGCTTTTGGAGGTATAATCCTCTTTGGCTTGACTTCTTGCTACATAAATATATTTTCATTCATATATGCATAAAACGAACGCGAAACTCAATAATCGAAATCATATTAAAAAATAAAAAATCTTACCTTTAGTTTAATTTGCTCTGATTTTTCTTCGGCCTGAACATCACATTACAACGAAACGAACGACAAGGAAACATAGAATCATAAAAATGTATTAGATTGTTTGTTAACTGAAGTACATAATCAACATAATTATTATTTAACAATTCTAAAGGAAACAAATGATTCAGTCATGAGAAGTTAGTTTACCTTTTTAAGAATAGGACGTTTTTCAAGCCCAGGTGTGCTAAGGGTATCAGGTTTTTTGGCAGGAGTTTCCGATATTTTGGGTGTTTTAAGGTCACCACCAAGTGTAGTAGGTTTTTTGTCTTCCGCTGATTTAATTTCTGGAAGTGTTTGGGTTGGGGTAAGCAATTTGTTATCGCTTGGTTTTGTGTCCAATGATTTGCTTTCGGGTTTCACACTTAAGGTAGGAGCGCCAAGACTGTCTGGTTTTTTTGAGGCGGTAAGTGAAGATTTCCTATCTTCAGTTGATTTAGCTTCTAGTGTTTTTGTGGACAGTGTTTTTCGTGTTGGTTCATCAGTTGTTTTGGCTTCTGTTTTGGTTGTGAGTGTTTTTGATTTAGGTTCAGGTGATTTGAGTTTACTCTCAGGTTCTTTTGTTTCAGCAACTGATTTTGTTTCAGTTTTTTTGCTAAACGCATCTTCGATATTATTGATTGGACTGGTTGGGGTTTTCTACATATTTTATATAAACATTTATAATATATTAGTTACAAACATATAACATTTACGTTTAGATCGAGTTATAGTGATACTTACAGCTTCTACAGTTGTCTCCAACTTTTTGGCATCTTTTGTAACCTACAACACATACCCACATTTATAGATACGTATTTCATAAGAATTCAAACAGAATGCGAGCCAAATCAAAATTTTACTCTGTTAGATAACTGTTAACTAAAAATTGATTTGAATTCGCGAATAATCTAATAGAAAAAATATGTACCCTTTTTTTCTTATCTTCAGTAACAGAAGATCGTCTAGATTCACTTTTTGATTCTTCTTCAACCTAGCAAAACCAGTAATGGGTATTTGTAATCAATGATTGGACAACAACATTTACCTGGGTAACAGAAGTTTTACGACTAGCTGATCTAGAGTCACCATCTTGAACCGTACGCTCTTCAGTTTTAAGAAGAGAACTTCTACGCGATTCCGATTTAGTTTCCGTCTATTTGAAGTTATGGATATTAGTATACATAAAATAACATAACAGTTTTGTGTAATATGCTACCTTTTGAACTGATGATCGCCTATCCACTTTCTTTTCAGCTGTTTTCGTTTCCTAAATAAATTACAACAAGACGTAAAGACAAGAGACATACATATTAACACAACATACCTCAACATTTTTCTTTTCCTTTTTGACATCATTAACTTTCTTTTCCTCCTCTTTCTACATTTAAATGTGTGATATACATGTTTAAGTTAAATAATAAAATACATGAAATTTAAAAAAATATCAATTAATTGGTAACTTACCCTAAGTTCTGCTTTTTCGATTTTCTTTTCCTCTTTCTTTTCGATTTTCTTCTCTTCTTTCTTTTCTTCTTTCTTTTCTACTTTCTTTTCCACTTTCTTCTCTTCCTCCTCCTATAATTTCAAATTTACATTTAAAACCCATTGGAACAATGTCTGTGTAAGGTCGGAAGAAAATGTTTAAATATGTATGTGTGTACCTTGTCAGAAACCGTTTCATCGCTCTCTTCGCTTTCAGATACAGATAATTGCCTACTAGTTTTTTTATCCTGTTCCTCCTCAGATTCAGATTCCTTGTGTTATAAATAAATGGTGTATTGTAAGATATGTACTTAAATATAATGAAAGTGTGTTTAACTTTGGTAACCAAAAAACTTACCTCATCCTTAATTTCTTTTACTGTAAGAACTGCAGATGATTCATCTTCACCAAATTCGTTTCGGGCGACAATTTTGTAAGTAGCAGAGTAAGATACTTTGCATTTAGACATACTGAGGCGAGCTATGGTACCATCAAATGATACCCGAATATCGCTTGTCTCTCTAAGAACGGAACTATTTTTGTACCAAATGATGGTCATATTGGAGTCTGACACTTTTAGAGAAGAAATAAAATCGGCCGTTTTACCTTCTTCGATAGTCTACATACATTAACAAAAGAGTTTTAGAACTTGAATTTGGCATATGCGTAGTTTACTTACAATGTTAGTGAGTTTGGTAAGTTTTGGTTTTTCGCCTTTTGGTTTTTCTTCTGGTGGTAATTCAGTGACTTCGACAGTTTGTGATGTTGCTTCGCCTTTCTCATTTTTGGCAACTAATTTATACATACCTTTATCAGTTTTGTTCACTTCTGAAATCTCTAACTTTATAGCAAATTCGCCCTAAAATGTCATTAGGATTAGTACAGATGGTTTTACATAGTATACCACAAAAATTACATCTTTCACTTGTTCTACATGTACTTGATGCCTAGAATCTTCTTTCACTGCACTCGATTCCTTGAACCATGTACAATCAGGAGCAAATTTACTAAGAACTTTACATTCAACAATAACTGTTTTCCGTTTGATAATTTTGATAACCTTAGGTTTCTCTTTAATCACTGGTATAATTTCAATATTAAGTGTAAGATTGGCATTGAGTTCGCCAAGAGTATTCTTAATATTGCATTTGTATAAGCCAGAATCTTCAGTGCCTGGATCTTTCAATTCTAATTTAATATAGTAGATATCTTCCTCAACCTTTTCAAAGCTAATTTTAATTTTGCTGGACTCAGTAACTTGTTTACCTTCCCTAAACCACACAATTGTGGGTTTAGGATTTGCTTTTACTTTACATTCCATGATGACCAATTTTCCACCTTGGTGCGATGTGATTCTTGGTTTTTCGACGAAGGTTGGCCCATCACCCTCAGGCTCGGGTTCTGCTTCAATATTCAGATTCAGATTTGCGTTACTTTCGCCAAATTCGTTTTTAACGTGGCATCGATAAATGCCACCGTCAGGTCCAGAAGGATCCTAAATTATACCCAAACTCATATAACATATTTTCACAACTCAATCTCTAGGATCATTTACATAAATATTATGTTTCGATTTAATCTTTATGAAAATGGTAATATTCCAGAATAACTATTTTAGAACACGGAAAAAGAACGTACCTTAATTTCGAGGAATAATTCGTATATATCTTCTTCGACATCAACGACATTAATTTTAATTTTGGATGATTCTTTAACTACAGAGGTTCCACGGAACCATGTTACGTCCGGTTTGGGTTTTGCTTTGCACTTGCATTTCATTGTGATTAGCGTCCCACTTTCGTTAGGAATAATTTTAGGTTTCTCGATGAATGAGGGTGCGAACCCAGCAGCATTGTCCCCACCTGTAACACAAATACGTTACGATATGCAAGAGACTGGCGTTAGAAACAAGGCCATGCTCATGCAAAATTGACAAAAAACACAGGTTCGAAGAAAATAGAGATGACGGCACTGGAACAAATTGGAAATGAGTAACGGAATTGAGACGTTTCACAAGACACAGAAATACAGATAATAGAGTATACATTAGGACTGCTTTTCCGCGCGGCATACCTTGGAAGTTGAGCGCAATATTAGCATTGCTTTCGCCATAAGCATTGAACGCATTACATCTGTAATTTCCGCCATCAGCGCGAGTCGGATTTGCAATCTCTAAAGTAAGAAGGTAAGTATCTTTAGTAGTTGTTTTCCGCAACATGCGGACCCGCGAACTATCCGCGATACTTTTTTCACCCTGAAACCATGTGATATCCGGATCCGGATTGGCTTCCAAGAGACACTCCATGATGAGAACGTCGCCCTCTTGTCTGATGGTCGGTTTCTTTGGAAATCGGGGCGCCTTGCCATCTGGAATTCTGTGAAAGAGAAGTACGTATGCCGAAAAGGATCTCAAGAATGCCGAATCAAATTCTTACTTGGGTCTTTCGTTACCCTCAAAATTAAGATTGATAGTGGCGACACCCTGTCCATACTTATTCTTGGCCACCGCGCGATATTCGCCGCGATCTCCATTCTTTACGTTATTTATTTCCAGTCTTGCTAAGTAGTAAAGTTTTTGATCCATTTCCAAGGTGATCGAATACCTGCTATTCTGGTTAATTTCTTCCTTGCCGTGGAACCTACATAATAATTGCCTCTTGTAATGACTGAAATGGTTTTGGGTAGTAAATACGTACCACTGGAGTTCAGGTTTGGGGTCGCCGACGCAGCGACATTCGAAGGTGATCTTGGCGCCATCGTCGGTCTGCCGGATTACCGGGCGCTCAGTAAACGTTGGTTTGATGCCATCCTCCGGCACCGGTGCTTCATCGCCTAGTGCAGAAACTCTCCTAAACTGGCTATCATGACACAGGACAGCCAGCAACACTCGCGCAACTTACAATGCTTACCGAAAAAGAAAAAGCTCAGCTTTTAATCATTACGGCTCAACAGTAGTGTTAAAGTGATATATCAGATATATAATTATATATATGAAGATATATATAAATATAGTGTAGTACAACTCTGAAATACAAGTGTCACAATTGCAAGAACATGGCCTTTAAACGTTATAAATGTTAAAAAGTACAAGTGTTGATGGTGAGGGATTTGGCGTGGCCGTTTCAGGGGAACGTCCGTTCGGCCTAAAAACTGAAATACAATCCAGCCACCGGCAGTGCAGGCTGTCTCTACTCCGTAATCCGTACAAGTCGTACAACACCTGGGCTTAAGGGGGGATGGATTGCAATGCACGCTATCATAATGATTTATCATCATAATCATCTATCTATTCTAAGCTTTAAGTCACACAAAACGATTTCGGAAATTTTATTTTACACTTATTAGATATGGGATGTTAAAAAACTGCAAATTAAAAGCTGAGCTCAGATTAAGCGTCGGTTAGTCCATTGTACTGTGCACGAGTGCTGTGCTGACTTACTTGTCCTTTAACAGCGCTGCAACACTGCCTGATATTGGAGTAATACCTTTGTATTTGAGTTTATTTGAGATACAGTGACATTTATGTAAGGAAATACGTGTTCTTGTTTACGAAAAAGGGGCATACGTGTTGTTGTGGCCGTGCAACATTTTGTATGAACAAAAGGTGAAAGTTCATTTGAGCTTGCTTGCTTTCTACTGATCAGATCTGCTCTACTCAGCACTCAGGAGGACTGAAAACTCTTCTCAGATATGCACTTTTGCGAAAAGCTCTAATCTAGACGAACGCTGTTAGAAAGCTTAAATCTATACAAGCTTTCGCATTTTGTTAATACACAAATTAATTCGTTCCACGTAAGATTTCACGTGGCTCTTCATAATTTCTTCATTGCGCGCAAAGGAAACACAAAGCGGGGCAACAAAACCACATTAAACTTACTGTCAAAGTTAAGGCTGATTGTTGCATTACTTTCTCCCAACTCGTTCTTTGCAGTCACCTTGTATTTGCCAGCATCCTCAACCGTGACATTTTGAATTTCAAGGGTTGCAAAGTAAGAGTGTCCATCTTTATCTATCCTTAACTGAAAGCAAATTTACATTAACTCCCGGAATTTCCAAAAAAAATTCAATTTGTTTTTTAATTGTACTTTTATTGCAATTTATCCAATCCACTGCACAGGTATACTTTTAGCGGATATAGAAATTTGACTTAATACTTAATCAAAATGAAAACGGATTTTTTTATACAATAAAGTGAATACTAGATAACAGCAGGTGTCACATGTGAGTTTCCAAATATAGATTGGTATACGTTGCCAGCAAATAAGCACTTAAATCGACTACGAAAATAGTATTTTTCAAATAATTTCTTAATTTCTATGAAGCATCGTATACCTTGTGACGAGGTGATTCTTTCACAGCGGTGGTGTTATGGAACCAACTGACGACAGGACGTGGATCAGCCTGAATTCGGCATTCAAAAAGCAGCCTTTTACCATCTTCTTCCTGCCGAATTGCCGGCTTTTTTGCAAAAGTTGGTGCGAGGCCGTCAATTTGTCTGTGAAATTAATATCAACATTACTCAAATATCTTTTCCCAAAACTTATCTATCATTTTTCATTTCTATGACGTAAGTGCCGCGTGTTGAAAATACATGAGTAATAGTGGCTGAGAATTTGGCCAACAGAATTCTGAATCACTGCGACTGATAATGTTTACGTATTTTTAAATATAGTAAGTAACTTATACTCACTTCTCTTTCGGTTCATCCATAGCTGAAAAAAGAAAAGCAAATTTAATATTGACCTGTAAAATATTTTGGGAATTTTGTGAAATAGATAATGAGGTTCGCTAATGGTGTTAACGGGTCAGTTATAAATTTAATCATAAATAGAATAGTATGTTGGTTTATTTTAGGAATTTCCTGGTTTGAATGTTACCACCTGGTTAGCATTTTCAGTAAATATAAAATCAAACTTACGGCTGAAATTCAGATTAATGGAAGCAGCCACTTCTCCCATGGTGTTTTTTGCTTTGACCTTATAAAGGCCAGCATCGGTTTCGATAACATCATCCAATTCCAGGACGACCAAGAACTTATTGGTACCAACTGATTGGATTTTGAAATTGGTTCTGCTATCTTCAGTCAGCAGTGTGTCGCTGCGGAACCATTGTATTTCAGGAATTGGGGCCGACAACAATTGGCACTCAAAAATGAGTTTGTTGCCATCATCTTCTTGCCGTAATTGCGGCTTTTGGGTGAAGCTGGGAGCGAAATCCTCCGCCACTCCCATGCTTTATACGTTTTTATAATCCCGATAAAGTTGACATTAACCCGGCCCTAGAACCGCAAGCAAAATGATCAGAATATGAAGTACTGAATTGAAACGTTAATCGCGTATTCCTCTTGAGCACACTACACCAGATTCTACACTCTCACCAATAGAAAGCCACTGGAAACGAAACTTACTTCTTGTAAAGGGTGTGAAGCTTATGAACTTTATCACTTGACTTCACTTGCACACACTTCGCGTAATTGCGTGTACACTTTGTCGTCCCGTCGTAAAGCGCGTCGTCGAGTCGTTCGTCTATCCTATAGGTTGCTTCGTGGCCTCCAAAGCACTGACTAAAGGAGCTTAATGCTTACACCGAATCTAAACCAGAGCATGACGACGATCCCCGCCAGCGTCGCGACGCCCCACCTAATACTCCGGTAACCGTCTTCAACAATTTCTTTTGGACAGTTATTGGTGTTAACTTGCAAAATATTTCCCACCTCCATGACAGACTGCCATGAGTTTTTCTGTCGCATACTGATAATGACTAATCTAATTGAAATGTTATCAACATTATCCAATTTCAATTGGGTATGACAAGACATTCTACAATTACCATATGACTGAAACCAAAGCCAACGTCACTTGTTAAAACTTTTTAGAGTCTCCGAAGTATCAGCATATAAGCCAAAATATTATTTGGACACCTCTCGTCATACTTGGCTCATTTATGTTATTAATTGATTTGTGCAAAGTTTTCTGAGGTAATAAATTTTGCAATAGTCTCGAATTGCTTTGATCTCTGGTACTCTGAGAAAACTAATGGTGTTGTTCCTCATTTCTCATAATTGAGTAGACGTATTTTCGATACATTTACAATATGTAGTGCAATAGTAAGAAAATGTAAATGTATAAGAATCTCATAATAAAAAAAACTGTATACAATTCTCTAGAAATAACCGTAGGCTCAAGTATTTTTAGAAGAGAGCAGAGAAAAAGAGATGTAATATTATACATAGGCGCGATTCATGCCAAGCCATATAGGGCGGCACGGTTCGACAGAGGACGACAGTAGCCGTCGCGACGACCGAACATCGAACAGACTTAGTAGTTCCAGAGATAAGTTGAACAAAATTCATCAGCTGATGATGCTTCTAGTACGATGCGCCTTATCCTATTGAATCCTACGTCTGCGAGTCACGACCAGCAAACCACCTTAGTACTAACCTAACTACGCCGGATACACTCTCCGACGCTGGCGCCCCACCGTCGTTAATTGACCACATTCAACACTGTTTACATTAATAGCACCTTACTAGAACAATATACAAACGCATCCATTCTATTTTTTGACACTCAAAACTGACATTAATATCCCTTCTTATTGCAATTTTACGCCATTCAGAAAATAACTCGGAAAATAAGGTATTTTGGCGCCACTTTTCTCTTTTTTACTCTTCATTTAAACAAAATACTTCTATAATTCTTTATAAATACACGGTTTTATTTATTCAATTTCAGTTTTTCTCAAAACAAATGCTTAAATGACATGTTTATTTCTTTATTTTTAAGCAAATTCTTCGTAACATTAAAGTTCTTTAAAGAAATTCACAATTACTAAACATACCTAACCTCCCATATATATTATGAGAAAAATGAACAAAGATTAAATTTTTGGACAAGAAGATCCAGAAAGGAAAACGAGCTTTGTAAAACCTACATATTTGTAACATTGGCTATTTTATTTAAGAGTTTTGGGCTTTTGGTCCGATACCTGCTTAGGGTCGGATTTTATTGAAATGGTGAAGTCAGTGTTTAGGTGGAAAGAAGTCTTCATGGCGGAATGAAGTCCTCAAGATGTTAGATGTCCTTCAGAGGACATTCATCATCTGTTTTCCGGACCTTGGTCTTAATTTTGATGTTTAACTTTGACTTCTCTTGAAATTAATCTCGTTTGTAAGTCGCATCAAATTCATTCTTGAGGCGACTTTGGCTGCATTTCGGAATACTAGTATATCAAAGACAGAATGATGATGGAAAGATCTTCCTTCTGAGCTACATTATATAAAATATCAAACGCACATTGATCTAGAATGTTTTTTTCTAAAGTACTCGTACCATATTTTCTTAACCCAAAATCCTTTTAGTGTATCAAAAATACTCGTATTTACGCAAAACTTCTTTTTGATGGTGTCTGGTTTTAGTAAAAGACAACATTTGAATGTCTATTTTGAAGCAAATTCGCAAAGGAATGTTTTGATATTTTAAAATTTGTCAATGTATTTTGTGAAAACGTGCCAATGCAATGCAGAGTTGAAAACTCTGTAGAAAATATAATGTATTGTGTGGGTGCTTTCGTATATGACTGGGACTGGACTTGAAAATAACGTTATTCGAAAATAATTTTCTAGAAGTTTGAACATGTTAGCGATATTTTTATAACTAAGCCTTTGAATTTATGCGTGTATTTATAAATATTTGATTTGGAATTGTTTCGTTCTTACGTGAAATCCATTATTGTTCAAATTGGATATCGAATTGAGGAATGTTTACGTGCTTTAATTGAAAATGTTTTGGCAAAAAATATGTTTTTTTTTTGTAGCAGCTGTGAATACATCTATTTTCGATTGGTATGTAGTATGATACATAAGAAAGTATCGTTACATAATTAGACATTTTTCAAATAAAATATCAAATTTTGCTCCCTTGCACTTTACAGATGTGATCGAAATATAGTTCTCAAAAATATTTGACTCAGGTGTCCATGCGAAAAAATAAAGGTGACTAAAGTGTGATTTAATGTTATTTTTAAATAAGTAATGACATCGGTAATGATTGTAAAGAAAAACATTTGGCTCATTAAACTTCCTATGGATTTAGTCATAAATAGTTTTTTTATAGATAATAAACAAAACACCTACAACGTAAAATTAAAATAAAAATTTGCGATGCAGGTTAAAAAATATTTAAAGACGAAAATGTATATTATAAATTTCTTGCTATAAGAAAATAAATAGTTTGCAAGTATAAAGAAAGGCGATTTCATATGCGTAAAATACTGAAAAAAGAATCCGCTCCGTTTACAAACTTCACATCAATTAATAAAAAAATAAACAAAACTTTGAAAATAATTTTGTATATTTTTGTATACAATTAACGCTACTTATATTTCAGAAAATTCTCGCAAAAATCTATATCACAAAAATAGAACGGGTTCTCGGTTGCAAGCAACTAAACTGCACAAAGCTGTATTAATAAATACCAATAATTCATATATTACAAAATTGTATATATTATTGAACGACCATTCATATTATTTTATTGCTGTTCGGACAGCAGGGTATAAACAATTATTACTCTAAATCAAATTCACTCTAAGCAAGGAGAATGTTTTGACTTGCACCAATATTTGTGGGACTTTTATTATGTTATTACAAAACACGAATTAACATACTCTATGTTTACATAATTTAAGTAAGAATAACTACCAATATTGAATTTTCGCTTTGCCGCAAAAGCATACAATGTTGCTTTTGATTCTATTTGCCAAAGAGGACCGAAATCTATCAAATTTGAAGATAATTTCACACTTGTGGATACAGACACTTGTGGTCTATCTCCACAAAGGTGGGAGAGATGACAGCTCTTGTACGAAAGATCTCACGAGGGTTACTAGGGCGGTAACTATAGTCTTACGACTATCGGGCGGTAAAGTTGATATTGCAGCACTCGGGCTGTAAATAAATGCCTTCCCTAGAACATATGTGCGCAAACAAATGATCGAATAATTAGCCATTTGTGTCTTTAGACTTTCTGCAGAGCAAACCTGAAATCTTTATCGGCGGCAATTAACATTTCTTCTGGAGTAAGGAGAAATCAGTTGTGCGTGAAAGGTTGTACGCGCTCCGGGTCATAAGAAAATTGGACGAATAAGTATCAAACTTCCTCCACAGGCGTAAACTTTTTCTTTTGGTCCTCTATGCGTAAACATCTATTAAAGCCTTAATGTGTCAACCCATCCTCTCAGCAGTTAGAGGTCTCTCTTGCTTGAATACTCTCATGAGAGAGTTTGGAAAGGTTTATGTGATCATTCTCTTATGCGAGATCTCTCTTGACTCGTGCAGAATTAGGACCCAAGAGGACCCTTGCTATCTTCATATATTGATAGCAAGTCACGTTGCATATTTTAATTAGATTATTGAAAAAATTGTGAAAAAAAATCTGATATGATTTAGCGAGAAAAATATTATTTACGAAAGCAATGTTGCCAAAGTCTTTTGTAAACGCTAACATAGTGGCCAGGTTAAATATAGTATCTGTGCTAATTTGAGGAACACATCGTCCCACTGAAATAACTAACGCACGCCCCCTTAACCGATGCTCCTTATAAAATATAGCATATCGCATAATATATCGTAATATTATTAAATTATTATTTAAGAAATTTGAAAAAAAAATTAATCCACTATTGTTTTTTTATATTTACGTGTAAATTCAAATTGCTCTTTCTATTGGTGTTCAGTTTCCGTTGAAATGGATAGGTGAAGAATTTTTAAAAATTAAAAACGATTACAGAGAAGTTTCTGAGGTAAAACTGCTGAAAACGCAATATTAGATGACACATAGTGCAAATATAAGAAAAACTAGAGAAAAAATGCCTAAAAATAAATCGAATAAGAGACTACTGCCAGCAGAGAGCTATGCTGCGAGAGATGTTCCATATTACAAATAAACATTATGTCGTAAACAGTTTTTTAAGTGTCCCACACAAATTAGACAGAACTTAAAAAAAATCTTATTAGTAATCAGAAATATATTTTCTACGTGCTAATTACAAGTAATTACGTGCAGTATAAGTCACGTTTTTAAGCATCGAAAATTTTGTCATAGAAGTATCCAAAAAAAAATGGAATGATTGCAGTATTAAGATTTTTGACGCCAACAAAAATACTTCAAATGCCAATTTTTAATTAATATTTTGTGTTTATTTTATCCTATTGGAAAAACATTCTTTGTGAACGGCAAAAATATGTTTTTGCACTCTCAGAGAAGCAAAAAAAAATATCTTGGATAAATACAAACACGAAACTTCACACGATTTTTGAAAAGTATATTTGTTATTTCGGCGAAAATGTTCCGATTTCATGCAGATTTTGATTTATTTCGAACAATCAACTTTACACAGGTTTCTATAATTATATGCACTTGTGCTCCAGATTTATTTTCAGAGAAAACTTGGTCACTGCATGCATATTAACCTACATTAGATTGCAGCAATAGCCTTCCAAAACCATTGCAATTAACACTAAAAGCTACGAAAATATATCTCGTGTATTACATTGAAAAATAGTTATGTAGACTAATTTTTTTGAGATACCACTTCTTAGCAGCAAATAAAACTTTTGTCTGTATTTGTTGTTGCCTAAGACAAAACCAATTTTTTGACTATTTAAAACAACTTTGGTTGTAACTGGAGAGAGTGAAGTGAGTACAATATGTCTTACTTAAAAATTAGTTTACTTTAAAAATAAGCCATCTTTAAATTATTTTTACTTAGTTTTTGTTAACGTCAAAACATTGTTTAGTTCTTTAAATCCGAGTTTAAATACTAGAAATCTTTGGAATGGTAAAATTCATAATTAAGAACAAAATTTTAGGTGTTGAAAATGGCTACTTCTAATTTGAGAAATTAGAAATTGTAATTTTTAAGTCAATATTTAATTAAACAAACCAAATTGTAACATTTTTATGTTGGTCGTGGTAGATACCTACAATGGCTTTGATTTATTGTAATGGTTCGATTATGCACACTGATTTTTGGATTAGCCGTAGCACTAGATTTAATTATGAATGTTTTTATTGGTCAATTACATGTCACGTTTAATAATAAGTAAATGTCATTGGTCGGCACTAAATCCAATGCTACGGCTAATGCGTAATCAGTGTGCGCAATCAAACTTGTATTGTATGTATTGTATTGGACTTGGGGGACTTGGGGTATTGTATATATTATTTCTAAATATATATTTATTTTTAAATATAATTCATTTCATAATAATACAATTCAAATATGTAGGATATAATCGTGTGATATATCTCCACTGTTTACTCAACATCATTATTCAGGCTGTAGCGCATTAGTTTAACCATCTTCCCCCACGGTTAAATAGTCATTACAGTACCTAAGGAACGTTTTTCAAGACACAAAAAAGGAAACCAAATTATTTCATGAGTCTTAATCGCAACTCAAGTCTTGTTCCTTGCGTCCTAAAACCTGTTGGTGTAGCTTGAACCGACGGAGAAGACCAGTTGGTTTAACATTTAGCCCAGATCCCAGTCTAGAAAATGTTGTGTCTAGGATTATTATATCAGCCCTGATACTTTTGCACCCAGTCGTCTCTCTAAATTTGCAAAAGTATCAGTTAAAGCAGCAGTTATATCGGCCTTTGCCCTCAAGAAAATAATAATATAAAAAAGTTGAAATTAAAGGATGCCTTGGAAAAAGCTAACTTCTTGCTATTGGGAACAATAATAAGCATTTAGTTGAATTTGGGTGCGGTTGAAGACGCACACTCAAAATAATAGATAATAAGTTTAATTTTTATTTTGTATTGCAACTAAGTCACATTTGTTTGTGCCAGGGCCAAAATGGATTGATCTACAAAAACGAAGGAACGAACAGTAAAATCAATAAAGCAGTGAATAAGAGCAGAAAATTTACAAGCAGCAAAAAAATGTGCATCTAGATTTTGGCCTGGCAGAAGCTCCTGGCAGAAGCCCCTGGCAGAAGCCCCTGGCAGAAGCCCCTGGCAGAAGCCCTTGAAATGAACCAATGAGGAATGGTTAGTTTTGATATTCGAGTTGGCTAAAAAAGATAAACTGACAGAACACTTGAAACGCTAATACTGGCAATTTAAAATCGTCGTCAACAACATAAAGGAATATCTTATGAAGACATGAAGCTATCAAGTTTGCGTCGGGGCGAGTGTGCCAGGGCCAAAATGGATTGATCTACAAAAATGAAGGAAGGAACAGCAAAATCAATAAAGCAGTGAATAAAAGCAGAAAATTTACAAGCAGCAAAAAAATGTGCATCTAGATTTTGGCCTGGCAGAAGCTACTGGCAGAAGCCCCTGGCAGAAGCCCCTGGCAGAAGCCTCTGGCAGAAGCCCTTGAAATGAACCAATCAGGAATGGTTAGTTTTGATATTCGAGTTGGCTAAAAAAGATAAACTGACAGATCACCTGAAACACTGATACTGGCAATTTAAAATCGTCGTCAACAACATAAAGGAATATCTCATGAAGACATGAAGCTATCAAGTTCGCGTCGGGGCGAGTGTGCCAGGGCCAAAATGGATTGATCTACAAAAACGAAGGAACGAACAGCAAAATCAATAAAGCAGTGAATAAAAGCAGAAAATTTACAAGCAGCAAAAAAATGTGCATCTAGATTTTGGCCTGGCAGAAGCTACTGGCAGAAGCCCCTGGCAGAAGCCCCTGGCAGAAGCCTCTGGCAGAAGCCCTTGAAATGAACCAATCAGGAATGGTTAGTTTTGATATTCGAGTTGGCTAAAAAAGATAAACTGACAGAACACTTGAAACACTGATACTGGCAATTTAAAATCGTCGTCAACAACATAAAGGAATATCTCAGCAACCAAAATTCACAAAACGAACGCTCCCACAGCTGATTAGGCAACATGAAACCGGAAATCAAAGTAAAGCCATCTTTCGGTGAGAAAAGGAGGTGACAAGACATGAAGCTATCAAGTTCGCGTCGGGGCGAGTGTGCCAGGGCCAAAATGGATTGATCTACAAAAACGAAGGAACGAACAGCAAAATCAATAAAGCAGTGAATAAGAGCCGAAAATTTACAAGCAGCAAAAAAATGTGCATCTAGATTTTGGCCTGGCAGAAGCTCCTGGCAGAAGCCCCTGGCAGAAGCCCTTGAAATGAACCAATGAGAAATGGTTAGTTTTTATATTCGAGTTGGCTAAAAAAGATAAACTGGCAGAACACTTGAAACACTGATACTGGCAATTTAAAATCGTCGTCATAACAACATAAAGGAATATCTCATGAAGACATGAAGCTATCAAGTTCGAGTCGGGGCGAGTTTGCCAGGGCCAAAATGGATTGATCTACAAAAACGAAGGAACGAACAGCAAAATCAATAAAGCAGTGAATAAAAGCAGAAAATTTACAAGCAGCAAAAAAATGTGCATCTAGATTTTGGCCTGGCAGAAGCTCCTGGCAGAAGCCCCTGGCAGAAGCCTCTGGCAGAAGCCCTTGAAATGAACCAATCAGGAATGGCTATCAAGTTCGCGTCGGGGCGAGTGCTAACGTTTATAAACGTTGGGTGAGTGTTTTCTTGAAACTACTTATCAGTATCAAACCAAGAGAGGTGCACATTTCAATTAATGAGTAACCACATGTTTTTCTAATTATTTTAGAGAAACTGCGGCAGAGAGATGTTGACCGTAAGTTGTGATTTAAGTTGTTGCAATCTCGTATGGGCGAACGAGCAGGGAGTAGTTCGTCATCGCGCAGGAAAATTTCTTGCCAAGACCGTTCATTGTGGAAATGCAGTAAAGTGTAAGAAGAAAATCAGCGGCGAAGCAAAAACACGTACAAAGGTAAGGATTAGAGATTTAAAATGTTAAATTTAGTTGTAGTAGTTGGTCCATTTTCTTTAAGTGGCGATAATTATAAATTAATGTCTCTCTACAAATTAGGTAAATCAAATTTTAATCAATGTATAACAAATTTGATTAAACAAGTACTTGTAACATGTTTCGAGTTCAGTATAAACTCATCATTAGTCTTACAAATTGTTTTTTTATTTTTATGTAAAAATTTGATTAGTTTATTAATTTATTTAATTTTAATCAAAATATACATCAAACTTTTACATCAAAATTTAAAAAGTACAGTTTCTAAGCTTGATGATTATAATGAACTCAAAACATGTTGCAATTATTTGTTTAATCAAATTTATTATACATTGATTGATTAAAATTCAATTTTCATAATTTGTGGAGAGACAATTCATTTATTTATATTTATTTATAATTATATTAGTTACGAGTATATTATTATATTAGTTACGGCCTGTCCAAGATCGCGTCAGTGAGCAAGGACAGTGGAGAAAATTTTTTCACGTAGGCGTGAAAATTATAAAATTTTATGAAGAGAAAAGAGACTCAAGCTATCCAATGCTATATCAGTGAGCAAGGGCAGTGGAGGAAAAATATAGGAAATATATGGTATATGTAAACTAGCGAGGAATCATTAAAGCTTGAGTGTCTTCATAAAATATTACGCCTACATGATAAAAATTTGCGCAAACCTCATTGCGCGACCTTGGACAGGCTTATTAAGTATTCGTACAAAACGCGTGTTGTTTTTTTTTATATACTAGGTAATTTTTGTTAAAATTCAGTTTAAAATGGCCCGAAATATGAATCGGTCACATTGCATAAATGATAAGGGACCGCTAATTAAACACTAATTAAATTACTTATGACCATGTTCACTGACCATTTGAACCTAATTTGTGTGCCACAGCATGTTCAAACTTTTAAAGTGCCATAATTCGAAGCTAATTTAATGCACTAAAAAATAACGTATTGTTTCTTTTTTTTCAAAAGATGTGTGAAAAAAAATGCTCAGCCACGAACCCAAAATGCACAAAACGAACGGCCAATGTGAAACCGGAAACCAGAAGGGATGCCATCTTGAAAAATCACTTGACACAAGGCAATGTTGGCGTGAGGTCGTGGCAAGTGCAGCTGATGCTTTTAAACGTTGAGTGCACGGTTAGTAGTCTATCTACTATCTGTGCGTTGGGTGAGTGTTCGCTATCGCGCAGTCCGTGCCAGTGCGAACACTTTGCCAGTACATGCAGAATACAGAAAGAAGGAAAAACTTGAATGATTACATTTCCCGATTAACCTCTAAAGTATGGATGCGCAACGTCCGGAGAAGATACAAAGTAAGAATTAGTAATTTTATTCAAAAAGATAAAGTAATAAGTCTTATTCACAATTATTTTAGATAAATATAAACAGCACTTACGAAACCAGACCAGTGATGGTTTTGTCCGATGTTTTATTACGATGCTTTCAAAGGCATCGTGACTACAAGCACATACGAATATGAATTGAATAGCGAAGTCAAATTCATTGGCTGGACGGAACCTATCCTAAAAGAAAAAAAAATAGGATACCAGCTCATGGGATAGAAACAATAATCTTGAAAAAGTGAAATGATCTACTCCTGTTGAAGTACCAACAGACTAACAACTCTCCTAGGAGGACCTATGACGACATTGAAAGTTAGTAATTAACAATTTAATAATTTAACCAAGTTATTGTAATAATGTTATTTCTCATCGAGAAATCGAGTGAGAAATTTATTTATATTTGCCGCGGAGAGGGGCTGACTACACAAAGTGTACTAGTCAAAAATTTAGGAACACATTTTTACTTGATTTGCCATTTGCCTCTTTAAAGTGGCTGTGATTTGAAAAATATTTAGAACCATTTTAATTCCACGCTCCTGACTTGGGCAGTGTGCTCAAATTCAATACGTATTCAGTGTACCAAAAATGGGTACCCTTATAAAATTAAAGAAATTATGAATTTACCATAATTTTTATACTTATATTTTTTACTATTAAAATATTAGGATGCTCATTTTCCTACATGCTCCATACGGCCCCATTTAAAATTTCATAGTAAAGGTAGCTGTGGAATGGGATTAGGGGATGGAACATCAAATATTTTTGAGTTCATAAGAGCCCATAAAAAAAGATACAATTTTACAGCCGCCATCTAAATAAATGTTGGTTAACGGATTCAATAAATAAGTTAGGCTTTTGATTTCCGTATTTTCGGGCACAGTAAATGCAAAAACGAAATGCATTGTATAATTTATATAATTGTCTTGGCTTATATTGGTATACGATTAATATCTAAAGATTACGAAAGTTTTTGGATTCTAAAAATTATTAAAATTTTTATATTATGTCCTTGAATATTAAAAAAATTCTTTAAACAATGGCTCATATATTTCCAATTAAAGTTTGCGTGTTTCTTGATATCTCATTAATATTATGAAGTTATACTGAATTTAATTGGGGATTATAAAGCTTTCTTATATCTGATCTTGTCTTATGACATTTTATGGAATCTTATAGCTCACATGAAGTCACATAATATGTGATGATCTGCCTATTCTCATGAAACCGTCTGCTTTCTTGTGTTTTGAGAAAAAATAATAAATCTGGTGACAGAGGTGAGGATTTTTTGCAAATTGGCAATATTAAATTGAGAAAGTATATGCAATACCATCCGATTCTTATATGGCAATTAATCACTGAAATTAGATTTCAAATACATAAGTGTCATTAGTCGAATTAAATAAGCACTTACCAGAATGGTAGCTGCACGAAACGCTTCTTAGTGAATCGCAGAAATTATTTTGTAGTGGACTTCACTGTTGAATCCTAAATAGGTTTCAAGCGAGTTTTGATAAACTTTTGCAATTGTATACTATTTAAATCACATTTGTTGTGTACTGGATGATATTTATTGCCGTTTATGTTTTAATTATTAGATTTATGGAAAAAAAGAAAAAATATGAATATATAAATTTTAATACATGTTATTGGAATATGCAAAGATGCGATGATGACACTAAATCTGATCGTAAATAGCATTCTTATTTCCAAAGGGATACATCTACATACACAAGCTGTTTAATGAACAATGTTACAATGCATTTGTTTAATTAATTTTAAAAATCATGACTTCTTTCATCTTTTGCATCTACCATCTCAAGCTAGATGGAGATCATAATTTTTCTTATGCTCTTCATTTTTGTTGCAGCGCAGAGACTTTAGTTGTGTCGTAGGTAAATTAGCAACCACATGACTAAATATAAACCATTTATTTCCCAAAAGGTATAATTTACGTTTCAAGTTTCACAACTTTCTTACAATATCTAAACAGAAACAACCAAATTTTAGAACAAAAATTAGTTCATTACCTTCTCAAGCTTTTAACCTACCTAAACATCAGATACTCCTGATATCTAGTTTTGATATTGTCGATCTGTGCGAATGTACTTGCTAAGGGTAGAAGTTTCTTTGACAGATGGTATTCTGACAAATTGGCCGTTTGCGAAGAGTTGAAGTTCTTATCTCATCCATGTATTTTCTCAACATCCATGTATTTTCATAGCTTATTTCAAGTAAAAGAGGGTGTAGGTGGACGTACCAGATATTGAAAAATAAAGGAATGCTATTGCCACTGCAGGCCATCAACTTTGGAAAATCAGCCAAAAAGCGAATCATTGCTGCACGTCGCATGCATTGCTGGTCAGTTAAAAGTAGTCCGTAAAATGCAGCCACTGATCAAATCAGTGCAAAAATTTTAAAAATGAAAAGCTTAGTCCAGTCCGATTTATCGTATGCTGGGCGACTTAAAGCGTTTGCTGGTGGAGAGGATGGATTCTGCCAAAATGTGCGGCGCGTGCACCACACGCATGCACCACTACGAGAGATATGCACCACCTCTGCCTCTCCCTCTAGGGAACCCACATACGTCCCCACCACACTCCAGCAGCTCGCTACGCTACGCGTGGAGTGTGGTGGGGACGTATGTGGGTTCCCTAAAGGGAGAGGCAGAGGCGCAAGTCCATTGGCGTTGCGCTTGAACGGCCAAGGAGGCATTGGATTCGGAATTTTTGTGTCGTCGTCGTTGCTTGCAATTTTTGAAAATACGAATGGCATGAAGATAAAAAACCTAGCAATAGTAACAAAAGAAATGTTGCTTTGCGCTAAAACAATTAAAAAGTGCGGCGGCGACTTTAACTTAACGACTTAAAGATGGAGAAATAATAATTGCTAAGGCCCACATGCAGCTAAAATATACCAATGTAGAAGAATCCGACAAAGAAATCATGACCGACACCGATTTGATTTATCCTTTGAAAATACGAGGGATATGACGATGGTATTAGAGAAATTTTCCAGAGTTGATGGCTTGCAGTCGGAACCGCATTCTTCGTTATTTTTCAATATCTGGTACCTCTACCTACATCCTCTTCTACTTGAAATAAGCTATGAAAATACATGGATGTTCAAACTTTTAGAAAAATCATCTGGAGATAGCTTTAACTCTTCAACTTCAACTCATCCCAAACAATATATACAATATCAAAACATCCTCTAGATATCAGGAGTATCTGGTGTTTAGATAGGTTAAAAGCTTGAAAAGGTAATGAATTAACTCTTGTTCTAAAATTTGTTTTTTTTTTTATTATTTCAAAAATTCTATATTAATACTACGCAATAACAAAATACAAACTGAACAAATTAAGGCGGCCCGACAGTGTACGTGCGCACCGTCCTACACTCCTTAATGTCGCCCGAAAGAGCTAAACACCAAAATTCCATCATAAAAAAAATCGCAATTTCCAAAAAAAAAAACGCCGACGACACAAAAATTTAGAATCCTCCTCTTTAGTAGTTCGAGCGCAACGCCAATGGACTTGCGCAATCGCGCCTTTGCCTCTCGCTTTAGGAAAGCCACATATGTCCCCACCACACTCCAGCCAACTAGCAGGGGTGTTAGTTTGTTGCCTGAATCGTCCAAATAATCTAAATAAAATATTTTTGATATTGTCGATCTGTGCGAATGTACTTGCTAAGGGTAGAAGTTCTTTTTACATATGGTATTCTGACAAATTGGCCGTTTGCGAAGAGTTGAAGTTCTTATCTCATGACGTTTTAGTTTTAATGTTTAAGTTTAAACATATCCATGTATTTTCATAGCTTATTTCAAGTAAAAGAGGGTGTGGGTGGACATACCAGATATTGAAAAATAAAGGAATGCTATTGCCACTGCAGGCCATCAACTCTGGGAAATCAGCCAAAAAGCGAATCATTGCTGCACGTCACATGCATTGCCAGTTAAAAGTCAGTCCGTCAAATGCAGCCACTGATCAAATCAGTGCAAGAATTTACAAAATGAAAAGCTTAGCTCAGTCCGATTTATCGGATACTGGGCGACTTAAAGCGTTTGCTGGTGGAGGGGATGGATTCTGCCAAAACGTGCGGCGCGTGCACCACATGCATGCACCACTACGAGAGATATGCACCACCTCTACCTTTCCCTTTAGGGAACCCACATACGTCCCCACCACACTCCAGCAGCTCGCTACGCGTATGTGGGTTCCCTAAAAGGAGAGGCAGAGGCGCGATTGCGCAAGTCCATTGGCGTTGCGCTCGAACGGCCAAAGAATGCAGCTAAAATATACCAATGTAGAAGAATCCCACAGAGAAATCAACACCGACACCGATTTGATTTATCCTTTGAAAATACGAGGGATATGACGATGGTATTAGAGAAATTTTCCAGAGTTGATGGCTTGCAGTCGGAACCGCATTCTTCGTTATTTTTCAATATCTGGTACCTCTACCTACACCCTCTTCTACTTGAAATAAGCTATGAAAATACATGGATGTTAAAACTTTTAGAAAAACCATCTGGAGATAGCTTTAACTCTTCGACTTCACCTCATCCCAAACGGCCAATTTGTCAGAAAATTACCTGTCAAAAGAACTTCTCCTCTTAGCAAGTACGTTTGCACGGATCAACAATATCAAAACATCCTCTAGATATCAGGAGTATCTGGTGTTTAGATAGGTTAAAAGCTTGAAAAGGTAATGAATTAACTCTTGTTCTAAAATTTGTTTTTTTTTTTATTATTTCAAAAATTCTATATTAATACTACGCAATAACAAAATACAAACTGAACAAATTAAGGCGGCCCGACAGTGTACGTGCGCACCGTCCTACACTCCTTAATGTCGCCCGAAAGAGCTAAACACCAAAATTCCATCATAAAAAAAATCGCAATTTCCAAAAAAAAAAACGCCGACGACACAAAAATTTAGAATCCTCCTCTTTAGTAGTTCGAGCGCAACGCCAATGGACTTGCGCAATCGCGCCTTTGCCTCTCGCTTTAGGAAAGCCACATATGTCCCCACCACACTCCAGCCAACTAGCAGGGGTGTTAGTTTGTTGCCTGAATCGTCCAAATAATCTAAATAAAATATTTTTGATATTGTC
This sequence comes from Cryptophagus acutangulus, assembly GCA_963556235.1. Taxonomy (NCBI): domain Eukaryota; kingdom Metazoa; phylum Arthropoda; class Insecta; order Coleoptera; family Cryptophagidae; genus Cryptophagus; species Cryptophagus acutangulus. The sequence goes on along the minus strand of OY744558.1, from coordinate 4,419,492 downwards.
GATCTGTGCGAATGTACTTGCTAAGGGTAGAAGTTCTTTTTACAGATGGTATTCTGACAAATTGGCCGTTTGCGAAGAGTTGAAGTTCTTATCTCATGACGTTTTAGTTTTAATGTTTAAGTTTAAACATATCCATGTATTTTCATAGCTTATTTCAAGTAAAAGAGGGTGTGGGTGGACATACCAGATATTGAAAAATAAAGGAATGCTATTGCCACTGCAGGCCATCAACTCTGGGAAATCAGCCAAAAAGCGAATCATTGCTGCACGTCACATGCATTGCCAGTTAAAAGTCAGTCCGTCAAATGCAGCCACTGATCAAATCAGTGCAAGAATTTACAAAATGAAAAGCTTAGCTCAGTCCGATTTATCGGATACTGGGCGACTTAAAGCGTTTGCTGGTGGAGGGGATGGATTCTGCCAAAACGTGCGGCGCGTGCACCACATGCATGCACCACATGCATGCACCACATGCATGCAGCACTACGAGAGATATGCACCACCTCTACCTTTCCCTTTAGGGAACCCACATACGTCCCCACCACACTCCAGCAGCTCGCTACGCGTATGTGGGTTCCCTAAAAGGAGAGGCAGAGGCGCGATTGCGCAAGTCCATTGGCGTTGCGCTCGAACGGCCAAAGAATGCAGCTAAAATATACCAATGTAGAAGAATCCCACAGAGAAATCAACACCGACACCGATTTGATTTATCCTTTGAAAATACGAGGGATATGACGATGGTATTAGAGAAATTTTCCAGAGTTGATGGCTTGCAGTCGGAACCGCATTCTTCGTTATTTTTCAATATCTGGTACCTCTACCTACACCCTCTTCTACTTGAAATAAGCTATGAAAATACATGGATATTAAAACTTTTAGAAAAACCATCTGGAGATAGCTTTAACTCTTCGACTTCACCTCATCCCAAACGGCCAATTTGTCAGAAAATTACCTGTCAAAAGAACTTCTCCTCTTAGCAAGTACGTTTGCACGGATCAACAATATCAAAACATCCTCTAGATATCAGGAGTATCTGGTGTTTAGATAGGTTAAAAGCTTGAAAAGGTAATGAATTAACTCTTGTTCTAAAATTTGTTTTTTTTTATTATTATTTTAAAAATTCTATATTAATACTACGCAATAACAAAATACAAACTGAACAAATTAAGGCGGCCCGACAGTGTACGTGCGCACCGTCCTACACTCCTTAATGTCGCCCGAAAGAGCTAAACACCAAAATTCCATCATAAAAAAAATCGCAATTTCCAAAAAAAAAAAACGCCGACGACACAAAAATTTAGAATCCTCCTCTTTAGTAGTTCGAGCGCAACGCCAATGGACTTGCGCAATCGCGCCTTTGCCTCTCGCTTTAGGAAAGCCACATATGTCCCCACCACACTCCAGCCAACCAGCAGGGGTGTTAGTTTGTTGCCTGAATCGTCCAAATAATCTAAATAAAATATTTTTGATATTGTCGATCTGTGCGAATGTACTTGCTAAGGGTAGAAGTTCTTTTTACAGATAGTACTCTGACAAATTGGCCGTTTGCGAAGAGTTGAAGTTCTTATCTCATGAGGTTTTAGTTTTAGTGTTTAAGTTTAAACATCCATGTATTTTCATAGCTTATTTCAAGTAAAAGAGGGTGTGGGTGGACATACCAGATATTGAAAAATAAAGGAATGCTATTGCCACTGCAGGCCATCAACTCTGGGAAATCAGCCAAAAAGCGAATCATTGCTGCACGTCACATGCATTGCCAGTTAAAAGTCAGTCCGTCAAATGCAGCCACTGATCAAATCAGTGCAAGAATTTACAAAATGAAAAGCTTATCTAAGTCCGATTTATCGGATGCTGGGCGACTTAAAGCGTTTGCTGGTGGAGGGGATGGATTCTGCCAAAATGTGCGGCGCGTGCACCACATGCATGCACCACTACGAGAGATATGCACCACCTCTACCTCTCCCTTTAGGGAACCCACATACGTCCCCACCACACTCCAGCAGCTCGCTACGCGTATGTGGGTTCCCTAAAAGGAGAGGCGGAGGCGCGATTGCGCAAGTCCATTGGCGTTGCGCTGGAACGGCCAAAGAAGTGATGGATTAGGAATTTTTGTGTCGTCTACGATAAAAAAAACCTAGCAATAGTAACAAAAGAAATGTTGCTTTGCGCTAAAACAATTAAAAAGTGCGGCGGCGACTTTAACTTAACGACTTAAAGATGGAGAAATAATAATTGCTAAGGCCCGCATGCAGCTAAAATATACCAATGTAGAAGAATCCCACAGAGAAATCAACACCGACACCGATTTGATTTATCCTTTGAAAATACGAGGGATATGACGATGGTATTAGAGAAATTTTCCAGAGTTGATGGCTTGCAGTCGGAACCGCATTCTTCGTTATTTTTCAATATCTGGTACCTCTACCTACACCCTCTTCTACTTGAAATAAGCTATGAAAATACATGGATGTTAAAACTTTTAGAAAAACCATCTGGAGATAGCTTTAACTCTTCAACTTCACCTCATCCCAAACGGCCAATTTGTCAGAAAATCACCTGTCAAAAGAACTTCTTGTCTTAGCAAGTACGTTCGCACGGATCAACATCTGGTGTTTAGATAGGTTAAAAACTTGAAAAGGTATTGAATTAACTCTTTTTCTAAAATTTGTTTTTTTTTATTATTTCAAAAATTCCATATTAATACTACGCAATAACAAAATACAAAATGAACAAATTAAGTCGTCGGCGGCCCGACCGTGTGCGTGCGCACCGCCCTACACTCCTTAATGTCGCCCGAAAGAGCTAAACACCAAAATTCCATCATAAAAAAAATCGCAATTTTCAAAAAAAAAACGCCGACGACACAAAAATTTCTAATCCTCCTCTTTAGTCGTTCGAGCGCAACGCCAATGAACTTGCGCAATCGCGCCTCTGCCTCTCGCTTTAGGAAACCCACATACGTCCCCACCACACTCCAGCCAACTAGCAAGGGTGTTGGTTTGTTGTCTGAATCGTCCAAATAATCTAAATAAAATATTTGATTAATTAAACAAAGTAGTCTTCATCCCACAATTTTCGCTTTCTGGTTCGGAAATTTACTTGTACGGGAAATATCCATAGGCAATCGACAACTCCGCCAATTATTGACTCTCATACCTCGAAATGTATGAATCATGACCTTTACGTTTTAAATATTCTAAAAAAATGTTCAGTATTTGTATTTCTTCTCGGATATTCATATTTAAAAGTCCGGCAAAGCTGCGTCCAGCTTTTGTTTTCTGCATTAGGGACATACCGTTCGTATTTGCAAAGAAATTTATTAGTCGATATTACATGACTGAAATCAACATTTTTATTTATTACAATTTTTCATCATTTTGTTAAAATGCAATTATTTAAAAAAAGATTAATATACAAAATGCAATAAACAATTTATTACTTTTTTATAAATAGAAGCATACTCAGAAGCATACCAACCTTTAACAATTAAATGAAATTTTATTTGGACACAGCCTGGATACTTTTCAAGTCTAAATTAGAAAATTTATTGTAAATTAATAATTTCTCAAAACCCAGCTCCAAATAAATAGAAGCATGAGAACATATTAACAAGTTACTGAAAAAGTTTTTGAGCACAACCGCTCCAAACAAACTGGAGCATTACAAAGAAAAATTGATATTCACATCACTTTTTTTGTTAATTTTCACAAATATTTCTAGCACAGCCATAGTTTTTCATAATATCATAAGAACCACGCATACAAGAAACGACTTGTTTGGTCAAAGCATAGATGAATAGTAAAAATGTGTCGTGTTAAATAACACGCCTATTGCCATCTGTAAATAAATAAATAAGAAATAAGTGTTAAGAGGTCAGCCCCTCGGCTTTTTGTAAATTTAATTTTTTGTATTTATGTGTACATGTTGTTATTAAATTTTGCAATTTATTAATAGCAAGGTTATTGTAGTTATTAGGTATAAATATTAATTAGCAAATAAGAAAATTGAGGGTGCCTCATTTTTGGGTAAAACGTGTTTTTGGCGTTTTTTCTAATGTTACTTTGATTTTCAAGCAGTCTCAATTCTAGAGGAAAATTGTAATTAAATAGCATCTTATCTTGTTATTTAAACTCTTAATACACATGTTGTTAGTTTGTAATTCAAATTTATAGAAGGTATTTTAATTCAAACCAAATAAATAATCTTCAAATATCCATTAAATAGGATTTAATTGTTATCAAGATTATTCGGCGCCTTTTATGTAATTACGAGTATATTGTAACGTGTCTGCCAATTATTTCATGTTGTATAATAAATATATTATAATATTTAACAAGTATTTTATTGTTCTGAAGAGGCACTAAATCAATCAAACTTTTCTACACTAGTAAAGGTAAGTGTAAAGTATAGATATTAAGACCTACTGGCAAAATAAAGCTTACCGATTGAGAAAGCAAATTCAAATAAGTATCGAAGAACTGCAGACGGAGCAGTTGGAATTGGAAGAAACTGCCACGATGAGGTAACTAGAGTGCAATCTGGAAAATGATGGTACGAGGAGAATTCATTGGATATAGATCAATTTTCATCTTGAACAATTATTGGAGGCAAAGTATAATAATTATTAGTAGTTCCACAAAATATTTCTTTGTTTCAAAATGTTTCAGACTAAACCAAAATCACACCATTAACATTCAAATTAAATGACATAGCTTAGGAATTCGTTAAATTTTAGCGTTATTTGTAACCATTTTTGAACTTAAGGTTACTCGTCTAACCACCCATTAAATGTTCTTCCCAAAATAAATACTTCTAATGCTCCTAGATTCTCGAAGTTCATAACAATAAAAACACTTACATAAACAATGTGAATTTTAATAATAAAAGAACGATGCAGCATCTGATTTCGCCCGTAAAGGTCGCCAATCAATTTTATGGATTGAAGTCGGGATTTTCTCTAAAAATAACGAATCCATTCATAATCCGGGTCATCGCCAGATATTCTTCAGTAAACCAGTAATTGCTTTTGGTTCTCCTGCTTGTCCTACATAAACCGCCTTCAACAAGGCAATCCGACCCGATAAATATGATATTGCCCCAAAACGAAATGGGAAGATAATTATATTGTTCGGTGGTCCAAAATTAGGAACTAATATTAAAAGAGTCTAATCTATAATTATTAGCTATAATTACCTCCCTTTAAAGTTATTAGATGTATGGCACGTAATCTAAAGGATCATCTAAAAGAATTATTTAATTTTCTAGGTTATTTTTATTGCAATCAATTATGGTTTTTTTTTATTGATGTCAGCAAAGAAGGGTCACTAATTTAACATCTAAAATATTGAAAAATCAATCGACTAGTCATTTAATTAATTTTAATGACTCTAGCACAACCAAGAATTATTAAACAATGGTAATTGTGTATTTGAAGAAATATTTTAACTTTCAAAAATTTAGTTAATAAATAAAATTTAATAATTAAAAAGTATAAAACCAAAACTTCAGCTAAAGAAGTAGCATCAGTTAGCGTTCCACGTCTACTTGCATTTCCTCATTGGATTGCAAAAGAATCTTCAAAATAAAAAAAAATATTGAAAACCAGAAAGGTGAAAAGAGAAAAGTGATCTTATACGAGAGATAACTCTTGCAATCCAACTTAAACATATATAAAAAAATCAACAAACGTTTTATTAAATATGAACATATTAATTTTATTTATACCAACAAAATGAAGCAATCAAATTTTGTAACAAATTAAAGAAAATGCCGTACTAATATTGAACGGACAAATCATACTGGAATTCCGATTAATCAAAACAAAAGAAATACCTGTAATAAAATAAATAAGTTACGAAATAAACAGAGAAAGCAAACACCATTACAATCAATAATTTAGATTCCTTCCGTTTATGGTTGCGGTGGTGGCTGATCGTTCGATTCATTTCCCTCATCTCGTGGTGCTTGATCAGCACTATTTCCCGACGAAGCTGCAGTGTTCAATGATGCGGCCAACTGTGAGTCCAACGATCTTCGTAAAGTTTCCACAAATGTCGGATCGGCCGTTTGCATTCTATTCGCCAAACTTTGACCACTAAAATTATTGAATAATTATTAGAATTCCATCAAAAATGAATAAGTCACTCACGCTTGTAAGAGCGTGTCCATGCTGGGATCAATCGGTGCCATACCATCAGCGCTCGGCCGATTGTTTGATTCCAGAAAATTTCTGTAAAAATATAACAGATTACAAGATATCTAAGGAAAATTGAAATCTACCAACTTACATTAGACTTTCACCAGTGCCATCCATGGACATCAAACCGGTCATCCTAGTAAACAAACCAAATACTGTAAGTGCGCTTCAATTACGATTCCCAAATACTTACATATTACGGAAGTTGGGATCGCTCATCATTTGAGTTGCCATATTTATTAAGTTGGGATTGTTAATAAATTGTGAGATATCAACCGGTCGATGTTCGGGCGGAGCCGCATTCTCTGAAACGAAATCGCCCGTTTAAGAAAAAAATTAAAAATATATGTGGTAAAATAAATTTAAAAAAAAAATGCACAAGTTATCACCTTTCTTACCCATTTTGGCCAATATCTTCTCCTCAGCCAACTTCAGGTTGGTCGCATACATCTCATTGGTGGGGTCATATTTCAGAGCGACTTTATACGCTTTGCAAGCCTCATCATCCTGATTTAAATTTGAATAAGAAATTCCTAAGCGACTGTGAGCTTTGCTGTAAGTCGGATCGAGTCGGATGGCTTCATTACAATCGGCGATACTATCATGGTGTCGTTCCAATCTGCTATAAGCTGCGGCGCGATTGCAATAATACACGGCGTTGTATGGGTTCTGTCCAATTGCCCTAAAAAATAAAACATTTGTTAAATGAAAGGTATAGTGTAAACCACTTTTTATGAAAACCCACAAGCAATTAGTATGTTTTTTTTATCACAGGGGACGTCGTGTATTTTCTTGTAGGACCCAAAAAATGTTATCTAGCCAACCAAAAATTTAAGCAAAAATCTCGTTTAAGACAATTTGTGATAGCGATTAAAATAGAACAACAAAAAATTCTAATAAAGTACTACTAAGAATTTAATAAAAAAATATCAAAATAATTTTTTTTTATTAATCGCTAATAAATCTTCTCTTTAAACGAAATTTTTGTTAAATCTCCTTTCGGCTAAATTTCAAGTAATTTTCAGTTAAATAAAACCGACCCTAAGGGATAATCTTTTTGGGCCCTTTTTGAATTTTTTTTTCAATGCAATTTTTTTCAATTTTTCAAACAACGATTAATTCCAATTAATTTGTGATTTTTCTATCTAATAAATTAAATAAAAAAATAATTAATTAATCGCGAGTTAAAAAATTTGAAAAACCCATCCTCCGGTGGGTTTTAAATTCAAGTTTCTGATTGGTCTATTCGGAACGGCCAAACCGCAAATGACGAATCAGAAACCGAATTTCTTGCGGTTAACCAATAATCCGGCTATAATTGCATCGAAAAAAACCGGGCCGGCGTCATTTTAAAACATTCGATGGCACTTACTTCGTGTACTCTACGACCGCCGAGAAATAATCATTGTTCCTCATGAACGTGTTGCCCCGATTCTTGCATTCCTCTGCAACGACCTTAGCCTCATCGCTAATGTCAACCTGCGAAACGCGAATCACATTTAGCAAATCAGTATGACACTCTATGGGTTGCTATAATAATTGAATCGATGCTACCTTTGGTTTGTATGGAATGCAGGAGAGCAAATCGACCAGTTCGCAATCAACATTATCTCTCATATCAGTTGGAATTTCAAAAGCGGTTTCAAGGCACTGGATTGCAACTTCGACGGATTCTTTCCGCTCATCGTTCAAGTTTTCGGATTGCAACTCGTCTTGGAGGAAGTTGATTACATTCACAATCAGACATTGCTTCTTGCGATCCATAATGATGAGAGTACAGAAAACTTCACTTACCAATACTAGTTACTTGTTCGATAAACTGTTAAAGCATGTAGAAATTATCTCAACATTTTCTGCCTGTCACAATTTATTAGGTTAGTTTTTTTAGCAGCCTTGGATTCGCGCACAGACCTCTATGTTATCAACTAGTCTTTTTTTAATTAAATTATAGCAATAATTATTTCAAATATGATCAATTGCTTAATAATAAGTAATTTGATATTAGAATAAACTCAAAAAATATGGTTTTGAAAAGCGCTTCTTATTTTTAAAAATTTTAATGTAGGCAACCAACAATACACATATGTGTATACTATAATGCGCGCCACTAGATTGGGTTATTTTGTTCGCGGCAGTTTTCCAATGGTAAAACTAGTGCACACTTAGCTGCAACCGTAGGAAATTTGCAAAAAGCTAATTGGAAAGCTGCAACAGTTGGAAATTTGGAATAAAATCAATAGATTCAAAAACTTAATATTCTGTGAAATAGTAATAAGTTAAAAATATATATAAAAAGTAAGTTAAAATTACTACTGGAATCCAAAGTTGAAAGAAAACCGAGAATTTTGTTTTATTAACATTTTTCACTTTTTTGTTTTTCAAGTTTTTCAAAAGAAATTTTCAAAGAAATTTCAAAAGAAACATTTCTGCGAAAAATTTTGGTTAGTATAGTAGTCCTTAGTTTTCTTTCCACTTGTCACCCACGTGACTAATGTAGTGAAACTGATTCAAATAAATTCAAGGCCAGGCAAAACTATCACCAATGGCGTATCGCAAAAACGTTCACGTTTAGGATTTAGCTAAATAATTAAAATACTCAGCTGATAATTAAGAATTATACATTTGATATCAATGAATAATAATATCCAATCATATCTAATAAAGTGTTTATGGAATTTTATCAAACTTAATATTTTATAAAACATGTCATAAAGATAAATTTAATTTAATTTATATAAAAAATCTAAGGTAGATTTTGTGTTCGATTTTGAACGGGCATTTTGACTTTCACTAACGCCTGCGCAACGGCAGAGTTGTATCATCTGAAAATAAAACTTAAAAATATCGACTGCTATCTTATCGGCGTCGGGAAAATTTTATCTTGTTATATATGTATTATTGTTTTAATAGCTATTTATGATATGAATGTTAAAAGTAAGATTTTATTTTGAGAGTTGATAACAAAATACAATCACGAATAAAATATAATTTAATAAAAAGCAATTAATGAATTAATTGCACTTTGTCAATTTGGACAATTTATAATATTCAATTTTTAATCCAGTCAGTTTGAATTAAAAACGCTACTTTTAATAGAAGTTGTACAAAAATAATTTAATATTAATATTATTATTTTTAATATTTATTATCATTAAATATTGTATTGATTGCGCTAGTCGCGATCGGGTTCTCCCCTGACTTGGTACCCAAAAGAGTCATAATCGTTAGAGAGGAGGGGGTCGAGTCAGTGTGCGAGAGAGACAACATTCGACAACATAAAACGACGCACTAAGTTTGACTAAAGACCAAATCAAAATCAAACATTTCTACACATTATTAATAATTAAAAATTAATTATTATTTTAAAAAAATGTATATAAATTATTATTCTCTTGAAAAATCGTTTTTAAAAGTCGTAAAACAGAAATTTAAAGTTTCATTAGTGTTTTAAGTGCACGTCAAATAAGTAAACAATAATTTAGCGTTACAAATACTTTTGCATGTCAATAAAAAGATTAATTTTTTTTTTCGTTCATTGACCTTCAGCTACCTATATGGTATTCCTTTCTGCTATTCTATTCACCCTGTAGCCTTGTACCAAATATAATCTACCTTACACAAAGCTATGCTATGCACTTGAATTATACGAATTGATTCATACAAAATTCCATTTGTTTTCATTTTTTCCACAAATTCCAATTTCAAATATTTGCCTTAGTAACGCAAGATTAGAATTGTTTACGTGCAACCAATATATGATTACCTCATAGTTAAAATAGTGTAGGATTTTGATTAATTTCAAAAAGGTGTACATTTTGTTTGTTCACTTATTTTAAAAGGAAATTTGCGCCATACTTGTTAGATAACTTTTGCTTATCTTAAAAATATGATTTGTCTATGACTGGTACTCGAGATAGACACGAGAATGCAAAGATGCGATACACAATTTTTCAATTTGATTTTATTTATTTGAAAATATCACAAATCACGCTTTATAATAAACAACAATTTTATTTAAATACAATTACTAATCCCCAAGATTCGAGATAAAATCTGTTCTCATTGCATATAATAATGTATTTTATTATACGGTAATTGTAGCTGGCTTCATTTCAATAATATAATAAAAAATGCTTCTCATAACTCATATATGAAACACTTTTCATATACTGTACCATCTATTGTTAATAATGAGTTTATCAACAAATCTAGTCATGTAGAACAAATTGCAGCATTCTAAGAAATTTCAATTTATCGTTCAGCGGCCAAATCATGGCGAGCGATATCGAAACGATAAGCAATATCTCGAAAAAAAAAATGTTGCGTTTAATCGACCGTTCGGCTATTTTCACACGGATAACAATACATTATTTGACGGACGATAAACAGTCGCGATATGGTAAACAGTTTTCACACTGCACAATAATTAATTACCATAAAGCTTACTTGCAGTTAGTTTCAACGCTACCGAGAAAATAAATTGCCATAATTTCGAGCATAATTTACTCTGCTAGCCATAATAAAGTGGTATAGTCAATATTTACACTGTAAATCGAGCGTTGTAACTTTTAACAATACATTATCGAAATATATACGTTTTAGCTGCCAATTGTTTCGTTATAGCATTAAAATTGAAAGCGATATAGCTGCGTGAATGAGTCGCGTTGAGAACGTATCATTTTAAATGATGCGTAAGAAGATGCGCACATTTACAAAAATGTGGGCGCTAATTGACTAAAGAGGCTAGCGCACGTCGTGTAGAGTTTTATTATTGATCGACTTACTAAATAGTAAATAATTTATTAACAATTAAAAATGCTTAAAAGTTAATGTTCTTTATAATATAAATTATAGAACTATTGTAGATGTCGAGAATAGTAGTAGGCGGATTTTACACACGGCACGAGATTCTGATTTTCAATGCCCGATAAAATATTAATAAAGTAATTAAAAAAATTATTATGAAATAATAACAGTCATAAATTTTTTTATCCCCTTTTATATTAATAGGTTATAATTTATTTTCCGCTAATTAAGTTATAAGAATGGAAAACTCACTATGAAAATTGAAATGGCTATTAAATAGTCGTAATCATGCAATATTACTTAATAATTTGCATTTTTAATTCAGATAAGTGAATTTTATGAATAATTGTAGGGTTAATTACTTTGATAAAATAATAATTAAATATATTTTGTAACCAATCTGACATTGGTGTTTAAAATATAAGAAAACGATATCGTTAAGTGGTTTGATATCATTCTGATGGAAACGATCTCTAGCAATATGTACTACAATCGCTTCAAAAAGTATGGGGAGTAAAATTTGACCCTTGTGTACATCTAGCTTCTCAGACCTTAACAGTTGTCTCGTTAAGGTCCACTTTCCCGTACTTTCAACTATGTCTCAACGCCAGCCATAAAAGTTTAAATTCCGATGCTTTTTGAGGCGATTGTACTAATACTATCAGATAAAAAACAATAGATTTTTAGATAGTAAAAATTTCTAATAAAAAACCTAAGATTTTTGTTATTGTTAATTGTGTCGTCTTTGTTGATTGCGCTTTAAACAATACTTACTATTTTTATCTACCGATTAAAGTATTGCATTAATTCGTTTAATGTTTTATACTCGGTATAATGATCGTTTCATTTTTATTATCTGATTCATCGATACAAAATTCTCGGACGATCTCCTTAAATATCTATAATAGATATTTAAATTGCACCATAATTTATAAATAATAAAAATTGGATTTATTCGCACTAATAAATTATTATATTCGCAAAGTTCAAGCTCTCAAAACTTTTTGATGAAACTATAACTGTAATTTGGTGGAGTTGTTATTATATTGTATTATTTAAAATTTGCATGTATAAGATTTTAGGTTAATAATATATTGATTGAATAAATAATATATGCATATAAAATAAGTTATACAATTTTGAATTCTTGCATATTAATTTATTTTATTTATTCATAAAAAAAATTGTACATTTAATTGTAGGCGTATATAATAGTTTCGCTTGTGGCCATATTAAAGTTTCATTCATAAATAATATATTGTAGAAAATATAGCCATAACAAAATAAAAATTTTATAAAATTAAAGATCTTGTGAATAAAAAGAATTCGAAAAAACTGATGTTTAGACTTTTCATTCAAATTAGATAAATTTTTGAAAATTTTCTAACACATATTTAAAATTCAGATATTAATTGAAACAAAATTAACCGAAATTTGCACAAAATTTGGTCGAGATCGATTGGTAGAATTGGAAGATAAGTAACGCAACGGTTTTTAGACTAGTGTCTCTACTACTCTAGTGCGCATGTTCTTGAACATATTTTATTTAATTTTTTTTTCGTCATTATTTTCCACGCAAGACAAGAAAAAAAGGATCAAAATTTGGTTTGGATCGGTTCATGAGTTTTCGAGCTAAATGAGTTTAAAAAGTTAACAGACTCATAGACCGACAGACACACCGGCGACGGACAGACAGACAGAAATTAGTGAATATGATTTTTTTTTTGTAATGTAAAATCTCTAATATAACAAATTAAATTTTGACAAGTAAAATCGAAAGTAACCCGTTCTTCCATAAATATTATTAAATTAAAATTCATATATTTTTGAAAAAAAATATCAAAATGAGTAAAATTTCGAATAGAAACACTGAGAAATATTAAAAAAATATTATAATGTAATAGACTAGTAGAGTACTAGAGTAGAGTAGAGTAGAAAAATCAATGAAACAGTAATAATACACCAACCAAACCATTCCCATCCCATTTTCCACCCTTTCAGCATGAATGAATAGGAAACCGAAAAATTGCAATTAAAATATTTCGTGAACGAGCCGAGTAAAGATAAAAGAGCGCGAATGGGGGGGAAGTTGAACTTTATAAATATTTGTGGGGATTGCGATTGAGGATCCTATTGTATGGCAAGGCAACATCGTCATCGTCAGTTTTCGCTTTACTCCTGTCGTAAATGGTGTCGATAGCTGTGTCGGGTTGTGCCGTGTAGTGTATTTTCATTTCTTCGTGTTCTTCCAGCCAGCGTCAAAATGGCTTCTAATACGGATTTTCAAAAACTATCAAACGATGAACGTGAAGAACTCAAAGAACGCTTCCTCAAGGTGCGTAGACAATCGATCCTCTCATACATTCTCATTATTCGTCATGTTTTCGTTTAATTATTGCAAACGCGACACAAGAGTGCAGCCACGGATTTTACTGTTTATAATTTTTACGACCAGCGATTGTCGTTGCACTTTTGACATTCGACAGTCGACAACGACACATTTTGTTGTAGCAACGCCCATTAATTGCTCAACGTTGCAGATTTTGTTGTGTTTGTTTTTATTATGAATTGAATTGAATGTAACGGCCAGCCAAGCATTAACGTACTAGTTCAATTGTGGCAAACACAGTCATAATTCAATTAATACTCATCGAGTATTTTCTTCAGCGAACAAATCGATTCCCTCGGTTTCGTCGTCGCATGTCTTAAGAATTCGTCGATACTGCATGAGCAATTTCAATGTTTTCCTATGACTCATTCGCAATCATGACTTTTGACTTGACTCATAAAATAAGTTGTTTTTTTTTCTTTCATTGAATTTATTATAAATACACAATTACATTCTTGCTGTTGGCTGCTTGTATAACGTATATGTATAATATGTTTGTCAAGGTAATTTGTTTAATTGCTGTTTGGCTGTTTCTTAAATCAATATTGATACGAACCGAAACGCTAACGCACTCGGTTGGTGATAAGCGTTTTCGAAAATATCACATTTAGCTACTGCATATTATGTAACTAGATCTAGAGCAAGCCCTTATTCCTAGGTAAATGCCACAACACTTACTAGGTACACGTATTGTTTTGCAACGTTATCGTCGTCGTAATATTCGACTCGTTCGTAGATAATAAGAAAATTGCTGCAACGTTTAAAAGTGCTATTATAATAATCTATGTGCCAATAATTGAAAAGTAGCGCAGTTTCATATATTTTTGTTTTTAATTAGTCCGTTGCATTGAAACCCTGCAAAGGTTGAAAGTGATTTATTGCGGACGAATTTTGGCAACACCCTGTCTTGATCGATTAGATGCTAAAGGTTGGTCGGTCGGTTTTCAATTTCCGCATATTTCCTTCCCAGACTTGACTCGTATACATCAATTCTAATTAATTCGTTCGAATAAAAAAAAAGTGTGTCTCAATTGTTCTGTTTCTAATCAGCATTCTTAGATTTTCACGTGACGGAAAAACGTACCGTTACTATTTGAACAAAAGTAACACATTTGCATATTATGAGCCAAGTTGCGATCATAATCATTTTTAATCAGTTTATAACAATAGTTCGACTGGTTTTTAATCATATGATGCAATAATAATGTATTTTTTTTACAACTTCAATTAAAAGTGGCGTTTTTAATTCAAACTAACATGATTAAAAATTGAATATAAATTTAGACAGCTAAATTTACTTTTAGCACTAGTGTTAAATGCGAGATAATTGAAAAATTTAACAAAAAGTGATGGAAAATGGTAAAATAGCTATTTATGATACGAGTGCTAAAAGTGATTTTATTTTGTTCGTGGAGTCACTCCACTCGCTGCGCATGTCCCGTAATCTTTTCAACTGACAAAATATCTCAATTTTAACACTCGTATCATAAATAGCTATTTTACCATTTTCAATCATAGTGTCAACTTTTTAGTTGGCATTTTTGAGGTTGAAATGACCTTTTGACATTGTTAGATCACATTTAATATTTTTGGATGACTTCTGTCACTTTTGGTTGACATTTAACAATTTTAATTGACACAAACTTTTATTAATATTTGGATTTTATCTCATATTTTACATTATAAACGAGATTTTAAATTTGTGGCTCGGAAACCACTAAAATTTGATTACAGCTTGGTTTTTTAGCCTTGAAAATTTTCAAAACCAAATAATTAATTTTGAATTTCTTCGTTAATAGACGCTACCACATATCATTCGGCTCGTAATGAGTCATTACGGTCCACGTCGTGTTATCAGACTTGACTATGACGCCTCGTCTGATAATCTTCATGACTAAAGTCTATACTACTCGAGAGTTAGTAGTACCATAATAATTGGCATTACGATCCTTATATATAACATAAATCACTAGGTATTTGAATTTCTATTTTCGTGATTTTGTTCGACTTTTAATTCGCTATGCTACCAAAATAATATTGATAAATTGATTATTCGATGTATATTATCTGATAAGAGATAAATTTAACAATGCCTATTACATCAACAATAAAATTAATAATTAAATTATCACTAGAGGGATCAAAATTGTCGTCGACACAGCTTAATTACGCGTTCTCCATGATTAAGCACAATATCAAATCTTGGAATATGCTGTAAATTAATTTAGTTTAAAAATTCAAACAAAATAAATATAGTATGTTAAATAGATTATGATCTCATGTTCTATATTTTGCCTCGTATTTTGCATACGTATTATGTGTGTAATATAAAACATTTGCATTGCAATGCATCGGACACGGCTTTTTTATACTTTTGTGTACAATGCATAAAATTGTTATTTTAAACAGACACATATGTGTATTTAATAACACATGTATATTTTAATTGGTCAAATTACCGCGCTTAAAAGGTACTAATAAAATTACCATTTTTCAAGCTTCTTGACTCTTTTTACTTAGTCAAGTGCAAAGAATGTAGATTGAACTGAAGCGCTGATTTTAAACCTCGATTTAAACAAGTATATTTCCCACTCGATTTCCCATTACAATTCAAAACATATACAAATTGTTTGGTTCTCATCGAGGGGCTAACCACGTAACATTTTCGTGTACACTAGATTTCTTTTGAGTGAAATTTCTTAAGATTTCATGAGATTTTTTGTCTCGAGATTTCATAAGATTTTTCCAGATTTTATAAGATTTCTCCAGATATCCTGAGATTTCTCCGGATTTCTTGAGATTTTCTTGAGATTTCTCGGCATTTATTTATTTATTTATTTATTTATTTATTTTCTCAAGAAATCTTAAGAAATCTTATGAAATCTCAAGAAATCTTAAGAAATCTTATGAAATCTCGTGAAATCTTATGAAATCTCAAGAAATCTTATGAAATCTCAAGAAATCCTATGAAATCTCAAGAAATCTTATGAAATCTTATGAAATCTCAAGAAATCTTATGAAATCCCAAGAAATCTCAAGAAATCCCAAGAAATCTTATGAAATCCCAAGAAATCTTATGAAATCTCAAGAAATCTTATGAAATCCCAAGAAATCTTATGAAATCCCAAGAAATCTTATGAAATCTCAAGAAATCTTATCCCGAGAAATCTTATGAAATCTTAAGAAATCTTATGAAATCCCAAGAAATCTTATGAAATCTTAAGAAATCTTATGAAATCCCGTGAAATCTTATGAAATCTCAAGAAATCTTATGAAATCCCGAGAAATCTTATGAAATCTCAAGAAATCTTATGAAATCCCAAGAAATCTTATGAAATCTCAAGAAATCTTATGAAATCTCAAGAAATCTTATGAAATCTTATGAAATCTCAAGAAATCTTATGAAATCCCGAGAAATCTTATGAAATCCCAAGAAATCTTATGAAATCTCAAGAAATCTTATGAAATCCCGAGAAATTTATTTATTTATTTATTTATTTACTACTGCACCCAACAGGCAAAGCCTAATATCAGGGTGAGACAAGCGTACATAAAGTCTATTTCAAAATATACAAAAAAAAAAAAAAAATGGACAATCACAACATACACACAAAAAACCTTAAAACTAAATTGCAACAGAAGTAGAAAAATAAGCACTCTTTAGCTGCCTAATAGTACAACAAAATATATCGATGTTATCCTGCATGACGTGAAACTCTTCACACATTCTGTGAAGAGGTGAAAATTTTAAGGCATTTGTATGAGGAGCTGCCAAATAGAAGAGGGATGAGTTTGAAGACCTTGAGGAAAGGCGGGGAGTGTGAAAGTTCACACTTTTTAAAATATTTGGACAATCAATGATGTTATTGACGGTTTTATATAAAAATAAGGCAGAGTCGTATTTCCTTCGGTCTTTCAAGCTGTAATACCCAAATCTAGTTAGCAGCTCATCATGAGAAAAGCCGATTGCAGGGTAGAAACCTTCTGTTTTTAGGTACATAAATTTCAAAAATTTACGCTGCACTGATTCAACTGCGGAGACTGCTATATCATAGTGCGGGTTCCAGACAATAGAAGCATACTCTAATTTTGAGCGCACAAGGCTATTATATAACGCAAACATTGTGTCATTACTATTAAATTCTTTAGCATTTCGAATTACAAAACCTAAGACTTTGTGCGCGGCTTTACTGGTGCGATAAATATGCTCGTTAAATGACAGTTTTGTGTCAAACGTGACACCCAAATCCTTAATATAATCAGGCCTCGATAGACTTTGATTATTTAGTACATAATCAAACATTACAGGACTGCGGAGTTTGCTGAAAGACATAATTTGACATTTATTTATATTTAGACCGAGATCATTTCGCAAACACCAACTATTTAAAGCTAGCAAATTTCTTTGGAGATGTAGACAGTCAGCCTCGCTTTGTATTGGATGGAATAGTTTCAAATCATCGGCATAGAGTAAACAGTCAACATCCAGGACGTTTACTATATTATTAACATATATATTAAAAAGCGTAGGCCCCAAGATAGAACCTTGAGGAACGCCGGAAACTTGTTGAAATGCACCAGATTTGAAACCATGGATCTCTACAAACTGGGTTCGTTTGTGTAAATAGGAGGAGAAAAGTTGGATTAAAGGAGAGGAGAAACCAAATTGGTCCAGTCGTTCCAGCAAAATCGTGTGGTTAATCTTGTCGAAGGCTTTGGAAAAATCGGTGTAAATGACATCGATTTGACCACGTCTGTCTAGTATTTCAGACAATTTTTGCGTAAAACAAACTAGATTAGTAACTGTTGAGCGACCCTGCATAAATCCATGTTGACGGCTGGAAATTTGGTTTTTTATGTGATTGGATATAAATAGGTTTAGGACGGATTCAAAGATTTTGGAGAAATTACATAGGATTGCGATAGGACGGTAGTTATTGACATCATCTCTATTACCTTTTTTGTAAACCGGGCATATACGTGAGGATTTCCAGACGGAAGGAAAGGTGTTGGTATTTAGGATTAGATTAAATAAGATGGTAAGAGGAGTAGCAAAAATTACACCGCAATCTTTAACCAAAAAGGCCGGTATTAGGTCTGGTCCCTTGGTCATTCCAGACTTAGATCTGCTGATGGCATTTCTAATCATTTCTTCCGTAATGTTAGGGACGCTCAAAACGTTCTTATTTAACAAAACATCGTTCTCGTTTAAGACAGTTTGTCCAGAAAGATTGAAAACACTTGCAAAATATTCGGCAAAAACATTTGCAATGTGTTCTGAGTCATTTATTTCAACATTATTTACTTTTAGAGAGTGTGGTAGACTTGGTGCTGAATCTTTTTTATTGTTTATAAAAGACCAGAACGCATTGGGATCAGTTTTAATTTTATTTTCGGCATTGGTTTTAAATTCACTGTAACAAAATTGTATATTTTCTTTTAGCTGAGTGCGTAAGAGTTTGAATGCTTCGTGATCTTCAGGGTTATTATGTTTTTTAAACCGTTTGTGAGCTTTATCTTTGCGTTTTACTAAGTTTATTATGGTTTTGTTAAACCAAACCGGATACTTATTTTTATTCTTAGAGCGCTTTTTTGGGACATTTCTGTTTAGAATATCGTTAAGAACGCCATAAAAATGATCAAGAGCCTGATCTATGTCTTCGAATGACTTGAGAAATGACCAATCGACAAGCACAAGTTCTTGGTAAAGAAGTGGAAAATTAGCCTTTTTGTAATTGAGTTGCGGCGTTGTGTTTTTGATACAGGATTGGCTTGGGTGGGGATTAAGTAAATTGGGTAAAGAAATGAGTAAGGGTGGGTGATAAGGATCTATCTTGGAAAGTATGGAGGTTGGTGAGGTAATGGAACATTGATTACTGTAAAAGACAAGATCTAGGATTTTGCTTTTATGATTTGGTATAGCGTTAAACTGACGAAGATTCAGAAGGTTGATCGTATCCCGCATGTTCCTACATTTTGCACTCGAATTTTGGCCGCAAATATAGTCCGGTAAATTGAAGTCTCCTAAAAACAAAAAATTGGATCCATACAAGTAGTATATGGATTCAATAAATTGGCAAAACAATTCATACTGGTGCGATGATGAGTTAGGTGGGATGTATACCACCATAACTTCTTAACTAGAAATCTTATGAAATCTTAAGAAATCTTATGAAATCCCAAGAAATCTTATGAAATCTTAAGAAATCTTATTAAATCCCGTGAAATCTTATGAAATCTCAAGAAATCTTATGAAATCCCGAGAAATCTTATGAAATCTCAAGAAATCTTATGAAATCCCAAGAAATCTTATGAAATCTCAAGAAATCTTATGAAATCTCAAGAAATCTTATGAAATCTTATGAAATCTCAAGAAATCTTATGAAATCCCGAGAAATCTTATGAAATCTCAAGAAATTTATTTATTTATTTATTTAGTAATTACAACTCCCAACAGAGATTGAACTCCAGTTGTAGGGTGAGGTGAGACATTCAGATCAGTAAAAACATGATTATAACAAAACAGAGTAATCTGACAATAACTACACATTATAGGACAACACATAATGACAATTACAATAACAAGTTAAAAGTTTAAAATAGATTGTTTCAATTCAGCCTTAGAACAATAAAAAATATCACAGACGCCTTGAACTTGCGCATAAGCTTGGTACATTTGAAATATTGGAGATGCGTTAAGTAGATTCGATTTGGGAATAGCATGATAGAAACTATTGTGAGATCTGCTAGCTAGCCTTGGTACCTGAAGTGTGATTCTGCCGGTAAGTTCAGGACAGTCGACTAGATTGTTGACGGTGTTATAGAGAAGTACGACTAGATAAAACTGTCGACGGCTTTCAAGACTGTCAAACTCAAAACGCTGTCTAAGCTCGGTATTACGAATAGAGATAAATCTTATGAAATCCCAAGAAATCTTATGAAATCTCAAGAAATCTTATGAAATCCCAAGAAATCTTATGAAATCTCAAGAAATCTTATGAAATCCCAAGAAATCTTATGAAATCCCAAGAAATCTTATGAAATCTCAAGAAATCTTATGAAATCCCGAGAAATCTTATGAAATCTCAAGAAATCTTAAGAAATCTTATGAAATCTCAAGAAATCTTACGAAATCTTATGAAATCTCGTGAAATCTTATGAAATCTCAAGAAATCTTATGAAATCTCAAGAAATCCTATGAAATCTCAAGAAATCTTATGAAATCTTATGAAATCTCAAGAAATCTTATGAAATCCCGAGAAATCTTATGAAATCTCAAGAAATCTTATGAAATCCCAAGAAATCTTATGAAATCTCAAGAAATCTTATGAAATCCCAAGAAATCTTATGAAATCTTAAGAAATCTTATGAAATCCCGTGAAATCTTATGAAATCTCAAGAAATCTTATGAAATCCCGAGAAATCTTATGAAATCTCAAGAAATCTTATGAAATCCCAAGAAATCTTATGAAATCTCAAGAAATCTTATAAAATCCCAAGAAATCTTATGAAATCTCAAGAAATCTTATGAAATCCCGAGAAATCTTATGAAATCCCGAGAAATCTTATGAAATCTCAAGAAATCTTAAGAAATCTTATGAAATCTCAAGAAATCTTAAGAAATCTTATGAAATCTCAAGAAATCCTATGAAATCTCAAGAAATCTTATGAAATCTTATGAAATCTCAAGAAATCTTATGAAATCCCGAGAAATCTTATGAAATCTCAAGAAATCTTATGAAATCCCAAGAAATCTTATGAAATCTCAAGAAATCTTATGAAATCCCAAGAAATCTTATGAAATCTCAAGAAATCTTATGAAATCCCAAGAAATCTTATGAAATCCCAAGAAATCTTATGAAATCTCAAGAAATCTTATGAAATCCCGAGAAATCTTATGAAATCTCAAGAAATCTTAAGAAATCTTATGAAATCTCAAGAAATCTTAAGAAATCTTATGAAATCTCAAGAAATCTTATGAAAGAGCTGACCTGAAGTTGGCAATATTGGAGAAGTTTTAACATTAATTATATGTATATACTCACCTTATCTGTACTTTTTACTGTTTTTGTCTATTATCTGTTGTAGCTCAATTTTAAGAATATTGCAACTTTCAAAATTTTTATATATAAATATTTTTTCTTTTTAGCTATTTTATACATATAGTCTAATGTGGCTGTAATTGTTTAATTTCTGTAAATGTGCTTACACCTCACCCGTAATTGGAACCTGTTCTGTGGGTGCTGTATTTATAAATAAATAAATAAATCCCATGAAATCTTATGAAATCTCAAGAAATCTTATGAAATCCCAAGAAATCTTATGAAATCTCAAGAAATCTTATGAAATCCCGTGAAATCTTATGAAATCTCAAGAAATCTTATGAAATCCCGAGAAATCTTATGAAATCTCAAGAAATCACGAAAATTCTCGGGATTTCATAAGATTTCTTGAGATTTCATAAGATTTCTCGGGATTTATTTTATAAGATTTCTTGAGATTTTTCCAGATTTCCTAAGATTTCTCGAGATATCATAAGATTTCTCGAGATATCATGAGATTTCTCCGGATTTCTTGAGATTTCTTGGGATATCTTGAGATTTCTTGCGATTTCCTGGGATTTTTTAAGATTTTATGAGATTTCTTGGGATTTTATGAGATTTCTTGGGACTACATGGGATTTCTTGGAGGTTGTACACCAGATTTCTTAAGTGGTTAGCCCCTCGGTTCTCATAGTTCTTTCTTCGCTTTTTGGGGAAGACAGTTTAGATCTTTGAATGAACCAAATAGAACTAAGCTCTGAATGAAGTAGCTCTAAGAAAGCTCTGTGATAGACCTAAAGATTTTTTAAAAACTGGTACTGTAAAAGTTGAAAGACGTAGAGTTAACCCAATATAAGAAGGATTACTGCTGCAAAAAATAGATGCGCGTTTGGGCTCCCCCTACTCCATGACACCCGTTCTATCCACATTCGGTCTGCGCTTTACCGTTTGGTTGTCCTTCATAAAGTGGATTGACTCTAGTTACAAATGTGTACCAGTTGTGACTTATTTCAAAAAAAATCCGAAAACTTTGAATATTCGAGATATTTCTCCAATAAACTTTCACGTATCGCTGAGCGTCTTGCATTTGTTTTCAAAAGATATATTGGAGCAACACCTCAAACTACACTCATTAGTTTTTATACCAAAATTACAATTAAATATCTAGTGCTATTACTTCTCTCGTAGAGGAAGTATTGTATTTATGAAAAAAAAAATTCTTCAAATTTCACTTTTTTCTACATTATAGAATGCGTAGATTACGAAAATCATATTCACTAATTTCCGTCTGTCGGTCTGTCGGTCGGTCTGTGCATTTCTTTAAAACACTATATTTCGGAATCTACTGACCCGATTAAAGCAAAATTTGCGTCCTTTTTTTCTACCTGCCCATAGATGATATCGAAGAAAAAAAATTTATAAAATTCTCAAAGACCTGCGCGTTATAGGCCAAAAACATGCTAAAAATGGCAAAATCGGTAGATCCACTTAATCTTCTAAAGTTGCTAACCGATTTTAACCAAATATTAAACATATGTTTCGTGTATACCCCAAGTGGTGAATGCTTTTAAAAAATCTGGAGTTTTTCCAAGGGTTGATTTTTTATTAAGGGTTGAAGGGTCAAAAAGTTGTAAAAATGAATAAGTTGTAACGTGAATACCTGCTAGGAGGAATATTTGATTTGGACCAAATTTGGTATACATATTAAGGATACATTGAAGAAAATGCTGGTAAAAGTTTCATCCCCTAAAAATAAGCCCCTACGACCACTTTGCCATTTAAGTTAATTGTTCAAAAATTGCCGGTGTTGTGATTCTTATATGGCAGCATTATCCACACTTTTCCATCAGTTATTTTAGTAATATTTGCATAAAGAGTGAGTAAAAATAATTTTAGACCCTTACCACACACCCCCACCCCTCCAATATAGAGTTTGAGTCATATGGATCGGATTTTCTTCATATTCGATTTCTACCATACATTTTAAACATATTTACGAATAATATAATTTAAAATAGTATGCGACCCTTATTTTGCAATTTCAACCCTTAACATACCATGTACAGTCAAAACGCTCAGATTTCTTTCAAATTTGGATCCTAGTAGTAATTTAACTTACTTAACTTATCATTATTTAGTTAATTAAATTAAAACTAGGGTAGGACCTACATATTACAATTGTAACCCCTAATGCACCCCTTTGATTTGTCAGATTTTGTCAGATTTTATTTAAATTTGTTTTCTAATAATAAATTGAAATATAATTTAAACTAGTTTGATAAAAAATGTCCTAGAATCCTCAATTCATGTTTTTAGCCCTTAACACACCCCTTACACTAATAGTGCTAGGATTTACTTCAAACATTGATTTATATTGGTAATTTTAAATCTAGCTTCAAATAGTTTCATTAAATTAGAGTACCTACAACAAATTTTTTACCTTTTAATCTTTTCATACACACGTTTCAACCTTATCGCTTAAATTTGTTTAAAATTTAGTTCCTAGTTAAAATTTAAAAAGTATTTTTAAATAACCCGATAAATGTTTTTCAGTAAAAGATGCTTCAAAATTCTAAACATTTGAATAACAAATTTTAATATAGCAACGAGAGAAGTACTGTGGAATCTCATTTCCAGCGAATTTTTAATATTAACTATCGAGTTAATTATTTTGCTGTTTTTAATGAGGTGTGTTCTTTTAGCCGTGATTCACACCACATTACAATTAGTGTACTTTCAACATCATATTTCAAAATCATAATTGGTACACATTTGTAGCTGCATCTTTCTACTTTCCAACAACCATGCCATTAGATTTTTTACAAAATCTTTAGTACTAAAATTAACATAATTATACGAAGGTTAAATCCCGCCGAACATTTGAGCTATATTTCACTTAGCTCTTTGCACTGCGTATCCGCCAACTTACTCATTTTAGAGATATGACCTCGGATATTACCAGAAAGCATTATTTTAATTTTTTCTAATATTTTGTCTCGTAAATAATTTATGTGGCTTACTGAAAATTATTAAACGCCCTTGTAATGCTTTAATGAGAATATGCCCAATCTCAAGGAAAATTCTTTTCGAGATACTTGCATACAAAAAATATTTGTTTTTTTGGTTTTCCATTTCGCACTTTTTACGCACTTCACGATACATTTTTAATTCTAATCGACTGCCAACTAGCAACTTCCTTATTTAAATAATCGAGGTTTTCCATCTTTTTCAGTAAAAAATTCAATATCCTTTTTAGTTGTTTTCGAGGTTATTTTCCCATTCCTTTGTATGCTACGCATTCAGCAGTTGCTCCTTAATCATACTATTTGTTTTCGTTTTTTGCAAGTGTGACTTCCACAGTTATCTTAGAATTGGCTATTGGAAACTCGCTTTGACACATCCTGTATATTTGTTTATTGTTTTTGCTTTTGAACTAATCCCATACTATTCCCTCATCCTCTCTGACATCCGCTTTAGATACGTTTCTGAAAATAATTTTCAACGCTTCTTCTAAGAATCAAAACGTACTTTCTATATTTCTTTGAAGATCTAATGGATTTTTGAATCACTTAGCTAAGATTTCTTTCTAAATGAAATAGGAAGAAGCCACCCACTCCATGGGAGATAGAGAGCACTTGATCTTGATTTTCAAATTACTCAGTATTGTTTATAAAATGACTTCAATTGACCTCAATGAATTAAATCTATGACTATCCAGTCGTGGGACTGCATGGAACTGATTACATGATACCGGCCAAGTACCAGTATAATATGCATTTTTTTTTCTTTATGTTGCAGATTGATGTAAATGGTGATGGCTATATAGACTTAAAGGAATTGAGGGACGCTTTAGAAACATGTGGTTTCCGAATTGCCGGTTACCAATCCCGCTTGTTGGAAGAGGAGTTCAAAAAGTCGAAAAAATCAGCGATTTCCGGCAAAATGACTTATGACGAATTTGAACAGCTTTATTGTGATTTGAAAGCGAATGAAGTGGCGAGCAAGTTTAAGACAGTCGTTTCGAAACGAGAAAATCTGCAACATTTAGGAGGCACATCGGAAGCTTCAAACATTGGCACCACGCATTGCGTGCGTGTTGAAGAACAACTCGCCTTTTCCGATTGGATCAACTCCAATCTGCAAAATGATCCCGATTTAGATCATCTATTACCTATTGATTCCGAGGGTCAGAACTTATACAACAACGTGAAAGATGGCATTTTATTATGGTAATTAATCATTCATTAGTACTTTTTGTTTGACTTTTTGGCACTCCGGAGGGAGTTGCTCTCGGAGTTTCTTAAATATCAATTTCTATATGGGCCCAATGCACATTATTATACATTGTTTAATTTATTTACAGTAAAGTTATAAATCACTCCTGCCCGGACACCATAGACGAGCGCGCAATTAACAAAAAGAATTTGAAGCTTTATACGAAATTAGAAAATTTGACTTTAGCATTGTCATCAGCATCAGCAATAGGTTGCAATGTGATTAATATCGATGCGCACAATCTTTCAAAGGGAACGCCTCATTTAGTACTAGGTCTACTTTGGCAAATCATCCGAATCGGACTATTCAATCAAATTACACTTGAACATTGTCCTGGTTTAACCACATTGTTAACTGATGATGAGAAAATTGAGGATCTCATCAAACTATCACCGGAAGCAATTTTGCTACGTTGGGTTAATTACCATTTGGAACGCGCTGGTGTTAATAGGCGCGTCCACAACTTCCAGAGCGACATTACCGATTCGGAGGTTTACACATATCTTTTGAAACAAATTGCTCCTCCAGATGCTGATGTCACCACAGAAGCACTTATGGTAATTACGTTCGCAACTGAGACCAATAACTTGCTAATCTTTTTGGTATTTGTTTAGGAGCGGGATTATCATACGAAAGCGGAATTAATGTTGCAACAAGCAGCCAAGTTGAAATGTAGGGCATTTGTCACCCCCCAAGATGTCGTCAATGGAGTGTATAAATTGAATTTAGCTTTTGTTGCTAATCTGTTCAACAATCATCCTGGATTGAATCAAGAAAATGGTGCTCTTGATGGATACGAAACCATTGAAGAAAGTCGAGAGGAGAGATGTAAGTATTATTCTTTTTTTGACGAATACTATTCATTGTCACTGCCTCTGGGCGTCTCTTTGTTTTTGAATTTTTGGTGTACAAAATTACTTGGAACATCAAGAATGATAAGTTTTGACAAAATCTACGTTTTTACTTCGATGACTGCTTTCATTACATTTATGTTTAACTTACAGCAATCCGGAATTGGATCAACTCCATGGGTGTGTCCCCATACGTGAACTGGTTGTATTCGGATTTGGCCGATGGTTTAGTAGTGTTCCAACTGTACGACATTATTCGTCCCGAATCAGTGGAATGGAATCGCGTGCATCGAAAATTCACCAACGAACGAAAAAAATTCATGGAGAAACTGGAGAATTGCAATTATGTGGTGGAGTTGGGCAAGAAGAATAATTTCTCGCTGGTCGGCATTGCCGGTAACGATATCAGTGAAGGGAATGTTACACTGACACTAGCCTTAATTTGGCAACTAATGCGTGCCTATACGTTGTCAATTTTAACGCAATTAGCGAACTCTGGTAGTCCACTAGTTGAGAAGGAAATTGTACAATGGGTTAATAATAAGCTGAATTCGGCTGGTAAACAGTCTTCCATAAGGAGCTTCCAAGATTCGTCGATTGGCGATGGTAAAGTAGTGCTGGACCTCATCGATGCTATCAAGCCTGGTGCAATCAACTATGACCTGTTCAAAACTGGCGGTACTCAGGAGGACAAATTAGCGAATGCTAAATATGCCATATCAATGTCGCGCAAGGCTGGTGCCCGCGTCTACGCTCTGCCTGAAGACATAACTGAAGTCAAACCGAAGATGGTGATGACAGTCTTTGCCTGTTTAATGGCACTGGATTACGTACCAGCAATGGACAGTACAAGACAATGATTTTATATTTTTATTTAATATATATATATTTGCTGACATTTTTACTAAATTAGTTTTTAGTATTTATGATTACCACAATTACATTCCAAATCATAAATAAATCTGCTAGTCTGGATGAAAGTATTAAATACAAAATTCAACATTCCTGTATTTGGGGGTAACGGTGCAATACGAGAATTGTATTTTAATTTTTATTGATGGGCTGTTATACAACATAATAATATTGATTAACTCACCTAAAACTTACGTAACCAATTTGTTTGATTGGTCTATATAATGTAAATATCTTCAAACATTTTTACCAATACAAAAATTATGTTTTTACTTCTATTCTTTTTAGATTAAGTACATACATTCCATTTTTTTTTCTGTATTAATTTATTTGCTATTTTACATTCATTGGCTCTGCGATACCAAACAAGTGCCATAAGTGTACACATTAAATATTATAAAATAATATACATATAATTCCATATAGGCATTTATACTTTGTGTATCTTGTATGTAAACTGGTCAAGTTGCTTTAATAAATAAAACGAAAAAACGTCTGCGAATTCCTATCCACCGCCTTTCTGAATCTTTTGCTCAGATTTATATTTTCAATTTACTCAACTTTATACATCAATTTTTTAGGGTTTTGTAAAGTTCTCCGTTTTGCCCTACAATACATACATTTAACTTCTCTAGACGCCACAAAAGAGCGCTCCATTCCGCGGGATTTAAACCTCCAACTGCGGAGCGTTGGTAGCTGCCGCTCGTCCATCGTATTTATTTATTCATATGATTTTTACAAGTCAGATTAACCAAGACATGTTTTGTTGGTTCAGTACCTACAAGGGGTAGACAAAAAAAATCAATCATTCGCGCCCTTTTCTCTATGATGTAATGCTGGTTGCAGATAACTTCTAGACAGCCGGTGAAGGACCCTTAAGGTGGCGAGAGCCGTTCAAATATAGACGTAAAACATAGCTTAGCTCGTAGCTTAGCACTTGGCATATCAACGTTTAAATAAGTTAGACGTCGGAGTAAATACACTAGGAAATATCTAATGGTACCATTTGCACGTTTTGAAAATTTTAAATGTGATATCGTTAATTACAAGGACTGATGAAAAACTGGTGAAAAAAAACAGTTATTTAACAGTCGTTTTCTAATTAATGATAACACATATAAAATTTTTAAAAGCGTGCATTTGTTGCTACATCTTTTCTCTTTAAAATGGTACCATTAAATATTTCCTAGTGTATTTAATAACGACGTCCAACTTATTTGCACGTTGATATACCAATGTGCTAAGCTATCAGTAAGCTATGTTTTAAGTCTATATTTCCACGGCTGGACTCGCGACTTTAAGAGCTATGTTTTTTCCCAAACTATTTATTAAATTTTGCCATGGACCAAGCTTCAAGAGTTTCTAAGCAAGTGTTACATACGAACTCTGCTTCAACTAAGATATAAATGAGAAGGGGCTAATTTATCAACACATGTTGCATTCCAAACTGAAGATGATCGTTTTTTGACCAAGCATCTCTTCTATTTGGCATCATGTATTTTCTTTTAAAAATTATTAACAACTTGGGCAATGTACATGTTGATCAAAGATTTTCCAAAAAGCGTCTCTTAAATAACACGATTTAAATATATTAGATTTGTTGAGTTTGAAGACGAGCTGAAAGGACTTTATTTTATAGAAGTAATTACACCATTTTTAAGTATATCTGGTTGACAAAAGTAGCAACTTTTGACCTTTGGAGTTCAAAACTCGAGAAGATCTCACAAATACGCAAAAGTCAGTAAAAGAACTTTTAAGAACCAAAAAGAAATCGGAAGGCAATTGGTAAGATCCATGCCGAGAAGAAAAAAAAACCATTCGACGAGGAAACGAAGGGCCTCTACGTGAATTAAATTGATACAAGGGTAAAACTTGTTTTATCAAAAAAAAAAAAGAAATCTTAATTGTATTCTGTCCATTTAATATTTGTTAAAGCAATACACAAATGAAAATGTTTGGTTGAAAATGTTCTTCATCTATCTTTATTCTTTACATTAACAAAATTTTCTTTTTGCTCTTTTTGCTCTATATATGAAGTGAATATAAGCACTCTACTAAGAAAAGTAAAAAGTGTTGTGTAGCACCCTATGAGGCAATGGCGGCACTAGAGTATTTGGCCAAAACCAACATCACTGAGTAGCCTACAGTGTGAGAGAAAAAAAAAAGGTCGAGAGAATCTGGGGAAATACCAAATTCATTCATAAAACTAATAATCTTAAGGGGAAGCCCCAAATTTTACATGAGAAGCAATGGTATTTATGCAGGAAGAGCGTTAGCAGTAGCATTACAATTAGTGCCGACCAATAAAATTCAATTATTATAAAGCGTGACATGTAATTGAGTCATTTAAATCTAATACTAAGGGCAACGCCAGGGGCAACGCTAAATCTTCGTGCATAAATGTAGCATTTAAATTTCAATTTTATGAAATTTAAGAAAGTCGCAGTTGGTTTTGGATGAGCGGCAGTGCTTTCAGCATGGACTTCCGACCACCGACGCCCATCCTTGGCGCCGCTATTGCTATAAAGTGACTCAATCTGCATACCTAACATTCTCTCGTATACGCCACATTTATTTGGGAACAAGCATCATATTGCTCAAAAATCTTTATAAAGCAAAAAAAGCATTCGCATATTATGTAATATTAATGGCAAGGACTTATACTTACCTTTCCGTCCATAAGGATCACTTATTAGTCAACCCAACAAGTTGTTGACTTTTGGGGAGATTAAATATATAGCAGCTTTCAGTGGATATTAAACACTTTCATGAAATAATTTGATGAGTAAAAACATAAGTACCCTTAATTAACATTATTCTAGATTTATTAACATTTTTCTAGATTAGAATGATGTTAATTACAGGTATTTTTACGTTGTAGAAGAATATTCAAACTATGATATCATTAATCTATTGTAAATTTCATTTGTACTTACTCATTATACATTATCGCAAACTGTCCGAGCGGAAATGTACTATGGTCAAACACTTTTGATGCTAGGTAATAAATTATTTCATTCTTTATTCTAATAATTATATTTCTATAAAAACTAGTTTCTTTAATACAAAATTTTTATTGGTTAACTTTTAATTGTATTGACATATTGAAATATTAGTTAAAACTCATCATCTGTATCTTCACCTGCCAATGTATCAGCTGCAACTGCATTTGCCATTTTACCTGCAACTTCATCTGCAACTTCTTCTGCAATTTGATCTGCAACTTCATCTGCAATGTCATCTGCAACGTTATCTGATGCAATTTTATTTGCAACTTCATCTGCAACTGCATCTTCATCTTCAGATGATGAAACATTTAACGCTTCACTTATCTGAACATTGGTTCGATGGATCATGTAATTCTCAAGATCCAATTCTTCGTCATTCAATTTCATCTTTGCTTCCCGGAGCAATTCTACTGCCTCCTCTTTCACTCTGTCGTCAGCGCCAACCGCTTCTTCCTGGTCTTGCAAAATCGTCTTCATGTCCTCTTTATCCGAGTATTCATCTGGCGAGGTTTCGGTGTCCGAATCCGACGTAGAGCTGTTCTCCGAATGCGAAGTAGATTCGATGTCCGACGAAGAAGACATGGTACTCGATGCGATCAATATTCTTTTCAACTTTTTATTCAACCGCTGCAATAGCTTTCCCCTTTGGATTTGCTATGAAACTTCACTGTTAATCTAGCGCCTTCTTACGCGACTCTTCCAGAGTAGTTATCCGTATTGGGGTACTGCTTGAACTACTTCACTAACTTCGCCACCTCGTTCAAAAAGTTTTTAAGCTCTTTACTGTTTAGCGCAGTCACAAACAATGCACATTGCGCAATACGCCTACCGTCTACGCCCCAATAAAATAACGCTGCTATTATGTGCTTTTCCCCCTCTTTTCCCTTTTAATGAATTATCATGACAACTTTCGACCATACGTATGGACACTTCATTGCCGCCAGTTTTTCAAACTCTAATAATAAGAGAGTAAAAAGAAAGCAAGCTTGGTTTTTGCATAGTTTTATCTACTTGTAACTTGTGATGTATCTGTTTAGGTCAAAATGAGTAATTTATTTTTCCCGCACGTCGAACAAACTAAATTTTTCTATTTTTTTCTGAAATGGATCCAAATTTCCGAAATTTCTGAACATTTCATAAAATGTTCAAAGTTTAGTGAAGAATAGCTAGTAAGTTTTCAAGATGTGAATTTATCGAATCGGCATCCCAATAATAATAAAGGATGTTGCTTTACCAGTTTATTTTAGAAAAAATTATGTACTACCTAAATAGTTATCTATTTTTTTAATTATTTATTATAATAGATAAACAAATTAAGATACAAAAAATATTACAAAAAAAAATTGTAGTAACAATACATTTTAATGGTATTAGGTGAAGTCACTCATCTGTTTCACAAAGTTTTGGGACAGGCGGTATAAAGGGTAAAAATTAATAAGTAGACGTATATTTATTTCTTATAATTAAATGATAAACATAGTACATAAAAATAGTAAAGAATGAATTAACTGAAAGTGAAGTATAATATATGGTACACCTCTTCCAATTGTAAATCAGAAACCATTAATCAAATGCAAATCGATTCATCGTTTGCAATTAATAAAGCATCAATGGAAATCCAGTTTTATCAAGTGTAATTCATAAAGTGACAATTGCATTTCATAAAGTATAAATACAATACCTCGGATTTTTTCGTCCACACCTCCGGCTCCGGCACATTTTATGGAAAATACAATATAATCGATGTATTTTATGATTGTGTATAGGTCATATCTTAATAAAATTTGTAATAGATTTTAATTATATACCAAAGTACCAGTAGAGAAAAATGAGACGAAAAAACCGCAGCAAAAATTTATCAATAATCAATTTATATGTTTGATAAAACACGCTCAAAAGGACGTGTTGTTGTTGACAACATGATTTTAAATAAACAGATATAGAAAATGCTGAAAATTGAAATAAATGCATTCTTAGAATGAGAGCCTGTGAAGATAAACAAAATTAAAGTTCTGAACCATAACATAAACAAATGAATTGATATCAAAATTTAGCATTATATAAATATACCTAGTAATGGAATATAACACGGAATATAAATATGATATAGATTTTTGCATCAAATATTTTTTTTGTATAAATATAAATACGTCGTAAAAGTAACTCTGATGGTGATTATTGGTCCTAATTTGGAAAACATTAAGGATTTTTAACATATTTATTCCTTTTTGTGAGAGAAGGTCTGGCTTGGGGGTGCGGAGTAGCAAACCAGCACAAACTAAGATCGAAGCCAAAATTTCTAAAATACACAAGGGCTTATCTATTATAATTACCAAAAGTTGTGCGACGTCCAACAAGTTTGAGAAGTACACCATAAAGTCAGCAACCACCTTGCGGCAAATGAAACATCGTATAGTCACACCACCGAAAGGTAGGCCAACAGCACAGTCGATAACCTACAAAACAGACAAATTGGTGATGAGGCACAAATAATGACAGTTTTACCATAAAGTACACAAATCTGAAGCAAATCATCACGACATGCAAATTCATCCATCGTAATACAATCCGCATGTCAGGTAAACCGCATTACGTTCCCGGGATCCTACTCCTACAACAGAGGGTATTACTAAGGACTTTACCAGATTGAAAAAGGAGCTCGCACCATTCAATCAAGGACTAGCGATCCCAGTTGAAGATATCCATCGCTACAATCAGCTCCCACTGTGCGACTTTACCTATGCCGAAACAGTCCTGATCACACATGTTCGAACCCCAATCCTTCTGAAGTTCCAGGAGTGAAACTTACTTTAGTCAATCACCATTATATTTGCTTGGCACCACCAAACGAACACCAATCAGAACCTGAATTTCAGGTCGACACCATTAAAGGAGCACATTCCTACGGTGGCACCACATCATTGCCGTTTATACCACGACAAATCCTGCTACTATGTGCGCCACGCCAGAAGATTATGTTTAGGAGCAACTAGATCCAACATTGTCACTTGTCTAGGCACCCGTTAACAGCAGTATCCACCGTAAAAACCCTAGAAGAAGAGATATGTGTTAACCCACGGAACGAGAAGAACTAGATGTGGTCAAAACCAAATGTAAATTTACCAAAACCATTGAAAGATGGGTCTAGTTAAGGTCTGCTTACCGTGTAATTGTGATTTGATCATCACGGACAGTCGGACAAAGTACCCATTCCAAAGAGATTCAAATTGAATCACAAGAAAAAACGAGTTCAACTGATCACAAAAGGACTAAGATTTTAAAAGCTACTCAAGTTAGTAGAAAGTCAATTCACATATCTGAAACCTTCGAGGAACCCAACTTCGGCCAATTTGAGAACTAAAAAAAAAATGAAATATTTTCGAAGGTAAAAAAAATAACAACAGATATAATCTAATGATAAACTTACATGGATAAAGAAGGTATAAATGCAATCCAAAACGTAGAAGCAAAAACACAAGAAGCTGTCACAGAACGCAAGCACAAAATCAACGAAAAAACTAGGGAATAATAGTAGAGCGTTTGGTTAGTTATTTTAAAAAAATTCAACTGACTCGAAAACTCAAAGCCACACTAGGACGCGAAAGCTGACACCGAGTGCTTCCAATAAGCACGTTCCCTCAGAGACCAACTGGCCATAGTTATTATTGAAACAAACATATTTATAGTTGGTCTTAAGGTTTATTGGGCCGCATGAAAAGCGACCATGAAGGACATGTTAGTAGGGTCGTTTGGGTCGACTTGCTTCCAAGCAATATGGGCGAAGTTTCAAATTATTTATGTTTCTTCATTTCAATATTAGCTAGGGCCAGTGTACAGAGTATTGTAAGTATACTACGAGGTTTATGACACAAGGAGTGACGTTAGGTCGAAACTATTAAAAATCATAATTGTACTGTTATGGCTTCGTATTAAATTCGTATAAGGATATTATGTTTATTAATATAAAATATATAAAAGTATTAACAAATAAATTAAAATAAATAAAAAGCATCTGTTTAATGTTTTTTGGACAACGGTAAAGTGCCCAAAACAGTTCGTCTTTAGACTGCAATCTGGAATCAAAATAGATGACGTTTTTGCATCAGCAGTACATATCCTTGTAATAGTCTATTCAACTCAACAAAAATGGTTTTGATGAGGCTGTAGAACCTAAAGATTTCACAGCTAATGGCAAAAATTGTAGGATTTGAAAGTTCATCGTATTTTCTGAACTTCAAAATTTCAGCGTTATCAGCAGTGAATCAGCTTTTTTGCAGAAGCTTTAAATTTGCATGAAGCCAAATATTTGGGAGTTCATCAGAAAGCTGTCCATCAGATCTTGATAATTCAACAGGTTCTAAAGTTGCTGGTATATTTACTGTTGGTAAATGGTGAAACTATCTACCAGCACATCGTCTATAAGAAAGATCATGATAGCCATTTTTATCTGTTTAACGTTAAACACTATTTAATGTTATATGAAGAAGCTGTAATCAGCATTTCAGCCAAAAAACCAAACGTCTTATTGCCACAAATAGAAATTCCAGTATTTGGAGAAGGATATGAATATATTGGCCTGCATTCCGCGACATGTTCACGAAAGTCATCCAAATGAATAGATCATTGTCGAAGATAGAAAAAATGCAATATTTCCAAACGTACTTAAATGGAAAAGCCAGCAAATGGAAAAGCCAGATCTGCTACAAAACATTTTTTTAACAAAAAACTCAAAGGACAACTGGAATAAATGAATTAAATTTTACGGGATGTGCCTACGGTATGATGTTCTACAATATATGTATTTGCAATATGTGTGCAACATTGAGATCAAATATTTCAATGTCTGAGTAAATGATCTGGAAATGCATTTCAGCGGTGCTTCTATCGGATATTGTTTTTCTCGTTCATAAATTTACACTCTTTATTTTTTTACTTTTTTTTTACGGTCTGTGACTTTTTGACACTGCTCTGTCGTAATGCCATTCAGCAATAAAATTATATATTGACTGTACAAATGAACGATTCCCGCCCTGAAAACGCCATCTATTATCAAATAGTTGAGTAAAACCTAGCGTAAGCACGTGGACTGTCTGTGTTAATTTGGGAGCTAAATGACAGTTGACATTTGTTGGCATCTCTTTATATCTTACATCTATCTTACCTTTATACATCTTACCTTTTTATTTATATCTTTATATCTATCTTACCTTTATTGTGCTGCATTCATTTTGTTTGTTGTTTTTGTTGACATTATTGTGCTAACTACTAGCGGGCCTTTTTTTACTAGTAATTCTGAAAGATTTAGATCCAGTCTTAATATCGATACTTTACACTTACATTTACTAGTGTAGAAAGTTTGTGTAGGAAAATGTACTAGTGTAGTTTGATTCATTTAGTTCCTCTTCAGGACAATAAAATACTTATTTAAATATTATAATATATTTATTACAACATGGAATAATTTGCAGACAAGTTACAATATAATTACTTAAAATGTGCCTAATAATCTTGATAATTATATTAAATCCTAATCAATGGATATTCTAGAGTTTAAATAACAAGATAAGATGCTATTTAATCACAATTTTACTCTAGAATTGAGACTGTTTAACAATCAAAAAACATTAGAAAAAACACCAAAAACATGTTTTTCCAACAAATATTATTCTAAAAGCCATCAAAAATAAGGCACTCTCAATTTCCTTATTTCCTAATTATCATTTATATCTAATAACAACAATAACCTGGCTATTAATAAATTGCAAAATTTAATAACAACAAGTACACATAAATACAAAAATTTAAATTTACAAAAAGCCGAGGGGCTGACCTCTTAACACTTGCTTCATATTTATTTACAGATGGCAATAGGCGTGTTATTTGACACATTTTTACTATTCATCTATGCTTTGACAAAACAAGTCTTTTCTTGTATGCGTGATTCGCTTATGATATTATGTAAAACTATGGCTGTGCCATAAATATTTGTGAAAATTAACAAATGTGTGCTATGTGAATATCAATTTTTTTTTGTAATGCTCCAGTTTGTTTGGAGCGGTTGTGCTCAAAATTTTTTTCAGTAAATTGCAAATATGTTGCATACTTCTATTTATTTGGAGCTGGGTTTTGAGAAATTATTAATTTACAATAAATTTTCAAATTTAGACTTGAAAAGTATCCCGGCTGTGTCCAAATAAAATTTCATTTAATTGTTAAAGGCTGGTTGGTATGCTTCCGAGAATGCTTCTATTTATAAAAAAGTAATAAATTGTTCATTGCATTTTGTATAATATTCTTTTTTTAAATAATTGCATTTTAAGAAAATAATGAAAAATTGTAATAAATAAAAATGTTTATTTCAGTCCTGTAATCTCGACTAATAAATTTCTTTGGAAATACGAACGGTATGTGTGGCTACTACTGGAGGAAACCAAAATGGAAAACCAGCTTTGCCGGACTTTCAAGTGTAAAGAGATGAAATACGAATGCTGAAACTTTTTTTAGAATATTTAAAACGCAAAGACCATGATTCATGCATTTCGAGATATGAGAGTTAATTGGCGGAGTTGACGGTTGCTTATGGATATTTCCGACCGTTTTGAAAGAGACGCATGCGATTACGGCCAGTCCGATTTATCGAATGCTGGGCGACTTGAAGCGTTTTTTGGGGTTGGGGATGGATTCGGCCAAAATGTGCGGCGCGCTCATGTGCGAGGCTCCAGAAAATGAGAATTGTGAGATGAAGACTACTTTCTTTAATTAATCAAATATTTTATTTAGATTATTTGGCATGCTTCTATTTATTTGGAGCTGGGTTTTGAGAAATTATTAATTTACAATAACTTTTCCAATTTAGATTTGAAAAGTATCCCGGCTGTGTCCAAATAAAATTTTATTTAATTGTTAAAGGTTGGTTGGTATGCTTCCGAGAATGCTTCTATTTATAAAAAAGTAATAAATTGTTCATTGCATTTTGTATAATATTCTTTTTTTAAATAATTGCATTTTAACAAAATAATGAAAAATTGTAATAAATAAAAATGTTTATTTCAGTCCTGTAATCTCGACTAATAAATTTCTTTGGAAATACGAACGGTATGTGTGGCTACTACTTGAGGAAACCAAAATGGAAAACCAGCTTTGCCGGACTTTTAAATGTGAATATCCGAGAAGAAATACGAATGCTGAAATTTTTTTTAGAATATTTCAAACGCAAAGACCATGATTCATGCATTTCGAGATATGAGAGTTAATTGGCGGAGTTGACGGTTGCTTATGGATATTTCCGGTACAAATCAATTTCGGAACCAGAAAGCGAAAATTGTGGGATGAAGACTATTTTGTTTAATTAATCAAATATTTTATTTAGATTATTCGGACGATTCAGACAACAAACCAACAGCCCTCCGAAATCGGTCGAGCAATTTGCAGTGAAAACCAACCCAAAAAGCGAATCATTGCTGCACGTCGCATGCATTGCCGGCCACTTAAAAGTAGTCCGTCAAATGAATCGTCCGAACAATCTAAAAAATGTCTGCGAATTTGCAGCAAGACTCACAAGATGTAAAAGAGCGCCTAAACAACCAACAGCAGCATTGCAGTTGGTACCAGGAAAAGTGCACGGCAACGATCCAAAAGATAGCGACCGTATTGAAAGAGACGCATGCGATTACGGCCAGTCCGATTTATCGAATGCTGGGCGACTTGAAGCGTTTTTTGGGGTTGGGGATGGATTCGGCCAAAATGTGCGGCGCGCTCATGTGCGAGGCTCCAGAAAATGAGAATTGTGAGATGAAGACTACTTTGTTTAATTAATCAAATATTTTATTTAGATTATTTGGCATGCTTCTTTTTATTTGGAGCTGGGTTTTGAGAAATTATTAATTTACAATAACTTTTCCAATTTAGATTTGAAAAGTATCCCGGCTGTGTCCAAATAAAATTTTATTTAATTGTTAAAGGTTGGTTGGTATGCTTCTGAGAATGCTTCTATTTATAAAAAAGTAATAAATTGTTCATTGCATTTTGTATAATATTCTTTTTTTAAATAATTGCATTTTAACAAAATAATGAAAAATTGTAATAAATAAAAATGTTTATTTCAGTCCTGTAATCTCGACTAATAAATTTCTTTGGAAATACGAACGGTATGTGTGGCTACTACTGGAGGAAACAAAAATGGAAAACCAGCTTTGCCGGACTTTTAAATGTGAATATCCGAGAAGAAATACGAATGCTGAAATTTTTTTTAGAATATTTCAAACGCAAAGACCATGATTCATGCATTTCGAGATATGAGAGTTAATTGGCGGAGTTGACGGTTGCTTATGGATATTTCCGGTACAAATCAATTTCGGAACCAGAAAGCGAAAATTGTGGGATGAAGACTATTTTGTTTAATTAATCAAATATTTTATTTAGATTATTCGGACGATTCAGACAATAAACCAACAGCCCTCCGAAATCGGTCGAGCAATTCGCAGTGAAAACCAACCCAAAAAGCGAATCATTGCTGCACGTGTCGCATGCATTGCCGGCCACTTAAAAGTAGTCCGTCAAATAAATCGTCCGAACAATCTAAAAAATGTCTGCGAATTTGCAGCAAGACTCACAAGATGTAAAAGAGCACCAACAGCAGCATTGCAGTTGGTACCAAGAAAAGTGCACGGCAACGATCGAAAAGATAGCGACCGTTTTGAAAGAGACGCATGCGATTACGGCCAGTCCGATTTATCGAATGCTGGGCGACTTGAAGCGTTTTATGGTGGAGGGGATGGATTCGGCCAAAATGTGCGGCGCGCTCATGTGCGAGGCTCCAGAAAATGAGAATTGTGAGATGAAGACTACTTTCTTTAATTAATCAAATATTTTATTTAGATTATTTGGCATGCTTCTATTTATTTGGAGCTGGGTTTTGAGAAATTATTAATTTACAATAACTTTTTCAATTTAGATTTGAAAAGTATCCCGGTTATGTCCAAATAAAATTTCATTTAATTGTTAAAAATTGTTATGCTCCTGAGTATGTTTCTATTTATAAAAAAGTAATAAATTGTTCATTGCATTTTGTATAATATTCTTTTTTTAAATAATTGTATTTTAACAAAATAATGAATAAATGTAATAAATAAAAATGTTTATTTCAGTCCTGTAATCTCGACTAATAAATTTCTTTGGAAATACGAACGGTATGTGTGGTTTCTAATGGAGGAAACCAAGATGGAAAACCAGCTTTGCCGGACCAAATAGTCCGTCAAATGCAGCAACTGATCAAATCAGTGCAAGAATTTAAAAAATAAATTAGTGTAGCGCAAGACAATTTAAAAGTGCCGCGGCGCCTTAACTTAACGACTTTAAAGATGGAGAAATAATAATTGTTAAGGCCCGCATGCGGTTAAAATATACCAAGATTGTACCAATATTAATCTTGAAGGAGTATCAGAAAAGCTGAAAGCAATTTACAACCAGAAGCTTGATTAATTTGGTTGGTTTATTTGAACCAATCAAACCAACCCCAACTTTAACACTACCCCACCCTACTTGAAATAAGCTATGAAAATACATGGATGTTAAAACTTTTAGGAAAATCAGCATGTGATAAGAACTATGCAAACGGCCAACTCTTCGCAAACGGCCAA
Organism: Cryptophagus acutangulus; assembly: GCA_963556235.1. Lineage (NCBI taxonomy): Eukaryota > Metazoa > Arthropoda > Insecta > Coleoptera > Cryptophagidae > Cryptophagus > Cryptophagus acutangulus. The sequence goes on along the minus strand of OY744558.1, from coordinate 4,379,375 downwards.
TTTATCGCAAACAGTCAATCCTGCAGCAAAAGACCATCTGTCAAAAGAGCTTCTACTCTTACGAAGTACGTTCGCTACTCTTAGGAAGTACAACCCAAAAAGCGAATCATTGCTGCACGTCGTATGCATTGCCGGCCAGTTAAAAGTAGTCCGTCCAATGCAGCAACTGAATCAGTACAAGGATTCAAAAAACAAATTGGTGTAGTGTAAATTGGTGTAGTGTAAAATTAGTGCATGCGGTTAAAATATACCAAGATTGTACCAATATTAATCCTGAAGGATTAGCTGAAAAGCTGAAAGCAATTTATAATCAGAAGTGTGATTAATTTGGTTGGTTTATTTGAACTGAAAGCTTTGAAACTATCCAGAACGAAGACAAAACCTCTTCCAGAGTTGCTGGCCTGCAGTGGCACTAGCATTCCAATATTTTCCTTTTTTCTAACATTTAGAAAAACCTTCTGGGGATGGCTTTAACTCTTCAACTTCAACTTGTCCCAAACGGCCAATTTGTCAGAAAACCATCTGTCCAAAGAACGTTCACCCTTGGCTAGTACATTGGCACAGATCGACAATATCAAAACTAGATAGCAGGAGTATCTGGTGTTTAGGTAGGTTAAAAGCTTGAAAAGGTAATTTGAATAGAAGCATTCCGTTTGTACATTCTGCATATTAATTGTTAAAAGCTTGAAAAGGTAATTTGGTTGTTTCTGTTTAGATATTGTAAGAAAGTTGTAAAACCTGAAACGTAAATTATTCCTTTTGGGAAATAAATGGTTTATATTCAGTCATGTGATTGATAATTCACCCACGACACAAATAAAATCTCTGCGCTTCAACAAAAATGAAGACCATAAGAAAAATAGATGATCTGCATCTACCTTAAGATGGTAGATGCAAAACATGGAAGAAGTAATGCTTTTTAAAATTAATTAAACAAATTCATTGTAACATTGCTCATTAAACTAAATAGAATGCCAATAGAAAAGAAAAAATACAAATGTTTAAATGTAAAACCCACCGTTCAAACATTTTCGACTAATAAATCTGCGGAGTAGCCTTTGGAAATACGAATTATATGGTTGATTTAGCTAAAGCGGAAAGCTCCAAAACTAAAGTCAATAGCCATTAGAACGAGCTATAATGTCTATAAACATGGTATCTTTTTTATATTGTTTGTATGTATTTACAAATTAAAAAATTTGCTGTTCTTAAATTTATTCGTTTCCGATTTAAAATTTGTGAAGTTATTATTTTAAATTCTGAACCATTGTATTCTTAACTACCAAATTGAATTGGACGCTTATATGTGTTGATCCTACCATGGCTGTTTTTGAATTGCTTTTTTTCCCTCAATTAATATTGCTGTTAATGAATGGTTATCGTAATTATGGTTATCGTAATACCAATATAAGCCAAATTAATTATATAAATTATACAATGCATTTCGTTTTTGCATTTTTCTTTTTTCTAACATTTAGAAAAACCTTCTAGAAATGGCTTTAACTCTTCAACTTCAACTTGTCCCAAACGGCCAATTTGTCAGAAAACCATCTGTCCAAAGAACGTTCACCCTTGGCTAGTACATTGGCACAGATCGACAATATCAAAACTAGATAGCAGGAGTATCTGGTGTTTAGGTAGGTTAAAAGCTTGAAAAGGTAATTTGAATAGACAATGTGAATTCGCTCTCGATTTGCAGCGAACACTTATCCATTGAATGTTACTATCCCGGAAAAGAGAACAAAAAGTCCAAACGACGTGTTTAGGTAGGTTAAAAGCTTGAAAAGGTAATTTGAATAGACAATGTGAATACGCTGTTGATCTGCAGCGAACATTTTTCCATTGAGTGTTTCTTTCTATCCCGGAAAAGAGAACAAAAAGTCCAAACGACTAAAACCTGGAAGCATTCCTTAGGATTTACCCCTGGAACATAATGTCTCGCAAAATGTAGAAGGGAACATTCTCGAAAATATTACTAATACATGCTCAGTCAACATTTCCGTAGAGCATGAACTGGAAATTGAATTAGAAGAGAATAATCCCATATATATTATAATGGGTATGTACTATGTCTATCTATAAAAGTTTTATTTTTATTCTTAATTGGTAAGGCTATTGAAATGTTGGTCATGTAAAGATTATGCTACTCGTATCATGAATAAGAAAAACAAATATGTATTTCAGTTTCGCCTTAATTAGCTAAAAATGTAAACATATTAAAGTGTACTTTCTGTTTAGATTTTATTAATTACATTTACTGTGCCCGAAAATACGGAAATCACAGGCCTAACTTGTTTATTGAATCCGGTAAACCAACATTTATTCAGATGGCGCCTGAAAAATTGTTTCTCTTTTTATGGGCTTTTATAAAGTCAAAAATATTTTGTTCCATAAAAAGGGTAATCGCCTTCCTCAGCTACCTTTACTATGAAATTTTAAATGGGGCCGTATGGCGCATGTAGGAAAATGAGCATCCTAATATTTTAATAGTGAAAAATATAAGTATAAAAATTATGGTAAATTCATAATTTCTGTAATTTTATAAGTGTACCCATTTTTGGTACACCGAAAACGTATTGAATTTGAGCACACTGCCCAAGTCAGGAGAGTGGAATTAAAATGATTCTAAATATTTCGCAAATTACGGCCACTTTAAAGAGGCAAATGGCAAATCAAGTAAAAATGTGTTCCTAAATTTTTGGACTAGTACACTTTATGTAGTCAGCCCCTCTCCGCGGCAAATATAAATAAATTTCTCACTCGATTTCTCGATGATAAATAACATTATTACATCAACTTGGTTAAAGTATTTTTTTTTTTGTAAGGAGGGAAAATCCTAATGATCGCTTTGATGACCAAATCAGTGCAATAATTTCAAAAATGAAAAGTTTAGCGCAGTCCGATTTATCGGATGCTGGGCGACTTGAAGCGTTTGCTGGTGGAGGGGATGGATTCGGCCAAAATGTGCGGCGCGTGCATGTGCGAGGCTCGCGTAGCGAGGTGTTGGACTGTGGTGGGGACCTATGTGGGTTCCCTAAAGGGAGAGGCAGAGGCGCGATTGCGCAAGTCCATTGGCGTTCCGCTCGAACGGCCAAGGAGGCGTTGGGTTAGATTTGGAATTTTTGTGTCGTCGGCGTTGTTTTGGGGCTTGCAATTTTTGCAAATGCAAGTGAGAATGGTATGAAGAAAAAAAAACCTAGCAATAGTAACAAAAGAAAGAAATGTTTTTGAATTACTTTTTTTCCCTCACTTAAGATTGCTGTTAATGAGTGGGTATCGTAATCATGGTTATCGTAATACCAATATAAGCCAAGATAATTATATATATTATACAATGCATTTCGTTTTTGCATTTACTGTGCCCGAAAATACGGAAATCAAAAGCCTAACTTGTTTATTGATTCCGTTAAACCAACATTTATTCAGATGGCGCCTGTAAAATTGTATCTCTTTATGGGCTCTAATAAAGTCAAAAATATTTTATGTTCCATCCCCTAATCCCCTTCCACAGCTACCTTTACTATGAAATTTTAAATGGGGCCGTATGGAGCATGTAGGAAAATGAGCATCCTAATATTTTAATAGTGAAAAAATATAAGTATAAAAATTATGGTAAATTCATAATTTCTGTAATTTTATAAGTGTACCCATTTTTGGTACACTGAATACGTTTTGAATTTGAGCACACTGCCCAAGTCAGGAGAGTGGAATTAAAATGTTTCTAAATATTTTTCAAATCACGGCCACTTTAAAGAGGCATATGGCAAATCAAGTAAAAATGTGTTCCTAAATTTTTGACTAGTACACTTTGTGTAGTCAGCCCCTCTCCGCGGCAAATATAAATAAATTTCTCACTCGATTTCTCGATGAAAAATTATTACATTAACTTGGTTAAAAAATTAAATTGTTAATTACTAACTTTCAATGTCGTCATAGGAAGGTCCTCCTAGGAGAGTAGTCAGTCTGTTGGTACTTCAACAGGAGTAGATCATTTCACTTTTTCAGGATTATTGTTTCTATCCCATGAGCTGGTATCCTCATTTTTTTTTCTTTTAGGTTAGGTTACGTCCAGCCAATGAATTTGACTTCGCTATCCAATTCATATTCGCATGTGCTTGTAGTCACGGTGCCTTTGAAGGCATCGTAATAAAACATCGCATAAACATTCACTGGTCTGGTTTCGTCTCTGCTGTTTATATTTATCTAAGATAATTGTGAATACGACTTATTACTTTAATTTTTTGAATAAAATTACTAATTCTTACTTTGTATCTTCTCCGGACGTTGCGTATCCATATTTTAGCATAATCGGGAAATGTAATCATTCAAGTTTTTCCTCCTTTCTGTATCTTATGTACTGCAAGGTTTTCGTACTGGCACAGACTGCGCCATAGAACAATATAGAACGCCATAGAACAACTGACGCACTGCGCGATAGCGAACACTCTCCCAACGTTTAAAAGCATCAGCTGCACTTGCCACGACCTCACGCCAACATTGCCTAGTGTCAAGTGATTTTTCAAGATGGCACCTCGAATATCAAAACTAACCATTCCTGATTGGTTCATTTCAAGGGCTTCTGCCAGAGACTTCTGCCAGGAGCTTCTGCCAGGCCAAAATCTAGACCTCCAAATTCGGTGCACTTGTGCGACCACATTGCGATCAAACTGTGTCTTTAATTGAAATCGCACTGCCTCGATGTTAATGATGTCGTTCCCCACTTGTAGTTGAGGTGTTTTCGGCGTTTCGATTGTGTCTTTTTTCGAGCGCTCTTTTCTTGGTTTTGCTATCAGGTTTTTGAACAGCAGTGATGGATCGTTGTTTGCTGCCCAGCCAGCCCTGCATTGGTAGGAGCCTGCAATTGTGTACCTATATAGATTAGAGACACCGGGTCATGGAATTGAAACGCAAATTTATTACCGTTTTCGTTTACGATTGGAACCGCATTGTTTTTCAGTGTTGACGTATATTCATGCACTATATCTGGGATGCACTTACAATCTTGAAATTCTAATATATCTATTTGTATTTTTGATCTATTAATTTGTGCACAAAACATAAACTACCGTCAAACTTTGAGGTTACAATAATAAAAGGCAAGGATTTTGCCCTGGCAGAAGTCTCTGAAATGAACCAATCAGGATTGGTTAGTTTTGACCAATCCTGATTGGTTTATTTCAGAGACTTCTGCCAGGGGCTTCTGCCAAGGTAGAATCCGAAGTCACACGATCAGGCCCGATGATTGAATAACAAATCGATACAAATAAGCGCGAATTTTAAATTCTTTGAGGAGTTGCATTACACCACGGAAAGTCGGAAACCATATATTTTTATAATTTAAATATAATTAATATTTATAAACTTTAGTATAATAAAAAAATTTGCTAAACATGAGATTCTACTTTCGTCGTTATGTTAAAATTTCGTATTTAAACGCTTATAACTAATTTAAATCATAATTAAAACTTGTATTAGTTTCTTTTGTTGGTATCACTGCTTTTGTAACTGACCTCTCCCTCTATTATCGTTGTTCTCGAGTCTCGACATTCGCGGGAAACTTCTCTGTTCCTTTGTTTGTGTGTTAAATGTTCTCCGTGTTTTTTCGAAGATATTGTCATTAATCTTGTAGTATCTTGCGTTAATCATGTCGAAACGACAAAGCAATACGTTGTTCAATTATTTCCCTTCGTCGGCAAAAGTTCCACCGAAAATACCAGAGCAAGAGGTGCAGCCCGATCCTAACCTCAAAGCCGAACAACAAAGCGGTAAGCATTTCATTATTCGTTCACTAACAATATTTAACACAACTTGCAATGCCATTACTTAGACGACAGCAGCGACGACGTTGTGTTTAAGAGAAAACGGTCGCGTATCATTGCGCCCGACACCGACTCGGACAGCGAAAACGAATCTCCGAATAAGCAAACGCCGCAACGCAAACCGCGCGCGAAGGAAAACAAATCGCAAAGCAAGAAGCGTCGCGTTCAATCAGAAAGCGACAGCCTGGACGATACGATCGACACGCCGAGAAAATCGTTGAAGGATTTCAGTTTCAGTAGCGCGCGAACTACCGAAACCGAGAATGGTCAATCATCATTCACGCCTCAATCGCCGGAGTCCCAAAATGCTGCAGAACCAGCAGTCGACATTCACAGCAATTGGCAGCATAACACTCTCGACTTTTTAAAGCCGGAGCATATTCGCGACGCGCAAAAACGCCGCCCCAACCATCCGGAGTACGATCCAGGAACGTTGTATGTCCCGCTGGACTTTTTAAACGCCGCAACTCCGGGTATGCGTCAATGGTGGGTCTTGAAAAGTGCCCACATGGACGCGATTTTGTTTTTTAAAGTCGGCAAGTTTTACGAGCTTTATCACATGGATGCTGTTGTCGGAGTGCAACAATTGGGATTCACCTATATGAAGGTAATATTATTATTATTATTTTTTGAAAAATTTGTGTACAAATAATTTTTGCAACTAGACTTTTTAATTTTTTTTTGAAAAAAACTCTTTTAGTATATGCAACCAGTAATGCACCATAAATTGAAAGACTAAGAAAATTATTAATTAAAAATAACTCTGTAGTCTAATAAATAATTATTATTCATTCTTTCGTAGAGCCATTTCGCACATTCCGGATTTCCAGAATCGGCTTATGGTAAAATGGCCAGTGCATTGATTCAAAAAGGCTTTAAAGTGGCGCGGGTGGAGCAAACGGAGACGCCGCTAATGATGACCGAGCGATGCAAAACGCAGAGAAAAGTGACGAAATTTGATAAAGTGGTGAATAGGGAGATTTGTCAAGTTTCAACGAAAGCCACATGCGTTTACAGCGCACAAATGCCGGATGCACAGCAAGCAATGCCCTGCTATCTTTATGCGTTAACCGAAAAAACACTACCGAATGGAAACGTTCGATTCGGTGTATGTTTTGTGGATACGTCGATTGGCACTTTCCATTTGTCGGAATTTATTGATGACAAGCATTGCTCCAGACTGCTGGCTATGTTTGCCGCGAATGCTCCAGGATTGGTAAGACAAATCCCACTATTATTATTAGTTTAGTTACACACTACTTTTTATGCTAGTTATTAACCGAACGTGGTGCTGCCTATCCGTATTTACAACGACTGCACAAGACGCATTTCAAGAACATCAACAAGGAAACTCTGGCCTCCAAATCGCAGTTCTACACCGCCGAAACAACCTTGGAAAAATTGCGAAGCGGATGTTATTTCCGAGTCATGAAAGAAGACCAAGAAGACGATGTGTTTGAATGGCCGACCGCATTTAAGCAACTCGCTGACGATTGCTTGCCGAAACCCCAATACGAGTTGACATTGAAATGTTTGGGTGCTTGCATGTGGTACTTGAAGAATTCGGAAATTGATATTCAAGTGCTGTCGATGAGAAAGTTCGAGATCTACGATCCGATCGATTTGAATTCGTCCACGAGTTCAATCGACGAATTGATGACTAGAAAGATGTTGCTGTTGGATTCCGGCACGCTTTCCAATTTGAACTTGCTGGGTGGAAACGGCACGTTGCAGAAAACGTTGGACTATTGCGGAACTGCTTTTGGGCGCAGGTACTATTCCTATTTTTAATTGCGACTATGTGTAATATTTAACTTAAATACTTTGAAAATAGGTTGTTGTTGAACTGGATTTGCCAACCTATGTGTAACCACGATCGAATTAAAATGAGGCAAGAAGCTGTGATGGAGTTATATGACGACACGGAACTACTAGCGGCTGCTAGAACAATCTTAAAAAAGTTGCCGGATCTGGAACGACAAGTGTCGAAGTATGCAGGATCGATACAAATGCCTTTAATAATATTAATTACTCTTCATTTTAGAATTCACTCTTACGGCAATCGATTTTGCGCTAAGGATCATCCGGATAGTAGAGCGATTTTCTACGAAGCCGTTACATACTCGAAACGGAAGATTATGGATCTGATCAAAACTTTGAACGGATTTGAACAAGCTCAAAAATTCGCTGATATGTTTAAAGGTATTTATCTGCTAGCATGTTATTGACAAAGGCGCCTTGGCGCCTGCGCACTATAACTCGAATTAGAAATGCGCATGCGCATCTCATGTGCGCATGCGTATAATAGCTAACTGGCCTATTATAATGATTATGGATGCGCTTAAATAATTATTGTTATTGTTAATAAATGGAATATGTTCTTTTTAGGTTGTGAGTCACGCTTGCTCCAGCAACTCACTCAGTTCGATCCTGTTGGTCTCAACGTGGACCTGGCAGACATATTGAAGTATTTCAAGGTAATGAAACGGACTAGTTTGAATTTCGAACATATTAAATAACGTGTAATTTCAGGGAGCTTTCAATCACGATGAGGCAGCAAAAAATGGCAACATTATTCCACAACCGGGAGTCGTGCCGGACTACGATAAAGCTGGAGACGCTATCAAAGACATACAACTCAGATTGAACGAGTACTTGAAAGAACAATCGAAGTTTTTTGGTTGTCAAGTTACCTATTTCGGATCGGACAAGAAACGATTTCAGTTAGAGGTGCCGGAAGTGAAATCGAACCAGGCTACGAGTGAGTACTTATTGGAGGGTACCAAAAGGGGAAATAAACCGGCGAAGCGCTACTCGACTGCTAAAAGCAAGGCGTTGTTGGCGGCAATGTTGGTAGCTGAGTCAACACAATCTAAAATCCTGTTGGATGTCAATCGCCAAGTGTTCGAAAATTTCAGCAAGAGGTAAATTGAACCGTTCTGTTTGTAACCAATCACTTACCAACTATTTTCTCAGTTACGATAAATGGGAGACAGCGGTGAGTTGCATCTCCATTCTGGATGTGTTGTGTTCGCTTGCTGAATATGCGCGCACATGTTCTCACGAAATCTGCATGCCGAATATTGAGCCATTCTCGGAAACGGTAAAAATAATTACAGCTATTTTGAACCAATTGATTCAATGTTATTTCGTAGCCGTTTATTAAAATTGAAGGCGGTCGTCACCCGTGCGTCAGCAACGTGCACAACTTCGTGCCAAACGATACTGAAATGGGTCGGGAAAACTTCCCGCCGCTCTTGATTATTACTGGTCCGAACATGGGCGGTAAATCGACACTCATGCGACAGGTCGCCGTCATTGCTATAATGGCCCACATGGTAAGCTTAATTTTATTTGCCGCCACGCTTTACTAATCTATGGTTTCAGGGAAGCTGTGTTCCAGCAAAGAATTGCAGCATTTCGCTGATTGATCGCATTTTTACGCGCTTAGGTGCAGAGGATGACATAATGAAAGGAATGTCAACCTTCTTCATGGAATTATCGGAGGCTTCTGCAATATTGCAGCATGCGACTTCACATTCGCTTGTTCTTCTAGACGAACTTGGTCGCGGAACGTCGACTCACGATGGAAATGCCATTGCCACCGCTTACGTACGAAAGTTGACCGAAAAGAAGTGCCGAGTTTTGTTCTCGACTCATTATCACACTTTGGTCGATCAATTCATCGGACGAACTGATGTCCAATTGGGCCATATGGTAAGATTCGAAGTGATGACTATACGAACTGTTATTATACTGGTTGATTGCAGGCTTGTATGGTGGAGGAAGACGATGCTACCGAGGAGTCTGTCACATTCTTGTATAAAATGTGGCAAGGAATCTGCCCGAAATCGTACGGTTTCAATGCGGCTAAGCTGGCTGGCCTTAAAGGCAGCATTATTGCACGTGCCAAAGAAATTGCAGCGGATCTGGAACGCGAAGTGCAAAATCGCAACGCGTTCGGCCAAATATTTAATGGTCCAGTCGATGAGATTCGTAAAGTTCTCCGTTCAATTAAACTTTAAGTTTGCTGTGATTTTAACATGTATTACGACTGATATTCGTTTTTAGTATTAGTGTTCTGTTCTAGTTAATATATTTTGTACTTTCGTAGATTTAAGTTCAGTTAATATAAAAGAACAAAAAAATTAGAAAGATGTCTTTTTTGTCCTACATCTATTAGTTGAAGACACTTGCGCAGTATGGGCCGAAAATGGCGAAATCGGCGCAGCCACTTAATCTGTACACCCCTAAAAAATTGAAAAACCATCAATGTTCGCATCAAGATTCTCCACTTTTTGCTTAACATGAGCAACCCCAAATTATGCATTTGTCACCCCTATCGGGGGTTGAAAATTCGAATTCCGAGAATGCCGCCATTACAAAATTTGTGACTGGTGGGAAGTTTAAATATGGCGGCAGTAATTTAAAATTCACAAAATTTACAAAATTGTTTTTTTTTAATTTAAAAATTAATATATTATTTGTAAAAATGGCCGCTATTAATTTGAACAAACACTTTAATTCATAATAGCCAATTTTGTTCAAAAATTAATTTATCAACTTTCTATAATTTGAATGTTCGCGCCACATATTGCACTGCGCAGAACACCGCCATGTTTATAGTTTACATGTCATTTACGAAAACTTTCGCTGCATATTTTTGCGGTGGTTATGTTATGTGCATGGAATTGTGAAACGATTTAAACCCGCCGATTTCTACTTATCGATACAAGTAAGACGAATCGAAATTACAGCGAAATGCTCGATTCACATAAGTTGTCTGCATGTGCAAATCGAAAATTTGTTTACATTCAACCGCACACGCAAGTTTAACCTAGTAAACAAAACGCGTATTGCATGCAGCCGGTCCAATGTGTCTCCCATTTCTTATCAAACGAACTAATCGCTTTGTTTGATTGCAGCGCGACGTAACCATGGGCGGATGTCGGTGTTCGTATAAAAATTGCAAAAACACAACCAAAACATCGGACTCGATCCACTTCTTCCACTATCCCGTCAAGCACAAGGAACGCTGCAAGGTGTGGATCGAGAATGCGGAAAAGCCGCAATTCTGCGACCTCGAGGAGGAACAATTGCGCAACAAAGTCATCTGCGAGATGCACTTCGAAGACAAATACTTTCCAAATCCGCAGAAAAAGCGTTTACTGCACGCCGCCATTCCCACGTTGGAGGGCGATTGTGTGCCGGAACACGTCCCACTGGAGCCATCCGAGTTCAACGACGTGACCATTCTTCCGGCGAACGCAGACGGTACCATATTCGTGCTGGACACCGACAGCATGTTCCAAAATCGCGTGGCCGCCTCGCAGAAAATCGAGTCGTACATTTACAAGAACGGGGCCATTGTGCCGGCCAAGCACGGCACCAACAATTACGACGACTACATAGAAACCGCCAACGTCAATTACAATCTGCCGAAGGCGAGAATTGTCGAGTCCTATCGAACGAAAGTGATCCAGCCGAAGATCGAGCATTTGCGACAGGAGACGACGATTTTCGACGTCGATCTGAAAGAGGAGATCGTCGATAATGGCAATTTGGTGGAAATGGCCGAGGACAATTTCATAGCGGTCGAGCGACGGCCCGCTAAGACGGTGTTCGACACGAAGCCCAGCCTGCCGGATTTGGAGCCGGTCGCGGTGCAGGCGACTCCGGTAGTCGAATCGCGTTCGGCGCGCGGCGGGATGAATCGGCAGAACAATGTGAAAAAGTACGCGATCGAAAAGTCGGTCGGACGCAATTATATGAATAAGATTAAGCAGCACAGCCGGGAGATTGCTCATATCAAACGGATGCTGAAGCAGAAGAATCTGGCAGAGGTGCCTGCAAACGAGTCGATTTTGAAGAGTTTGAAGACACAATTGCCATCCACATTGTACACGCTAGTTAATCTCAGTTTAAATAGTGAATATGAACTAACGGAAGAAGATGCCACGTTCTTTTACGACATCAAAAATACGTCGCCGGTATTGTATCAGATTTTCTTTGAGAAGTATAAGTGGAATATGCCCCGATTTGCGGATTGCGACGAGGTTGAAGAGGTGTAACAGTTTGATTCTTTTACGTATTTTAAGGCAATGTTTAGCTAAGTTGCAATTCATATATTATGTTTTATTGGGACACTAAAGTAGGGTGGATGGTTGTAAACCGTGCTGATTTTTTAGTCATTTTGAAGAAGTGCACCGAATATTCCGCTTCGGCCTTGAACCGACCATTCGATGCAGTTCTCGTTAAAAATTTTACTCTACTTTATAAGTCTATTCAGAGGTTGATTGTGGCAACGTTATTTGGATTATTACGACATTTACTAGTTTATTTTGATTTTGCAGAGAGGCAATCTTTCACAGAGATGAACTTCTTAATTACAATGTTTCCAGATCGTGCTGTACAGCGGTTGGCCTAACTTATTATGCCAACCTCTGAACTTTTAAGTAATTTGATTGGTCCGTAGTATAATGAGTAATTGCAGATTGCCCAAATTGTGTAATTAGATACAATGTTGATGTTTTCTCTAACTTGTATTTAATTTAATTTTGTAGTCCGCGATGGCACCAGATTTTTAATTTTTTTTTTTTTGGTGCAAACAAGGAATACAAAGTGGATAAACTACGAAGTTTTCTCCTTGATATTGCCTCTTATCAAACAATATTTTAGTATTATACTTTTTTTTTCATATATTATACCGAATATTCATATTTACACCAAAACTGTTAAGGTTGTATTTTACGCAAAAGATTTCTTTTCACTTTGTACTACATTCGTAAGTTATTGAAAAAGTGTAATTTATATTTCCTGTCGAACCTATTCGAGAGAACAACCTTTATTTAAACGCCAATTGTGAAAACTATGTGAATTCAATTTTTTGTTGTATTTTTAGTTTCTTAATAGTTTAGTTTCTCACATGTGAATGGGTTCAAAATATGTTTTTATTTATTTTTCAATAAAACCTACTTTACAATCAATGCTGTTTGAATCAAAAACAACTGCTATGCCACACCCCCCAATTTGTTATCAATCCAAGTGAGCGATGGAATAACAACGGCCGTCACTAAGGGAAACTGAAAATTCGGGCAATACATATGTTTAACGTCGCCGTTCCAAAATGTTCCCTTTTGAAACGGTATCTTTTGACCTCCGACTCAAATTTGGCTCTCTGGGTCTAACTGACTTTGGTATATTAATACTAATGACTTTGGCCGTTGTGGTATATCTGATTTACACCATGATGTTGGAGCATTATTCTTCATGCACCACGGCACGAGTCTGGACTATGACTCACTGGAATGGTAAAGTTGTATACAGCATATCTTTTCACATTTTCGAAACCTAATGTCTCGAAATCTTTTCATACTTATCTACTGATTTTTGACTTACAGAGGACAAACGACGATTCAATTGGCCAATGACTAACTGTCGGAGCCACGATGCAACTGGGGCCAACGGCAGAGCCCCTACGACGGATCGCACTTTGGTACGTTCTCCTACCAATAATCCTACCAATTTTGACATGGGCAATACTCGTCGTACTCCAAACGAACGTGATCAAAATGAAGTCATGGTAAGCGAATGGGTAAGTGAAAGCGTTGCACGTGAGCGTAGCCAGTACGTGGTCCACCATGTTGGTTCGAACCAAATCAGTTCGAATAATCAAGTGAACAATGGCGAACGACCGTGGAATTTGCAATTGCACTAATGTCGCTGCTTTACTATCAGGGCACCAATCGAAAAATTATGCCAATGTCTACATTTCTCATTATTTCTACATTTTGGAATTAACTAATAAATTTAAATGAAACTGAACATAACATTTTTTTTATTATTAATTACATATTAAGTTTAAATTTATATTTTATTAATTTTTGGCTAACAAAATAAAATGTTTCTCTTAAATTTTTTGGGAAACATTGTAGCACCTGGACAATTTTTTTCTCACGTTTCAATAATTTGCTCACGCGGGCTTCTGCAATCGAATTTATCGAATCGTTAACATACTATTAATTTCATATTAAGTCATACAATGAGTTGCATACATTATTTTTAAATAATACTAGAATAAACTCGACTTATAACAGAGATTGCGACGTTGGAAGTAATAGTTACTGCATAAAAAAAATTAGACTTCCTATCTATTTCCAAAAAGGTGAGAAAAAATTGATACCAAGATACTTAAAAGATCTAACACAAAGAATATCTAACAAAATCACTAGTTTTGACTTTTTTTTAAATACAAAAATATCACATGCCTTGCATATCACATTGTTTAGGAACGTACGTAGTTAAATATTACTCCGCAATGGCGCTTCTAAGAAGGCGCAAAACGGCATTGCTTTGCCTTACCATAAAATCAATGGTTTACATACCTACTCAATAACACTAAATAAATGAACAGTTTTACAAGTCAACTTCCGGTGGTGGTTTCTTGGGTGTATGATAAAAAACCATGCAAATGCCACATGCTGCTTAAAATACTCGCTACCATATTTCTCAAAAATTTGCTGGTAAATAAACTAGTTTCGAAGTGGGATGAATTGGCCAATTTCTTCGCACCATATCAGGCACACAAACTGGGTTCCTTTGCTATTCGAATAATTGATATCACATATCCGATGACTTCCGACAGTCGAGCTTCAGCTGAACCGAGCATGTACGGCTTGAAGAGTTATTCCGGTGCGCGGTGCCGTTCGAACTCCGACTTTTTCATATTCTGGCGCATCAATGGCAAATGCTGAAAAAAGCTCAGCTATAATAATTTCGCGTAAAAAATTTCCCACTCCACTGCCAAACATTGTTTTCTTTGACCAAGACATCCCTTGGCAAAAAGAAATCAAATACTTTTACCAGACATATTAAGTTTGTCACCAAAACTTGTTTAGTTTTGGTGAAAATCGCACCATACTAATTTACGACCAATAGAAACGTTGCATTTGAGTATATTACCATGGCAACAACAAAATTTTTCGGAAATTTTATCCTATTACACCAAGCAGTAGAAAATTTCAGCGGAAATTATTATGTCAAAACAAATGTCAAAATAAATAATTTAATTAGAACTAAAAAATTAAATAAACTAACAAAATTAATGATTAATAGCTATTTATGCAACCAGTTAGGAAATGCATTTTTTTGTGTAACGAGCGGATTTCTGCGGGACGAGCGCAGCGAGTTCTGCAAAATAACGCGAGTTACACAAAATAGCATTTCCTAACATGTTGCATACAAGATTTTTTCTAATTTTTACAAGAACCTTCTCAAAAAAGAGTTTTTTAAACTTATGATATTAATAATTTAGTGAATTTTATCAAAACAAGTAGGCTTTATTCGGAACTTTTCATCACCAGTTGTGAAATATTTTTCATTACATCACCAGTTGCGTAAAATGTGCCGTTTGCCAACTACAATCGATTTTGAAAAGTCACATTTTACATGCCAAAATTAGAAAAAATTAAAAACACAATTGTTTTATTTGGTACCGTATCTTTTTGGTACCGTATTTGTAATATTTGGTACCGTATCTTCCACAGCTTTATCAATTGCATTCAATGACTGTTTTCCGAAGCGCGACATTTTTGACTTTGACAGATTTAGTATTTTGTTTTCAACAATCGTTGCTCATAGATACGCAATTCTATTGCAACTTGATTAAAAAATATCAAAAACTTTTTGAATTCTGATCAATTTTTGTAAGTGTATTGGTGCGATTTTCTTACCGAATCTGCACTCGAGCATGAATTCATATCCTGGAAATTTTTTATCGTGCATTCCAACAACGTAATCGGGCCCTCGTGTTCCACTCGGGCCGATTAATACGTTGTTGAAATGCACTCAAAAAAAATTCCGGATAGAATTCATGCTCTTGTGAGATTACAAGTGACAATTTCTCTACCCCCTTCTATGTCGTAAAAGTAAATTATCTACCAAAAATAACTTACTCTATACAAAACCATTATTCATCCCAATATGCTGTACGCCTGCCCGGTCTGAGGACATTCTTTCAAAAGCCACATTAACAAGCTTCAAGTTTTACAATATAAAACCTTGCGCAATATTTTCAATACTCCTGGGTTTGTTGGTAATGAACAGCTCCATAATGAACCAAGTATTCTACCATTTATGACATTATCTTTGAGCAAACGAGAAATATGTACGCCACTGCTTCAACCGTCGACAACGAACTTCTCCGCATATGCACGGACTATGACGAAACACTAGACTACAAACACAAACGACCCAAATCCATCCTGCAAATAAAATAAATTCTGTTTAAGAGTTACACCTTTTCCAGCAAGAGTATACGTTGTTTTATTTTATCTTATTTAATTACCTTTGCTAATCAACTTCATTTTCAGTGATGGTCTTTTTTATCCTTCTCTTTTTATATCATTCATCATTTTTTGTATAACAGGTAACCTCCTCTTTTGCCTTTATCGTCCCACCAAATTCTGCCCAAATAAACTTTTCGTTGAAGAATCTTTCAAAGCTCTAAATGATGAACTCCGTGATAAAAAAACACAACATGAGTCTTGGTACTCGCACCCTTGCAAAACTGTACTGATATATTCACACGGTACCAATCGATTTTAATATGCAGCTGATTCTGCATTTTTTCATTTTCGAACACGGGTTTCATATACTTGGATTGTTTCGCTGGTGGTTCATCAATTTCATCCGCATTATTAGCTGCCAAAAATTTTTGATTCGTCTTTTCGATTTTTATATTTAATGTTGAGATGGCTTTCTGCAAATCTTGCAAGCTTTTTAATGGAAACTCGGAAAGCGCAGTGTACATTTCATCTTTATCCACCCCATAGTCAATATCTATTGTATTTATAGAAGTTGCGAGAGCTTGTCCTCATCTTCGAGCAAACGTTCCTCGCGTTTGCGAGCATTGATTTCAGTTAACCGACGCGCCAATTTGCGTTTTCGTTCTTTTTGTTGCTCCACTGCAATTTGAAATCCAAATTTACATTTATGACAATCAGCCCAGTAAAAATTTGCAATGAATAAATGAACCATAATTTTTTGCGCCTGGTTCAATGAAGAGACTAAATCCAAGTTATCAATCTTCAATTTATTGGCCTATATTTGTTTTGAGTAAAGAATGTGTTTTTTTATATATATCTACGTTAATTTTCATTTTTCCCAAATGCGTATAGACATCAAATACAAAGTAACTAATTGCACGCCCTACAATTTTTGTCATAACAAATTTGTGATTGTAGCCGTAAAAAAAAAGTTACGTTGGGTTTTTTTTGGTCACCAATTTTTCATTGAATCGACTGTAATTTATGAAATAAATAAAAATTAAAAAAGTGATTGTTTTAGAAACTTGTTGAAAATTATTTCTGTACAAATTTTATCTTCAGTTTTTTAGAAAAAAAAAATAACGTTGTTATATATAAAAAAAACTAAAAATTTATCCATAAAAACAAAAATACCTTTTAATGATCGAAAACTTAGATTTAAACCCTCCACTGAACATGTATGGAAAAGTTAATGATACAGAATGTGAAGCAAGCACCCAAATGTTTTAACAAAAAAAAACAAAAAAAATTTAACTCAAATTTCTAAGAAAACTATTTTAAGACTTAAGATCACTCCAATACTTACAAGTCAAAGCTGACGTAGCTAGTTGCGAAGTGTACGGTATCGGTAGTTGAATCTTCTTAATGTTGTCTTCATAATATTTCATTATCCATCTACTCAATGTAATTGCCGTAGTATGAGGGGGATAATTCAATTGCAATATTTTATGTAAAAATGTAATAATGTGGTATCTTTCTTAATTTATGGTCGAGCGTGTTCAAATTTCATTCCGTTATTAAGCACGGAGATAACGTGGCAAGTGTGGTAACGTAAGTTAAGTATTAGCGTATACTTTTGCGGTCTTGTATTTGAGTAATAAAGTAATATCCGAATAAGCTATCAATTCCTGGAACGCAATAACTTCGTTCAGAAATATATTTACTATTGAATTTAGTCTACATATCGGATGTGGACTGAATCAATGTTTCCATATCACAGTCGGTCAAAAAGGATAAAATGTGTTCTAGCGGTAGATATGGGAGGCGACCTCCACAAAGAATATCTAGACTATGAAAACTCGAATTTAAAATATATGCTGTTTTTTTCGCTTTTTGGATTCCCCTATGTAAAATTCGTCCATATATGGGAAGTTCGTTTTTATAGTCGAATTGTTCCAAGTGAAATATAAAGTCTTCGTTTCTCAATCGCTTTACTAGTCTGTCTGGGTTTTTGGAAGTCAAAATTTCGAAATAATTAATTTCCGCAGTGGGAAGTATTTTCATACGTTCGAGTTCCGAATTGCAATTTGCTTCGCATTGAGCATAATTGGTTAAGAATGGTCGAGGCCCCGTGAAACGATTTTCGAAATAGCATAAGTCGTCTTCCTTGACATATAAGTCGGCGACAATCCGCTTTATTATGCAATCTTCCAAGATAATGATGCAGAGCCTTCCTTTCTGCTCATGCTCTAACTCATCTTCATTTAAAACAATATCATAATCCAAATCTCGATACTGATAATTTACCTGAGATATAAGCGTCGAATAGGATGATTTCACAAGGTACGGATCAGCACCGTATCGCAGTAATAGCGAAAGACACCGATATTCTCGTCGTACGCAATCATATGCAATAGCAGTTCGAGGATAATTCTCTGGGAGCAAATAAGGGAGATTCTCTCCATAAATTAAATTTGGATCTGCCCCAGCTCGCAACAGCATTGAACAAATCGTTTCATTACGAGTACAAGCAGCTCTATGAAGTGGTGTAAAACCATTCCTAGTTCTTATATTGATGTTTGCATTCGCTTTTATGAGGACTTTAACAAATTTTTGGTTATTATATCTGCAAGCCAGTAAAATTGCAGAATTTTTGTTATAGGATTGATGATCGATATTAATTCCTCTTCGAATGAAATGTTTTAGAATGTTTACGCTACCTTGCATTGAACGTGGATCCCGCATTAACATTAGCAAAGCATTTCTTCCTTTGCTATCCACAGCATTAATATCAAATGTAGTATCAAACCGTAATGTATTAAGAGCCATTTTTAATACCACAGGTTTTATTTTTGTTATGATCTTATTTTCGTATATCCACCGCGCAAGATCGCAATTTTCTCTCAGTATTTTAACGGTGTATAGAAGATGATTAGTTATTCTTCGTAGTCTATTCTCAATTGCCAACTGTAGCAAGTGTTGCCATTGATCCTTTACTTCGCTAAGAGTGCAACCATTGTCCAACAAAATATTACAAATTTTTTTCAGTTTGATACGTTCGTGGGTTTCGTGTAACACCCCAAACGAAGTGATTGCTGTGCATAGAGCAATTGTTTTAATTTCAGACGAAATATTTTGCCTACTTCTGCATATTTGTTTCACAAGTCGAACATTAATGTCTTCTACGGCCTTAACAAGCGCATTGGAAGGAATATCTCGAGCAGATGACATTTTTATTTAAAATTGTTAACTTTTTAAGCACAACAACTTTTGAAGGATATTTGAAGTTAGCAATAAACGTGTTACAGCACTACTTTCCACTAAGATTGCAAGAGATTTTTTTGTTCTGACTCTGAGAGGGCGCCACTTTACGTCAACAATCTGAAACAAGCAAATTAAATAAAATAGATGGTCATGGTGGAAGAAGTTATGATTTACAAACCGTAAATAAAAATTTCAAAACTCAACGTTGTCTAAAAAGCAATTGTTAAGTAGTTTTTGAAAAATAAATTGGCGTTACCTCAAAACTAAACTAATAGCATATAAGTTTCGATAGATGACAGCAGATGGCGCTTGTCTAACAAACGGTCGGCTAGGAACCAGGGAAACGCAACTAACTAAAATGATGTATTGTTGGTTACGTTTCTTTTTTTGTAGCCGTTGCAGCCCTTGAATTCATTTTAAATTTGAACCACCTTGAATATTATTGACATTTCTTTGTTAAATGTGCATATAAAAATACAATAGATAAACGATAAATAAAGTAAATCAAAGAAATCGTTATTGTAAGTAGTTTGTGAAAAACAAAAATCTGAAAATTTAAATCAGAAATTTTAGTACACGAATGAGAGAAGTACCGTTGAATCTAATTTCCAGCATTTTTGGAATAATTTTTCAGACAAAATACCAGAATTAGGAAGACCAAGTGTCTTCATTTGATGTAGCTTGATAAGAAGGAATAATATGGACAATTGGACAATGTTATTTATGCTAAAATGGTTTCTGATTGAAGCAAACATCGTAAAAGGAACTGACAAAAATAAGTACCGCATGTGAATAAGAGTCGAGGTAAATGTATTTATAAAGCATAAGCACTTGGTAAATAACAATAATAATTCAATGTATGTAATCCATTTAAAGAGCTTAAATATGTAAGATAATAAAAATTACAAGTGTTACTAACTAATCTAATATTGACAATAACTAAATTAATAAATTGGTAATTATACGATATTTCCAATTACATCTGGAATATCGATTGGAACGTCTGTGTCAATGGGCGAAAGACAAACTGCACTTTGCAAATTATTGATTGCAGTTTCAATTGAAGGAAATAAAAGAGTCACTATATCTTTAGAGACCAAGAAATCGTTATGATTGAATTTTAAATCGACAACAGTTTGTAAGCCGCAGCAAGTTTTGCTCCCCAATTCATTGCATAACCGTTGCACATTCTAAAAAAAAAAAAATGTATGAGATACAAGTTATTAGCTTGTTAGTTATTTGAAATATATACATTAGGAGTTGCAATTGCATCATTTTCGCCCTTTATCAAGATTTGCGGTACTGCCACATTAGATAAGTTATACACTGGCGGTTCACTACTTCCATAAGTCATTAGGTTTTTATTAGATCCATAATCATATTGTTCAAATCTTGTAGATTCTATTATATTAGTATAATGAGTAACTACTTCAGCTCCAGTCGAATCTGGGTTTTGTATATTGGTAGTTGGTAAAGTTGTCTAAAAAACATTTATCAATAAAGATGCAAAGCTTTTAGTTAATGATGTTACAGGGTCAATTTGTTCCAAATCAAAACCAAAAATAAGTGATTTAAACAATTCACAACCATATAAACTTCCCATATTAACATTACACACTTTTGCGCTTAAATCATTTCTAGGAAGAACTTCCCCATGTGAAGACAAGTAAACATATTCCTTAAAATCAAATATTACTAAGAACAGTTTTTAGTAATAAGTTCAATTAGCTTACCTTCGCAAGAGGCCAAAATGGTACACCATATCTAATAATTGATTTAATTTCGTTTAAATAAGCAACAGGTGCAAGTAAAATATGTCCTATGAAGTAAGCCTGGTCCTCACTTTTCAAATTGCTCGAAAAAGCTAAACTGGCACTAGTACCCATTGAGTAGCCGATATATATCATTTTTTGTCCTGTTTTGTTATAAATAAAGGAGCTGCTATTAGTGATATCGTAAAGGCCCATGTGATGAAAACTTAAAAAAAACTTTTGAAATCTAACATCTAATAGATATTTAATTAAGTACCTAAATTGCCAATATTCAGGATTGGAAACTGTTAGTGTACGATGAGTTCTACTGTATCTAGTACCGCGGAAATTGATCAACCAAACTTCGTAACCTAGATTTCCAAGAAAATATGCTAAACAAATGTAAAAAATGTCTTATTTTATAACTCGGCCTAGTAGAAGCTATGATTTTTACTAACTCAATGATTTGGAAGCACGATCAACAAAACCAAGACAATTTAACATAATTCCATGTCCTATTAAAATTGGCGTACTTTGCGTCTTTTCTTTATAAGCTCGCACTAGTAACAAACTATAGCCATCATCAGTAACCACTGTGTATTCTTCAGCAGTAAAATTCCAGCTACGAATAATTTCCGTCTAAAGCAACCTAATTTGGTAAGAATAATTTAAAAAATAAAAATCACATACCACATTTCGATCACTATTAGGATCATTCCAGCAATTAGGATTATTTGCTGTTGGAAGAGCGTAGTCTGGCATGGTTTTGCAAACGGTTACAGCATCATTACTATAAAAGTAAATCAGAAAAACTGCTAATTTAAGAAAAGATGAACACTTCATTATTGCTTTGATACAAAATACTAGAATGCTTTGGACAATTAAGATGTGGCTTATATATAAAAAAATTGTTATTATTTGAATTTTTTAATAAGTTTATTTTATGTCTGCGTCTTTATTTGTAGATATACAAACATGTTTGTAATGAAATTATGATTTAAAAAGTCTTACTTTAATATATGATTAAAATTATAAATATCATAAAAATATACCAACAATTATTCATCAAATATTTGCGAAATCGCATCTCTTTCAATTATTTGGAATATTATTTAGAATTAATTTCAATTACTTGAAACTAAATTGATTTCATTTTATAGACTTATTATTCAGAAACATATAATAATAATTAAAGTACGTACAGTTTGAAGGAAGGCTTTTACTTCCATTGATGGAAGTAAAAGCAGTCAGATTAAACGACATTCAACTAAGAAAAATATACAGAACACACAGTTAACGGATTACCTTGTATAGCATGGTAGAATTATTGGTTGAAAAAAATTAAATAATGGAGTTCAGGCAAAATGTAATTTATTAAAAAGATATATTAATTACAAAATTAACATCGCCGGGCTTGTATTACCGTTTCTTGCGGTAATACAAGTACCCTTGATAGCATTTCGTTTCATTTCGTTTTTCATTCTCGATACGTTTTTTCGGCAACGGCGCTTCCTCTTTCTTCAATATGTACCTACCATCCTTCTTGACAAGTTGGCCAGACTTTAAGACGTACTTAAAAGCCTCATTTAGGTGCAATTTAAAATCCACATCTTGAACTATATCTTCGCCTAATGAAGACATTAGTAGCTCTACAATGACAATTAGTAGCTCTACAACTATTAAAATATACATCATCCGGTTCAAAATTGCAAAATCTTATTAACAATTAGCTGAAACTCCCTGAGCATATTAGCTATGTGTCATACAATTCCAAGCGTTTTCACGGTAAAATAGTGCCCCCCTTAAATTAAAGTAAATTTTATATATACATAGATGAATAATAATGAACATATTAAGTAGAAAAGTATTTGGTGTGAGTGGGACTCGAACCCAGAACCGTACAATTGCTACTTTTTGTTCTACTTGCGTTACTATTTTAATTCAGAAGACAATTTAAATACTCCCCTTTCAGAAAATATCCTTCAATAAAAGAAAGAAGGATCAATACTCAGATACTAGTTTGATTGCGAGGTGAAACAGCGCATATAAAAAAACGCTATAACGTAGCCTAACAGCCAACAATGGCATGGATTTTAGCAAAGAATAAAGATTGCACTGAACTGTCCTTTTATCCAAACCAGTAAATTTAGTGCACTTGTGCGAATCCAAAAACTTTCTACTGGAAAAAGCTGCAAATTCACTTATAGCGTGTGACGGACCATCAATTACTTATCTTCCTAGATAACTTAACATATCAGATAAGTATGTCCTGGAAAGTGATTTTATTCAACAAAAATACAAATTTCCGTCACAAATAAATTGTGATTCAATTATATTTTCAAAAATTGGTCAAAATATCGGTTCGCAACTTTAGAAGCATTTTGAAGAGGCATTTTTAATAAAGTGACAAAAGCAAAAAAAATGCATCTAAATCCACTAAAAGTAATTGATGTTTTCAAAATTTAACAAAAAATGTATAGTAGTTCAGTGTAGAATAATAAAATCATGATATTCAAAAAAGTCTAGGTCAATATCTTTAAAAACATACGTCAGAACAGATTTAACATTTACAGAAAGAATCTAACTTACCAATCTAACTTACAGAGTCGTAGTATTTTCATGTTTTACAGATAATACCGACGCAAATTAGATTATTACGTATGCATTAATTAGCAATAAAATTGTCAAATTACTAAAATCTATTTATTTAATTTAAATACGTTACGTAAATTTAAACTGGTTTAAAAAATTAGCTATGATAAGAAATTTTTCGAATTTGATAATGGTAATATCTGCGAGTTCGAAGATGAACTCAGGTATCGAATATATTAAATAATAATAATTTATTATATTATTATTTTAATTATTATTCTCGATCTGAACACATGAAATTTTAGGAACGTAATGATATATTATATTACAAGGGATAGAAAGCAGTTTTTTGTGTTGAGCACAAAATTTGCTGCCGAGGCCGCAAAAATGATCTAAATTTGAACTATTTTATTTGTTTGAACTAAAATAGTAATAATATTAACAATTATTACAATATTTTAATAATTTATCGATCAAAATGCAAAATTTCATGTTATGGTATCAACGTCATTTATAACATAAAGTTATGATCCAGTCAAGTCTGCCCCACTGGGTCAGATTTAAAGATTTAATTTTGTCATTATCATTATTGTTGATTTTTAAGTTATTTTTTTTTTTAGAATACATAATTTACTAAAAATACTAAAACATTATTAACCGCAAAAAATCATCAAAAAAACATGTATTTAATTACTTTATTTGTCTACATTTATTTGATTTATTTATTTCTTAATTAAATTCGTAAACCCCCGGAAGTTTTTTCATTAAAACCGTGATCGAAAACTGGTCGCGCCACAGTTTCTTACTTAATACTAGGCCATTTAAAGATCTATTTAACTTTTGATTGGTCAATTTAGAAACATTGTTTCATTCTCTGTTTATATATAATTAACAAAATTAATCTAAATTTAGTATTATAATTTAAATCAGATAACAAGGTTTACCTTTTTCGGGAACGAATCTTTTTGATTTTTAAATTTTTGGCGAGGTTAGTAGTACATTTAATATTATGTGAACAAATTAATAAACGTTTGGTATGAGAAATATTTTATTTTTTATAATATTAATTTTTTTTTGTCCTTAATAATTATTATTTTGCTATTTTTTAATATCACGGACGATTGTGTATTATCTTATTTGGCATCTTTTATTTTTAGAAATTATTAATATAGGAACCTACATAAATTGATTTTTAATTTAAATTTAAACTAGACCAAATTTAAAATTATTTAATTTTTGATTTTTTGTCATCCAGAATCGAAAACTAAAATATGAACCACATAAGAAAAAACGACAAAATTACTTCAGATATGTTAGATTCTAATGAAGATCAAAGCGAAATAGTAGAATTCTACAAAGATTTAACAATTTTTATTACTGGAGCGACTGGCTTTTTGGGAAAATTATTTTTAGAAAAAATCCTGCGAACCACCGATGTTCATAAAATATATATTTTGGCCAGATCAAAAAAAGGCAAGACTTCACAAGATCGCTTACAAGAAATGTGCAAAGGACCTGTAAAACTAAATTTTTATATCCCCTATCAACTATTTTAATGAATTATTATAATTTCTAGTGTTTTGAACCATTACGAAAAGAAAAACCCTATTTTCTAAAAAAAGTCGAAATTATAAATGGTGATTTAAATGCTCGAAATTTGGGATTGAATGAGGAAGACATCTGTCGATTGAAGGAAGAAGTTAATTGTGTTATTCATTGTGCAGCTACTGTACGATTTGACGAAGCACTTCGAATTGCCACAAATATTAACGTTCGATCAGTGCGAGATTTACTCAATATTGCTAAAGAAATGAAGAATTTAAAAGTAAGTATGGTTGTTCCGAATTCAAAATGTGTAGCAAAATTAATTATTTAAAAAAAAAATTGAAAATTTTAGATTCATACTATAAGTTTCTCTGTTCGGTCAAAAATTTTGGGTTTTATTCCACATTTATTATTATTTTTCATTTTGGCAGTCGATGTTATGCGTATCCACTGCATACGCAAATTGCGTAAGAAATCACATAGAAGAAAAATTCTACGATCCTCCAATGACTGCTGATCAAATAATAACTCTAGTAGATTCTTTCGACGATGAAAAATTACTAGTCTTCGCTCCCAGGTTCACAATCGAATTAAAAATTCTATTACCATAATTTTGATTTTTTTCAAAGTATTTTAAGCGATTATCCAAACACGTATGTTTTCACCAAAGCGATTGCGGAGAGTGTGATTCGAGAAGAAGCTAAACATTTACCAGTGGCTGTATTTCGGCCAGCCATGGGTATAATCTATCCATCAACCCATAATCCAATTTTTAAATGAATTAATATTTGTTTAGTGATTGCTTCAGTGAAGGAACCCGTACCCGGATTTATCGACAACATGTACGGCCCGGTATTTGTTTTTATAGGAGGGGTTTTAGGATTATTTAGAAGCATGCACTGCAAACCAAATTATAATGCAGATGTGGTACCAGTGGATTATGTTATTAATAGTGGACTTGCTATTGCATGGGACACTGCAAACAAAAAGTACTATTTTGAAAAGTAATAATTTTTCTTTAATTTTTTTTGACTTTACAGTAATTCAATAGTCGGAGATGCTCAGGACCTTGGGAAGTCCAAAGACAGAATACCCATCTACAATTACGTTTCCAGTTCTGAAAACCCACTAACATGGGGTAAAAAAAAATAAAACAAAATTATGAGTTCAATATTTAAACTTTCAAAATTAATGAATTCATTTCATTTTAGCAATGTTTACAACACTCTCAAGTAAATACTCCTCTCAAGTTCCATCAGTGCAGAACGTTTGGCATTTTGTTTTCGTTTTAAGCTCTAGTGTGTTTTGGTATAATTTGAGCATATTTTTGTTGCACACAATTCCTGGTTATTTGGTCGACTTTTTGGCGCTTTGTCTTGGAAAGAAACGAATGTTCGTGAAATATTATGATAAATTCAATACTCTTTGCAAAGTGGTTGGATATTTTACGAATCGACAATGGGAGTTCAATAATGATAATGTGCAGAATTTGTGGAAGAAAATGAAGCAAGCTGATCAGCAGAAGTTTGAATTCAGTATGAAGCTTATTGATTGGGACAAATATTTTTATAATTTTCTGATAGGTGCTCGAATCTATGTCTTAAAAGATCCGATAGAAACATTACCAAAAGGAAAAATACGATATTATAAATTGATGGTGGCGCATTATTTACTGATGACTATTTTTGGTACCATTGGGTTATGGCTGGTTTTTAAGCTTTTTAATGCAGTTTTTCTAATATTTGCACTTTAAGCCATTTGCGCTATTTATACGAAAATTGTGTTATGTGTTAAAACGATCATCTATGTAAAATTGTATGTAACTAAAGCAATTTTAAAAATAAATAATAATAAAGATAAGATTTTTTTGCAATTTGCGATTAAAATGACAACTTTTCAGTTGTTGTTTCCAATGTTGAAACGGCCTACTTTTTTTTACTGGTCTTAAAAATCAATGAAAAAATAGTATATTCTGCAACGAGTGCGGAATGAAAATATTCAGCTCGAGTGAAAATTTGTCACACGAGCCGAAGGCGAGTTTGACGGTTTTCACGAGGGCTGAATATTCATTCCGACGAGTTTCAGACTATACTTTTTCTAATACTATCGTCAATTAAAATATGTCAGTTTGAGTCGCTGTCTAGTACCTATCGCTTTTAGGCAATTAGTTCACAGATGTCGCTGATATAATATATGTATTAATAAACAAAATTAGTTATAAAATGTCATAAAGAATGTTCTAAATATGAATGATTTAGTTAATTGACTTATAATATTACTAATATCAACAATTAATAAGTTAAATGAATAATTCATTAATCAAAATACAACAGCTTAATGTTGCGTCAACTTCCATGAGATGGCGCCACATGTGGTCATTCTATCACTTGTGTAAGAATGAATATTCTCGCACTTGTTGCAGAATGAGTACATTCTCAAATTAAAATTAGTTCAAGAATGTTATTATTCTAAAATAGTATTAGAAAATAGTATATTCTGCAACGAGTGCGGAATGAGAATATTCAGCCCGAGTGAAAATTTGTCACACGAGCCGAAGGCGAGTTTGACGGTTTTCACGAGGGCTGAATATTCATTCCGACGAGTTTCAGACTATACTTTTTCTAATACTATCGTCAATTAAAATATGTCAGTTTGAGTCGCTGTCTAGTACCTATCGCTTTTAGGCAATTAGTTCACAGATGTCGCTGCTATAATATATGTATTAATAAACAAAATTAGTTATAAAATGTCATAAAGAATGTTCTAAATATGAATGATTTAGTTAATTGACTTATAATATTACTAATATCAACAAAGTTAATGAATAATTCATTAATCAAAATACAATAGCTTAATGTTGCGTCAACTTCCATGAGATGGCGCCACATGTGGTCATTCTATCACTTGTGTAAGAATGAATATTCTCGCACTTGTTGCAGAATGAGTACATTCTCAAATTAAAATTAGTTCAAGAATGTTATTATTCTAAAATAGTATTAGAAAAAGTCTTTTTTTCACTCAAATTTCTACATTTTTTCACTGATTTTTATATTTTTTCATTGAATTTCACAAAAATCAAGTGAACAAACAAACGCCCTGTTCGTTTTTAGGTATCTAGCGAGGTATCTAGGGGTGATTGCAATTGTTTTTCCATTGCTCACTTTGACTACTAACAAATTAAGCATAAATCAAGCAACCTTAAATTTTCTGAATGAATCAAATTATCATTTAAAAAGTTAATAGCAAGAAAATTGCAAAAAGTAGTGTATACAACACGTGCAAAATTAGTTTTTTTTTCATTCGTCGTATTGTCCAACTCGGCTGGCGCCTCGTTGGACAAACTTACTTCTCATGAAAAAAAAACCTACATTTTGCTACTTGTTGTATAAACTACTATTTATCCCGCCAAAAAACGGAAATTCGTTGACAATTTTCTATTTTTAAATGAAATCTGTTTCTTTTCTTACTTTGAACTTATAAATCATAAATTAAAAAATGTTTTTAATGTAGAAATAATAAACAAGACGCATCAAATGAATAACAGAATAACTGAAATATAGCAAGCTACAGTATCTTTACTCTACACTAGCGCAATCTATTGGAAAATAAACTGACTAGTGTAGTATTCTCTAAATTTCTATTTCATACCGGCGCCTTCACCAAAATCTACACTTGCTACCTACAGAATACGATTTTATTATTTGATTCAAGAAACCATTTTTTGCAATAATATTTGCGAAAAGGATTTCTTGACGATATAATTAGAAACCATTATTGCAAAAATGTTTCAAATTCAAAAATATTAAATGTGATCTAAAAATGTCTATTGTGAAATTAAATTGAAATGGTCACCCATTTAGATTTGAATTTGAATGTTAATAATACATTACAATTGGAACCTAAACATCAGTCGTCAAGTCATTTGAAAATGCATAGTATAGTCTCTTGAGATCGTAAACCTTTCACTCCAAATTAAAGCAACGAGCAACAAGTAACAATTAAATTATTTCTAGTTGTATTATTCAACTATACCAAATGACTAATTAGTTTGTTCTCACTATTTTATATTAAATTTTGAATTGTTACAATTCGAGAAACAAGTAATAGTGGCGGACACGATACTAATAATTATATTCTGATAGATATTCTGATATCCTCACTATTGGCCAGCGGCGGGTCCAAAATATGACGGCGTTATTACACTGGTTTAAATTGAATTTCAATTTTCAACCCCTTCCGCGCTCCATAAAAATTGCACAAAATTATATTCGTATGCAAATTTTTATATTCTATCGCAAAATTAAATGAACATGTTTGAATATACAGCCCCATTTAAAATATCTCATTGAATGCTGAAATTTGTTTTGTTGAAATTTACATTCCTAACAACAATATAAAACAGCACATAAGAAAGCAGTAAGAAAGGATTGTTGAAAGTTCTACCTCTTCTTTTTTAATTAACATAATTTTGCCTATCTGAGCATTTGCAATCTACAGTAAGGTTTATTTTTATTTGAATGTAATAAAATATCAGCTTGATCATTAATTAAAATTTTAATTAATATTGTTTATTGTACAAAGATTGTAACACTATCTTACATTCAATTTTATTGGTTTTATTCTTTTTTATTGACTCATTTGTTCAAACAAAAATATAGATTTATTTTTCAAACCAATATTGTGTTTCTAATCAGAATTTTTAACTTGGGGTAAATTGTCTGTTTGCTTTTATTGGTATCTATAATGCTGTTAGTGGATAATATGAAAAAATTAAATTAAAATTAAATTTTTGATAAAATTAAAGAAAGTTAAAGTATTCTATGTCGTATATTTTTTTAAACATCCTGTTGAACTCGTGGAAAAATCGTTTTATATTTAACAATAAAAAATACAGCGTGAACGTGAACGCATATTTATTTCATGATTTCCATGAATTATATATAACTTTTTAATTAAAAGCTTAAATTTCTCTCAAGCGCGTTATTAATATTGTTAAAAGTACTAAATTAGTACAATTTTAAAATGTTTGAAAAAGTAATAATTGTTTTACTAAAATTTATTTTTATTTTTACTCCACATAACTTTAATTATAAATTTCAAATATTTAATATGTAAATATTCATTACTTAATGTACTAGAATGTTAGTTAAAATATTGCTTTATATTTAAAAAAAAATTCACTCAAAAGAACTGACGCCGAAAAATCTTTCGTCCTAGAAATTCGTGATTTTTTATGGCAGTTCTTTTTTTTTGTAAAACAATGCAATTTTCGATCGATAAATTCTTAGTCACTAATTATATTGCCTTTGATAATTATGAGCATAGGAATATAACTTCAGTATTTGATTACCATCCAACATAAAATTTCCTAGATTTTAAAATTGGATTTTTTTATTTCATTTAACCCTTAAACGCGTAAAATGCGTAAAATAGAAAATATATGGTATAGCAGGTGTTTCATAAGTCAAATTATTTCACCAGTTTAGTTGGGAACGCTAAGCAAACGAGGACGGTTCGAAAGGACGAGTAAATAAAACTTCCCTTATATGAATTTTACCCTTTAATACATTTTTATATTAGCGTTCTAGAAATATTTATTCATCATTTTAGTTTTATATATTTTCTTATAAACAAATGAACTCTTACACTCTTAAGCGCTTTAATTTTTCTCTCACTCTGTATGGTTATATTCATCATCAATTATAAGGAGAAGCGAAATAAATCTCTCTAAATATTTAATATCTTTAAACTTTAACTAACAACTATTGTCAAGGTTTCTCATTTTAAATTAGCATGTTATATTATTAATGAAATCTAACTTTAAATAATCCTTTCGGATCCACAATCAAAGTAATTGTTTCATATGAACTATTTCACAACACTCCAACGAAAAGCAACAAGTTTGAAACTTGTTTGAATTATAAAAAGCTCTTTGAAACATTTTCATAATCATAGTTTGTAATTTAAGTATTCCAAACAATTTAGTTATTTTCTCTATCTACATATATGATGGCTAACACGATATAAGCTCGAATATAAGATATTAAATTTTCAAAGCACTTTTCTAAAATCGTTAATACTAGTGGAAAATAAGAAATTTTTTGCTCAGTTATGATTGAGACCTAATATCTAACAACTCTTGTTCTTAGATAGAAAAAAAATTGTGTCCGTCCGTCCGTCATAAATCCCACTTTGTACAAGCACGCGATCTTGAGAAATGTCTTAATGAATTGAAATTTTGATGAAAATTCTGGACGATTGAATAGAGCTAAAATTGAAACAGTATATTTGAATTGGGAGTTATATAGCAAAAAAATTCAATTTTCAGAAAAAGTTGTTACGTGATCAATTTTCTTGTGATGCAGTTGAATCCATATAAAATGTTAGCAGCATGTTTTTATCAACTAATTGAACTTTTTTAACAAACTTTCCGTACAACGAACAATTTTAACAATTGTTAATACATTATATTGTTTGGGGCCAATGAAAGATCAACAAGAAATTCCATCGCGGTGAATTTAGTCTTCTGGCATTGAAGTCGTCTATTTAAAGGTTTTGGCTGAAACAAATTTTCTTGCAAATGTTCAAGAGTTTGCAGGAGAGCGGGAACAATTAAATACTGGAATAATGTCCAAACATTTGAAACAAATTGGAAAGTCCAAAAAGCTGGACAAATGAATTTCACATAATTTGAATAACAATTCAATTCGTATGATTTCGGATCGCTTTGCTTTTGCGTAACAATAAATAATAATTATCCCTTTCTCAATCAAATCATCATCACTTGCGACGTTGAATAATAGTAGATCCTGTATGACAACTCCGTCGACGTTCAGCCCAATGGTTGAACCGAATGGAAGCTTCGCAACGCCGAAATTGCACCAAAAGAAAACAATGCTGACTGTTTGGTGGTTTGCAGCTGGATTCATCCACCACATCTTTTTGAATTCTGGCAAAACTATAGTCAACTTGGCGGAATGCGTGGAAAACTAGCAAATGATTCGGCATTGATGAATGGAAGAAGTCCTATTCTGTTGCACAATAACGCTCGACCTCATGTCGCACAACTAACGCTACAGAAGTTGAGCGAAGTGAGATACGACTTCTACCTCATCCTCCATACTCACCCGATTTTTCGCCAACTGACCATAATTTTTTTTGAATTATTTGGACAACTTCTGGAAGAAAAACAAATAGACTTCAAATTGAATGCAGTCATCAAAAATATTACTTGTGAAAAGAATGTTAAGTAAATATTGATATTATTCATAAATTTTATTTTATCAATTCAATTAAATATTGAAAGAATTTATATTTTTAACATCGAGAATATGTGCTTTTCTTGCGTATTTTCAATTTTATGTAAAACTGGAATGCAGAAAAACCGGAGCGTATTCTTTTAAACCATCTCGCATCTCCCTGCACAAACATCATGCGTAAAATGTATCAAAATAAAGGGGACATTTTAGGAAAACTACTATGCATAATGTAAAAGTTTCATTATTTACGTGTTTTGTATGATCGTGTATCTTCTTTCAACCTCTTGGTCTACACACAGAGTGCGAGTACCACGCAAAATATAAATTACTGTCTATTTCAGATGGAAGTGAAACTCTGTCTAATTTTATATTGTTATTTTTGTTTACTTCTATTATTGTGTGGGTGGGCCCATTATTTATTAAAAAATATTCAGAATTACAATATTAACAGCAATAAAATTGATTAAAAAAGTATCTCCAATATTATCGAATAATACCAATAATTTTTGGTGGCAATTTTTTTATGGAATTAAATTGAGATATTATAGTACTCGATAAAGTAGATGTAATTGATTATTGCGTACCTATTCACAGATAGATGAATTATTGTTATTATGCCGTAAAGAACATTTTAGAGAGCGCAGGTTCCATTGAATGGGTTGGCGTTTCGATGTTTTGGCGGAGCGGAGCGTTCTAGTTCAGTTGCTAAAACGTGCTTTCCGAAGCAGCTCCAAAGTGATTTTTTGTCTTTGGGGACAGCTTCGTGCGAATTTTATCCATCGCTATATATGTACGATTTTCTTATATACTAGCTATAATGCGCTGTTGGGAAAGAACTTTAATGTTTTCAACTTTCTAATGGTAAGAAAATATTTTCTGAAACACTGAATGCTGGCTGATATTTTGTTTAAATTTTCTAACTTCCACAAAACTTTTACCAAACTTTTTCCTTCCACTTGTTAATATTAAAGCTCGCTTTATTTTTCCGGCAACTGTTCAAATGTTTATTCAATAATTAAGGTTAAAGATTAGATCAAAAAAAAAACCGTTGCGTATTTGCCTTAATTAAAAATCAGCAATTAGCGGCGGTAAAATAAGTGTTTACATTTGCGAGTGCTTGAAAATCATTTATGTTTTTATTAAATGTACGCCAAGTTTAATGCTTAGTATGTATAGAAAAATTTGGCCATGTGACAAACTTTTTCAAATTGCTGCCAATTTTCGCTAATTTACTTTTACCTTTGTTTTCCAAAAATGATCAGGCAGTTATCTAAAACGCATGTTTTTTATATAAAAACGTGTTTTCTTTGAACAGTTAAGAGATTCGATGAAAACTGCGTTAGTACAAAGGTTTCATAAAATAGACAAATCCCAAGAGATTTCAAATCTTTCATGTTTGAAAACAAAATCGAGAACAAAATATTTTGATATTTAATCCGAGTGGAAATGCTACTTAACTTTCAGCCGAGCTTTCAGTACTACATGCAAATAAATGCTTGTTTACGAAATATATTTATATTAATGTAGTACATTGAAAATTAAATTGAATGCTTTACAAAATGTAAACCGAATTTTTCATTTGACTCATCTTTTGTAAAATAATGATTCGCTAAAAACGTATGTTATATGAAAATATTTGTATGAAAATATTTCGCGGTGTATTTCAATTACAATTAACAAAAATTCCACAAAAATTTGCTGGATTTGCAATTAAACTGAATATTGTTGCTGAAGGCTCATGTTAAAATTATAGTTTAATTAAACTTGTTTATTTCACTTTGAACCTTAAATTACTGTAAATAAAAGCTGGTTGCAAATAATAACTAACGATTATTTTTATTTGTTAGTCCAGCACTATTTGCTTCAGGGTTCCCGTTCAGCTTTCATAATTTTATCCCGATAATTCACTCACGACGAAGTTTCCAAAGGAGAAGCTTTACCATTCTGTATTATCACATCTCTGATTTTTAAAGGATTTCGACTACTTTTAACCACTAACTTATTTCTCGCTTATCTTTTGTCTCGACATGTTTTGGATGTCGGCAAAGTGCATCATTTACTATTTTCAAGTCAAATTCAAATTTCTGAACATCGTTACCATAAACTTCAAATCCGGATTTTAAATTCAAAATTTAATATTACTTACACATAAAATGCCTTCGATAAGTGTTAAAGTTTATATTTGTATTGTATCGCTACGTGTTTTGCTCGCAACATGCATAGTTTATCGTAAATGTAGCACAGAATTGAGAAAAAGCATTTTGCAAGAAATTCAATTTGGCTTGATAAGGTGCTACTCAAAATCATATTTATACACGTATTCACAAAAAATAACGTCATATTTTCTCCACAAGCTTTTACTTCTATATTTATAAAAATATCGAAAATGAGAAATTTCTTGCAAATCGAACACTTGTAATAAACTATTGGATTTTCTTGATTTTAAATTTAAATAAAATGTATTATTTTTGAAAACAATTAGTAGCTTTTGGTACAATTTACCACTCAAAGTTTGATATCTCCATTTTTGTGCACGCATCTGTACGTGTTTTGGATCTTTGTTTATCAGCAACTATCGGCAATATTGGATTCCAGCGAAATCCACTTTAAAGTAGCAGTAGCTGAAAGAAATAAAATAATGTAAGGAAAAACGGTTTTATGGAGATATTTCTTAAACGTTACCAATTATTTGCCCTGGCTGTAAACTAACATTAAATTCTCAAAAATATTTCTACAAAACTTTTTCTCCAAAGCACTTCACTTTCCCTCGATCTTGAATTTATACGATTACATTTTTGTTAGTGACGTAGCGTTCAAGATCCATCCAGCAAACTATGTATGTAAATTGCCGCGGATTTTTGACGCTTACTATAGTTGAGAAAAATATTATATATGTTAGTTAGAGCCCCGTATAGAAATAATTTGGAATCTATAATTCATGTTTCGACTTTTATGCAATCAAGTAACAATTACTTAAAATAAATGAATATGGAATTTGCTTTGAGGTAACTGTGGTCTGTGGGGCTTTTCTACAGCTTTAATCATCAGTTGACTTGCACAATAGGAAGCTGCGTAATCTGCGTATTGTAGTCGAAGTCATATACATACTCGTACACGAACTCGTATGTCTTAAACTTTCATCATCTTATTATGGCATCCCCCGTATCACTGTTATTTGTACAAAAACTTTTACAGATAAATCTTACTTAGAGGTACTACTATATTAATATATAACACCAGACTTTCCTGGTGGTTAACATAATTAGGGGTAACTTTTTCAGATATGAAGCTTTCTCGGTAGTTTTTTGATCAGCAATACTATAACTAACGATGCCAATAGTCTCTTAAGTTCGCCGTTTTTACTGTTCACTCATCTGGATAATTTCGATCTTAGAAATAAAGTTTAAATTTATTAACCGATTATCAAACGAAATATTTAATCATTAAACTTGAATACATATAAATATTTAACAGAAACGACGGCTTTAACATATTACTATAAGGTGTAAGGACCATAATATATGTGCAGTTGCAGTTTACTAAATAATTTGCTTTAATGTTGACAGTTTGACAGTTTTCATTTAAAAATGTTATCTAACTGGATCGTATTGCATAATTTAATTCATTTTAAAATTTTGGCAATTATCATAAATACGTTCACCGCAAATTTTATTTAATTTGCACATTATAAATTAATACTGAACTGCAATAATTTGTATATTTCAAATGATTCCATAATAATAAAATCAATTAGGTAATAACTCAAACGAATTATCATACTAAAGGCTTAATTCGCGTTAATAATTAATTTTTATTGAGTAATGAAATTTTTGATTAAATTTGTTAATGGACGCTTGCAGAAAGTGCTTTTGATTAGATAAAATTATTGACAAAATAGAATTTGCATACATTAATCTCAGAAAAGCATGTCGTTTAATTACAACATTTAACTTGCATCCATTTCATATTTAGTTCGTTAACAACTTGGTTAACAATAATTTTGAATTATATAAATCGTTATTTGTAATGGAAAAATGGATATCCAACGCTTTCTCTTATAGTAATTGTTAGTAGAGAAGTTTCGTTGTATCAAAAAACATGACGTTTAATAAACCCTGCGCGGACGGTATTGCAGGAACTGTAGAAGTAGGCAGTCTAAACATGTGCGTTTCATGGGGTGGGGGGATTAACTGAAGCAGCTAGTGCATGCTTTTTGATAAATTGTACAAGCTCTACCTATTGTTACTAACTTATTGTTAATTGCAATCAAACATTCCAACATTTCTGATATCATGCAATAGAATTAAAATTCGCATTGTTGTAAATGAGATAAAGGTTAATTTAATTTAAGTCACATTTCCAAATTAATACATTTAAACAATTGCAATATTGAAGTTAAATTTCTCCCGGCAGTTTATTTATGATGTGATCGATATTTAATAATGAAAATGATCCCAGTTGAAACTTATTAATACATATTACAATTTTGTGAAAATACTATTCTTATACTCTACTATAAATACTATACTTGACTATAATACTATAATATGTACTATAAATACTCTTCTATACACCTCAAACATGTATCGCAAAATGTATTCGAAAGTTCACAATTAGAGAATTTGGATGCTGCTATATTTTGCATTTGCATTTTTATTTGTAAAGTTGCAGTAATAAGTACATTTTCAAATTCGGAGCGCATTTTATTTAATTTCTGTATTCGAGTCAAATTAATAAAAAGTTATCGATTTCGTTTACAAATATAAATACGCTTGTGCTAGATTGAAAAATAATCAGCACGTTTTAATTATTTATTGATAAAAAAAATCGTTTTAGTAAAAGGATTTCAAATGATTTGCATTAAAAGTTTTTTTTGTAAAATACATATGTACTAGTAACACAATTCTCTAAAAATACCGCGGAACATCGTTTTATAGAATCAGATGTAGGAAACGCAGTCTCTCGTGGTCTTTGACCTTCAAAAGAGCTAGGCGAATTGAAAGTAAATTAGGAAATCGAAAATACATCGACCGCGTTTTTGAGGCGCAACACATTTTTTTTTTTGAAATATTGGCGAAGGCGCCGGGAAGGTCTACAAGTTAATAATAAAAGTTAAAAAATATGTTAATCAAGGTCTCTTCTAAATTCTACTTTCATATTTTTTATATATTAATTATGCCTGAAAAAAGCAAAATATTTAAACTTAATATACCGAGCTAGCATACGATAAAACGTACTGAAATCTTGGTTGATAAAAAAGGTACGCGAAACTCCGATTGGATAACACAATTTACCAATGATCGTTTACAATTAAATTGGAATCGAACTAATGACAAAATTTCGTTTGAAGGCTTATATAGTTTGGGTGATTCTCGTATATGAAAAGTCAATGCACGTAGCAAACAGTTTTTCGGGAAATTCACTCAATATAGTAGAGCAAAGCGTAAAAAAATCTGTCTTCCAGGTTGCGTTGAAATGATCCTGATTTCTTTTTTATTGTAGAATTGTATTCAGTTGTTTGCAATTATCTGGCCAGTTGGTTAAATCCACAAAATAAAACATTTGGCTGGAGATTGTCCTGCGGACACACAAGCCGAAATACACCAAAATTCAATTACGTTCAAATAGTTTTTAGTTCTTAATATGATATATTAAATAAAATATAATAAAGATACAAGTTCATCAACTTCAATACAAAAATGATTTGTTGTATTATTGGAAGCAAGTTGCACAACAAATACGTTTTGAAATATTGGCGAAGGAGCCGGGAAGTTTTATTACTTATTAATATAAAATAAAAAAATACGTTAATCAAAGTATCTTCTAAATATGTTTTTCTTTAGGTTTCGAAGGAAAAATGTATCAAAATGAACTTAGTTGAAAATGATAAAATAACGACAAGTCTCTATCAGCATAATGAAAAGTTATAAGCGTAACCGCCGGAGCGCATCAGTTAGTCGAGCGCCACCGGCCACAAATTAAAACCGACAAATTTTCGCAAAAATTGCTGAATAGAAATTTTTTAAAATGGTAACATATTTACATGAAGTGCGAATTTCCGTACTTCCGCAATAATGGCACCGTCGTTTAGGTATATGCCCGGTCCAGATTCCGGTGAATATTTTTAATAGCTATTTCTTGCTTGATTTTTTTTACAAAAAATAGCCGAAGTTGGAAGGTTTCAGATTGTTACAGAAATTTAAGCTTAAAACAAAATTTGAAAAAGTCCGAACAATATATGAGTCATACGAGAAGAGAAACTCTAACTTGTTAAAAATCCATTGTTGGATATTATTAACTTCTATCAAGTTTTGACCCTTCAATCCTTAAAATAATCTGAAACCATCCCAGCATTT